>CM038682.1:265848789-267048789 GCA_021605205.1 Aegilops longissima | reverse complement strand
GGTCATCGAGGGTGGTTCCTCTTTCACCATTCCTGATACGGCTCTGTCGTGCAACACCTCAAGTGTGAACCTCGACGGTGGTTCCTCTTACGTTCACCTTGATGATTACATCGAGTGGAATCCTCCGAGGGCGATTCCATGGGTTTTCCCCTTGATGTCTGGACACACAGTTACCTTGACTTTACTTGAGACCTTTGTGAAAGCCGGGCGGGCCCGGAGAGCACCCGTGCGATGTGACAGTGGCGGCTGGCTGTTTAGCGGTATCACCCGGGAGGGGGAGATAGCTCCGGACTTGTCCCGATAGCCGTCACTCCTTTTAATAACGCACTAACAGGTTTGGGTATTTGTTCTGGGTTGGCCTTTGGCTTTACGCACTAACCACCACGCGAGAATAGTTATGGGCCTCGACATCGTGATATCAGCCGAAGCTTTGTCAGACGTCCAGTTCAGCAGTGCGGCACGGTCGGATCGTGCTGGCCATCCGAGGCGGTGCTGGTATTCACCCTGCGCGCAACGACCCATAGTGCTTGGGCGATGGGCCCAAGACCGGGCGCTTAGGATGTAGACGGCGGGGACCTCTCTGCTGAGCCTAGGTAGGGCTGCGGCGTGTTGATCTTCCGAGGCGGGCATTGACCCCGTAAAGGTGTGTCCGCCGAGTGATCGGCGTGTTGGGTAACGTGGTGCACCCCTGCAGGGAAGATCTTTATTTGAATACCGTGTCCACGGTAGTGGACGTTCAGACTTGTATCATGATCTTAAACAACTAGAAATGGATACTTGATATGTGATGGATATGTTGGCTCCAGGATTGCTTTCTCGCAGGGAGTCGAGGAAGGATCTCTGGGCCTTAATGTTACAACATGCTTGTTATTTAAATTGCTATTCTTTACTCTTCTACATGCTGCAAGATGCTTGGAGCTGCTTGAAGATGCTAGTCTTTGATAGGCTAGGCCTTCCCCCTCTATTCTGGCATTCTCCAGTTCAGTCCACAGATACAACCCTTCCATTTGATACCAATGCATACTTAGTGTAGATCTGATGCTTGCGAGTACTTTGGATGGGTACTCACTGTTGCATTGCTTCCCCTTTCCCCCCTTCTTCCTTCTTTCCTGTTGTTGCAACCAGATGGTGGATCCCTGGAGCCAGATGCCATCGCCGACGGATGCTACTACGTGGAGACCGCCGACGACCAGGAGTAGTTAGGAGGTCCCAGGCAGGAGGCCTTGCCTCTTCGATCATTTTGCTTTTGTGCTAGCCTTCTTAAGGCATCCTTGTCTAACTTTATGTCTGTACTCAGATATTGTTGCTTCCGCTGACGCTTGTGTATCGAGCTTGTATTCGAGCCCTCAAGGCCCCTGGCTTGTAATATGAAGCTTGTATTATCTTATTTGTGTCTAGAGTTGTGTTGTGATATCTGCACGTGAGTCCCTGATCTTGATCGTACACATTGCATGCATGATTAGTGTACGGTCGAATTGGGGACGTCACAAGTTGGTATCAGAGCCGACTGCCTGTAGGATCCCCCTTTCCTACTCTTTGGCCGAAGTTGAGTCTAGTTTTTGAAAAACGGTTTTACTAATATGGCTGTGTGGCTTACGGGCCCACGTCACCAAATGGGTGGTATTAGGATCTTTAACTCCTCGTCTATACTCTAGGACTCTGATCTCTCTTCTATTCGGGTTAATGATTTTGCAAAATCTAACATTAGTTTCTCGTGATCACATCCACCCGGAGATTTGTAATATGGCTTTCTCAAATTGAGGGTCAAGATTTGCTTCAAATTGTTCACTGACCGCAGGATCCTTTTGTCGAGGGCACCCTGCGCCGCCGCCTGGAGATCCCTCGCTTCAGAGGTTTTCCCCTGACATTGATGTAGCCTTTGCTATGTCCCCTTGTTGTATTCCTCCATCGCGTGCATGTGCGCCGCCTAGTATGTCTGCGATGTTTCCCTTGTTCGAACGCTTATGAACAACGTGTAATTGGCCTCGCATATGTATCGGTATGTCTTTAATGACTATTGCCTTGTACATACTGCGCCTTTGCCCATTGCTCTAGTAACATCATGAATGACTCCTTACACTTGCTCCACCCCTTGCTAAACTACACCCTGTTGCATCTAAGCAGGATATTTAGACCCGCTGATCGTGGCCGTGGTGGCGACAATCCACCACCGCCCGAATACATGGCCAGAATGATACAGGAGTTTGATGCTGAATCGCCAGATCATGGACTGAGTCATGGCTTAGTTCCCTCGTCCCACTATGAATCAACAACCAGCCCCAGCAACTCTGCGAGACTTTGCACATCTCAACCCTGTCATCTAACGCGGTTCAACTTAGCCCCTTGATGCTGACGACTGGCTCCGTGACATCACTTTTGAGTTGGAGTCTGCTGACGTAGCCCCTGCCAACTATGCCACCTTCGCGGCTTACTACCTGAAAGGTCCCGCTGCTCAATGGTGGGACAGCCACAAGCGTTCCTTGTTGTAACTGCCATCACTTGGCCGAAATTTCAAGCTGCATTCCGCGGGCCAATGTCGAACCACCTTGGTTACTCACAACGTCTCGTTGAAATTGAAGGCTGGAATTCCTTGTTTCCCCCATTGTTTGAAGTCGTCCAATATCGACCTCATTCTAGGAATGGAATGTTTTGGAAAACACACACTACTTCTATCATTTGCGCCACTAAAACCGTCCATCCTTCGAATGAGATTGTAAGCTACCATGCTCATCTTGTTCGTGATGCCGAAGCATGAATTTATTCCTTGAATGCGTAAACGCTTCTCCTCTTGTGAGAATTGAAAACGCTCAAGTCTTTTGTGAATTCCAACGTGTCTTTCCAAAAGAACTACCCAGTCCATGACCTCGAACTGGCTACAGTTAAATTTGCACTAAAGTTGTGGCGACATTTCCTTCTTGGTAATCGTTGCAATATCTTCACCGATCATCAAAGTCTGAAGTATCCGTTTACTCAGCTAGATCTGGATCTCCGAAGCAGCGATGTATGGAAACAGTTACAGACTATGACTAGGTATTTCTTGTACCCCTGGCAAGGCTAATGTAATGGCCGATGCCGTGAGTCATAAGTCTTGTTGCAACAACCCCATGGCTTATAAAGCTCAACCCCTGCAAGATGACCTCACTTACAGAGAGCATCCGATACGCGCTCTTGTTCAAGCTGAACGTCGCATCCATCAGAGGGCTATCAAATTCTTAAAGTTCAATGGTCAAAACATTCTGAAGATGAAGTCACTTCGGAACTCGAGGATCATCTTCGAGATGAATACCCCGTTTTGTTTCCTTCTACCTCCTAAAATCTCGGGACGAGATTTCTTGTAGTGCAGGAGAATTGTGACGCCCAGATAATCAAGCTACAGTAATCCCCTGCTAATGATGCCAGGTCATCACTCATTACTGTTGCTAATCCTCGGTTGATCCAAATCACAATCCAAATTCAAATAAAAAAATAGAAGTCCAAAATTCGAATTTCTCAAACATGCAAAATAAAATGTTCAAAGTGTTGAAAATATTCCATAGCCAATTATGGTGCTGACCCAACATTTTGTAAAAGTATTTAAATCCTCTTTTGTGAATATAACATTGACTAAAAACAATTGTTAAATGCTTTTCAAATCATAAAAATACTAAACTATTTTATTTAATCCTCAAACTATTTGTGGCGGTGGCTTAAATTACTAATGTTGATTTAGGGGCTAGTGTTGTATTTTATAAAACTAAAAATAGAAACAGTAGCTAAATAGAAAATAGAAAATAAATAACAAAACTAAAATAAAGAGAAAAGAGAAACCCTTTTCTCCCTGACCACTTGGCCCATCTAGTTAAACAACCAGCCCACCTCTACCTATCCCTCCTCTACAGGAGACCAGGAGGGTGTGGCGCTCATCCACGGCGCCATGGCCATGGATGGCTGCCACGAGCCCCTCCCTTTGACCTATATGGGAGACCCCCTCGCCCCTCCCCTGAAACCCTAGCTACCCCGCCCGTTCCGCTCACCCTCTCGGCCTCCCTTCCTCTTCCCCAGATCCCCTTTCCCCTTCTCGCCCGACGCGTTAGACGTCGTTCGCCTCGCGCCCTCGTCGATCTCGTGACCACCTTGCTCCCCGCCGTTTAGCTCCATGTCCAGGAGCTTTGTCTGCCTCCTCTACGTCGACCACGCACATCAGATCAAGCCGGAGACCCCACCTCGACTGGATCGAGCTCGTCCTCGCCTTCGGTCACTGACGCCTCTCCGACGAACTACACCGCCCCTGCTGCTCCTAAGCCCTCGCCGAGCCATCCTTGTGCTCCACGGTGAGCTCCCGCGCCCCGCTTCCCCCTATCTTTTTCGTGGATTCATCACCGTAGACACCGCATGTGTTGGGTAACGTAGTAATTTCAAAAAATTTCCTACGAACACGCAAGACCATGGTGATGGCATAGCAACGAGAGGGGAGAGTGTCCGTCCACGTACCCTCGTGAGACCGAAAGCGAAGCGTTATATCAACGCGGTTGTTGATGTAGTCGTGCGTCTTCACGATCCGACCGATCCAAGCACCGTTACTCGGCACCTCCGAGTTCTTAGCACCGTTCAGCTCGATGGCGATCCCGGGCTCCGATCCAGCAAAGCGTCGGGGAGGAGTTCCGTCAAGACGACGGCGTGGTGGCGATCTTGATGTTCTACCGTCGCAGGCTTCGCCTAAGCACCGCTACAATATGACCGAGGTGGAATATGGTGGAGGGGCACCGCACACGGCTAAGGCGATCACGAAGATCAACTTGTGTGTTCTAGGGTGCCCCCCGCCTGTATATAAAGGAGCAAGGGGAGGGCGGCCGCCCTTGGGCGCACCAAGGGAGGGGGAGTCCTCCTCCTAGTAGGAGTAGGACTCCCCTTTCCTAGTCCTACTAGGAAGAGGGAAGGGGAAGGAAAGAGAGGAGAGGAGAGGGAAAGGGCCGCGCCCCCTCCTAGTCAGTCGGACTCCCCATGGGGGGCGCGCCACCCTGGTGCAGCCCTCTCTCTCCCTCTTGGCCCAATAAGGCCCATAACTTCCCGGGGTTCGGTAACCCCTCGGCACTCCGATTTTCTCCGGAAACTTCCGGAACCTTTCCGGTGTCGAATATAACCATCCAATATATCAATCTTTATGTCTCGACCATTTGAGACTCCTCGTCATGTCCGTGATCACATCCGGGACTCCGAACTCCTTGGTACATCAAAATACATAAACTCATAATATAACCGTCATTGAAACCTTAAGCGTGCGGACCCTACGGTTCGAGAACTATGTAGACATGACCTAGAACCATTCTCGGTCAATAACCAATAGCGGAACCTGGATGCCCATATTGGTTCCTACATATTCTCGAAGATCTTTATCGGTCAAACCGCATAACAACATCGTTGTTCCTTTTGTCATCGGTATGTTACTTACCCGAGATTCGATCGTCGGTATCAATACCTAGTTTAATCTCGTTACGGAAAGTCTCTTTACTCGTTCCGTAATACATCATCTCACAACTAACTCATTAGTTGCAATGCTTGCAAGGCTTATGTGATGTGTATTACCGAGAAGGCCCAGAGATACCTCTCCGACAATCGGAGTGACAAATCTAATCTTGATTCATGCCAACTCAACATATACTTTCGGAGACACTTGTAGAGTACCTTTATAATCACCCGATTCGTTGTGACGTTTGGTAGCACACAAAGTGTTCCTCAGTAAGCAGGAGTTGCATAATCTCATAGTTGCAGGAACTTTGTATAAGTCATGAAGATAGCATAAGCAACATACTAAGCGATCAAGTGCTAAGCTAATGAAATGGGTCATGTCAATCACATCATTCTCCTAATGATGTGATCCCATTAATCAAATGACAACACATGTCTATGGTTAGGAAACATAACCATCTTGATTAATGAGCTAGTCTAGTAGAGGCATACTAGTGACTATCTGTTTGTCTATGTATTCACACATGTATTATGTTTCCGGTTAATACAATTCTAGCATGAATAATAAACATTTACCATGATATAAGAAATAAATAATAACTTTATTATTGCCTCTAGGGCATATTTCCTTGATCTCCCACTTGCACTAGAGTCAATAATCTAGATTACGGTAATGATTCTAACACCCATGGAGTCTTGGTGCTGATCATGTTTTGCTCGTGGAAGAGGCTTAATCAGCGGTGCGCAACATTCAGATCCGTATGTATTTTGCAAATCTCTATGTCTCCCACTTGGACTTGGTCCCGAATGGAATTAAGCGTCTTTTGATATGCTTGGTCCTCTTGTGAAATCTGGATTCCTTTGCCAAGGCAATTGCACGATATTGTCACGAGAAGATCTTCATTGGTCCCGATGCACTAGGTATGACACCTAGATCGGAAATGAACTCTTTCATCCAGACTCCTTCATTTGCTGCTTCGAAGCAGCTATGTACTCCGCTTCACATGTAGATCCCGCCACGGCGCTTTGTTTAGAACGCACCAACCGCGGCTCCACCGTTTAATAAAAATACGATCCGGTTTGCGATTTAGAATCGTCCGGATCAGTGTCAAAGCTTGCATCGGCGTAACCATTTACGACTAGCTCTTTGTCACCTCCATATCGAGAAACATATCCTTAGTCCTTTTCGGTATTTCGGGATGTTCTTGACGCTGTCCGATGATCCACTCTGGATTACTTTGGTACCTTCTGCCAAGCTTACAGACTAAGCATCGTCAGTGCGGTACACAGCATTGCATACATGATAGAGCCTATGGCTGAAGCATAGGAACATTTTCATTTCTCTCTATCTTCTGCTGTGGTGGGCATTGAGTCGACTCAATCTTACACCTTGTACTACAGGTAAAAACCTTTCTTTGCTGATCCATTTTGAACTTCTTCAAAACTTTATCAAGGTATGTGCTTTGTGAAAGTCCTATTAAGCGTCTTGATCTATCTCTATAGATCTTGATGCCCAATATATAAGCAGCTTCACGAGGTCTTTCATTGAAAACTTTTATTCAAGTATCCTTTTATGCTATCCAGAAATTCTATATCATTTCCAATCAACAATATATCGTCCACATATAATATCGAAATGCTCTGAGCTCCCACTCACTTTCTTGTAAATCTGAGGCTTCTCCAAAAGTCTGCATATAAAACCATATCTTTGATCACACTATCAAAGCGTTTATTCCAACTCGAGAGGCTTGCACGGACCATAAATTGATCGTTGGAGCTTGCACACTTTGTTAGCACCCTTTGGATCAACAAAACCTTCTGGTTGCATCATATACAACTCTTCTTCTAGAAATCCATTCAAGAATGCAGTTTTACATCCATTTGCCAAATTTCATAATCATAAAATCGGCAATTGCTAACATGATTGAGACGGACTTAAGCATCGCTTCTGGTGAGAAAGTCTCATCGTAGTCAACCCCTTGAACTTGTCGAAAACCTTTTGCAACAAGTCGAGCTTTGTAGCGATTACATTACCATCGCGTCGGTCTTCTTCTTAAAGATCCATTTATTCTCAATAGCTTGCCGATCATCGGGCAAGTCTACCAAAATCCATACTTTGTTCTCACATGGATCCCATCTCAGATTTCATGGCTTCAAGCCATTTTGCGAATCTGGGCTCACCATCGCTTCTTCATAGTTCGTAGGTTCACCATGATCTAGTAGCATGACTTCGAATAGGATTACCGTACCACTCAGTGCGGATTTTATTCTGGTTGATCTCTGATTCGGTGACAACTTGATCTGAAGTTTCATGATCTTCATCATTATCTTCCTCACTAAGCTGGTGTAGGTGTTACGAAACTGATTTACGTGACGAACTACTTTCAATGAGGGAGCTGGTACTATTACCTCATCAAGTTCCACTTTCCTCCCACTCACTTCTTTCGAGAGAAACTCCTTCTCTAGAAAGGATCCATTTTAACAACGAATGTCTTGCCTTCGGATCTGTGATAGAAGGTATACCCAATTGTCTCCTTTGGGTATCCTATGAAGACACATTTTCGATTTGGTTTCAAGCTTATCAGGTTGAAGTTTCTTCACATAAGCATCGCAACCCCAAACTTTCGAAGCGACAACTTTGGTTTCTTGCTAAACCATAGTTCATAAGGCGTCGTCTCAGCGGATTTTGCGGTGTCCTATTTAGCGTGAATGCGGCCGTCTCAAGAGCATAACCCCAAAATGATAGCGGTAAATCTGTAAGAGACATCATAGATCGCACCATATCCGAGTAAAGTGCGACACGACGTTCGGAAACACCATTGCGCTGTGGTGTTCGGGTGGCGTGAGTTGAAACTATTCGCATTGTTTCAAATGTAGACCAAACTTCGTAACTCAAATATTCGCCTCCACGATCGGATCGTAGAAACTTTATTTTCTTATTACGATGATTTTCAACTTCACTCTGAAATTCTTTGAACTTTTCAAATGTTTCAGACTTATGTTTCATTAAGTAGATATACCCATATCTGCTTAAATCATCTGTGAAGGTGAGAAAATAACGATATCCGCCACGAGCTTCAATATTCATCGGACCACATACATACGTATGTATGATTTCCAACAAATCTGTTGCTCTCTCCATAGTACCGAGAAGCGGGTTTTAGTCATCTTGCCCATGAGGCACGGTTCATAAGTGCCAAGTGATTCATAATCAAGTGACTCCAAAAGTCCATCGACATGGAGTTTCTTCATGCGCTTTATACCGATATGACCTAAGCGGCGAGTGCCACAAATAAGTTGCACTATCATTATCAACTCTGCATCTTTTGGTTTCAACATTATGAATGTGTGTATCACTACTATCGAGATTCATTAAAATAGACCACTCTTTAAGGGTGCATGACCATAAAAGATATTATTCATATAAATAGAACAACCATTATTCTCTGATTTAAATGAATAACCGTCTCGCATCAAACAAGATCCAGATATAATGTTCATGCTCAACGCGGCACCAAATAACAATTATTCAGGTCTAAAACTAATCCGAAGGTAGATGTAGAGGTAGCGTGCGATTGCGATCACATCGACTTTGGAACCATTTCCACGCGCATCGTCACCTCGTCCTTTGCGGTGTTAAGCAATCCGTAGTCCCTGTTTGAGTTGCAAATATTAGCAAGAACCAGTATCAAATACCTGGTACTCTGCGAGCTCTAGTAAGGTACACATCAATAACATGTATATCACATATACCTTTGTTCACCTTGCCATCCTTCTTATCCGCCAAATACTTGGGGCAGTTCCGCTTCGGTGACGATCGCTTGCGGTAGAAGCACTCGATTTCAGGTTTAGGTCCAGACTTGGGTTTCTTCTCTGATCAACAACTTGTTTGCTGTTCTTCTTGAAGTTCCTTCTTCTTCCCTTTGCCTTTCTTCTTGAAACTAGTGGTCTTATTGACCATCAACACTTGATGCTCCTTCTTGATTTCTACCTCCAGCCTTTAGCATTGCGAAGAGCTCGAGCATAGTCTTTACTAACCCTTGCATATTATAGTTCATCACGAAGCCTTTGTAGCTTGGTGGCGGTGATTGAAGAATTACATCAATGACACAATCATCCGGAAGATTAACTCCCGGTTGATTCAAGTGATTGTAATACCCGGACATTTTGAGTATGTGCTCACTTGTGAACTATTCTCCTCCATCTTGCAGCTATAGAACTTATTGGAGACTTCATATCTCTCAATCCGGGCATTACATTTGAAATATCAACTTCAACTCTGGAACATCTCATATGCTCCATGGCGTTCAAAACGTCGTTGAAGACCCGGTTCTAAGCCGTAAAGCATGGCTGCTGAACTATAGAGTAGTTATCAGCTTTGCTCTTCGAGACGTTCTTAACGTCATCGGTTACATCATCGGCGGGCACGGCACCTAGCGGTGCATCGGGGCGTAACTCTTACGTGCAGCAATGAGGATAATCCTCGAGTTACGGACCCGATCCGTGTAATTGCTACCATCATCTTTCAACTTTGCTTTCTCAAGGAACGCATTAAAATTCAACGGAACAACAAAGACGAGCCATCTATCTACGATAAACATAGACAAGCAAAATACTATCGGTACTAAGTTCATGATAAATTTAAGTTCAATTAATCATATTACTTAAGAACTCCCACTTAGGCAGACATCTCTCTAGTCATCTAAGTGATCACGTGATCCAAATCAACTAAACCATAACCGATCATCACGTGAGATGGAGTAGTTTTCAATGGTGAACATCTTATGTTGATCATATCTACTATATGATTCACGCTCGACCTTTCGGTCTCCGTGTTCGAGGCCATATCTGCATATGCTAGGCTCGTCAAGTATAACTGAGTATTCTGCGTGTGCAAAACTGGCTTACACCCGTTGTAGATGGACGTAGAGCTTATCACACCCGATCATCACGTGGTGTCTCGACACGACGAACTTTGGCAGCGGTGCATACTCGGGAGAACACTACTTGATAATTTTTAGTGAGAGATCATCTTATAATGCTACCGTCAATCAAAGCAAGATAAGATGCATAAAGGATAAACATCACATGCAATCAATATAAGTGATATGATATGGCCATCATCATCTTGTGCTTGTGATCTCCATCTCCAAGCACCGTCATGATCACCATCGTCACCGGCGCGACACCTTGATCTCCATCGTAGCATCGTTGTCGTCTCGCCAACTATTGCTTCTCGACTATCGCTACCGCTTAGTGATAAAGTAAAGCAATTACATGGCGTTGCATTTCATACAATAAGCGACAACCATATGGCTCCTGCCGATTGCCGATAACTTCGGTTACAAAACATGATCATCTCATACAATAAAATATAGCATCACGTCTTGACCATATCACATCACAACATGCCTGCAAAAACAAGTTAGGCGTCCTCTACTTTGTTGTTGCAAGTTTTACGTGGCTGCTACGGGCTGAGCAAGAACCGTTCTTACCTCACGCATCAAAACCACAGCGATAGTTTGTCAAGTTGGTGCTGTTTTAACCTTCGCAAGGACCGGGCGTAGCCACACTTGGTTCAACTAAAGTGAGAGAGCAGACACCCGCCGGTCACCTTTAAGCAACTAGTGCTCGTGGCGGTGAAACCAGTCTCGCGTAAGCGTCTGGCGTAATGTCGGTCCGGGCGCTTCATCTCACAATACCGCCGAACCAAAGTATGACATGCTGGTAGCGGTATGACTTGTATCGCCCACAACTCACTTGTGTTCTACTCGTGCATATGAAATCAACGCATAAAACCTGGCTCGATACCTTTGTTGGGTAGCGAGTAATTTCAAAAAATTCCTACGAACACGCAAGACCATGGTGATGGCATAGCAACGAGAGGGAGAGTGTCCGTCCACGCCCTCGTGAGACCGAAAGCGAAGCGTTATATCAACGCGGTTGATGTAGTCGTACATCTTCACGATCCGACCGATCCAAGCACCGTTACTCGGCACCTCCGAGTTCTTAGCACACGTTCAGCTCGATGGCGATCCCGGGCTCCGATCCAGCAAAGCGTCGGGAGGAGTTCCACAAGACGACGGCGTGGTGGCGATCTTGATGTTCTACCGTCGCGCAGGCTTCGCCTAAGCACCGCTACAATATGACCGAGGTGGAATATGGTGGAGGGGGCACCGACACGGCTAAGGCGATCACGAAGATCAACTTGTGTGTTCTAGGGTGCCCCCCCCTTTGTATATAAAGGAGCAAGGGGAGGGCGGCCGGCCCTTGGGCGCACCAAGGGGGGAGTCCTCCTCCTAGTAGGAGTAGGACTCCCTTTCCTAGTCCTACTAGGAAGAGGAAGGGGAAGGAAGAGAGGAGAGGAGAGGGAAAGGGGGCGCCCCCTCCTAGTCAATCGGACTCCCCATGGGGGGCGCGCCACCTCCTGGTGCAGCCCTCTCTCTCCCTCTTGGCCCAATAAGGCCCATAACTTCCCGGGGTTCCGGTAACCCCTCGGCACTCCGGTTTTCTCCGAAACTTCGGAACCTTTCCGGTGTCGAATATAACCATCCAATATATCAATCTTTATGTCTCGACCATTTGAGACTCCTCGTCATGTCCGTGATCACATCCGGGACTCGAACTCCTTGGTACATCAAAATACATAAACTCATAATATAACCGTCATTGAAACCTTAGCGTGCGGACCCTACGGTTCGAGAACTATGTAGACATGACCTAGAACCATTCTCGGTCAATAACCAATAGCGGAACACGGATGCCCATATTGGTTCCTACATATTCTCTGAAGATCTTTATCGGTCAAACCGCATAACAACATCGTTGTTCCCTTTGTCATCGGTATGTTACTTACCCGAGATTCGATCGTCGGTATCCAATACCTAGTTTAATCTCGTTAGGAAAGTCTCTTTACTCGTTCCGTAATACATCATCTCACAACTAACTCATTAGTTGCAATGCTTGCAAGGCTTATGTGATGTGTATTACCGAGAAGGCCCAGAGATACCTCTCCGACAATCGGATGACAAATCCTAATCTTGATTCATGCCAACTCAACATATACTTTGGAGACACTTGTAGAGTACCTTTATAATCACCCGATTACGTTGTGACGTTTGGTAGCACACAAAGTGTTCCTCAGTAAGCAGGAGTTGCATAATCTCATAGTTGCAGGAACTTTGTATAAGTCATGAAGATAGCATAAGCAAGATACTAAGCGATCAAGTGCTAAGCTAATGAAATGGGTCATGTCAATCACATCATTCTCCTAATGATGTGATCCCATTAATCAAATGACAACACATGTCTATGGTTAGGAAACATAACCATCTTGATTAATGAGCTAGTCTAGTAGAGGCATACTAGTGACTATCTGTTTGTCTATGTATTCACACATGTATTATGTTTCCGGTTAATACAATTCTAGCATGAATAATAAACATTTATCATGATATAAGGAAATAAATAATAACTTTATTATTGCCTCTAGGGCATATTTCCTTGACATGACCGCCATGACCTTGTGTGCCGCTTGCCCTTGATCGCCCTCGCCGCTCGTCACGGCTCGGCGGCCGCGCCAAGGCCTCCTGCTGTGAGCCTCAACACAGCCAACCGACGCTGGCCCGCTCTTGCCAGATCAGCCACCTTCCTGCTTTGGTGCACGGTGTGCAGGGCCACACACAACTCATCCGCCGCGCCTCGGCCCTTACCCGGCCCATTGCGTGCTGCCACGGCCACGCGTGCCGTTCCGGCTATGTATGTTGCAAGCACCGCCGGCCGCTATTGCCTCTGTCGCGGCGCCTCCCGGCTCACACTCCGCCGGCCTTCGCCTCAGCCTTGGTCATGAGCCCTTCAAGAATCACAAGACACGCGCTTGTTGATCCCACGGTGGTCGCGCCCGCCATGCCCCACCGTCTTTGGTCGACCAGCAGCCCGCGTCGGCCGCCCCGGCCCCGTTCTGCGCACTCACAGCGCCGCGCCCCACGGAGCTCGTTTGCATGCGCTGCTACTCTGCTGAATCTACTACTACTTGTGACTACTGTAGCTATATGGCTAGCTTTAGGAATTTTGCACTGACTAACCCCCTAAACAGTCCCTAATCAGCGGTTAAACAATTGTTAATATGTGTAAAAATAATATGAGTACGTAGTACACTTGGCAAGGCTCAAATGTTTCCATCTATTTATATTAAAAAGTATTTGATGGGGTTATTAGAATAAAGATAATTAGCTTAAAAAATCCGACCTTTAATTCTGGTTGCGTATTCCCAGGCAACAAAATACAACCGTTGGATCTTCATAAACGAGGTGGGACCATACCATGAGATAAAGACTTCACGTTCAATTTTGTTAGGAATTAATTAATTAGATTAATTAATTGTTAATCTATGCTAATGTCGGTGGCCATGTTTGGCAACCGCCTCCTTTGTAACCGCCTTGTAACGAGGGTATAAATACCCCAATATTCAATCAATGAAACAACTGTTCCATCATTTGCTCCTCTCTCTCGTTTCTCTCTAAACACATTATCAGCACTTTGCCAAAAAGAGCGATTAGGCCGCGAAGAGTGAAGAGCGACAGCGCCGATGGGCGACAGCCCTCGCACACATCCGTGAATCACCGGGGACTCCCTTTTTCTCCGGCCACAACGTCGTACGGATCCCCAGGCCCTCGGCCCCGGCGTGCGTCTTCGCGACGCAATATTCGACGCGGCGCCCGCGACGCCGCTCCACGACGAGTGGCGTCGTTTCCCGCGGCAAGGCCGTCCCAGGCGCGTGGCATGGAGAGGCCATCCGGCGCAACGCACATCTGACCTCTCCCGCTGGCGCGACTCACAGATCCGGCGGCACAGGCGTCCAACGGCTGAGACCCGCGGCCGCACCCGAAGATATGGCTCTCAGCCGGTCCTCTCCACTGACGGCGAGCGTATTTGGCGGCTGCTCGCCCTCTCCAGCGCGCCGCAGCGGCCTGAGGTCGCGGCCCTCTACGGGGAGGCAGCGCAGTGCCCCAGGCGACGTCCAGCGGACAGCAGCGGCGAACGGCCGGAGCCCAGCGTGAAGAAAACCTATGAGGCAGCACGACGACTTTCAATCGGCAACGCGACCGCCCTTCTAACAATTCTTCAAAACGGAGATGTAGTGTGTGCAACGACGAACCAAGCGAATCAATCGTTCGTGGCTGCAGAGAGAAAGACAAGAGCATCTTATCTCTTCGGTCATTTGACGTTTTACCACGTCTAGTTACCCTTATTAGCATATAAGTTCTGTAACTAGCATATAGGCCCACAAGTTCTCTGTTTTTATGCAGTCAAACCAACCCTCTGCTATTCTGTATTGCAACCTTGCAAGCCATCAGACTTAGTAGTAGTACTACTTCAACAGAAGCCATCAGGCTTAATGTCATTTTAGATTTTGGTAAATACCTTGTTGAATCATATTGGTTGAGTCCCCAGGGATTTAGCCTATGTTATTGGGTGCATTGGTCATTCCATCCGGAATGGACCCAAAGATACTAGCATTCTTTATGATATGTGCAACAACTATGTTTTGCAATTGATTTCTTCTCCTTCTTCTTGCAAATCATGATGTAAATTCAAAACAAGGATTGTGAAGTGTCATACTGAATATGACTATATCATATTTTATTTGCGAATCACAAGGTATGATGGTATCTACTGTGTAATTTGCAGATTATCCATCAACAGTGTGAGGTCTACGTCTTGTCATTTTGATAAGATGACTACCTTCAAAGTGCTTTTTCAAATATTAATGTGACTATTTCAAATGTTATTTGTGAATCACAAGGTATTGGTGGTATCTACTGCATCATTTGCAGATTATCCACCACTACTGTGAGGTCTACACCTTGTTATTTTAACACGATGACTACCTTCGAAGTGCTCTTCCAAATATTAATATTATATGTGACTACCTTAAGATATCATAAGGTAATACTGGCATCTACTGCAAATTTTGCGAACTATCCACTATTACTGCAAGGTCTACATCATGTCACTTTGACAGATGATTACCTTCAAAGTGATTCCACACATTTTGCATAACATAAGGTAATAGAATTATGAGCATCTACTGACAAAAGTCAGACTATGTTTTTCTATTACTGCGAGTTCTACACCACATCCGGTGATTATCTTCAAAGTGTTATCCTATATAAATTGAGGTCTACACATGAGTGTATAGCATCAGCTATCATAAAATTTGCTCCTCTGAAGCAATTATTGTTGTTCACTAAAGTTATTTACTCTCATAGTAAATAATAATAATATTGATCTTACATGTTAAAATGGCATTTTTCTTCTAGTATCAATTATTTAAGCATCATTTTGCTTGAATAAGTCGTGGAAAATTACACAAATATTACTATTTGTGATGATATTGTCGTCCATACATCAAGGTGGAGACCATACTTTATAGCAGAGATCGAGTGTCTCAAACACTATTACAAGATCCACATCACATTTTTGGTTGTTATTTTATAGTGACTAACCCCATGTTCAAAAAATTCCATGGCTATTCTCTTGATAGCAAAATATGTACATATTCATTTTATATGTCGCAAACTTCACTTAGTTCTCAAACTAAGTACATTATGGATGAGTATTTATTCACTTTGAATATTTTCCTTAAGAGAAACATGCTGCCATGAGCACATCACGAATGATCACCCATTCAGTTTTCAAGACGTCAAGTCTATTGCATCTCACAATTCTGTCACTTAATCAACCTTCAAGTTGATATCTCGTGATCAAATATTTTCATATGTAGATCCGGTTGAAAAATCCTTATACACTTTACCTCCTCTTAAGATGGTACTACCATTTTTATGATGAAGAAACATGGAATTTCTTAAAATCATCAGATTCACCCAACGGGTGCTATACCATTATTTGAAATTCTTGCTACTACCGAGAATACTATGCAAGTTAGTGGTACCAAAATAGAAGCATGAGGAATTCGAAATAAGTTGAGAACCAAAAATCTAGTGCAATAAAAGGATGTTGAATTGCATTGCAACGATGATATGTTTGCGAAATAAATTTTTCAATAATATTGGAGACCTCATGTAATCTCTTAATTATCCCAAAATACTATTAGCCTATACTTGGTGTACTACAAGTAGTGCGATGTCCAATATCTTATTTCTCGGACATGATATTTGATAAATTCTGAATGTATGAATCAAGTCATACTCACACAATAATTTTCTAGATCTTAATAAATTAAATATTTGGCTTGGTAGCCTTAACCATCCTGGTTTGGGGATGATTAGAAAATTATTGACAATCCTGTTGGTCACAACTTATCAAATTATAAATTTTTTCAAATCATCAATTTTTATGTGCACTGCATGTGGCATAGGGGAAATAAGTTTTAAGGCACTCTCACCTTAAAATTCTAAGGAGGACACTTATTCTCTCTTGAACACATTCAAAAGATATGTCTGGATTGCTTAACCATTATCTGGGGTAATTTAGATACTTCATGGTACTCATATACACATTCATAAAATGTTTTGAAGTGTGTCTCTTATCACACATAACCATGCATGATCTTACTAAATAAATTGCTCAACTTATTAAAGTAAGAGAAAATTCTCCTGAAAACATGATCTATAAACTCATTCAAATGAACAATGTTGTTGAATTCATTCGATGATCATTTATTTTTCATTAAGTACTTTATGTACATACCCAGTATGGTTTAGCTAAATTTCTTATCAAAGAGAGTTAAATGAATTACATGACCACTTTTAAAGAATTGTAAATTTACCAGCCTCTTGCTGGACAAATACGGCCTTACACACCGTAAGTATGATCTAAATCATACGAACTGCATATCATACTACTTTTCCCTTATAGTTACTACGTGGAAATCAACAAAGTATTTCCCATCTGCGATAATTTGGTTACATACCGATATCACCACTCCAGCGTACATCAATGGGCACTCACAGAAAATTAGGGATCTATGCGAGGAATAACAATTTATCCGTCAATCAAAATTATTCACAGCCCGTATGCTGATTGCATCAGCAATAAGGATATTTTTCCGGCATTAGGGGGAGATAAGTACCACAAAGAATGCCGAGAAATAAATTAGAAATGTTATTGACATGCAATCCTTATATCCACGTACTCAAAGAATCTGAACTAAAAGTTTAGAGAATCATATATTTGCAACACATTGCAAATCTGCCACATACATTTACTGATAACAAGGTGTTACTAAATTCTATATTCATGCAGTAAAGTGTCAGAAAGAGTGGAGGTACCTGATAAACCACTCTTGTCCCCAAATGAGAGCAAGAGGGGGAGAAAATCTGACAAGACGAGATATAACTTCTCATATGCTTCCGCGAAAACAGTGGAAATCAAATCCTCAACCAGTAAATGTAATTCAACATCAAGTTGAAAGACACCTCACTGGATGCTCATAATCCAAAGCCCGACATAAATGTGCACACATGTTTTGGTGCCGGGACATCGAAACACCTTGACTCCATTTGTTGTAGGAAATCACAAGAAGTTAAAAAGGAATGAATATATTATCCACAAACTTCAATGATTCCATTAGAATCATATAAACTAAAGACTACATTTGTCGACATGTATTACTTCTCAAATTGCTAAAACCTTTTGGGCCCTGAACCAAAATCCATGGTAGAGTGCCTCTTGCACTCATATTGGTTCACATAAAAGGAAGCAAGTAACGAAGAATAGCACTCGCTCTGCAAACGAGTAGTATTTACTGCAGTAATACCTACTCCTCATAAGTATCATCCCTATGGAATACTATAAACTTCTCATTCATAGACAAAGTCAATGAGGTGGTGAGAAAGCGAGGCTTGTAGCAAAAGGGTTCACGTAGAGACCTGTCGGTGTCAAAACCGGCGGATCTCGGGTAGGGGGTCCCGAACAGTGCGTCTAGGCGGATGGTAACAGGAGACAAGGGACACGATGTTTTTACCCAGGTTCGGGCCCTCCCGATGGAGGTAAAACCCTACCCCTGCTTGATTAATATTGATGATATGGGTAGTACAAGAGTAGATCTACCACGAGATCAAGGAGGCTAAACCCTAGAAGCTAGCCTATGGTATGATTGTTGTTAGATCCCACGGACTAAAACCCTCGGTTTATATAGAAACCGGATAGGGTTAGGGTTACACAAAGTCGGTTACAATGGTAGGAGATCTACATATCCGACGCCAAGCTTGCCTTCCACGCCAAGGAAAGTCCCATCCGGACACGGGACGAAGTCTTCAATCTTGTATCTTCATAGTCTAGGAGTCCGCCAACGGTGATAGTTCGCTATCCGGACACCCCTAATCCAGACTCCTCGGTAGCCCCGAACCGGGCTTCAATGACGATGAGTCCGCGCGAGGGTGTCTTCGCATTGCGAGGCGGGTTCTTCTCCAGATTCCATATACTTGTCGAATAGTGTCCGGCTTCTGATAAATGCTACGCTCCTTGGCTTCCACGCCCAATAAGGGCCATCTTCCACGTGTTGAATGAATGCGAAAAGCCAGGGTATTTTTACACTTATCCCCCTGGCTGCGCAAATGAGCCGTCTATAAAAGGGACGAGGATCTAGATCTGAGTCACACCATCCTCCCTCCGCGAGCTCTCATCGAAGCGCCTCCGACAAAAATCCATTCCATCATGGACAGTCGATGCGGCTCCTCCTCTCGCGCTCCCAGCCCTCAGCCTGGAAATTGGGAGAGATGCTCAGTTCCACATAGCGAGCTAGTGACACTCCAAACCAAGGGACTTCTTCCCCCGGCCTTCATGGTTCCGGTTCGAGCCGGACTCGCCACCTATAAGGGCGGAAAGCAAGCGGAGAGTGTCCCCGATCCCTCTAAAGGAGAGCGGGTATGCTTTATCTCTTATCTAGTAAGAGGACTAGGATTTCCAATTCATCCGTTTCTCCGGGGGCTCTTGGAGTTCTACGGCCTCCAGTTGCACCACCTTACGCCTGGTTCCATTTTGCACATCGCGGGCTTCGTAGCCCTTTGTGAACTGTTCTTGGGCGTCCAGGCTCATTTTGCACTGTGGAAGAGATTATTCTGCCTTGTACCCCGTTCTCATGAGGGGTCAATATATCAAGTGGGCGGAGCCGAGCTGTGGCGCATCGCCGGGACCGGATATCTATCCGGAACCCCAAAGAAGCGTCCAAGACTGGCCTTCGGAATGGTTTATATAGAAGACGCCCCGCTGCGGATCCTGTTCGGATCGGTCTCCGGAGTTCAGCAATGCTCCTTTGAAGAAAGCGCTGAGTTGGCGCCGCATGAGCCCCGGAGGGAAGACGATAGGGACGTCCTTTATCTGATGAGCCGAATAAGATTGTTAGCTCATTCCGTACTGACCATGATCGGCGTCATGGCCACATGCATTATGAGGGGGGTGCAGCCACTCCAGTATAGGGGCCACCCCATGTGGGATTTCAACGGGGAGGACGATGCTACCCGTTATGGCCGTAAGGGGCCGGGATCGGTCACCGATCTGGTGAAGATCTTGTCCGCGCTATACAAGGGAGAAGAGGATGATTTTCTCCGCATCAATCCATTGAACGGATTTTCTATGAACAATCCTTGAAGCTGGGTAAGCGGACATTTCTTTTTCGCTCATCCGATCCGTATTCCCATGGTTAGGTATTTTATTTTGTAATATTGACGCAGGAACTGCGCCAGGCCCTAAAAGACATAAACATCCCGCCTCCACAACCCGAGGATCCGGAACGGCTCCTCGATCCGGCCTCCCAAGAGGATCCGGACATATTGGTGGAGCTGGTTGATGGGGTATATCACCAACTGAGCATCGACAATGCCTTGGTTGCCATTACGGCCGATTACCCCGGAATATTTCCAGCCTCACAGGTAAGTGAGACCGAGGTCCCAATACTCTGATAATGACCCATCCGTGCTTATTTTTTATCACCGTATACCAATGGTGTTTCGCAGGGGGTGCCTTCGAGGCAGGAGGCCGAGCCCGCGGCGGCTAACCAACAAGGGGCAGCGCGGCCACGCAGGCTAAATGGAAGTGCGGCTCGGATTGAAACTCCGCCGCGACGGTAAGGCGTGTCACCATATCCCCAGGATTGATTCCTGGAAGGCGTACTAACGCCAGTGCTCTTTTCAGGAAAAAGAGCGCTCGCCGGACTGTGTCCGGAGAGATTGCTAATCGAGCTTCCGCCAGCCAGGCTCCAACGCCGGGTCCGGAAGCGGAGGTAAACACGAGGCGTACGTCGGATGCTCCTCCGACAGAGGATGCCGACAGATTGTCCGCCACCAACTCCGAGGTAGAGAGTGCCATGAATCACAGGCGTCGCCGGACAGTTCTTTGTGACGCATGTTTCTCCCAAGAGGCATTGAATGCCTTCAATTCGGGAGATGCGCACCTCCGTGCCGCTCAAGATGGTCTAGCCAGAGCCACGGAGCAGTATGTAAAGGACATACGGGTGAGGAAATTTGACAGTTGTATATGCCAGTAGCCCTCGAGACTTGAAATAGTTAGAAGAACTGATTTAAGGATCATTTGTTATGCAGGATCTTACGGAAAAGAATACCCGACTGTCCCAGGAGCTTGAAGAGTGCAAGGCCCAACTTGAGGCAGCACTAGCCGCCACAGGGGGAGCCACAGAGACCCCCTCCGGTAATATATACTTTGAAAAATAAGTAGTTTGTGAAGTGCGGCGTGTGTATAAGTCTGACAATAATATTGCAGATGCCGCCAGACTAGATCCGGACAAGCAACAGCTCCTGTGCCGGTTAAAGGCCGGCGAGAATGTGCTTACAAGGGTGAGGCAAGAGAAAAATAGTCTCCAAGATGCCAACACCCAGCTGGGTGAGGAACTAAAAGATGTTCGAGCCCTGCTGTCTGACTCCGTTAAGGAGAATCGGCGGCTTCGTCGCGGCATTTATAGTAAGTGCTTGGCGAACTTTTGAAAAAAAGAGTTGGCGAGGAAGTCGATTAATGTAAATATGTCTCAGAGGTATGCTCACTGAGTCGCCCTGCAGAGAAATGCCCGGTTAAACGGGTGACCTACTTCGAAGCTGCAGAATCGCACGAACCAGTTCGGCGGTGATGAGAGTCGTCGCCCAGGCCTTGTGGCCATCGATCTCCCTACCCGAAGGCCTTGGTGAGCTTGCAGAGAAGCTTCAGGGAGCACGGCGGCGCTTCTGGCTATGGAAGATATCGGCCTGCCGTCAAGGCGCCAGGGAGGCCTGGGCCATGGTGAAGACGCGGTGCATGAAGGCTAACCCAAACCACATGGCCGAGGTCGGACCTGTGGGGCCCGATGGGAAGGAGATCCATGTGAGCTTAGTGTACGGCCAAGTAGAGTTGGCCGCAAAGTATTCCCAGCAGGACTGTAAACTAGACAGCCTATTAGATGGTATTGAAGAGGAATACAATCAGTCAATTTGACTATGTAATTGAAAATGACATGTAAAATGCCTTCTAGCCG
The DNA here is from genome assembly GCA_021605205.1 of Aegilops longissima. Taxonomy (NCBI): domain Eukaryota; kingdom Viridiplantae; phylum Streptophyta; class Magnoliopsida; order Poales; family Poaceae; genus Aegilops; species Aegilops longissima. The sequence continues at coordinate 267,026,861 of CM038682.1, read as the reverse complement.
GATTGTAGATCGTTTGTCGTAGCGGACCTTTTCGCTTCAACCTCGGGACCCGACAGTCCGGAGTGTGTCCGAATACCCTCGCGGTTATGTAAGAACCGGGGCATGCGTGGAGACCAGGCGTAGGGGTCATAAGTGTTGTATCAGACAAGTGCCCAACTAGGTATGTTATATTACATGGTTAGTAAGAAACATCTTCCAGGGAGAATAGTTCCGTTAAGGGTTCCTTTCCCTGGGAGGCATGCCCTAAAGTGCATGTCCGGACTGCGAAAAAAGCAGAAAAACATCTGGGGGCAGGTAAATGAATAAGTAAGAAATCATCTTTTAGTTCACCGACCGAATATTCCCTTAAGAACGCTAGCTTTCGGCTTCACCCAGTCTGAGGTACACGTCCGGCTGACCCGTCGGTAACAATCGCAGAGGTGCTCCTTTACCACCTAGCCGAACAATCGGGAGCGAGGGGTAAGCACAGAGAGCGAGCAACCCAGCTTGGCCAAAACTTAAGTCATATCGATGCATATAATGGTGAATAAAAGGTACATGCGGAAGTGTGACACATGTTTTGGACATAAAGCCCGTATAAATAAGCTTCTGTTAAAGAAGCCCCCAGGTATAATGAGCGCGGATAGCGCGTCAAGTGAGTGCGAACAATGCGCAAATGAGCCTTTTAACGGCTTCGGTAAAAAGGAGGAAGAGATAAATAAAAGACAGCTTAATGTATAAAATATAGACGGAGGAAGGAGACGAACTCAGAATCCGGCGCTAGGCGTAGAATCTTCGAAGACGGGCTGCGTTCCATGGGTTCGGCTCGAGTCGGTTATCCGATGCGTTGCAGACGGTATTGCGCTCCGCCGGTCGGGACTTGGTCGATGATGAAGGGACCCTCCCATTTGGGCTTGAGTTTGTCCTTTTTCTTGTCCGGCAGGCGTAGAACTAGTTCGCCAACATTGTAAGCTTTGGCCCGCACTTCCCTGCTTTGATATCTTTGAGCCTGCTGTTGATAGAATGCGAACGAGCTTTTGCCACGTCGCTCCTCCTCCAAGGCGTCCAAACTGTCCTGCCGATCGAACTCGGCTTCTCTTTCTTCGTACATGCGCAGCGAGGTGAGTCATGAATTATGTCGCAGGCAAAACTGCCTCAGGTGCGTACACCATAAAAATGGTGTGAATCCGGTAGTGCGATTCGCGTGGTCGCAGCCCCAGTACGGAGTCGAGCTCCTCTACCAAGTGCGTATTAGATTCCTTGAGGGACCGCACTAGTCTGGGTTTAATGCCGCTCATGATAAGACCATTTGCTCGCTCGACTTGACCGTTAGTTTGGGGGTGATAGACTGAAGCGTAGTCGAGCTTGATGCCCATATTTTTGCACCAGAGTTTGACCTCGTCGGCCGTGAAGTTCGTGCCGTTATCAGTGATGATGCTGTGGGGGACGCCGTAACGGTGTACTACCCCTGATATGAAGTCTATCACCGGTCCGGATTCGGCCGTCTTTACAGGCTTAGCCTCTATCCATTTGGTGAATTTATCCACCATGACCAATAGGTATTTTTGCTTGTGGGTTCCTCCTTTAAGGGGTCCAACCATGTCAAGCCCCTGCATCGCGAAAGGCGGTGATGGGTATAGTTTTGAGGCGGTGGGTGGCATGTGGCTTTGATTAGCAAAGAGCGGCAACCGACGATCGTTGGACTAAGTCCTGAGCATCTGCCGGGCCTTCGCCAATAAAATCTGTCTGGAAGGCCTTGCCTACAAGGGCCGGGCTGCGGCGTGGTGCCCACCGAGTCGGCATGAATTTCAGCCAGGAGATTCCGCCCTTCCTCTTCGGAGATACATCTTTGAAGGACTCCGGTTGTGCTTTTCTTATAAAGCTCTCCCTCATGGACCTTATAGGCTTTAGATCGCCGCACTATGCAGCGGGCCTCGTTTTGGTCCTCGGGAAGTTCCTGCCTAGTTAAGTAAGCTAGGAATGGTTCTGTCCACGGGGCAATGACTGCCATTATTGTGTGGGCTGACAGTGTTATTTCGTTGGCAGAACCACCAACTATGTCAGAATGTTCGGTGTGGGGTAGTGTGGTTGGGTCCAGGATCGCGCTTTGCGCCAATGCGTGCCAACACGTCCGCTGCCTGGTTGTTCTCCCGGGCTATATGGTGAAATTCGAGCCCCTCAAACCGAGCTGACATTTTTAGGACGGCATTGCGATAAGCTGCCATTTTCGGATCCTTGGCATCAAAGTCTCCATTTATTTGGGATATCGCGAGGTTTGAATCCCCGCGGACTTCTAGGCGTTGAATGCCCATGGAGACTGCCATCCGGAGACCATGTAGAAGGGCCTCATATTCGGCTGTGTTGTTGGAGTCCGTGTACATTATTTGAAGTACGTATTGGACTGTATCTCCGGTCGGGGACGTCAGAACGACGCCAGCCCCCAAGCCAGCCAACATTTTGGAGTCGTCGAAGTGCATGATCCAGTTGGAATATGCGCCGTACTCTTTAGGGAGTTCGGCTTCAGTCCATTCGGCGATGAAGTCGGCCAAAACTTGCGACTTAATAGCTCGCCGTGGCTTGTAGGTTATGTCGAACGGGAGGAGCTCAATGGCCCATTTAGCAATCCGCCCGTTCGCGTCATGATTGTTTATAATGTCATTAAGAGGTGCCGGAGGCTCTTGTTATCGAACACTCTTGAAAGTAGTGTCGCAACTTCCGGGATGCCATGAACACCGCGTATGCTATCTTTTGATAGTGCGGGTACCGTGAATTGCATGGAGTTAGGATAGTGGACACGTAGTAAACTGGTTTTTGGAGAGGGAACTTGTGTCCGTCCGTTTCTCGTTCGATAACGAGCACCGCGCTTACAACTTGATGGGTTGCCGTGATGTATAATAGCATTGGTTCGCCCATGTTGGGCGCGGCCAGGACCGGATTTGTTGCCAATATGGCTTTTATTTCTTCGAGTCCGGCCATGGCGGCATCCATCCACTCGAAGTATTCGGTGCGCCGTAGGAGGCGATAAAGGGGTAATGCCTTTTCTCCTAAGAGGGAGATAAAGCGGCTTAAAGCCGCCACGCATCCAGTCAATTTTTGTATTTGTTTGAGGTCTTTTGGGATATCCAATTGTGACAGAGCTCGGATCTTGGTTGGGTTTGCTTCAATTCCTCTACCGGATACAATGAAGCCCAAGAGCTTTCCGGCTGGTACGCCGAAAACGCATTTTTCCGGGTTGAGCTTAATGTCATATGCTCGGAGATTGTCGAATGTGAGCCTCAAGTCGTCTACTAGGGTTTCGACATGCTTGGATTTGACGACCACATCGTCTACGTATGCCTCCACTGTTTTGCCGATCTGGTTTGCCAGACATGTCTGAATCATGCGCTGATATGTTGCGCCGGCGTTTTTGAGCCCGAAGGGCATTGCATTGAAGCAGAATGGGCCGTATGGAGTGATGAATGCCGTTGCGGCTTGGTCTGGCTCTGCCATCTTAATTTGGTGGTAGCCGGAGTATGCGTCGAGGAAGCACAATGAATCGTATCCCGCGGTAGCATCGATAATTTGATCAATGCGGGGAAGAGGGAAGGGATCCTTTGGGCAAGCCTTGTTAAGTTCTTTGAAATCGACGCACAGGCGCCAGGATTTGTCCTTCTTTGGTACCATTACCAGGTTTGCTAGCTAGTCCAGATGTTTTATATCCCTAATGAATCCGGCCTCCAATAGTTTGGCTAGCTCCTCTCCCATGGCCTGTATCTTAGGTTCGGAGAAACACCGAAGAGCTTGTTTGACTGGCTTGAATCCTTTTAGGATATTTAGGCTGTGCTTGGCCAGCCGGCGTGGGATTCCTGGCATGTCTGAAGGGTGCCAGGCGAAGATGTCCCAATTTTAGCGTAGGAATTCTCGTAGTGCGGCGTCTACATCAGGGTTTAATTGTGACCCGATGGAGGCCGTTTTTGTAGGGTCCGTTGGATGGACTTGGAATTTGACAATTTCGTCCGCCGGTTTAAAAGAGGTGGACTTGGATCTCTTATCGAGTATCACATCGTTCCTGTTCACCGTGGAGCGCATCACAGTAAGTTCCTCGGCCGCTAGGGCTTCGGATAGTGCCTCATGGGCAAGTGCGGCTGTTTTATTTTCGGCGCGGAGTGCTATGTCCGGGTCACTAGCAAGAGTGATGATTTCGTTGGGTCCGGGCATTTTGAGCTTCATGTACCCGTAATGGGGCATAGCTTGGAAATTGTGAATGCCTCTCGCCCTAATATAGCGTGGTATCCGCTGCTGAACGGGGCCACTTGGAATGTGACCTCCTCGGACCTGTAATTATCCCGCGTGCCGAATACCACATCCAGTGTGATTTTTCCTGTACAGCATGGTTCCCGACTAGGGATTATTCCTCTAAAGGTTGTGCTGCTTCGCTCAATGCGGCTCCAGTCTATTTCCATTTTTCGAAGGGTTTCCTCATAAATGAGGTTTAATCCGCTGCCGCCATCCATGAGTACCTTGGTAAGACGAAAGTCGTCGACTATTGGACTGAGGACCAATGCGGCTGGTGCTCGGGCTGTTCGGAATTTAGGTTCGTCACTGGCGTTAAAGGTAATAGTCGTGTCACTCCATGGATTTATTGTTGCTACCTGGTGGACTTCGGCAAGGCTGCGGAGTGTTCGTTTCCGCATATTGTTTGATGCGAAAGTTTCGAAAACTGTTAATACCGTACTGGTGTTGCTGGGCTGGTGCTCTGGGGCTAGAAGCTCTTCGCCACTTTTGGCCACCTGCCGTAGTATCCGACATGCTCTAAGGCTATGAGTTGGAGTGGCGCCCTCTGTACTATGAATTTTGCAGGGTCCATTGAGCCATCCCTCCAGTACGGTTCCATGCCCTTTAAAGGGTTTTTGCTTTTTGGTATTTAACCCAGGTGCCTGGTGATGATGCACCCTTTTACTTTGGACTAAGGTTGTGTTCAAGGCCGGATTATCCCAAAAATTGATTTCGGTTTTCCACGCGCTCTCCATCGCACAGTACTTTCGTACTATGGACGCCAAGTCAGCAAAGCGTGTAATTTCGCGGCGACTTACGGCGTTGAGGATTCCTTCGTCCGTGCAATTAATGCAGAAGAATGAAATTGCGTCCTCTTCACCGCAGTCCTTTATCCTGTTCATGACCAGGAGGAATCTGGCCCAGTAATGATGTACTGTTTCAGCGGGCCCTTGCCGGATCTGGGATAGATCGCTTATGTTTGGGTGGGCAGGTGGGTTTAAATTCCGAACTCCGTCCGATCTAAGACTCAGGGGCCAAGAAGTTTCCGAACTTGGAAGCTTGGGTTCTTGGACGTCGTCCGATGAATCTAGCCCGCTACCTGACTTAGGTTCAGGGCTTGAGTGGTGTTTTCCACTCCGCGGGAATCCGGCATGGAGGGGTCAGGAATCCGGACATAGCTAGTCCTTAAGATAGAAGAAGGGTCGCCGTATTGTTCCTCTACCACAGCAACGTGGTGGGTAGCCTGGGGAGAGTTAATCTCTCTCAGATCGGTTTTAGGTCCAATCTGGTCGTAATCTGTAGCGACTCCCAGTGCGGCGATGCGATCCAAGAGCTCATTTAAGGGAGAGAGCTCCATCGGATCTAACTGCTCGGCGAGTTCCGAGTTGACGTGAAGATAGCTTTTGATGACCCGAGAAGTCATCGTCGGTAGCTGGCGACAACAGCGGTCATAAGAAAACCGCCTAGCCGGAGAGTTTGGCCGATGGCCAAAGCTCCTTTAGCAATGGTGCCATCTTTAAAGACGGGATGAGGCATCCTTCCTGATGGCGACAGCACGGAGGAACTCTCAATGAAAGCACCAATGTCGGTGTCAAAACCAGCGGATCTCGGGTAGGGGGTCCCGAACTGTGCGTCTAGGCGGATGGTAACAGGAGACAAGGGACACGATGTTTTTACCCAAGTTCGAGCCCTCTCGATGGAGGTAAAACCCTACTCCTGCTTGATTAATATTGATGATATGGGTAGTACAAGAGTAGATCTACCACGAGATCAAGGAGGCTAAACCCTAGAAGCTAGCCTATGGTATGATTGTTGTTCGTCCTACGGACTAAAACCCTCCGGTTTATATAGACACCGGATAGGGTTAGGGTTATACAAAGTCTGTTACAATGGTAGGAGATCTACATATCCGTATCGCCAAGCTTGCCTTCCACGCCAAGGAAAGTCCCATCTGGACACGGGACGAAGTCTTCAATCTTGTATCTTCATAGTCCAGGAGTCCGGCCAACGGTGATAGTTCGGCTATCCGGACATCCCCTAATCCAGGACTCCCTCAAGACCCGACATCCATAACGATGTAACATACCCACTTGGTATGAGTGGAATTATGTTTCGATATTAAATATCATTGGCAATAAAAATAATAATATTATCCATGCAGTTGATGGATGAAGTGGCTACATACTCATATGAGTCACTCATTTCGGAAATCTCTATTGAAGTCCCTGAAGGGCTTATGCTTCCGAATCCAAAAGTAAATCGCAACAATTTTTGTGTAAAACTTCATAAGTCACTCTATGACTTGAACTAGTCGGAAATCATATGGTACCACTGACTAAATGAGTTCCTTCTTCAAAAGGATTACTCGAATAATGATGATTATTTACATGTTTAATAAAGGAATCCCATATTTGATTTCCTTTCATCGCCTCAGTGTATATTTATGACCTCATCATCAATGTCTATACAAGACCTAAACATACACATAATCATCTCAAGACGGAAAATTTGAATTCAACCAAATTTAGCTTAACCTTACAACTTGAACATTCTCTCAAGAATACATATCAGTCTACATATATCCAAGACATATACGAGAAGTTCAATGTGGATATATCATACCAATAAAAGACATGCAATATGGTCATAGTACCCCTGATAGGGTACAAATCCATTCATACCTAGGGGTGATAATGAAGTGATATCAGGGCCTGAAGTTCTATCTCACTAATGTCAATGCACTCATATCATTGCAAACTACGTCAGGCCTGACATTATATTTGCTATCTTTGTTCAAAGTGCAACCCCCAACAAAAGTTATATGGTCGATATAAGAAATATCTACTTATATCTCAAGCTCACAATAAATCTTGGACAATTCCGTCAGGAAAATCAAGATATGACCATGATATGATGTAATAATATTGGCTCTTTATTTGATCCCAATAATGCCATATCAATGACTGAATTCACTAGAATAGTCTTCTCATGGAATTCATCTAAATAGACTCTAATGACTATTTCCACTTATCATTCTGACATAATTGCTTTATCTAAAAACATGGCAAAATATGCCTGGCTTAGTAGAATGATTAATCACACTCAAAATCATATGGTTGAGATTCATCAGAATTGCATAACTTGATTTTATCAAGATTCTACCACTCGTGTTACTCAATACCTACAGGTTATATGAAGAGCAACATCATAAAGCACATTGCTCAAAAATCACTTATCCTCATGAATTATAGAAAATGAGGAAAAATCTGCAAACAAAATACTGGAAAATCCAATGGATTATTCCTATTGCTATGATCATGTCAATGGAATTGGTCGGACACATCCTCCAAATTAGCAAAGTTCATGGGGAGTAATCTCCTAAAGTATAACCCATTAACAATCATTAGATTGCATATATTGCACTCCTTTTCCCTTCATGAGTTTTTCCCTGATGGTTTCTCATAAAAGGTTTTTAACGATACAATATAAACACAAGTGTCAGTATATGCCACATCATTTTCTCCTTGTATTTTCTCCCACTGGGTTTTAAAGGAGTTTTCAATGACATATATAATCGCACTCTTTTCCCTTATGAGTTTTCTCTGAAAGTTTCTCATAATGGTTTTTAATGAGGCAATATCTTCTCAAAGATCATATGTCCTACTTTCTATTTTCCCTATTTGGGTTTTTAAAGGAAGTACTCAAGACATATTTATTGTTCTCTAACCTCAAAGATGAGTTTTCTCCTTCTATAAAGGTTTTTCTCAATTGAGTTCTCATAAGACAATAATCATTATATGTTGTATCGTTTTCTCCTTATTTTCCCACAGGGTTTAAAGGAGTTTTAACAACATATCAAATACTACTCTCCTCATATTTTTCCCACAGGGTTTTTGGAGGAGTATTTCTCAAGATGAAGATGATGAACATCCAAGGCAAATACATACTAGGAGGAGACTATCAGGATGATGTATATTCACAAAGAGAAGCATTGATTAGGGGGAGTGTTAGGAATTAATTAATTAGATTAATTAATTGTTAATCTATGCTAATGTCGGTGGCCATGTTTGGCAACCGCCTCCTTTGTAACCGCCTTGTAACGAGGGTATAAATACCCCAATATTCAATCAATGAAACAACTGTTCCATCATTTGCTCCTCTCTCTCGTTTCTCTCTAAACAAATTTCAAGATCCTCACGCAAGACCATCCCACGAGGGATCAGATTTCACGATCCCAGGTTGGACATTCAACAAAAAAACACATACAAAAAAAAGACATATAGGTTGGGCCTCCCACACGTACAGGTTGTACCATACCATGAGTGATGAGACCATTCCAAGAAAAACTGACGCATGCAGGTATAATATCCCCAAAGAAATCTAAACTATCATCAATATGTACAAAGATTCGATCTCTCCAAACAGAATCTCTCTCTTTCCATCATGCAAACATGGTAAACTCAGCCATCCCTATGCTATATCCCCCATGTAATGCTTCTACGGCCTTAGAGGTTCATTGTCATCTAGGTTTTAGGTATTATTTCTACATCATCTTCCTTAGGCGAACGACACTTTGAGGTCAACTCCCCCCAACCAGTGGCACTTCAGATTTGTGTTCCTCCAGCGGGCAGAATCCAGCTTCTTCGAGCAATCAGACCATCATCTTCCTCCAGCGAACAACACTTCGAGGTCAACTTCCCCCAACCAGTGGCACTTCAGAATTGTGTTCCTCCAGCAGGCACAAGCCAGCTTCGTCGAGCAATCAAACCATATCAAGTAAGTACAATCTGCAAAGAAAAAATCAGACATGTTAATGGAACAATTATAGTGCAATTATGCTCAAGGCAACGCTCATCTAAAAAGATTTCACATGCTACCTCAGAATGTTGATTATGTAGAATTCTATGTGTGTGGGTTCCTATCTTAATGGCATCACATTCATGCTTTTTACACATCAAAAGAAGGCTGATGTCATGGATGGTGCTTCAAGTGTATTCACATTAAGGTAGTATACCATAAAAGTCTAGAATTTTACTACAACTATAACAGAAACAAGTGGGATTGCCTGCTGCGACATAGAGAAACATATATGGTGCATCAGATGGTTTTCATATTACAAAACAGACCTCTTAATGGATCAATAATACTTCAATTATACTGTAGGCAGTGTGTAACGCCCCGGATTCGATGCGCCAGGTGTCTGCCAGTTATTCACTATCGTTGCCATGTCATTTGCTTGCGTGTTGCATTTTGCCATGTCATCATCTGCATTTCATATCATGTCATCATGTGCATTTCATTTTGCATACGTGTCCGTCTCATGCATCCGAGCATTTTCCCCGTTGTCCGTTTTGCAATCTGGCACTCCTATGTCCCCCGGAGCCCCCTTTTTACCTCTTTTCGTGTGCAGGTGTTAGACGGTCTCGGAATGGACCAAGGTTTGTCAAGCGGCCTTGGTATAGCACCGGTAGACCGCCTGTCAAGTTTCGTGCCATTTGGAGGTCGTTTGATACTCCAACGGTTAACCGGGTAACCATAAAAGCCTCTTTTGTGTGCAGCCCAACACCCCTTCCAAAGTGCCCCAAAACCCAGCAAACTCCTCTCCATGCTCTCGGTTGTTCGATCACGATCGTGTGGCGGAAAACCGCACCTCATTTGGACTCTCCTAGCTCCCTCTACCTATAAATATGCCTTCCCCGTCCAAATTCGCGGATGAAATCCTACCCTAACCCTAGTCCTCTTCCTCCCGCCTCCGCCAGACGTGTTCGTCCCGAGCCGGACACCCCGCGACGCCGCCGCCCGGTGAACCAGGGCACGACACGTGGCACCCGCCCACCGCGCGCCGCCCGCCCGCCGAGCCTGCCTCCGGTCCCATGAGGCCCATCCCGCCGCCGAGCCCGCCCGCCCGCTCTCCCGCTTCGCCCGCATGGCTCCGCCGCCTCCGGCCGCCTCGTCGGCGCCCGCTCCCGACCCACCGCGGGAGCTGCCGCCTCCAGCCGGCCGCTGAGCTCGCCCGAGCCCCGCCAGGCCAGATCCGGTCGGGCCGGACCGGATCCGGCCGGCCCCGAGCTCCCCGGCCTCCTCCGGTGCCTCCCCTGCCCTCCGGCGGCTCGTCCCCGCCCATCTCCGGCAGCCGCGCCGCCCCGTCTCCGGCGTTCCTCGAAGTGCATGCCCGGTCAACCCTAGATCCGGAGGGGTATTTCTGCTAAGTCCCGATTATCTGTGTAATTTTCATGCCATATTCATCATGCCGTAACTCTGCATCCGTAGCTTCGTTTCGTGTGTGTAATATGTCAAATTGTTCGTCTCAATGAGTACATCATTTCATCTCATTGCATCATTTACATTTGAGCTCATCTTGATGCCCTAAATGCTGTTAGAAGAGGGCTATGTGATGTTAGTTTCAGATTCTTATCAGAACTTGCACTTTTGTCATTTTTGCCATGATTGATGTGTGCACCCTATGAACTTGAGTCCTACATGTGTTTTGTACTATGCCATGCCATATTTACATGGGTGTATGCCATGTATTTTTGTGATCTCTGTGGTGACTAGCCCAAGCATGCAAACTAGGCTTCATGATGTTGCTGATTTCAGCCCCTGTTTTGCTGATATTTTTATGCCATGTAAACTTGATGCTACAGCGAGATCCATGCATATTATGAGATACTTAAGTAAGGATGTTTTGAACATGTGGTTATTCTCTATCCATACATGCCCTCGTTTGCAATTATGGAGTGCCATAGCTTGAGTCAATCGAGCTCTACTTTTGCTATACAATGTTTCCTGGCAGATTGTTTACATGTTATCCAATTTCGCCAAGGTTGTTGTAGTTGATCCTTGTATGCTATGATGTTGTTCTTGCCATGTATAGCTTCTATGCCATGTCTTCTTACTGTGAGTTGCCTTGCCATGCCATGTATTGCTCTATGGTGAGTGGTTCAAGCTCACCAACATGCCTACTTATCGTTGTTCCTGCCATGTATGAATCTGTAATATAACTTGCTATGTTTACATGGGTGCCATCATATTTTCTGATCCTTTTTGGCTCATGGTCAGTAAAGGACTTCTGTTCTATGCAACTAGTAGATTTATGCCATGCCTTTTTTCGCCATGACAAGTTCCTGTAGCATGTTGTTTGATAGCTCTAAACATTGCAACCTGATGTTATTTTCTGCAAAGTCTGAAACTGTTATTATTTGCAATCTTGCCCTGTGTGTTTGAGCATGTTCTGGTGATTTCTGGAGATAGCTCAGTGTTCATGTTTTGTAATGCTTTACCTGTACATCATGCCCATGCCTTTTGTTTTCACGTTGAGATGCTGTAGCATGTTGTTTTGATGCTTGCAATATGCCTAGTTGCTGTTTTGGACAGATTGTTGTCATGACTTGTTTCATGTGTATGTGTTGAACCGTTGCTCCGTTTTGAGTGTGCTCTATATGAAACTCGCTTGATTTTGCATGTAGATTCATATTATCATGTTGAATCCTTGTTTTGAGGTGTTTGCTTGATGTTTGTATGCATTTTGCATCAATGCCATGGTTAACTTGTTTTGCTCATATCTTCTAGGCCGTAACTCCGAATCTAATGAACTTTATATGTAACTTGACTAGAAGTTCGTGTAGATCTTCGTGGTGCATTTTAACTTGCTGGTTAACAACTCGAATATAAGGTTTATTCAGATCTGGACCAATTTTGAAATTTGCATATGAGGACTTACTGGATTTGTTATATGTTGTTTCCGGCCTCATTTAAACTTGCTTGATGTGTTGTTCTTGTTTGCATCATATTTTGCCATGAGTAGCCTCATCTAGATTTGTCATGCATCATGCTGGATTGTGCATCATGCCTTCTTCATGTGTGGTGTGTTTACTATGTTGTGTGCTTCTTCTTGTTAGTTCCTGTTGCGTTGCGATCGTGAGGATTCGTTCGTCTACACTTGGCTCGGCTTCATCCGTTCGTCTTCTTCATGGACTCGTTCTTCTTCCTTGCGGGATTTCAGGAAAGATGACCGTCACCCTGGATCTCACTACTATCATTGCTATGCTAGTTGCTTCGTTCTATCGCTATGCTGCGTTACCTATCACTTGCTGCTCAAGCCTCCCAAATTGCCATGTCAGCCTCTAACCTTTTGCACCCTTCCTATGCAAACCGTTGTTTGGCTATGTTACCGCTTTGCTCAGCCCCTCTTATAGCATTGTTAGTTGCAGGTGAAGATGAAGTTTGTTCCTTGTTGAACATGGAGATGTTGTTCCTTGTTGGAACATGTTTACTTGTTGGGATATCACAATATATCTTATTTAATTAATGCATCTATATACTTGGTAAAGGGTGGAAGGATCGGCCTTATGCCCGGTGTTTTGTTCCACTCTTGCCGCCCTAGTTTCCGTCATATCGGTATTATGTTCCCGGATTTTGCGTCCCTAACGCGGTCGGGTGATTTATGGGACCCCTTGACAGTTCGCTTTGAATAAGACTCCTCCAAAGAAGGCCCAACATTGGTTTTACCATTTGCCTCACCTATGCCCTTTTTCCCTTGGGTTTAGGAGCCCAAGGGTCATCTTTATTTTAGCCCCGGGCGGTGCTTCTCTAAGTGCTGGTTCGAACCGAAACCGCTTCAAGGGGCCACCACAGGAAACTCGAGGCTTGGTTTTACTCGAGCCTGTCTCATCCGGTGTTGCCACGAGAACGAGATATGTGCAGCTCCTATCGGGATTGTCGGGCGATCGGGCGGTCTTGCTGGTCTTGTTTTATTGTTGTCGAAATGTCTTGTAGCCGGATTCCGAGACTGATCGGGTCTTCCGGGAGAAGGAATATCCTTCGTTGATCGCGAGAGCTTATCATGGGCTAAGTTGGGACACCCTGCAGGTATAAACTTTCGAGAGCCGTGCCTGCATGTTATGTGGCAGATGGGAATTTGTTAATAACCGTTGTAGTAAACTTGAAGCAAACTCTTCTAAAATACACCAACCGTGTGCGAATCGTGAGTGTCTCTTTTCGGGTTGATCGAGAGGAGAACACGGTTTCGGGTTATGTCGACGTAAGTAGGAGTTCAGGATCACTTCTTGATCATTACTAGTTGACGACCGTTCCTTTGTTTCTCTTCTCGCTCTCATTTGCGTATGTTAGCCACCATATATGCTTAGTCGCTGCTGCAACCTCACCACTTTACCCCTTACTAGTCTTGATACCCATGGTGATGGGATTGCTGAGTCCTCGTGGCTCACAGATTACTACACCACCAGTTGCAGGTATAGGTTATGCGATGATCATGACGCGAGAGCGATGCTTGCTTGTTTTGGAGTTCTTCTTCTGCTTCTTCCTCGATCAGGGGATAGGTTCCAGGTCGGCAGCCTGGGCTAGCAGGGTGGATATTGTTTGAGTTTCTGTTTATGTTTCATCCGTAGTCGGATGTTGATCTTGTATATGATGTTGATGTATTCTTGTGGCATTTGTGCCTTATGTATTGGATGTATCCCACTATTATGTAATGTTGATGTAATGATATCCACCTTGCAAAAGCGTTCCAATATGCGGGTCTATCCTTGGTGGGACCGTCGAGTTCCTTTTGGATAGGGTCGCATATTGGGCGTGACAAGTTGGTATCGGAGCCTCGACCGACCTTAGGAGCCCCTTGATTGATCGTGTAGTTTGGCCGCAGTTGAGTCTAGAATAAAACTTTTTGGAGTCTAGTTATATCGGAGAGTAGGAATTCTTTTTACTCCTCAGCCCCTTCGTCGCTCTGGTAAGGAATCTTGACGTAGGTGTTTTGAATTACTCCTCTTCCCCTTCAAATTTTTCTTTAGGTTCACGCAGTTGGTTTTTCCGATCGTTGTTCCTCAGCTCTTTGCATCCGGTGCATTTCTCGTCATGGTGATTCGACCCTCTTTGTTTTGCAAGTTCAATCCTCAGTTGTCTTATTTTCCCACCCGCCCACCCTTCTTCTTCTCGGAACCGGAGTCCGTAATCGAGTATCCATCCTACTTGTGTGAAGTCTTTGCTTTCTTCCTCAATGATTTCAACCGGTGTTTTCTCTTCAAGATATTCTTCGTTTTTCCCCTTCCAAGTTGCCTTTGTTTTCCCGCCCTCCCACGCTATTATTCCCGGAGTTCGAGTTTCTTCCGACCATCAATTCCATTCGTGTGGAGCCTTTTCAGTCTTCCCTCAATTATTTCAACCGGTGAATTCTCGTCTCGTTCGTCATTCTTCACCCCTTTTCTTTTCCGGTGCACTCAATTCAAGTTTTTCGGGTTAATCATATTCTTTTCCTTCGAAGTGTTCTCTTTTCTCGTTCGCCTCTCGCCAGTTTATCATTCCGGAGTTCCGAAGACATCTCAGGAGATTCGTCTGTGTTCCAATTAATTTGAGGTTGTCACCTCAGTCAAATATTTCATTCATTCCGGTGCATCATCTACCTCTTCAACAATATTTTCCAACGGTGTTTCTCTTCAGTGGGCCCTAACCCATAGGTCTTTTCCCAGTATCTTACCTGACTCTTCTAATTCCCCCGGAGTTATTCTCAATTCTTTTCGGAGTTTGACGTAAGAATGAATTTCATCAGTCAGATGCCTTTTCAAGATCGATTTCAAACCATCTCATTGTTGACTCAACTTCTTTGTTTTTCATTCTCCCGGAGCGTCTCAACAATTCTGCATGGTGGTTCTCGTCGTCATTCTCAACATTTGAAGACCGTCGTAGATTCTTTTTTCTCTTAAATCTTGTCTGTTCTCCCGGAGATTCGCGGTGCTAGCTCGATGTTATCATATCTAGTTGTTTCTAGTTGTGCAATTCTTTTCATCAATCCGGAGTATTTCAGGTGTTGCTTTCCCTCTCGATCATCCGGAGGTCACCTTTTCGGAAGATTTCTTCGTTCTAATTTTTCAGATTCGTTCTCCAATTGTTCTATATCCGTGCCTCTTTCGTTCGTCTTAATACTCTTTCGGTGTTCGTTCAAGTATTCTTCAACCAGTTTGCGATCCCGTTGTTATCCTGTCTTTTTATTCCTCAAGTATCTTTGTGCTTTTCTAATTCTTCCCGGTGATTCATTCTCTTTCATCAGTCATTTCCGAATTTCTTACGGTGGTTCTTTCAAGATTCTTTTTCCTTGTTTATCATATTAATCCATTCGTTCTTTTCAATCCTACCGGTGGTTCATGAAGACCTTCTCAAGTTTGCGATATGTCACTTCTATATTCTTTTTCAAGAAGAATAAGTGGTATGCAAAATTCCATTGCTTGTCATCAATTTAATTTGATGAAGGATAAGCATACAATAAATCTTATTCTTATTTCATCAATGTGAGTAATCCCTTCCTTCAGAATTTGTTCTGGATGAATAAATTCTAGATCCAAGTGTTTCATCTTTTCTTTTCCGGAGTTCAATTATTTCCTCGGCCATTTCGTCGGATCCTCCATCTAATTCATCACAGGCTCATCTTATTCTTTCTTCCTTCATTCTATCTCATCATCCTTTTTGTTAGCGGAGTTCTTCACGGTGGTTTTTCATGATTTAATTCATTCCTCAAGAGTTCATCAAGATTTTGTTGATGGAGTTCAAGTATCCTTCTCCTCCCGTCGTGAAGAGCAAGTAATTCTTCATTTTCTTTTGAAGTGGAGTTTTGCATTCCTTCGTCCTTCTAAGCTACCCTATCATTTCCGTTTGTGGTCGGTTACCACCTCACAATTTCTGAGATGTTTTCCATAAGTCCACAACAAGCTTATTTCTTTTCGTTGTTGATTTTCTCAACAACTCTGTCCAATCCTTTCTTCTAAGATGCTTTCAATTCCATTCGTGGCACAAGTTGTCATTTTCTTCTCCGTTCTTTTCATTCAACTCTTGCAATTCTTTCCGGAGGTTTTGTGTCATGTCTTCAAAAAGTACCATTCCATCCTATCAAGTTCATGTTCTTTCCCTTCCATTTTCAACCGGAGTGCTGCCTAAATCCTTCCAGTCTTATTCGTTTCTTTTCTCATTCTAACCACTCCGGTTAGAACGAGTGCTTTCATAGTCTATCTGATTCCGTGAGCTTTTGATTCTTGTCATTCTCGTCGTTCGTCTCTTCTTCTCGAGTGCTCTCGATTCTTTGCTTCTTCTCTTCAGTTCTTGTTTCACCTCATCCCTTTTTCCCTTCCATCTCGGTCCTAAGATCTCGGGACGAGATCTCTTGTTAGTGGAGGAGTGTTGTAACGCCCCGGATTCGATGCGCCAGGTGTCCGCCAGTTATTCGCCGTCGTTGCCATGTCATTTGCTTGCGTGTTGCATTTTGCCAGGTCATCATCTGCATTTCATATCATGTCATCACGTGCATTTCATTTTGCATACGTGTTCGTCTCATGCATCCGAGCATTTTCCCCGTTGTCCGTTTTGCAATCCGGCACTCCTATGTCCCCCGGAGCCCCCTTTTACCTCTTTTCGTGTGCGGGTATTAAACGGTCTCGGAATGGACCTAGGTTTGTCAAGCGGCCTTGGTATAGCACCGGTAGACCGCCTGTCAAGTTTCGTGCCATTTGGAGGTCGTTTGATACTCCAACGGTTAACCGGGTAACCGTAAAAGCCTCTTTTGTGTGCAGCCCAACACCCCTTCCAAAGTGGCCCAAAACCCAGCAAACTCCTCTCGATGCTCTCGGTCGTTCGATCACGATCGTGTGGCCGAAAACAGCACCTCATTTGGACTCTCCTAGCTCCCTCTACCTATAAATATGCCTTCCCCGTCCAAATTCGCGGATGAAATCCTACCCTAACCCTAGTCCTCATCCTCCCGCCTCCGCCGGACGTGTCCGTCCCGAGCCGGACACCCCGCGCCGCCGCCGCCCGCGAACCAGGGCGCGACACGTGGCACCCGCCATCACACGCGCCTGCCCGCTGAGCCCGCCTCCGCCCCATGGGCCCATCCCGCCGCCCGAGCCCTGGCCCCCCGCTCTCCCGCTCGCCGCCCATGGCTCCGCCGCCTCTGGCCGCCTCGCGCCGGCGCCCGCGCCCGCCCGCCGCCGGAGCTTCCGCCCCACGCCGGCCGCGCTGAGCTTCGCCCGAGCCCGCCTGGGCGGCCAGATCCGGTCGGGCGGACGGATCCGGCGGCCCCGAGCTCCCGGCCTCCTCTGGTGCCTCCCCGCCCTCCGCGGCTCGTCCCGCCCATCTCCCAGCCAGCGCCGCCCGTCTCCGGCGTTCCTCGAAGTGCGTGCCCATTCAACCCTAGATCCGGAGGGGTATTTCTGCTAAGTCCCGATTATCTGTGTAATTTTCATGCCATATTCATCATGCCGTAACTCTGCATCCGTAGCTTCGTTTCGTGTGTGTAATATGTCAAATTGTTCGTCTTGACGAGTACATCATTTCATCTCATTGCATCATTTACATTTGAGCTCATCTTGATGCCCTAAATGCTGTTAGAAGAGGGCTATGTGATGTTAGTTTCAGATTCTTATCAGAACTTGCACTTTTGTCATTTTTGCCATGATTGATGTGTGCACCCTATGAACTTGAGTCCTACATGTGTTTTGTACTATGCCATGCCATCTTTACAGGGGTGTATTCCATGTATTTTTGTGATATCTGTGGTGACTAGCACAATCATGCAAACTAGGCTTCATGATGTTACTGATTTCAGCCCCTGTTCTGCTGATATTTTTATGCCATGTAAACTTGATGCTACAGAGAGATCCATGCATATTTTGAGATACTTAAGTAAGGATGTTTTGAACATGTCGTTATTCTATATCCATCCATGCCCTTGTTTGCAATTATGGAGTGCCATAGCTTGAGTCAATCGAGCTCTACTTTTGCTATAAAATGTTTCCTGGCAGATTGTTTACATGTTATCCAATTTTGCCAAGGTTGTTGTAGTTGATCCTTGTATTCTATGATGTTGTTCTTGCCATTCATAGCTTCTATGCCATGTATTCTTACTGTGAGTTGCCTTGCCATGCCATGTATTTCTCTGTGGTGAGTGGTTCAAGCTCACCAACATGCCTACTTATCGTTGTTCCTGCCATGTATGAATCTGTAATATAAATTGCTATGTTTACATGGGTGCCATCATATTTTCTGATCCTTTTTGCCTCATGGTAAGTAAAGGACTTTTGTTCTATGCAACTAGTAGATTCATGCCATGCCTTTTTTTGCCATGATAGGTTCCTGTAGCATGTTGTTTGATAGCTCTAAACATTGCAACCTGATGTTATTTTCTGCAAAGTCTGAAACTGTTATTATTTGCAATCTTGCCCTGTGTGTTTGAGCATGTTCTAGTGATTTCTGGAGATAGCTCAGTGTTCATGTTTTGTAATTCTTTACCTGTATATCATGCCCATGCCTTTTGTTTTCACGTTGAGATGCTGTAGCATGTTGTTTTGATGCTTGCAAGATGCCTAGTTGCTGTTTTGGACAGATTGTTGTCATGACTTGTTTCATGTGTATGTGTTGAACCGTTGCTCCGTTTTGAGTGTGCTCTATATGAAACTTGCTTGATTTTGCATGTAGATTCATATTATCATGTTGCATCCTTGTTTTGAGGTGTTTGCTTGATGTTTGTATGCATTTTGCATCAATGCCATGGTTAACTTGTTTTGCTCATATCTTCTAGGCCGTAACTCCGAATCTAATGAACTTTATATGTAACTTGACTAGAATTTCGTGTAGATCTTCGTGGTGCATTTTAATTTGATGTTTAACAACTTGAACATAAGTTTTATTCAGATCTGGACCAATTTCGAAATTTGCATATGAGGACTTACCGGATTTGTTATATGTTGTTTCCGGCCTCATTTAAACTTACTTGATGTGTTGTTCTTGTTTGCATCATATTTTGCCATGAGTAGCCTCATCTAGATTTTTCATGCATCATGCTGGATTGTGCATCATGCCTTGTTCATGTGTGGTGTGTTTACTATGTTGTGTGCTTCTTCTTGTTAGTTCCTGTTGCGTTGCGATCGTGAGGATTCGTTCATCTACGCTTGGCTCGGCTTCATCCGTTCGTCTTCTTCATGGACTCGTTCTTATTCCTTGCGGGATTTCTGGCAAGATGACCGTCACCCTGGATCTCACTACTATCATTGCTATGCTAGTTGCTTCGTTCTATCGCTATGCTGCGTTACCTATCACTTGCTGCTCAAGTCTCCCAAATTGCCATGTCAGCCTCTAACCTTTTGCACGCTTCCTATGCAAACCGTTGTTTGGCTATGTTACCGCTTTGCTCAGCCCCTCTTATAGCGTTGTTAGTTGCAGGTGAAGATGAAGTTTGTTCCTTGTTAGAACATGAAGATGTTGTTCCTTGTTGGAACATGTTTACTTGTTGGGATATCACAATATATCTTATTTAATTAATGCATCTATATACTTGGTAAAGGGTGGAAGGCTCGGCCTTATGCCTGGTGTTTTGTTCCACTTTTGCCGCCCTAGTTTCCTTCATATCGGTATTATGTTCCCGGATTTTGCGTCCCTAACGCGGTCGTGTGATTTATGGGACCCCCTTGACAGTTCGCTTTGAATAAGACTCCTCCAAAGAAGGCCCAACATTGGTTTTACCATTTGCCTCACCTATGCCCTTTTTCCTTGGGTTTCGGAGCCCAAGGGTCATCTTTATTTTAGCCCCCGGGCGGTGCTTCTCTAAGTGCTGGTTCGAACCGAGCCGCTCATGGGCCACCACGGGAAACTCGAGGCTTGGTTTTACTCGTAGCTGTCTCATCCGGTGTTGCCTCGAGCACGAGATATGTGCAGCTCCTATCGGGATTGTCGGCGCATCAGGCGGTCTTGCTGGTCTTGTTTTATTGCTGTCGAAATGTCTTGTAGCCGGATTCGAGACTGATCGGGTCTTCCGGGAGAAGGAATATCCTTCGTTGATCACGAGAGCTTATCATGGGCTTGTTGGGACACCCTGCAGGTATAAACTTTCGAGAGCCGTGCCCGTGGTTATGTGGCGATGGGAATTTGTTAATATCCGTTGTAGTAAACTTGAAGCAAACTCTTCTAAAATACACCAACCGTGTGCTTAACCGTGAGTGTCTCTTTTCGGGGTTGATCGAGAGGAGAACACGGTTTCTGGGTTATGTCTGACCTAAGTAGGAGTTCAGGATCACTTCTTGATCATTACTAGTTGACGACCGTTCCTTTGTTTCTCTTCTCGCTCTCATTTGCGTATGTTAGCCACCATATATGCTTAGTCGCTGCTGCAACCTCACCACTTTACCCCTTCCTTTCCCATTAAGCTTTGCTAGTCTTGATACCCATGGTGATGGGATTGCTGAGTCCTCGTGGCTCACAGATTACTACACCACCAGTTGCAGGTATAGGTTATGCGATGATCATGACGCGAGAGCGATGCTTGCTTGTTTTGGAGTTCTTCTTCTGCTTCTTCCTCGATCAGGGGATAGGTTCGGTCGGCAGCTGGGCTAGCAGTGGTGGATATTGTTTGAGTTTCTGTTTATGTTTCATCCGTAGTCGGATGTTGATCTTGTATATGATGTTGATGTATTCTTGTGGCATTTGTGCCTTATGTATTGTATGTATCCCACTATTATGTAATGTTGATGTAATGATATCCACCTTGCAAAAGCGTTCCAATATGCGGGTCTATCCTTGGTGGGACCGTCGAGTTCCTTTTGGATAGGGTCGCATATTGGGCGTGACAAGTTGGTATCAGAGCCTCGACCGACCTTAGGAGCCCCCTTGATTGATCGTGTAGTTTGGCCGCAGTTGAGTCTAGAATAAAACTTTTTTTGGAGTCTAGTTATGTCGGAGAGTAGGAATTCTTTTTACTCCTCAGCCCCTTCGTCGCTCTGGTAAGGAATCTTGACGTAGGTGTTTTGAATTACTCCTCTTCCCCTTCAAATTTTTCTTTAGGTTCACGCAGTTGGTTTTTCCGATCGTTGTTCCTCAGCTCTTTGCATCCGTGCATTTTCGTCATGGTGATTCGACCCTCTTTGTTTTGCAAGTTCAATCCTCAGTTGTCTTATTTTCCCACCGCCCACCCTTCTTTTTCTCGGAACCGGAGTCCGTAATCGAGTATCCATCCTACTCGTGTGAAGTCTTTGCTTTCTTCCTCAATGATTTCAACTGGTGTTTTCTCTTCAAGATATTCGTCGTTTTTCCCCTTCCAAGTTGCCTTTGTTTTCCCGCCCTCCCACCCTATTATTCCCGGAGTTCGAGTTTCTTCCGACCATCAATTCCATTCGTGTGGAGCCTTTTCAGTCTTCCCTCAATTATTTCAACCGGTGAATTCTCGTCTCGTTCGTCATTCTTCACCCCTTTTCTTTTCCGGTGCACTCAATTCAAGTTTTTCGGGTTAATCATATTCTTTTCCTTCGAAGTGTTCTCTTTTCTCGTTCGTCTCTCGCCAGTTTATCATTCCGGAGTTCCGAAGACATCTCAGGAGATTCGTCTGTGTTCCAATTAATTCGAGGTTGTCACCTCAGTCAAATATTTCATTCATTCCGGTGCATCATCTACCTCTTCAACAATCTTTTCCAACGGTGTTTCTCTTCAGTGGGCCCTAACCCACGTGTCTTTTCGAGTGATCTTACGACTCTTCTAATTCCCCCGGAGTTATTCTCAATTCTTTTCGGAGTTTGACGTAAGAATGAATTTCATCAGTCAGATGCCTTTTCAAGATCGATTTCAAACCATCTCATTGTTGACTCAACTTCTTTGTTTTTCATTCTCCCGGAGCGTCTCAACAATTCTGCATGGTGGTTCTCATCGTCATTCTCAACATTTGAAGACCGTCGTAGATTTTTTTTCTCTTAAATCTTGTCCGTTCTCCCGGAGATTCGCGGTGCTAGCTCGATGTTATCATATCTAGTTGTTTCTAGTTGTGCAATTCTTTTCATCAATCCGGAGTATTTCAGGTGTTGCTTTCCCTCTCGATCATCCGGAGGTCACCTTTTCGGAAGATTTCTTCGTTCTAAGTTTTCAGATTCGTTCTCCAATTGTTCTATATCTGTGCCCCTTTCGTTTGTATTAATACTCTTTCGGTGTTCGTTCAAGTATTCTTCAACCAGTTCGCGATCCCGTCATTATCTTGTCTTTCTATTCCGCAAGTATCTTTGTGCTTTTCTAATTCTTCCCGGTGATTCATTCTCTTTCATCAGTCATTTCCGAATTTCTTACGGTGGTTCTTTCAAGATTCTTTTTCCTTGTTTATCATATTAATCCATTCGTTCTTTTCAATCCTACCGGTGGTTCATGAAGACCTTCTCAAGTTTGCGATATGTCACTTCTCAATTTTCAAGAAGAATAAGTGTTATGCAAAAATCCATTGCTTGTCATCAATTTAATTTGATGAAGGATAAGCATACAATAAATCTTATTCTTATTTCATCCAAGTGAGTAATCCCTTCCTTCAGAATTTGTTCTTGATGAATAAATTCTAGATCCAAGTGTTTCATCTTTTCTTTTCCGGAGTTCAATTATTTCCTCGGCCATTTCGTCGGATCCTCCATCTAATTCATCGCAGGCTCATCTTATTCTTTCTTCCTTCATTCTATCTCATCATCCGTTTTGTTAGCGGAGTTCTTCATGGTGGTTCTTCATGATTTAATTCATTCCTCAAGAGTTCATCAAGATTTTGTTGATGGAGTTCAAGTATCCTTCTCCTCCCGTCGTGAAGAGCAAGTAATTCTTCATTTTCTTTTGAAGTGGAGTTTTGCATTCCTTCGTCCTTCTAAGCTATCCTATCATTTCCGTTTGTGGTCAGTTACCACCTCACAATTTCTGAGATGTTTTCCATAAGTCCACAACAGGCTTATTTCTTTTCGTTGTTGATTTTCTCAACAACTCTGTCCAATCCTTTCTTCTAAGATGCTTTCAATTCCATTCGTGGCACAAGTTGTCATTTTCTTCTCCGTTCTTTTCATTCAACTCTTGCAATTCTTTCCGGAGGTTTTGTGTCATGTCTTCAAAAAGTACCATTCCATCCTCTCAAGTTCATATTCTTTCCCTTCCATTTTCAACCGGAGTGCTGCCTAAATCCTTCCAGTCTTATTCGTTTCTTTTCTCATTCTAACCACTCCGGTTAGAACGAGTGCTTTCATAGTCTATCTGATTCCGTGAGCTTTTGATTCTTGTCATTCTCGTCGTTCGTCTCTTCTTCTCGAGTGCTCTCGATTCTTTGCTTCTTCTCTTCAGTTCTTGTTTCACCTCATCCCTTTTTCCCTTCCGTCTCGGTCCTAAGATCTCGGGACGAGATCTCTTGTTAGTGGAGGAGTGTTGTAACGCCCCGGATTCGATGCGCCTGTGTCCATGATTATTCGCCGTCGTTGCCATGTCATTTGCTTGCGTGTTGCATTTTGCCAGGTCATCATCTGCATTTCATATCATGTCATCATGTGCATTTCATTTTGCATACGTGTTCGTCTCATGCATCCGAGCATTTCCCCCGTTGTCCGTTTTGCAATCCGGCACTCCTATGTCCCCCGGAGCCCCCTTTTACCTCTTTTCATGTGCGGGTGTTAAACGGTCTCGGAATGGACCGAGGTTTGTCAAGCGGCCTTGGTATAGCACCGGTAGACCGCCTGTCAAGTTTCGTGCCATTTGGAGGTCGTTTGATACTCCAACGATTAACCGGGTAACCATAAAAGCCTCTTTCGTGTGCAGCCCAACACCCCTTCCAAAGTGGCCCAAAACCCAGCAAACTCCTCTCCATGCTCTCGGTCGTTCGATCACGATCGTGTGGCCGAAAACCGCACCTCATTTGGACTCTCCTAGCTCCCTCTACCTATAAATATGCCTTCCCCGTCCAAATTCGCGGATGAAATCCTACCCTAACCCTAGTCCTCTTCCTCCCGCCTCCGCCGGACGTGTCCGTCCCGAGCCGGACACCCCGCGCCGCTGCCGCCCGGCAAACCAGGGCGCGACACGTGGCACCTGCCCACACGCGCCGCCCGCCCGCCGAGCCGCCTCCGGCCCCATGGGCCCATCCCCGCCGCCCGAGCCTGCCTCCCGCCCGCTGCCCCCGCGCGCCGCCGCCTGGCCTCCGCCTCTCGGCCGCCTCGCGCCACGCGCCGCGCCCGCCGCCGGGAGCTGCCGCCTCCAGGCGGGCCGCTGAGCTCGCCTGAGCCCTGGCCATGGCCAGATCCGGTCGGGCCGGACCGGATCCGGCCGGCCCCGAGCTCCCCGGCCTCCTCCGGTGCCTCCCCTGCCCTCCGGCGGCTCGTCCCCGCCCATCTCCGGCAGCCGCGCCGCCCCGTCTCCGGCGTTCCTCGAAGTGCGTGCCCGGTCAACCCTAGATCCGGAGGGGTATTTCTGCTAAGTCCCGATTATCTGTGTAATTTTCATGCCATATTCATCATGCCGTAACTCTGCATCCGTAGCTTCATTTCGTGTGTGTAATATGTCAAATTGTTCGTCTCGACGAGTACATAATTTCATCTCATTGCATCATTTACATTTGAGCTCATCTTGATGCCCTAAATGCTGTTAGAAGAGGGCTATGTGATGTTAGTTTCAGATTCTTATCAGAACTTGCACTTTTGTCATTTTTGCCATGATTGATGTGTGCACCCTATGAACTTGAGTCCTACATGTGTTTTGTACTATGACATGCCATCTTTACAGGGGTGTATGCCATGTATTTTTGTGATCTCTGTGGTGACTAGCACAAGCATGCAAACTAGGCTTCATGATGTTGCTGATTTCAGCCCCTGTTCTGCTGATATTTTTATGCCATGTAAACTTGATGCTACAGAGAGATCCATGCATATTTTGAGATATTTAAGTAAGGATGTTTTGAACATGTGGTTATTCTCTATCCATCCATGCCCTTGTTTGCAATTATGGAGTGCCATAGCTTGAGTCAATCGAGCTCTACTTTTGCTATAAAATGTTTCCTGGCAGATTGTTTACATGTTATCCAATTTTGCCAAGGTTGTTGTAGTTGATCCTTGTATTCTATGATGTTGTTATTGCCATTTATAGCTTCTATGCCATGTCTTCTTACTGTGAGTTGCCTTGCCATGCCATGTATTTCTCTGTGGTGAGTGGTTCAAGCTCACCAACATGCCTACTTATCGTTGTTCCTGCCATGTATGAATCTGTAATATAACTTGCTATCATATTTTCTGATCCATTTTGGCTCATGGTCAGTAAATGACTTTTGTTCTATGCAACTAGTAGATTCATTCCATGCCTTTGTTTGCCATGATAAGTTCCTGTAGCATGTTGTTTGATAGCTCTAAACATTACGACCTGATGTTATTTTCTGCAAAGTCTGAAACTGTTATTATTTGCAATCTTGCCCTGTGTGTTTGAGCATGTTCTAGTGATTTCTGGAGATAGCTCAGTGTTCATGTTTTGTAATTCTTTACCTGTATATCATGCCCATTCCTTTTGTTTTCACGTTGAGATGATGTAGCATGTTGTTTTGATGCTTGCAATATGCCTAGTTGCTGTTTTGGACAGATTGTTGTCATGACTTGTTTCATGTGTATGTGTTGAACCGCTGTCCGCTTTTGAGTGTGCTCTATATGAAACTTGCTTGATTTTGCATGTAGATTCATATTATCATGTTGCATCCTTGTTTTGAGGTGTTTGCTTGATGTTTGTATGCATTTTGCATCAATGCCATGGTTAACTTGTTTTGCTCATATCTTCTAGGCCGTAACTCCGAATCTAATGAACTTTATATGTAACTTGACTAGAATTTCGTGTAGATCTTCGTGGTGCATTTTAACTTGTTGTTTAACAACTTGAACATAAGGTTTATTCAGATCTGGACCAATTTCGAAATTTGCATATGAGGACTTACCGGATTTGTTATATGTTGTTTCCGGCCTCATTTAAACTTGCTTGATGTGTTGTTCTTGTTTGCATCATATTTTTGCCATGAGTAGCCTCATCTAGATTTGTCATGCATCATGCTGGATTGTGCATCATGCCTTGTTCATGTGTGGTGTGTTTACTATGTTGTGTGCTTCTTCTTGTTAGTTCTTGTTGCGTTGCGATCGTGAGGATTCGTTCGTCTACGCTTGGCTCGGCTTCATTCGTTCGTCTTCTTCATGGACTCATTCTTCTTCCTTGCGGGATTTCAGGCAAGATGACCGTCACCCTGGATCTCACTACTATCATTGCTATGCTAGTTGCTTCGTTCTATCTCTATGCTGCGTTACCTATCACTTGCTGCTCAAGCCTCCCAAATTGCCATGTCAGCCTCTAACCTTTTGCACCCTTCCTATGCAACCCGTTGTTTGGCTATGTTACCGCTTTGCTCAGCCCCTCTTATAGCGTTGTTAGTTGCAGGTAAAGATGAAGTTTGTTCCTTGTTGGAACATGGAGATGTTGTTCCTTGTTGGAACATGTTTACTTGTTGGGATATCACAATATATCTTATTTAATTAATGCATCTATATACTTGGTAAAGGGTGGAAGGCTCGGCCTTATGCCTGGTGTTTTGTTCCACTCTTGCCGCCCTAGTTTCCGTCATATCGGTATTATGTTCCCGGATTTTGCGTCCCTAACGCGGTCGGGTGATTTATGGGACCCCCTTGACAGTTCGCTTTGAATAAGACTCCTCCAGCAAAGCCCAACATTTGTTTTACCATTTGCCTCACCTATGCCCTTTTTCCCTTGGGTTTCCGGAGCCCAAGGGTCATCTTTATTTTAGCCCCCCGGGCCAGTGCTTCTCTAAGTGCTGATTCGAACCGAGCCGCCTGCGGGGCCACCACGGGGAAACTCGAGGCTTGGTTTTACTCGTAGCCTGTCTCATCCGGTGTTGCCCTGAGAACGAGATATGTGCAGCTCCTATCGGGATTGTCGGCGCATCGGGCGGTCTTGCTGGTCTTGTTTTATTGCTGTCGAAATGTCTTGTAGCCGGATTCCGAGACTAATCGGTCTTCCCGGGAGAAGGAATATCCTTCGTTGATCGCGAGAGCTTATCATGGGCTTGTTGGGACACCCCTCACAGGTATAAATTTCGAGAGCCGTGTCCGCGATTATGTTGCAGATGGGAATTTGTTAATATCCGGTTGTAGTAAACTTGAAGCAAACTCTTCTAAAATACACCAACCGTAAAGCGTGAATCGTGAGTGTCTCTTTTCGGGTTGATCGAGAGGAGAACACGGTTTCGGGTTATGTCCGACGTAAGTAGGAGTTCAGGATCACTTCTTGATCATTACTAGTTGACGACGTGCCTTTGTTTCTCTTCTCGCCTCATTTATGTATGTTAGCCACCATATATGCTTAGTCGCTGCTGCAACCTCACCACTTTACCCCTTCCTTTCCCATTAAGCTTTGCTAGTCTTGATACCCATGGTGATGGGATTGCTGAGTCCTCGTGGCTCACAGATTACTACACCACCAGTTGCAGGTACAGGTTATGCGATGATCATGACGCGAGAGCGATGCTTGCTTTTTTTGGAGTTCTTCTTCTGCTTCTTCCTCGATCAGGGGATAGGTTCCAGGTCGGCAGCCTGGGCTAGCAGGGTGGATATTGTTTGAGTTTCTATTTATGTTTCATCCGTAGTCGGATGTTGATCTTGTATATGATGTTGATGTATTCTTGTGGCATTTGTGCCTTATGTATTGGATGTACCCCACTATTATGTTATGTTGATGTAATGATATCCACCTTGCAAAAGCGTTCCAATATGCGGGTCTATCCTTGGTGGGACCGTCGAGTTCCTTTTGGATAGGGTCGCATATTGGGCGTGACACAGTGCTAATCTTAAAAGATTAGACATGTTACATCAGAAGGTTCATTATGTAGAAACAGAAGAAACAATGAAGTGTATTCTACATTAAGTAATGCAATTCTACAGGTATGAGTTCCTATCTTAATTGTTGCACATACATATCTTAATGGTTGCATGTTCATACTTTTACTCATCTACGGAAAGCTGACACCATGGATGTTGGTTCCAGTGTATTCATGTTAAGATAATATACTCTAGAAGACTAGAGCCATACTACAGCTATAATAGAAACGAATGGGATTGCTTGCTGCAATATAGAGAAACATATATAAATGGTTTTCATATTTGACCAACCTCAAATTTAATAGTGGGTTCCTGTGGTAATGCCATCAGCTCCATCTGAAACAAAAATTCAGACAAGTTGCCAATGGAATTGTATTTATTCATCTACTATGATTTCATATATATATTCCAGTTTAAAAAGTCCTCAATTTTCTTTGTTGCACAATCACTGGAGGAGGTTGGAACGAAAATATTTTGCATTTATAAAGCTTGCATGTCATTATATTACTTACTTTACTGATCAACATTTTGTACTTATGTTTTTAGGGCCACAAAGAATATGGCACCTACACTGTTGAATGCATTGACTACACAAAACGAGACAGCGACAATCAAAGTTTTAAGACTTTGGGGCACAATTAACTTATCGACTAATGAACTCATTAGCACTGATATAATTTTATTAGATAAAAAGGTGCAAGTATTACATATATAATGTCTCTTCAGTTTTCCTTTTCCAAAGTTTGCTAATGTCTTCTCTCTATGTAGGGTAGTGTGATCCATGCTTCTATTGGGAGCAAACTGGTCAATAAATTTAAAGCGAATATTAAAGAGGACTCCATCTACATAATTAAGACCTTCAAAGTCTGGCGTATGAAAAATACCGACCATTGAAGAACAATCTCAAAATTAGTTTCTTTTTCATACAACAGTGAAGGAAGTGGATGGACAAAAATCCAAGTTTTTGGACTACCACTTCGAATTTGCTGATAGTGATACCTTGTATGGTACAGTGAATATTGATAAATAGTGCTCAGGTATGAACCAATGTATCAAATAGCGGACTATGCCAAATAGCGGCGGTCCTCTAAATCAGCTATAGCGGGGCAATAGTTGGCTATTTGAAATTCAAGGAATCTACAAGAGTGAATGGAATATTTTAAAGCGAGCTTCACTTTTGAAGTTGACAACAAACCTGAGATGGAATATTCAAATGAAATAGTTGAACAGGTATGCACATGCACATTTCCGTATTTTAAATGGGTTACAAAATTATAATGTCAGTATGTGGCAAGATAGACAAGGTTCTTCAAATTCTGCTATCCACTAATTAATGGTTTTGCTGTCACAAGTGTGCAACTTTTTCTTTAAAATATTAAAAAAATAATTTCATTTTTATAGGGCAACCACTCTTCCAAGACCGCGTCAAAAGATGAGAAGAACGATATGTGTGGAAAGGTAACTTCTAGATCAACTAACAAAAAACAACAATGGAGGACAAAGCGACAGAAGTCTAGCAAAATATATGAAAAAGATGTGACAATCTTTGCTTCCAGAAATAGCAGAAAACCAGTTGTTGAAGTAGAAGCTCTTGATGACGAGGTAACAAACTGAAAAGATTATCACCCTGTATATGCATTAATAATTTTTTTACAGCGTATTTATTTATTACATCACAAACCACATAGGCAGAGCCAAAAACTGTTTCACACAAGATAAATCGAGAGACAAAACGTAAGAGATGTAAACAGGATTTGAAAAGAAAGGATTCACGAAATAACAAAAATGTTCTTATAGAGAACAATCTATTCGATAATGAGGTATTCGTTCAAATTACTTTCCCTCTTCTATATATATTAATACTACTATTATTTTATGATATGGCCGACAAAAACAGGAAGATCTATTTGAAAAAGAGGTACGGAACATTAGAACTACAGGTTCAGATATAATTACCATAGAGGACGATTCAGATAAATATTTCGAACAAAACTATACAAATGTCAAAAGGCCTACCTACAAGAAACTCCGATGAGTTGTGAATAGAAACAAATTTAACAGTGAGGTCAAACGTACATACTTTCTTGTATTGTTTTTAAGATAAACACAAAAGTTCTATTTTGTGTTCTAATTTGGATTGATATAAAGTTAATATACTGATACGGTACTAATTTCGATTGGTATGTCTGCTCATACATATAATTACATTTTAAAAAATTCATGAACTCATTACTAGCTACCATGTATCTCATTCAACAGTTATAGACCGCTTACAAAAAAAAATCATGTTTTTCCAAGATTAGAAAGAAAAATTATGATATATTTACCACTAACAGTCATTTCGTTGATTAAATCATATTGATTTAACCGCACAACCACATGAAAAGAATAAGAAAAAGGGGATAAACTACAGAGTCGGAAAAGGAAATATATGGACCTCTTTGAAGGATGTTACCGCTATGGAGGATGAGGATGATGTGCCGACCAACCTCGAGCAGAAATAGAAATGATGCATCTGCCTTGCGCACTTGTGAATGAAAACGAGCCAGCAACCTCATACTCAAGCTAGATGCAAGAGGGCTGCAGGTCTTTGGGAGATGAAATCAACGAATAAAGCAATCAGACGGACGCCACCACCGCCCTTTACAAGCGTAGGCGACCGATGAGGCGTACGAGGACACAGACAAGCCTCCGTCCATGGTGAACATGTGCACCGGCTGCGGGGTGGCTCTGTGAGGAAGATAAACCACCATGCGCGAATCAACAAAGAAAGTTGATGGGAGTTATCCAATAGCAGCAATTTCTGAGTTAGAAGCAAGATTTAGGAAAAGAGAAAGGGGATCGGGGGAGATGGACAAACTCACTGTGAAAGAACATGAGTGGGGAAACAGGAACAGAGAAGTCAAGAAGACTACAGAATAGGAATGTGGAGAATAATAATGGTGGGACCCATTGAACTAATGACGTTTTGTAGCACACGCACCTTGCTACTGTGATTGCACGTTTCTCATATGTTAAGACAAAATATATCAAGGTTCTTTGGTAATAAGAATAACGGATTGGCGTGACAGCCAAAATATAAAGGGTGGCTTATATTTTAACGGTATATTGTTTGCTCTCACAAAGTCCTCACTTTACTGTGACAGTACGCTCACCCTCGGTACTGTTGTACACGTCTATAGTAACAAATACATACCAGCAAAGTATATATGGATATCAAGACTATAATCAATTTCAGTAAAAATACAATAAAATATATGCCAAACTTGGGTACAGTTAGCAATTAACTTATGATTATATTAAAACAAAAACAATGAGCTCCGTTCCAGTTTAGTTGTTGCTGTGTACTAAATCTGCGACAACTATTATGGAACGAAGAGAGTAATAAATTTATATTTATAAAAAAACTAAGTAACAAGATAAAAATGCAAGTGAAAAAATACATATATAATATGAAGAATGTAGTTGATAATAAGATTAGAGGATACAAATATAATTTGAAAATGCAGAGGTCATAAAACTACAGTTAGTATGGCAAATAAGAATGGACAACACATATATTTATATATAAATGAAAGACCAAACATACTAAAGAAAAAAGTTCGCAAAATTATAATACTTGATAATGTGATCTCATTTGGTTTAAATTTTCTATGAATATATTACAAAATATTTTCCCAAAATTTAACATCATAAATCCTAGCCCGCGCATCGAGCGGGCCACTTTGCTAGTTGGAACAAATTCATTTGATGCATGAATTAAATCATACGAGCACAAATTGCTATCTTCTGTTAAGAGAGAACATAATTAGCCTCATAGCATACTGTGTTGCGTCCTGTATGTGGTGTGTGTGTGGCTGGCTTGGCCACGGTCGTGTGTGGCCGGCCCTGTGTAATTAGTGTGTGTGTGTGTTAGGTTAGTAGTGGCACACTGCCATGTGGCCCCACCCCCCCTCTGTTTATCCATTTATCAAAACTATTAAACTTGTGTCTATGACACCTAGGCCCCACTGCCTAGAGTTGACTAGTCAACCCAGTAAATGTTGACTGTTGACCTTGCTGACTCATCCCCCTGGCCCACTGTCATACACCCTGGCTAGCACAGCCCCATGTGACAAAAGTATTTAGTTACTTAATTTTCGAATTAAGATAATTAGAAAATCATTTAAAACTTTGAAAAATCATAGAAAAACATCTGTAGCTCGGATGAAAAGGTTTTATACATGAAAGTTGCTCAGAACGACAAGGCGAATCCGAGTACGCAACCCGTTCGTCTGCCACACATCCCTAGCATAGTGAACATGCAACTTTCACCCTCCGATTCATCTGTCTGAAAAATGCCAAACTTCGGGAAATCT
Organism: Aegilops longissima; assembly: GCA_021605205.1. Lineage (NCBI taxonomy): Eukaryota > Viridiplantae > Streptophyta > Magnoliopsida > Poales > Poaceae > Aegilops > Aegilops longissima. The sequence continues at coordinate 266,994,595 of CM038682.1, read as the reverse complement.
TTCCCGGATGTTATCCCCCTTCGACGGTATCGCGTAGTACTACGTTAGAACACCCCTAGCTCTGCTTATTGTCTTGTCATGCATAGTATTGCACTTGTTTGCTCTGTATTTATTGTTTCTTCCCCCTCTTCTCTCCGGTAGACCCCGAGTCCGATGCTGATGCCCCCGTGATCGACTACGTCGACGACGACCCTTCTTCCGTTTCAGCGGAGCTTCCAAGCAAGCCCCCCCTTTGATCATCCCGATATCGCCCACTCTATTCTCTCATGCTTGCATTAGATTTTTCTACTGTATTTGATTGCTCCTATTCTGATGCATAGCCTGCTTTTGTACTTGCTATTGTTACCTACCTGCTTATCCCAAACTGCTTAGTATATGTTGGTTAGTGATCCGTCAGTGACCTCCACCTTGTCCTTGTTGCCCCTGCTTCATCATCGACGACTCTATCAACGTGATCGACGACCAGAGACCGACACCTCACATCACTTCACGCTCCTTTTGTTGCTCGACTCTGCAGAGCTACTATCGAGTGCCGAGGGTGATCCCTCATAACGCACTCCTGATGATAATTCTGTAGTATAGCTATTCGGTGTGGTCATCGAGGGTGGTTCCTCTTTCACCATTCCCGATACGGCTCTGTCGTGCAACACCTCAAGTGTGAACCTCGAGGGTGGTTCCTCTTACGTTCACCTTGATGATTACATCGAGTGGAATCCTCCGAGGGTGATTCCTTGGGTTTTCCCCTTGATGTCTGGACACACAGTTACCTTGACTTTACTAGAGATCGTTGTGAAAGTCGGGCGGGCCTGGAGAGCACCCGTGCGATGTAACAGTGGCGGCTGGCTGTTTAGCGGTATCACCCGGGAGGGGGAGATAGCTCCGGACTTGTCCCGACAGCCATCACTCCTTTTAATAACGCACTAACAAGTTTGGGTATTTGTTCTGAGTTGGCCTTTGGCCTTTACGCACTAACCACCACGCGAGGATAGTTATGGACCTTGATGTCGTGGTATCAACCGAAGCTTTGTCAGACGTCCAGTTCAGCAGTGCGGCACGGTCGGATCGTGCTGGCCATCCGAGGCGGTGCTGGTATTCACCTGCGGCGCAGCGAACGACTGGAGGTCATGGGCGATGGGCCCAAGACCCCGGAGCGCTTAGGATGTAGACCGGCGGGGAGCTCTTTGCTGAGCCTAGGTAGGGATGCGACGTGTTGATCTTTCGAGGCCGGGCATTGACCCCAGAAAGGTGTGTCCGGCCAGAGTGATCGAGCGTGTTGGGTAACGTGGTGCACCCCTACAGGGAAGATCTTTATTCGAATACCGTTTCCACGGTAGTGGACGTTCAGACCTGTATCCTGATCTTATACAACTAGAAATGGATACTTGATATGTGATGGATATGTTGGCTCCGGGATTGCTTTCTCGCAGGGAGTCGGAGAAGGATCTCTGGGCCTTAATGTTACAACATGCTTGTTAATTAAACTGCTATTCTTTACTCTTCTACATGCTGCAGGATGCTTGGATCTGCTTGAAGATGCTAGTCTTCGATAGGCTAGGCCTTCCCCCTCTATTCTGGCATTCTGTAGTTCAGTCCACAGATACATCCCTTCCATTTGATACCAATGCATATTTAGTGTAGATATGATGATTGCGATTACTTCGGATGAGTACTCACGGTTGCTTTGCTTCCCCTTTCCCCCCTTCTTCCTTCTTTCCTGTTGTTGCAACCAGATGGTGGACCCTGGAGCCAGATGCCACCGCCGACGGATGCTACTACGTGGAGACCGCCGACGACCCGGAGTAGTTAGGAGGTCCCAGGCAGGAGGCCTTGCCTCTTCGATCGTGTTGCTTTTGTGCTAGCCTTCTTAAGGCATCCTTGTCTAACTTTATGTCTGTACTCAGATATTGTTGCTTCCGCTGACGCTTGTGTATCGAGCTTTTATTCGAGCCCTCGAGGCCCCTGGCTTGTAATATGAAGCTTGTATTATTTTATTTGTGTCTAGAGTTGTGTTGTGATATCTGCCCGTGAGTCCCTGATCTTGATCGTACACATTGCGTGCATGATTAGTGTACGGTCGAATCGGGGGCGTCACAAGATCACTGGACAGTGGTCAAATTTATCCTTAGTGGAATAAGGATATGTTTCTCGATTATGAAGGTGACAAAAGCCTCGTTGTAAAAGGGTTACGTCGATGCAAGTTTTTGACACTGCTCCAGATGACTCTAAGTCTCAATCTGGATACATATTGAAAGTGGGAGCTATTAGCTAGAGTAGCTCCGTGCAGAGCATTGTAGACATAGAATTTAGAATTACTTACGGATCTGAATGTGATGCAGACCCGTTGACTAAAATTATCTCACAAGCAAAACATGATCTCACCTTAGTACTCTTTGGGTGTTAATCACATAGCGATGTGAACTAGATTACTGACTCTAGTAAACCCTTTGGGTGTTGGTCACATATCGATGTGAACTATGGGTGTTAACCACATAAAGATGTGAATTATTGATGTTAAATCACATGGTGATGTGAACTAGATTATTGACTCTAGTGCAAGTGGGAGACTGAAGGAAATATGCCCTAGAGGCAATAATAAAGTTATTATTTATTTCCTTATATCATGATAAATGTTTATTATTCATGCTAGAATTGTATTAACCAGAAACATAATACTTGTGTGAATACATAGACAAACAGAGTGTCACTAGTATGCCTCTACTTGACTAGCTCGTTGATCAAAGATGGTTATGTTCCCTAGCCATTGACATGAGTTGTCATTTGATTAACGGGATCACATCATTAGGAGAATGATGTGATTGACTTGACCCATTCCGTTAGCTTAGCACTCGATCGTTTAGTATTCTGCTATTGCTTTCTTGATGACTTATATATGTTCCTATGACTATGAGATTATGCAACTCCCATTTACCGGAGGAACACTTTGTGTGCTACCAAACGTCACAACGTAACTGGGTGATTATAAAGGTGCTCTATAGGTGTCTCCAAAGGTACTTGTTGGGTTGGCGTATTTCGAGATTAGGATTTGTCACTCCGATTGTTCGGAGAGGATCTCTCGGGCCCACTCGATAATGCACATCACTATAAGCCTTGCAAGCATTGCAACTAATGAGTTAGTTATGGATGATGTATTACGGAACGAGTAAAGAGATTTTGCCGTAACGAGATTGAACTAGGTATTGAGATACCGACGATCGAATCTCGGCAAGTAACATACCGATGACAAAGGGAACAACGATGTTGTTATGCGGTCCGACCGATAAAGATCTTCGAGAATATGTAGGAGCCAATATGGGCATCCGTGTCCCGCTATTGGTTATTGACCGAGAGGTGTCTTGGTCATGTCTACATAGTTCTCGAACCCGTAGGGTCCGCACGCTTAACGCTCGCTGACGATATAGTACTATGAGTTATGTATGTTGGTGACCGAATGTTGTTCGGAGTTTTGATGAGATCACAGATATGACGAGGAACTCCGGAATGGTCCGAAGTAAAGATTGATATGTGGATAGTAGTGTTTGATCTCCAGAAGGTTCCGGAATCCATCGGAAGGGGTTCCGATGTTTCAAATGTTTGGGCACGAGAACACTTTATCTGGGCCAAAGGGGAAAGCCCACGAGGTTTTTGGAAAGCGCAATGAAGTTTTGCGGAGTCCAGGGGCCAGACGCAAGGGACCCTGGCGTCTGGCCCTGGAGTCCGAGAAGGACTCTTACCTTTCGGGTGAAACTGACTTTGTGGAGGCTTTTACTCCAAGTTTCGACCCCAAGGCTCAACATATAAATAGAGGGGTAGGGCTAGCACCCAAGACACATCAAGAAACACCAAGCCGTGTGCTAGCAACCCCGTCCCCTCTAGTTTATCCTCCGTCATAGTTTTCGTAGTGTTTAGGCGAAGCCCTGCGGAGATTGTTCTTCACAAACACCGTCACCACGCCGTCATGCTGCCGGAACTCATCTACTACTTCGCCCCTCTTGCTGGATCGAGAAGGCGAGGACGTCATCGAGCTGAACGTGTGCAGAACTCGGAGGTGTCGTGCTTTCGGTACTTGGATCGGTCGGATCATGAAGACGTTCGACTACATCAACCGCGTTGATATAACGCTTCCGCTTACGGTCTACGAGGGTATGTAGACAACACTCCCCTCTCGTTGCTATGCATCACCATGATCCTGCGTGTGCGTAGGAAATTTTTTGAATTACTATGTTCCCCAACAAATAGGTGTGGAGGCAAACACCATCTCGAACCATTCAAACAGATTACTAATTGCACCCAAGGTTTCCAATTTAGGCGCAGAGACCACAATTATTTGTGAAGGTTTATAACAACAATCAAGGAGCAACCATTGAAGTGAAGGGGCGTCTTCAATGATGCGCTCCTGACCATCAAAATGAATTCCAATTCTTACAAGGTGAGACGACTTTATTTTGAGAAAAGAGATATGGATTCCTAGTCCAAAAACAAGCACCAAACGCTGCAGTGCAGGGCAGCTAGAGTGGATGATGCTGTGAAGTGAGGCCACCGACAGATCAATCAACACCAGCACAAGTTTTTTCAGCAGTGGGAGTCGAAGCATTTGTACCAGATAGTCTGCTAGATGGCACCGGGTCAAGGTGGCGGTGTGGAGAGAGGAGGAAAACCATGAGATGGGCATCGATGGTGAGGGCACAGATGCAGCTCTTGGTGGTAACCTATCACTTTAGTAATGGTAGAACTCAAGCTGCTGGAGTTTATCGAATTGACGGGATGTCAGCCAGGCGGCCATCGTGCAGGGTATGTCCAGCAGGTAGCATGCCGGGATGCAGATGCTTTGAACGGAGCCCTCGTGGGAGGAGATGATGGCTCCGGGGAGTTCAGAATCATCATCTACAGATAGCTGACAACAGTCGAGATTAAGAGGCGCGGTCCACCACGGAGTGCGCCACCGAGATGCGAGGACTTGTGTGCGACAACCATCCTTGGTTGGGAGAAGGGAGATGATCTCCCCAAGGATGCCGTCTGGGAGATCGCTGATGTGGTCCGCCAGAGATTCTACTGGTTCCTCAGGTCCAGGGGGCGCTTCTGGCCGCACAGCCGGGTCCAAGATCTACATTCGGCGGCAGTGCTGATCGGAGCCTCATCTTTGTACATACCAATATGAAAGAAAAAAATGGCATAACATGTAGGACATTCGAAATGAATTCTCAAGATCAGGAAGAAAAAAGGCACAAACATATATTATGTAGGACATTCAAAATCAATTCTCAAGATCTGGCCACGAATTATTAGCACGCAAGCTAACCCTAGTCAGATTATTAGCAAAAATCATTTGTATAAAACAAACAATTAATCACTAACTCTATACACATAACATTGGGTATATAGATGGGTACATAGATGACTAACCGGTTTTCCGTCGGAGTTGCAGTCGTTGCCGGAGTTGTTGTTGATTGATACGTCTCCGTCGTATCTACTTTTCCAAACACTTTTGCCCTTGTTTTGGACTCTAACTTGTATGATTTGAATGGAACTAACCCGGACTGACGTTGTTTTCAGCAGAATTGCCGTGATGTTGTTTTATGTGCAGAAAACAAAAGTTCTCGGAATGACCTGAAACTCCACGGAACACCTTAGAAAAATAATAAAAAAATCCTCACCAAGGTTGAAGACCAGGGGGCCCACACCCTGCTCACGAGGGTGGGGGGCGCGCCCTCCCCCCTGGGCACGCCCCTACCTCGTGGGCCCCCTGGTGGCCCTCCACGCCAACTCCAACTCCATATATTGGCTTTCGGGGAGAAAAAAATCAGAGAGAAAGTTTCATCGCGTTTTACGATACGGAGCTGCCGCCAAGCCCTAATATCTCTCGGGAGGGCTGATCTGGAGTACGTTCGGGGCTCCGGAGAGGGGGATTCGTCGCCGTCGTCATCATCAACCATCCTCCATCACCAATTTCATGATGCTCAATGCTGTGCGTGAGTAATTCCATCGTAGGCTTGCTGGACGGTGATGGGTTGGATGAGATTTATCATGTAATCGAGTTAGTTTTGTTAGGGTTTGATCCCTAGTATCCATTATGTTCTGATATTGATGTTGCTATGACTTTGCTATGCTTAATGCTTGTCACTAGGGCGCGAGTGCCATGATTTCAGATCTGAACCTATTATGTTTTCATGAATATATGTGTGTTCTTGATCCTATCTTGCAAGTCTGTAGTCACCTACTATGTGTTATGATCCGCAACCCAAGTGACAATAATCGGGACCACTCCCGTGATGACCATAGTTTGAGGAGTTCATGTATTCACTATGTGCTAATGCTTTGTTCCGTTCTCTATTAAAAGGAGGCCTTAATATCCTTAGTTTCAATAGGACCCGCTGCCACGGGAGGGTAGGACAAAAGATGTCATGCAAGTTCTTTTCCATAAGCACGTATGACTATATACTGAATACATGCCTACATTGCATTGATGAATTGGAGCTAGTTCGTGTCACCCTATGTTATAATGTTACATGACGAACCGTGATCCGCATAATTATCCATCGCTAATCCAAGGCCTACGAAGTTTTCTCAGAGCGACCTGACCCAAAATCGGTCAAATCTACGTATTCTGTACCATCCCAAGATCATCTTTGGTACTCACAAGACATCGATGAAATAATCAAAGTTCAATCACACCTGAATTTATTACACGATTCTCATATAGAGTCTTTATTACAATAGAATAAATTCACCAAAGGCCAACTCATGAGAAATAAACTACTAAAACTGCGGAAGCGTGAGATTTAAAAGCGAGTCCATCCGACTCAAGGGCAATCGCCAAGCGCGGAGCGTAGCCTCACCTCGATCGGAATAAATCTCGCAACATAAGACGTTGCAGCCGTGTAGGTCAGCTTTTGAATAAGTGGCAAGTCATGAAGAGAATAACAATAATAAAATTACTAACACTATATGCATTTTGGCTGTGGGGCTCTAAGTTTCATCATTTTGCTAAAAGCTAGTTTTCCCTACTACAAAGTGGACTTGCTTGCAAATTACTACAAATTGTTGGTAGTTATTGAGATGGTTCCGCCAACCAATATCTCATTCCCAAATTATTAAGTCATAAACCCTCAAATCAATTCATTAGTTTTAGTGTTGAGATTTCGAATACTTCCAAGTTCCAGAGGCTCAAATTGTCCGTAATCGGGACACGGCTAATCGATTAGATCTTTAACTCTCGCAGAGGTTTGCGACTTTTCCGCAAGAATCATTCCTCCTTTTAAGTCTTCGCACTTCATGGTGTTTGAAGACGGATGAATGAAACAGGTCTTCCAAAGAGTTCTTCGCTACCGCCGGTACCCATCCAATCCTACCGTTCTTCTACATCTCGTAGTACCGCCCAGCCAGCGTCACTACTAAGATTAACCCAGCCAGAGCCCATAATGGCTTGCGGCTGCACAGCTTAAGCTTCGGTCAATGGGGCATCCATCCGTCTCTTCGTGGCTGGGTGAAGCTTTCCGCAAGATGTCATGGCACTTCTCCATGCATCCCGCCAACCACTGGGTTCTCGTGGTGCCCGTCAACCGTCCTCCACCCAAGAGTGAATTCCGAAGTCCATCTTGATCTTGTAGTTCATGGGGTTGTCATCATCATTGACTCTCACATCTTTCTTATGAGTTTCACTCAACCAAAACCCGTCTACGAGCATAGCAAAATAAACTACTTCGTCCCGGGGTCATGGTAACAAGGGGTTTGGTTCAACCTACCACATGATACTACTCAAGATTAATAACTTCAAAATTTCAACTACTGCATGCATGGTGGTGTGGTATAATTTCTAATGCACAAAATCATAGGTATTGAAAATAACATGATCAAAGACTTGCCTTGCTGATGATCCTCGTAAGCTAAGGATTCGTAGTAGCAAGCTTCAGACTCGAAACTCTACGAAACAAACAATAATCACAATAAGCATATAGCATATCATTACTTAACACAATAGCAATAGCATCATAACACACCAAAACAAACAAATCAAAACCCAAAGGAAAACTCAAAGAAAACCAACTCAAAGTTTTCCTACTTCAAACAACAACTAGAAATAGTTTTACATAACAAAATTTTTCTCAACATAACTTAATCATGGGTTTTTATTAACTTAACAGTAAAAGAATGCATTAAGCAGCTAGGAGCAAAAAGAATTAACTTAAAAGCTAATATAAAACTCCTATTAGGCCTAATTCAAATTCTATTAAGAAAAATAAAATAAAAGTTTTATTTATTATAAATAAAAGTTCATCCTATAAAGTGACAGAAACTATCCTAGAATAATCAATCACATGTGAAAAATAAATTGATTTACTAATTAAAATAATAGGAAAATAGTAGCTAGTTAATTAATTAGGATTAACAAGATTATGCTTAAAACTATTTTTATTAATCCTAAAATACCCAAATTAATTCCTATGGTTAGACAATGTTAAAACAAAGTTGGGACAAAAGAATCATTGAAAAATAATTTTCCTAGCTCATTTTATGGCAGATATACTATTCTGACTAAATCTAAAATAAAGCAATTTTAATTAATTTTAACATAGCTAATAATATTTTCTATAGAAACTATAGAAAATTTTCAAACCAACAAAAAAAGAATCACTCAAAAATATTAAGTAGAATAAAAGTTATGAAATTTTCAAATCAGGAACTATTCTGTTAAAACAGAAAAACAAAAATAAAGAAAAATGGCCTAATGGGCCTAACCTACGCACTGAGCGTAATATAACTAAACGGGCCCTATGGTTAAATGAATCGGGCCGGCTCTAAAATAAAAACCTAACTAAAATTTAAACCGCAACGAACCGGTGAAAAGCCCGGTTTTTATTAAAAAGGAGGATACCCCTTCGGGGTTCTAATCCTAGCCACACAAAATGAATCGGACGGGGGAGGGATACTCCGGCGGCTTACCGGAGCTCGATGGCGGCGGCGGCGGTGGCGGCGAGTGTGTTGGCCTCTCCGGTCGTCGGGGAGGTCGGCGGAGTCGTCCGTGGTCTTGGGCGACGAGGGAGGGTTCGGTGAGTCGACGAGGCTCGGGAGGTCTAGGCGACGGGCGATGAAAATGGCGGCGACGGGTTCGCAAGTCCGTGACGGCGTGAGGGGAGAGGAGGGGTTCGGCGGGGAGGGGGGTGCGGGGAGGGGTTTATAGGGGGCGCCTCGGCTTGGGCAGGAGGCAATCGGGAGGATCGAATGCCGGATCCGTCGGGATCCGGCGATCGCATGCGCGCGGCGAAAAGTGCGGGGGGGTTGAAGGAGGTGGTGGCCCACCTGGCAGAGAGAGGGAGGGGGTGCGGCGGTCGGTCGGCCGAGCCAAGAGGTTTCGGGAGGGGTCGTCGGTGGGGCTGGGCCGGCTTGGCTGGCTCACTGGGCTGGCTCTGGGCCGCTGGGCTGGCTGGTCACGATGCTGGCACTGGGCGCCTGGGGTTTTTTAAAATTTATTTTTTAATAAAAACAAAACAGAGATAACTTATAAAATATAAATATTTTATATAGGACATATATATACCAAAATGATGAGGGGAATATTCCCTATCATTTGAACATTTTTCCAAAGGCAAAATCCAAACTTTATAAAAATTCATTTTTTTTCAAATTCAAATAAAACTCAAGTTTGAATTCAACACTTTTGGCATTGCTTTCCTCTGATATTTTTGGAGTGTCATGTTTACTCCTCTCATACTTTTGCTCAAGTATTTATCAGGTATAGTGTTTGAAATGATTCCCACTTGCCAAGTTTGAATTCAAATTCCAAAACTCAAAATCTTCTGAAACTTCAAATGGCACTCAAATTCAAACAGAATGCATAGATGCTTAGCTATAATTGTAAAACATTCCAAATAGGAAATTTGGGATGTTACAAACCTACCCACCTTAAGATGAATCTCACCCTCGAGATTCGGGTTGGCTAGCAAATAGGTGCGGGTGGTCTCAAGAAGGTCTTCTTCGCTCCTGTGTGGCTTCTTCCTGAGTGGTGACTCCACAAGACCTTGCAAAACTTGATGACCTTGCTGCGGGTGACTCTGGTCGCAGTCTCAAGAATTCGGACGGGTTTCTCCTTATAAGTCAGATCACTGTCAAGCTGTATGGCCTCTAGGGGCACTGTGTCTCTCAACGGAATATCGGCCATGTCGGCATGACACTTCTTCAGCTGAGAAACATGGAAGACATCATGAACTCCGAACAATCCTTCCGGCAATTCCAACTTGTAAGAAACTTCTCCATGATGTTTGAGGATTTTGTAGGGGCCAATGAATCGGGGTGCTAACTTTCCTTTGACACCAAACCTCTTGATTCCACGAAGTGGAGACACACGAAGATATGCTCGGTCTCCCGCTTCGTAAGTTACTTCCTTGCGTTTACTGTCGGCATAACTCTTCTGTCTCGACTGTGCTATCTTGAGTCTGTCTCGAATCAGCTTGACTTTCTCTTCGGAATCCCTGATAAGGTCGGAACCGAAAAGGGATCGATCTCCAACACTATCCCACAACAATGGTGTTCTGCACCTCCTTCCGTATAGAGCTTCGAAAGGGGCCATCTTCAGACTGGATTGATAACTATTATTGTATGAGAACTCTGCGTATGGCAAATTATCATCCCAGCTAGACCCATAGTCTAGCACACAAGCTCTCAACATGTCCTCCAGAATCTGGTTGACTCTCTCGGTCTGTCCATCATCATGGATGAAAAGCTGCATCAATTCCAGCCTCGCACTCCAAAGTTTCATGCAACTGCTTCCAAAACTTTGAGGTAAACTGTGTTCTCTATCGACACGATTTTCCTCGGAACTCCATGCAAACATACGATCCTGGTCATGTATATCTTGGCCAACTTAGCACTGGTATAGGTAGTCTTCACGGAATGAAGTGAGCTACCTTGGTCAAACGATCAACCACTACCCGGATAGAATCATAACCTGAACGGGTCCCGGTAATCCTGTGATAAAGTCCATTCCAAGTTTCTCCCATTTCCAATCTGAATCGGCAAAGGTTGAAGTAACCTGCTGGCTTCGATGTTCTGCCTTTACTGTTGACAAACATCGATATCGCTATGTACTCGGCAATATCCCTCTTCATACCTGTCCACCGTAAGCTTTCCTTCAAATCCAGTACATCTTGGTGTTACGGGGTGAATCAAGCACGGTGAATCATGAGCCTCCTCAAGAATTAGCTTCCGAGTTCGGGATCATTGGGCACATAAATACGATCCTCGAACCATATAGCTCCGTGTTCATCCTTACGGAACCCTTTAGCTTTTCCTTCATTCATCTTTTGCTTTATCTCATCAATTTCCTTGTCCGACTTCTGGGCTTCACGAATCCTTTCGGCCAAAGTGGACTGAACTTCCAGAGTTGCAATGTATCCTCTCGGAACTATTGAAGGAAATATGCCCTAGAGGCAATAATAAAGTTATTATTTATTTCCTTATATCATGATAAATGTTTATTATTCATGCTAGAATTGTATTAACCGGAAACATAATACATGTGTGAATACATAGACAAACAGATAGTCACTAGTATGCCTCTACTAGACTAGCTCATTAATCAAGATGGTTATGTTTCCTAACCATAGACATGTGTTGTCATTTGATTAATGGGATCACATCATTAGGAGAATGATGTGATTGACATGACCCATTTCGTTAGCTTAGCACTTGATCGCTTAGTATGTTGCTTATGCTTTCTTCATGACTTATACAAAGTTCCTGCAACTATAAGATTATGCAACTCCTGTTTACGGAGGAACACTTTGTGTGCTACCAAACGTCACAACGAATCGGGTAATTATAAAGGTACTCTCTGGTGTCTCCAAAAGTATATGTTGAGTTGGCATGAATCGAGATTAGGTTTTGTCACTCCGATTGTCGGAGAGGTATCTCTGGGCCTTCTCGGTAATACACATCACATAAGCCTTGCAAGCATTGCAACTAATGAGTTAGTTGTGAGATGATGTATTACGGAACGAGTAAAGAGACTTACGGTAACAAGATTGAACTAGGTATTGGATACCGACGATCGAATCTCGGGTAAGTAACATACCGATGACAAAGGAACAACGATGTTGTTATGCGGTTTGACCGATAAAGATCTTCAGAGAATATGTAGGAACCAATATGGGCATCCAGGTTCCGCTATTGGTTATTGACCGAGAATGGTTCTAGGTCATGTCTACATAGTTCTCGAACCCGTAGGGTCCGTGACGCTTAACGTTTGATGACAGTTCATTATGAGTTTATAAGTATTGATGTACGAAGGTAGTTCGAGTCCCGGATGTGATCACGGACATGACGAGGAGTCTCGAAATGGTCGAGACATAAAGATTGATATATTGAAGCCTACATTTGGACATCGGAAATGTTCCGAGTGAAATCGAATTTATCGAGTACCGGAGGTTACCGAACCCCCGGAACTATATGGGCCATAGTGGGCCTTGGTGGAAAGGAGAAAGGGCCAGCCCTAGGTGGCCGCGCCTCCCCTTCCCTAGTCCTATTAGGACTAGGAAAGGTGGGCAGCCCCCTCTCTCTTTCTCCGGGAATCCTATTCCAACTAGGATTGAGGGGAATCCTACTCCCGGAGGAGTAGGACTCCTGGCGCGCCCCTCTTGGCGGCCAGCCCTCCCCTTGGCTCCTTTACATACGGGGCAGGGGGCACCTCATGACTACGGATCGTTCCTTAGCCGTGTGCGGTGCCCCTTCCACCATATTCCACTTCGGTCATATCGTCATGAGCTTAGCGAAGCCTCGCGCCGGAGAAGTCATATCGTAGCGGAGCTTAGGTGAAGCCCTGCGTCGGTGGAGCATCATCATCGCCACCACGCCGTCAGGTTGATGGAACTCATCCCGACACTTTGCTGGATCGGAGTCCGGGATCGCCATCGAGCTGAGCGTGTGCAGAACTCGGAGGTGCCGTGACGCTCGGTGCTTGGATCGGTCGGATCGTGAAGACGCACGACTACATCAACCGCGTTGTTATAACGCTTCCGCTTTCGGTCTACGAGGGTACGTGGACGGACACTCTCCCCTCTCGTTGCTATGCCATCACCATGGTCTTGCGTGATCATAGGAATTTTTTTGAAATTACTACGTTCCCCAACAACTATCTCCAGTCGGAGATCTCTGAGGTCATCAACTAACTCCTGGGGTAATCCTCCTGCTGTAAGAGTATTCACATAACTCTTACGGCTCAAAGCATCTGCTACAACATTAGCTTTCCCTGGGTGATAATGCAATCTCATGTCATAGTCCTTTATCAACTCTAGCCATCTCCTCTGCCTGAGGTTCAACTCTTTCTGCATGAAAATATACTTCAAACTCTTGTGATCTGTGTAAACATCACAACGGTTTCCGGCGAGGAAATGTCTCTGTGTCTTGAGTGCATGCACTACGGCTGCTAACTCCAAATCATGCGTGGCATAATTCATCTCGTGAGGTCGTAGCTGTCTGGAGGCATAAGCTACAACTTTTCCTTCCTGCATTAGTACTCCTCCGAGTCCTTGACGAGAAGCGTCACAATAGACTTGGTATTCCTTGTGTATGTCCGGCAAATCAGCACTGGGGCTGTAACCAAACGTTTCTTCAATTCCTGAAAACTGGCTTCACATTCCTCGGTCCAAACATACTTGGCTTCCTTCTTCAACAGCTCAGTCATGGGCTTGGCAATCTTCGAGAAGTTCTCAATAAACCTCCGATAATATCCTGCGAGTCCGAGAAAACTGCGGATCTCCTTGACTGAGGTGGGTGACTGCCAATCGGTGACTGATTCAACCTTGGCGGGATCAACTGCTATTCCTTCTCCTGAAATAACATGTCCGAGAAATCCAACTTCCTTCAGCCAAAATTCACATTTACTGAACTTGGCATACAACTGATGTTCTCGAAGTTTCTCCAGAACTAGACGCAAATGTTCCTTATGCTCTTCCTCGCTCTTGGAGAAAATCAGTATATCATCGATGAACACCACGACAAACTTGTCCAGATATTCCATAAATACCTTGTTCATCAAATTCATGAAGTATGCAGGAGCATTAGTCAATCCAAATGACATGACGGTATACTCATATAAACCATACCTGGTAGTGAATGCTGTTTTGGGTATATCCTTTTCATGGATCTTCAACTGATGATACCTCGATCAAGATCGATCTTAGAGAATACCTTGGCTCCTACTAGCTGATCAAACAAGTCATTAATCATCGGCAGAGGGTACTTGTTCTTGATGGTTACTGCTCAACGCATCGATAATCCACAACCATTCTCAAGGTTCCATCCTTCTTCTCTACCAAAAGAACTGGGCTCCCCAAGGTGATGAGCTTGGCGAATATATCCTTTCTCCAATAACTCATTAATTTGATCCTTGATCTCTTTCAACTCATTCGTGGCATCCGATAGGTTCTCTTGGATATTGGGGCTGTGCCGGCAATAACTCAATCAAAATTGATGTCCCCGTCCGCGGCATTCCCGTAATTCCTCAGGGAACACATCGGGAAAATCTTGCACTACTGGCACTTCCTCCTGAACAACTCCCGTGAGGGAATGCACCTGATTCTTCATCTGGCTGTGCCTGGCTACATACTTGATCCTCTTCTGCTCCGGGGTGGTGAGCAGGATAGACTTGCGGGCACAGTCTATGTTCCCTTCAAACTTCGTCAACCAATCCATGCCTAGGATTACATCCAAGGTCTGGGTTTCCAACACTATGAGGTCTGCGGGAAATTTATGATTTCCGATGTTGAGGGTTGCATGACAGCCTAAGCCTGCCATCATTTCTCCTCTGCGGAACCGACGTGAAGGGGGCTCCTAAGGGTTTTAGTGGGCAACCCGCATTTTTTCCACAACTACCCTTGATATGAATGAATGCGTTGCACCGTAATCAAAGAGTACCAATATCGAACGTGAATTCAATAAAACTTACCAACCACAAATGTTCCGGCTGATCATAGACGCCCTCCACGCCAATGTGGTTCACCCGAGCACGAGGGAACGGGTTGGGCTTCTTCGCTGAGCTTCCAAAGGCTGCTTCCATTCCTCCGCTTGGCCTCCGGGCAGTCGGTGGCATAGTGCCCCGCCTTACCGCACTTGAAGCGGTGATGTGGCTCAGATCCTTGAGTCGGGCGTAACGATGTGGTTCCCATTACGCTTCCATTGCCATGGCCATTGCCCGACTTGTTGTCCTGGTTACGGTTGTTCCATTTCCTCCATGGTTATGGCCTCCATGGTTGTGATGGGTGTGCCCTCCCGAGTATGGTGCATAACGGGCTTCGCTGAGCTCCCGAGTTGTGCTTCCCCGGCTGTACTTCCGCTATGCGGCTTCAATCTGCTGCTGCTTGCCTTCAAGTATGACGGCCTTGTCTACCAGCTCCCGGTAGTTGTTGAAGGTAGCCACAATAAGCTGCGTACTCAGCTCGCCGTTGAGTCCTCGAGAAATTTCTCCCGCTTTGCGGCATCCGTGGCCACATCATCCGGGGCATAGCGAGCTAGCTTGTTGAACTCATCCACGCATCGTGCCACAAGACGGTTCCCCTGGCATAAGTTGCGGAACTCACGCTTCTTCGCACTCATGGCTCCAGCTGAAACATGAGCGGTGCGGAAGGCTGCTTGAACTGATCCCGTGATGGCACCGATGGGATAAGTGGCGGTGTAGTTCTCCCACCAAGAAGCTGCAGGTCCATCAAGTTGATGCGCAGCAAACGCACCTTCTCTCGTGATCAAGTGCATCCAACAAGTGATTAGCTCTCTTCCGACTTTGCGGAGCCAATCATCGGCCACAATCGCCAAGGTCGCTAGAGAACACGGCGGATTCAGCCTCGTGAATCGATTCAAGTTGTCCACAGGGGGTGGTGGTGGTGGATTGTTGGTGTTGTTTTTCTGATTCTGGATGAGTAGCTGCATGAGGGCATTCTGCTGCTGGAGTAGCTGAGTGAGCTCCGGCGGAAAACCAGTGTCACGTCTCGGAGGCATCTGGTGTTTTGGAGTGGATGAGAAA
Organism: Aegilops longissima; assembly: GCA_021605205.1. Taxonomy (NCBI): domain Eukaryota; kingdom Viridiplantae; phylum Streptophyta; class Magnoliopsida; order Poales; family Poaceae; genus Aegilops; species Aegilops longissima. The sequence continues at coordinate 266,978,589 of CM038682.1, read as the reverse complement.
ATTAGAATAGAACAATGGTCTAATGAGAAATAACACTACCCATATGAATGCACAATCATAAACACACCAATCATTTATTCATTCCACTCAAACATGGTTCACTCTTGATTACAAAAGCTCAAGACTAAACGGAAATATCGGCCTAACTGATCGACGAAAAAGTAAAATAACATGGTGGTCGACTAGAAGTCTTCATCAATAATCCTTGCGTCCTCTGGTGCGATGTCCTCTGTTGTGGCGCCTCCTCTTGCGGCTTCCTCCAGTGGAACTCCCTTCATAATTGTAACACCCCGGAAGTAACTTTCCATATTTGTAACTCCAACTCTTGCCATTTTCGGCATTGTGATATGATATTCCCTCCGTGGTTGGGTTTTTCTTCATTTTTGCATTTTGTCCATGTCATGCATTTTCATCATGTCATCATGTGCATCGCATTTGCATACGTGTTCGTCTCATGATTCCGAGCATTTTTCCCGTTGTCCGTTTTGCAATCCGCACTCCTATCTTCCCGGCGGCCCTTTTACGCTTTTTCCGTGTGCGGGTACTAAACCTTCTCGGAATGGACCGAGGTTTGTCTAGTGGCCTTGGTATACCACCCGTAGACCACCGGTCAAGTTTCGGTCATTTGGAGCTCGCTTGGTACTCCAACGGTTAACCGCACTCTGCAAAGGCCTCTTTTAAGTTGCAGCCCAACACCCCTTCAAAACAGCCCAATAACCCATCTAAGTCACTTCCATGCTCTCCGTCGCTCGATCACGATCGTGTGGCGAAAAAACACCTCATTTGGATTCTCCTAGCTCCTCTATGCCTATTTAAACATCTCCGTCGCCCAAATCCGGGTCTTCTTCCCCCGAAACCCTAGACGAATCCCCTCACCGCGCCACCGGACGTGTCCGCCGCCGCCGGATGAAGCCGCCGCCAGCGTCCGCGCCACTCAGAGGCCGCCACTTGTCCCAGGCCGCCGCCCGCGCCGGCCGGCCGCCTGGCCCAAAGCGGGGCCCGCCTGCCCAGCAGGCCATGACGACGCCGCCCGCCTCAGCAGCGGATCTCCGCCACACCGGCCGCCTGTCGCCGCCCTCGCCCGGCGGGCGCCGCCGCCTGACCTCGGCTCTCCGCCAAGGCTGTCGCCGCCGTCGCCTAACTCGGCCCCGCCGCCGCGCCTCCTCCCGGCTGCCCACCGCAGCCTCGCCGGCCTCCTCCGCCGCCACCTCGCCCTGCTCCATGAGCTCGCACAGAATCAGCGCCACGCCGCCCCTCGACCGATCCCGATCGGATCTCCAGCCACGCGTTGACTTCTTCCCCCACCCCTCTTTTTCTTCTAAGTTGTTTTGCACCCTATGATATTTTGTGGCTTTTTCAACGTAGCGTAACTTTGCATCTCAGAGATCCATTTTTGCGCGATAATATATCAAAATGTTCGTCTCAAGAGTAGATCATTTCATCTCATTGCATCATTTTCATTTGTGTTCATCTTGATGCCCGAAATGCTGTTGGAAGAGGGCTATGTGATGTTAGTTTCTGTTTCTTAACAGAACTTGCACTTTTGTTATTTTTTCTATGATTGATGTGTGCACCCTATGAATTTGAGTCCTACATGTGTTTTGGAATATGCCATGCCATATTTCCAGGGGTGTATGCCATGTATTTTTGTGATCTATGTGGTGACTAGCACAAGCATGCAAAGTAGGTGTCCTGATGTTGCTGTTTTCAGCCCTGTTTAGCTGATTTTGATGCCATGTTAACTTGATGCTACCGAGAGATCCATGCATATTTTGAGATACTTCAGTAAGGATGTTTTGTTAAACATGTCTTGCTCTATCCATCCGTGCCCTTGTTTGCAATTATAGAGTGCCATAGCTTGAGTCAATCGAGCTCTACTTTTGCTATCAAATGTTTCCTGGCAGATTGTTTACATGTTACTCAATTTTGCCAAGGTTGTTGTGGTTGATCCGTATAGGCTATGTTATTGTTCTTGCCATGTATGTCTTCTATGCCATGTCTTCTTGATGTATGTATGCTTAGTTTATCATTTAAGGCTCTGTAGTGAGTGCATTGAGCTTGTAAACATGCCTACTTGTTATCAGTTTTGGACATGCCATGTTGCTGAATCTGTTAACGAAACTTTCGATATTGACATGGGTGTTACTATATTCTCTGATCCTTTTTGGCTTATGGTCAGTAAGGGACTTTTGTTCTAGGCTTTGAGTAGATTCATGCCGTGCCTTGTTTTGCTATTATAAGTTCCTGTAGCATGTAGTTTTGCTGCTCTGAACATTGCAACCTGATGCTGTTTTTGCCATGTCCAGCCTGATATTTTGTGCACTTTTGCCATGCTTGTTTGAACTTGTTATTATGTGATTTAGCCGTAGCTCAGTGCTCATCTTTTGTTAAGCATCTTGTGTAGATCACTGCCATATACTTTGTTGGTACGTTTGGGTGCAGTAGCTTAATTCATTGTTGCTTGCTAAGTGGCATCATGCTGTTAATGGCAGATTTGTGCCATTCTTGTTTTGCTTGTCATTTGCAAACCGTGCATCCGATTCCGGTGATCTTTATGTCGATTTCAACTGAAATCATCTCATCTTTCCAGTGGCATACTTGGTTTGCCAAGTTGATGCCTGGTTCATCATTTTCCTTCCGGAGCGCGCATACGCATTGAATATCACATCTCGCATATCATGTCATGTTTTGCATCATGTTGCTTGTGCATTGCACCGTGATTTATTGTGGTTCCTTTGTTTGTGTTCTTGCTTTGGGTAGAGCCGGGAGATGAGTACGTGTACGAGGAACCTATTAAGAACGCTTACGAGGATCAAGCTTTCGACAACTCTGAGAACATTGCAGGCAAGATGACCATACCCTCGAAATCACTTCTATCTTTGATATGCTAGTTGCTCGCTCTTTTGCTATGCCTATGCTGCGATGCCTACCACTTGCTATATCATGCCACCCTTATTGCCATGTCAGCCCCTAACCATCCTTTTCCTAGCAAACCGCTGATTGGCTATGTTACCGCTTTGCTCAGCCCTCTTATACCGCTGCTAGTTGCGGTGAAGCTGAAGTTTGTTCCTTGTTGAACATGGAGATGTTGTTCCTTTTGGAACATGTTTACTTGTTGGGGATATCACAATATATATCTTCTATAATTAATGCATCTATATACTTGGTAAAGGGTGGAAGGCTCGGCCTTATGCCTGGTGTTTTGTTCCACTCTTGCCACCCTAGTTTCCGTCATACCGGTGTTATGTTCCTTGATTTAGCGTTCCTTACACGGTTGGGTGATTTATGGGACCCCTTGACAGTTCGCTTTGAATAAGACTCGCCCAGAAGGCCCAACATTGGTTTTACCATTTGTCACCTAAGCCTTTTTCCCCGGTTTTCGCGAGCCCGAGGGTCATCTTTATTTTAACCCCGGACCAGTGCTCCTTCGAAGTGCTGGCCCGAACCGAGCAACTTCTTGGGCCACCACGGGAAACTCGAGGCTTGGTTTTACTCGTAGCTTGACTTATCCGGATGTGCCTCGAGAACGAGATATGTGCAGCTCCTATCGGGATTTGTCGGCACATTCGGGCGGCTTTGCTGGTCTTGTTTTATTGCTGTCGAAATGTCTTGTAGTCCGGGATTCCGAGATTGATCGGGTCTTCCGGTAGAAGGAATATCCTTCGCTGACCGTGAGAGCTTATAATGGGCTTGTTGGGACACCCTGCAGGTAATATCTTTTGAAAGCCGTGCTCATGTTATGAGGCAGATGGGAATTTGTTAATGTCCGTTGTAGAAAACCCGAAGTTGACCTCAAATAAAATACACATCAATCGCGTGTGTAAACGTGATGGTCTCTTCTCGCGGAGTCCGGAAGTGAACACGGTGTTGGAGTTATGTCCGACGTAAGTAGTTCATGATCACTTCTTGATCGCTACTAGCTTCACGATCGTGCTTTGCTCCTCTTCTCGCTCTCTTTTGCGATGTAGCCACCATATATGCTAGTCGCTGCTGCAGCTCCACCTTACTACTCTGTCCTTCCTATAAGCTTAAATAGTCTTGATCTCGCGGGTGTGAGATTGCTGGGTCCCGTGACTCACAGATTCTACCAAAACAGTTGCAGTGTTCCGACGATGTCGGTGCAGGTGACGAACCGAGCTCAAGTGGGAGTTCGACGAGGAACGTGGTCGTTATTATGTGTTTTTTCCTGATGATCAGTAGTGGTGCCCAGTTGGGACGATCGGGATCTGTGTAGCATTTGGGGTATCTTCTTTTATTTTGGTTCCGTGAGTCGGACCTTGAGTGTACTCAATGATGGATGTTTATTTATGTATGTGTGAAGTGGCGACCGTAAGCCAACTATGTACCTCTTTCCCTTATGTATTACATGGGTTGTGTGAAGATTACCTCACTTATGACATTGCTTTCAATGCGGTTATGCCTCTAAGTCGTGCCTCGACACGGGAGATATAGCCGCATCGGGGCGCTATGTTGGTAATCGAGCCTTCCCGACTTAGGAGCCCCTACTTGATTGTTTGTGGCGTTGTTGAGTCTAGAATGGAAAATGTTTTGAGTCTTAGGATTATATATATCGGAGAGTAGGATTTTTTACTCCCAGTCCCTTCGTCAGCCTGTGAGGTCTCCCGACGAGAGTTTTGACTCTCCTCTTCTCAAATTTCACTAAAAAATTTTTAGGATCACGCTGGTATCTTGGGATCGTTCGATGGTTTTGTGACGAGAACATTGTTCTTGGTGCCTCGACATTTAGGGGTTGTGGCAGTGTCCCGGCGAGTTGAGCTCCGAGGTGTTGTCGCCACAATTTTATCGTTGCAGATTCGAATACCGAGTTTTGCCGACATCGAAATCTCTTTTGTGCAGTTGTTGGTGAGATAACCCCGATAACCCAAAGATCGGGCGAAAAGGGAGTATTGCCATGACTTGCATAACGGATGCTTTTTCAAGGTCGAGGTACACGATTTCGAGGATTTCTTGGTTATGTGTTGACGGATGGATACACTGGATCTAGGTATTGTTAGTTTGGGTGATATATTTTGTGTCCCCTGTATCCCCAACACCAGATTGCATAACCAGAAAGTTTCGGGAGTTTATAGGTGGGAATTCTAGTAGCTTACGGGATATCTTTCCGGATGATGTATGATTTGAGATTGGGGTTCAACGTCTAGTGGTCCGCCCATTCACGGTCGATTACTAAGTGGTCGCGAGACGCCTTAAAGAATCCTTGGCTATGCTGATTCGGGACGTCTTGTTTGTCATTCGTGACGTCCGCTATACGTCAGGTCCGTGTGGGCCCCACCACGAACACTTTGGGCGAAATCTCTATCATGTGTTTGTTCCGGCTCATTCTAGAAGCCAATCTTTTGTTTTCAGTTGTGATATTCGATTTGTTTCTAAGGCAGATGTTGTTTCCATATCTTTATCTAAGTGGCTTCTCACCTTAATGGACGTGTGATGATTAACATTGGAATTCATTCGTTCATTCTTGCTCGAATGTTTATTGTGAAGACTATATGTTGCAATTTCTAGTTTGGTTGCTCCTAATGTCTCTATCAAGATGGGCGATTATAGATTTCTGGCTAAACCAATGGTTCTTGGCGACTCGGATATTGATCTTATTTTCGGAATGGACTGGCTTTCTCAGCACAAAGCTCAGCTTGATTGTGCCGCCAGGGAAATTCAATTGACTCACTCTTCTAATGATGTGATCATCTATGCCGCTTCGTGATGAAACCATTGGTTGTTTTCTCTCAATGAGAAGGGCGAACTGAATGCTATCTCTCGATTCCAAATCGCTTGTGAGTACCAAGATGTCTTTCCGAAGAGCTTCCGGTATGCCTCCTCATCGGCCGCTTGAGTTCGTTATCGATCTTGAGCCCGCATCGAACCCGTTTGCAAGCGCCCATACAAGCTTGGACCTGATGAGCTGAGGGAATTGAAGAAGCAGCTCGATGAACAAGAGCATCTGGGTTTGATCGGACCGAAGTTCATCTCCTTGGGGTTGTGGTGTTCTTTTGTCCGAAGAAGGATGGCACGGACCGACTTTTGCGCCGACACCGTCCATTGAATAAGAAGACAATCAAGAACAAGTATCCACTTCCCAACATCAATGAGCTTTTCGAGCAACTCAAAGGTGCTAAAGTGTTCTCCAAGCTTGACCTTCGTATGGGTTATCATCAGATTCGCATTCGTGAACAAGATATTCCCAAGACAGCATTCAGAACAAGCTTTGGTTCTTATGAATATACTGTCATGTCTTTCGGCCTTGTCAATGCTCCTCCAACATTCTCTCGGATGATGAACTTCATATTCAACCCCTACACCAATGAATTCGTCTTGGTCTATCTTGATGATATTTTGGTCTTCTCCAAGAATAAGAAGGATCATGCCAAACATTTGCGATTGGTGCTAGACAAGCTCAGAGAGTATCAATTCTATGCTAAGTTCTCCAAATGTGAATTTTGGCTTGATGAAGTGCTTTATCTTGGTCATATCATCTCCGCCAAGGGCATCGCTGTTAATCCCGAGAAGGTGTCCGCAATTGTGAATTGGGAACCTCCTCAGAATGTCAAGCAGCTTCGTAGTTTTCTTGGTCTTGCAAGCTATTGCCGAAGATTCGTTGAGAACTTCTCCAAGATTGCAAAGCCCCTTTCCAACCTCCTCCAGAAGCATGTGAAGTATGTTTGGTCTCCTGAATGTGACGTTGCTTTCCATACTCTCAAAGAGAAACTCGTCACAGCTCCTGTCTTGACTCCTCCTGATGAATCCAAGCCATTCGAAGTTTTCTGTGATGCTTCTCTTCAAGGTCTCGGTGCTGTTTTAATGCAAGAGCAGAGAGTTGTGGCTTATACCTCTCGCCAGTTGAAGCCCAACGAGAAGAACTACCCCACTCACGATCTTGAGTTGGCGGCAGTTGTCCATGCATTGATAACATGGATACATCTCTTGTTGGGAAGGAAAGTGGACATTTTCACCGATCACAAGAGTCTCAAGTATATCTTCACTCAGCCCAACCTCAACCTCAGGCAGACTCGATGGGTCGAAATGATTCAAGAGTACAACCCAAGTATTGAATATACTCCGGGCAAGGCCAATGTCATTGCAGATGCTTTGAGCATGAAAGCTTACTGCAACAGTCTAATCCTCAAGCCCTTTCACCGGATCTCTGTAGCTTTCCAAGCTGAATCTTCAAGTTGTTCCTCAAGGCTTTCTTGCCAACCTCATAGTCTCTCCTACTTTGGAAGATCAGATTCGTGAGGCTCAACTTACGGATACCATGGTGAAAAAGGTGAAACGTGGTATCGACAAGGGCATTTCAAGTACAAGTGCTTCCACGTTGATGACAAAGACACTCTTTTCTTTGAGGACCGGATTGTGGTTCCTAAGGGTGATCTGAGAAAAGTCATTATGAACGAGGCTCACAATTCGCTTCTATCCATTCATCCTGGAAGTACGAAGATGTACCAGGACCTCAAGCAGTCATATTGGTGGACTCGAATGAAGCGAGAAATTGCTCAATTCATGAATGAATGTGATGTCTGCAGAAGAGTGAAAGCAGAACACCAACGACCAGCTGGTCTCCTCCAACCTCTTGCTATTCCAGAATGGAAGTTTGATCATATTGAAATGGACTTCGTGACTGGATTCCCAAAGTCCAAGCGTGGAAATGATGCTATCTTCGTTGTCATTGACAAGCTTACTAAAGTGGCTCATTTTCTTCCTATCAAAGAATCCATCACAGCAGCTCGGTTGGCGAACTATACACCTCCGGATTGTCTCCTTGCATGGCATTCCACAAGTGATCTCTTCTGGACCGTGGCAGCATCTTTACCTCCAAGTTTTGGGATTCTTTTGAGAAGGCCATGGGCACCAACATTCGTTTCAAAGACAGCTTTCCATCCTCAAACAAGTGGCCAAGTCGAGCGAGTTAATCAAATCCTTGAAGATATGCTCAGGGCTTGTGTCATTTCTTTCGGTATGAAGTGGGAAGATTGTCTTCCATATGCCGAGTTCTCCTACAACAACAGCTTCCAAGCGAGTTTGGGCAAGGCCCCATTCAAAATTCTCTATGGCAGAAAGTGCCGTACTCCTCTCAATTGGTCTTGAGACAGGTGAACGCCAACTTCTTGGCAATGACTTGATCAAGCGTAAGAAATGTGCCAAGTCATTCGTGAGAATCTCAAAGCCGCATAATCGCGCCGGAAGAGCTATTATGATGATAAGCACCGTGATGTGGCTTTTGAAATCGGAGACCATGTCTACCTCCGCTCTCTCCAATGAAAGGCACTCGCCGCCGGTATCAAAGGAAGCTTGCACCTAGATACGTGGGTCCTTTCAAGATCATTGGCAAAAGAGGCGATCTCGCCATCAACTTGAGCTTCCATCCAACTTTGCAAACGTGTACGATGTGTTTCATGTGTCACAGCCGCAAGTGCTTCAAGACTCTGAACGCACTATCAACTTCAAGAAATTGACCTTCAAGAAGATCTCTTATCATGAGCACCTGCTGCTATTCTTGAAGAAACCGAGCCCAAGACTCGCAACAAGTCAATCAAATTCCTGAAAGTGAAGTGGTCACACCATTCCGACCGGAAGCCACAGGGAGCGCGAGGATCACCTCCGTTCGAATATCCGAGTTCTTTCAGTCCTAGATCTCGGACGAGATCCTCTTGTAGTGGTGGAGTGTTGTAACACCCCGAAGTAACTTTCCATATTTGTAACTCCAACTCTTGCCATTTTCGCATTGTGATATGATATTCCTCCGTGGTTGGGTTTTCTTCATTTTGCATTTTGTCCATGTCATGCATTTTCATCATGTCATCATGTGCATCGATTTGCATACGTGTTCGCCTCATGATTCCGAGCATTTTTCCGTTGTCCATTTTGCAATCCGCACTCCTATCTTCCCCGGCGGCCCTTTTACGCTTTTTCCGTGCTGCGGTACTAAACCTTCTCGGAATGGACCGAGGTTTGTCTAGTGGCCTTGGTATACCACCCGAGACCACCGGTCAAGGTTCGGTCATTGGAGCTCGCTTGGTACTCCAACGGTTAACAGCACTCTCAAGAAAGGCCTCTTTTAAGTTGCAGCCCAACACCCCTTCAAAACAGCCCAATAACCCATCTAAGTCACTTCCATGCTCTCCGTCGCTCGATCACGATCGTGGGCGAAAACTACACCTCATTTGGACTCTCCTAGCTCCTCTATGCCTATTTAAACCGATTTGATGCCATGTTAATTTCTTGGACCAATCATTTTTGGATCTTACCGAAATGTTTGTTAAACTTTGTGTTTTGCTATAATTCCTGTTTTTTTTTTTGTTCCAAGATAGTCCGCTGTTTTGAAGCATTCAATTTAGGGTTCCGCATTTTGTTCTTGCTTATTTATTGCCTGTTGTTTGTTGCCTTTTCCATTAGCCATGTTATGCTTATTGCACGATCCTACTTTTCTAGATGATTGATGTTACTTTCTCTTCATAGCCTTGTTTTGGTGATTTGGTTGTAATAGCTTTTTCTTAAAGTTTCTGTGTTTGTTTTGCTAAATTTGTGATTGCAGTTGCTCCTTATTGCTCCTTTTTTCATTCCAGGTTTTGGACTTTTTTTTTTAGGTCTTTAGGTATGACTGACCCTTTTTAGTTTTATTTTAATGTTCCTTTGAGAGGTTAATTTGTTTCCATTTGGCCCTCGTTTTTGTTTTAGCCGATATTTGACTTTTGCCTTCTTGTTTGCTTTCAGACTGAACACCGAACTGGCTTTTTTGGTTTGTTTCCTTTGCCTCGGAAGATATGTTCCATCTTCGTGTTCCTTGTGCTTTGTGGTTCTGTTTTTTGTTGCTTGCTTTGGATTCATTGTGTTTGGGATTTTTGTGCCATTTTTTGGTTTTGAACCGGAATTCAAACCTCAAATTTCCATCTTTGATGATTTTTTGCCATCCTTCCATCATACACTTCATTCAATGACTTTTTTTCTCATGATTGCTGATTACCGTATTTTTTCCGGGTGTTCATTGTTTTGCCGGATGCTTTCCTTCTGATATTACTATATTTCAAATTCCACCATTATTTATGGTTCCTATGCTTTTGTTTTTCTTCTTGTCCTGAGTCCTGCTTCCAGAGCTTAACCCTTTGAAACGTTCGAGGATCCAGCGCCAAACTCAATTCCCAAGTGTCCTTAGGTTTCCGAGATCATTTTTTCCTTACGTCGATCCTACTTTGGACTTTTTGCTCAATGCCTTGGTAATGAAGGCTCCTTTATTGTGACTGCACCAGTAGCCCCTAGGTTCCTCCTTTGTTACTTGTTTGATTTACATGCTTGATCATCCAAAGGGCCCAATTGGAAGGAATTGCCTCCGTTGGGAGTTTTCTTTGGAACCCCGTTTTTTTTACCTCCGCTTAAGTTTGATCTTTAAGGGGAAAACGGGTGGACTCACCCCTTTTCCTGTTGCACTTGCTCTAATTCCATAGTCACTGTTTTATTCGCGTTTCTGGCCATTTTTTTGCCTTATTAGGGTTGTGATGCTTCAAAGGCCTTTACCGGCTTTACTTTTCCCCCAATAAATTTTTTCCGGTTTTCTGGGCCGTTGGGAATCCTTATTTAACCTCAAGACTTGGTTCCGGAAAAGGGTTAGTTTTTCCAGGAAGTGTTCGGTCGGGTCCTTCCAGGTTCTTGTTTTTTCGTCAATTTATATTATGGAGTTATTTTTACCGTTTGCCAACCCGATGTTGCGTTAAATTCATTTGTGGATTCGAGGCTTGTGTTTCCGTGTTTGTTTTGGGGGGAAGCCATTGGTCGATTCCCGAGCTTAGGGTCCCCGGAGATATCCTTGGCATGGTTGGGCTTTGATTGTTTGTCTTGGACCCAGTAATATTTTCTTTCGGCCCTTCTTCCATTTAAGGCTTGGTTGGAACTAATTGTTTATTCCGTCTGCTTTCAATTGATAAATTAGATTTCGATCTAACGTTGGTTAATTCTACTTGGGCTCTTATTTTATGGAGTCGGGAATGGAAATTTTTGATTATTCGGTTTTTTCATCTTTTGTCGAGTTTTGCAATTTAACCCTCTTTAATTCCTTTCGGAAGGGATTTATGCGATGGTTTTGAAAGATTTTCCGAGTTCCTTTAGGAAAGGCCCTTGCTGTTGTCCCAGTTAAATTTGTTCCTTTTACACATTGGTCTAACTTTTGTTTTAAGGGGATAAGCTTCTGAATCAAATCCAAGGTGAGATTGATTGTCACCTTGGTCACTTATGTCTTTCAAGTGCGTGAAGCCTGGACCTGGATGATGGGGATTTTGTTCCGTCGCAATGTTGGTACTTTTTGGGTTTATCACTTGGGTATTTCTTTTTTGTAAGATTTGAGCGTCTTTTTTGGCCAATTGGTTGTGAAGCCAAGCTGTTTCCTTCTTATCTGCTTTGCATTAAGGTTTGTTTTCCCCCCCCAAGATTTTTCCAATTCTTTGGTTTTTTTCCCCCTAATTTTTTTAAACCCATTTTCCCTTTTGTTCCACTTTTCTTTTTAAACCCCAAACCCCCCCCCCCCCCCCCCCCCCCCCCCCCCCCCCCCCCCCCCCCCCCCCCCCCCCCCCCCCCCCCCCCCCCCCCCCCCCCCCCCCCCCCCCCCCCCCCCCCCCCCCCCCCCCCCCCCCCCCCCCCCCCCCCCCCCCCCCCCCCCCCCCCCCCCCCCCCCCCCCCCCCCCCCCCCCCCCCCCCCCCCCCCCCCCCCCCCCCCCCCCCCCCCCCCCCCCCCCCCCCCCCCCCCCCCCCCCCCCCCCCCCCCCCCCCCCCCCCCCCCCCCCCCCCCCCCCCCCCCCCCCCCCCCCCCCCCCCCCCCCCCCCCCCCCCCCCCCCCCCCCCCCCCCCCCCCCCCCCCCCCCCCCCCCCCCCCCCCCCCCCCCCCCCCCCCCCCCCCCCCCCCCCCCCCCCCCCCCCCCCCCCCCCCCCCCCCCCCCCCCCCCCCCCCCCCCCCCCCCCCCCCCCCCCCCCCCCCCCCCCCCCCCCCCCCCCCCCCCCCCCCCCCCCCCCCCCCCCCCCCCCCCCCCCCCCCCCCCCCCCCCCCCCCCCCCCCCCCCCCCCCCCCCCCCCCCCCCCCCCCCCCCCCCCCCCCCCCCCCCCCCCCCCCCCCCCCCCCCCCCCCCCCCCCCCCCCCCCCCCCCCCCCCCCCCCCCCCCCCCCCCCCCCCCCCCCCCCCCCCCCCCCCCCCCCCCCCCCCCCCCCCCCCCCCCCCCCCCCCCCCCCCCCCCCCCCCCCCCCCCGGGGGGGGGGGGGGGGGGGGGGGGGGGGGGGGGGGGGGGGGGGGGGGGGGGGGGGGGGGGGGGGGGGGGGGGGGGGGGGGGGGGGGGGGGGGGGGGGGGGGGGGGGGGGGGGGGGGGGGGGGGGGGGGGGGGGGGGGGGGGGGGGGGGGGGGGGGGGGGGGGGGGGGGGGGGGGGGGGGGGGGGGGGGGGGGGGGGGGGGGGGGGGGGGGGGGGGGGGGGGGGGGGGGGGGGGGGGGGGGGGGGGGGGGGGGGGGGGGGGGGGGGGGGGGGGGGGGGGGGGGGGGGGGGGGGGGGGGGGGGGGGGGGGGGGGGGGGGGGGGGGGGGGGGGGGGGGGGGGGGGGGGGGGGGGGGGGGGGGGGGGGGGGGGGGGGGGGGGGGGGGGGGGGGGGGGGGGGGGGGGGGGGGGGGGGGGGGGGGGGGGGGGGGGGGGGGGGGGGGGGGGGGGGGGGGGGGGGGGGGGGGGGGGGGGGGGGGGGGGGGGGGGGGGGGGGGGGGGGGGGGGGGGGGGGGGGGGGGGGGGGGGGGGGGGGGGGGGGGGGGGGGGGGGGGGGGGGGGGGGGGGGGGGGGGGGGGGGGGGGGGGGGGGGGGGGGGGGGGGGGGGGGGGGGGGGGGGGGGGGGATTAATTCTCCTGGTTTTTTTCTTCATTTTCATTTTGCCATGCATGCTTTTCTCAGCTCTTCCGATTTGCATAAGGTTGCCCTTGTTCCGAGATTTTTCCCTTTTCTTTAATCCCCTTTATCTTCCCGGGGTTTTACGCCTTTTGCGGGTTAAACCTTCCAACCAGGTTTGTTAGTCCGGTTCCCCCAACCACCGGTAAGTTTGGCTTTGATGTTGGTATCCAAGGTTAACCCCTTTCCAAAGGCCTTTTTTGCAGCCCAAACCCCTTAAAACCCTAACCCATTGTCCTTCCAGCCCTCCCGCCGATCCGGGAGGGAAAAACCCCCATTTGATTTTAATTCCCGGCCCTCGATTTCTTCCTCATGATTAAGGAAGTCTGCGTGTGCCTTCTCCTCCAGTTCCGATTCACGGAACAATAGCCTCCTGTGTGCCTTCGAGTTCTGGCGAGTCTGAATCTCCGCTTCACGAGGAGACACTCCAAGTCCTAGACATAAGAGAGAATGGAGTCGTCCTCACGGTGCGGATGATATCTCCATTCCTTGCTGCGAGAAACCATGGCGAGGTCTCGATGAATCGAGGTCGGCCTCAGACTCCTCTCGGAGATGTCCAAGGGCACGATAGATCGCCATGTCCCTTCCGATGATCCAGTTGAAGTCGGTGAACTCAAAGTCAATAGGCTCCGTATGTCCTCCGAAGGTTCTCCTGGAATATGCACTTCGATCCTCAGAGCGGGTATCCGTCGGAAGTGCATTGGTTGGCTTCCGGTGATCGAGGCGAGCAATCTTCAGCTTCTTCACCATCTGGACCAGCTTCCTTCGAAGGCGTCGTCTCGTCGGGCTGGCAAAACTCCGTAGCAAACTGGGGTGAACTCGACGCCATCTAGAATGTTGAAAATCGGAGAGGAGTTAGAAATGAACAGGGAGAATTACGGAATGATAAGGATATAAAGTAAATAGTCTCTTCCTATGGCTTTCCGATCCTAGGGGTTACGTCCCACGGTCAACGTAGTGCTCGATACCATCTCAGAGCGACCTGACCCAAAATCGGTCAAATCTACGTATGCATACCATCCCAAGATCATCTTTGGTACTCACAAGACATCGATGAAATAATCAAAGTTCAATCACACCTGAATTTATTACACGATTCTCATATAGAGTCTTTATTACAATAGAATAAATTCACCAAAGGCCAACTCATGAGAAATAAACTACTAAAACTGGAGGCGAGATTTAAAAGCGAGTCCATCCGACTCAAGGGCAATCGCTAAGCGCGGAGCGTAGCCTCACTCCGATCGAATAAATCTCGCAACATAAGACGTTGCAGCCGTGTAGGTCAGCTTTTGAATAAGTCGGCAAGTCATGAAGAGAATAACAATAATAAAATTACTAACACTATATGCATTTTGGCTGTGGGGCTCTAAGTTTCATCATTTTTGAAAAGCCGCTTTTTCCCTACTACGTGGACTTGCTTGCAAATTACTACAAATTGTTGGTAGTTATTGAGATGGTTCCGCCAACCAATATCTCATTCCCAAATTATTAAGTCATAAAACCCTCAAATCAATTCATTAGTTTTAGTGTTGAGATTTCCGAATACTTCCAAGTTCCAGAGGCTCAAATTGTCCGTAACCGGGGACACGGCTAATCGATTAGATCTTTAACTCTGCAGAGGTTTGCGCACTTTCCCCGCAAGAATCATTCCCTCCTTTTAAGTCTTCGCACTTCATGGTGTTTGAAGACGGGATGAATGAAACAGGGTCTTCCAAAGAGTTCTTCTGGCTACTGTCGGTACCCATCCAATCCTACCGTTCTTCTACATCTCGTAGTACCGTCCAGCCAGCGTCACTACTAAGGTTAACCCAGCCAGAGCCCATAATGGCTTGCGGCTGCACAGGTAAGCTTCCGGTCAATGGGGCATCCATCCGTCTCTTCGTGGCTGGGTGAAGCTTTCCGCAAGATGTCATGGCACTTCTCCATGCATCCCGCCAACCACTTGGGTTCTCGTGGTGCCCGTCAACCGTCCTCCACCCAGTAGTGAATTCCGAAGTCCATCTTGATCTTGTAGTTCATGGGGTTGTCATCATCATTGACTCTCACATCTTTCTTATGAGTTTCACTCAACCAAAACCCGTCTACGAGCATAGCAAAATAAACTACTTCGTCCCGGGGTCATGGTAACAAGGGGTTTGGTTCAACCTACCACATGATACTACTCAAGATTAATAACTTCAAAATTTCAACTACTGCATGCATGGTGGGGTGGTATAATTTCTAATGCACAAAATCATAGGTATTGAAAATAACATGATCAAAGACTTGCCTTGCTGATGATCCTCGTAAGCTAAGGATTCGTAGTAGCAAGCTTCGCACTCCGGAAACTCTACCGAAACAAACAATAATCACAATAAGCATATAGCATATCATTACTTAACACAATAGCAATAGCATCATAACACACCAAAACAAACAAATCAAAACCCAAAGGAAAACTCAAAGAAAACCAACTCAAAGTTTTCCTACTTCAAACAACAACTAGAAATAGTTTTACATAACAAAATTTTTCTCAACATAACTTAATCATGGGTTTTTTATTAACTTAACAGAAAGAATGCATTAAGCAGCTAGGAGCAAAAAAGAATTAACTTAAAAGCTAATATAAAACTCCTATTAGGCCTAATTCAAATTCTATTAAGAAAAATAAAATAAAAGTTTTATTTATTATAAATAAAAGTTCATCCTATAAAGTGACAGAAACTATCCTAGAATAATCAATCACATGTGAAAAATAAATTGATTTACTAATTAAAATAATAGGAAAACAGTAGCTAGTTAATTAATTAGGATTAACAAGATTCTGCTTAAAACTATTTTTTATTATTCCTAAAATACCCAAATTAATTCCTACGGTTAGACAATGTTAAAACAAAGTTGGGACAAAAGAATCATTGAAAATAATTTTCCTAGCTCATTTTATGGCAGATATACTATTCTGACTAAATCTAAAATAAAGTAATTTTAATTAATTTTAACATAGCTAATAATATTTTCTACAGAAACTATAGAAAATTTGCAAACGAACAAAAAAATAATCACTCAAAAATATTTAGTATAATAAAAGTTATGAATTTTTCAAATGAGGAACTATTCATTAAAACAGAAAAACGAAAATAAAGAAAAATGGCCTAATGGGCCTAACCTACGACTGAGCGTAATATAACTAAACGGGCCCTATGGTTAAACGAATCGGGCCGGCTCTAAAATAAAAACCTAACTAAAATTTAAACCGCAACGAACCGGTGAAAAGCCGGTTTTATTAAAGGAGGATACCCTTGAGGTTCTAATCCTAGCCGCACAAAATGAATCGGACGAGGAGGATGCTCGCTGGCTACCGGAGCTCGACGGCGGCGGCGGCGGCGGCGAGTGTGTTGGCCTCTCGGTCGTCGGGAGGTCGGCGGAGTCGTCCGTGGTCTTGGGCGACGAGGGTGGGCTCGTGGAGTCGACGAGGCTCGGGAGGTCTAGGGCGACGGCGGCGATGAAAATGGCGGCGCGGGGTTCTGCAAGTCCGCGACGGCTTGAGGGGAGAGGAGGGTTCGGCGAGGGACGAGGGGGGGGGGAATGGGGTGCGTGGAGGGGTTTATATAGGGGCGCCTCGGCTTGGGCAGGAGGCATCGGGAGGATCGAATCCGGATCCGTCGGGATCCGCGATCGGCGGCGCGTGGGCGGCGCGTGGGTGGGGTTGAAGGAGGTGGTGGCCCACCCGGCAGAGAGAGGAGGGGGGTGGCGCGGTCGGTCGGCCGAGCCAAGAGGTTTCAGGCGAGGGGGTGCGTCGGTTGGGCTGGCGGGCTTGGCTGGCTCGGTGGGCCTGGCTCGGTGGGCCGCTGGCGCTGGTGGGCGATGGCACTGGTGGCGCCTGGGGGTTCCTTTTTTAATTTATTTTTTAATAAAAACAAAACAGAGATAACTTATAAAATATAAATATTTTATATAGGACATATATATACCAAAATGATGGGAATATTCCTATCATTTGAACATTTTCCAAAGGCAAAATCCAAACTTTATAAAATTCATTTTTTTCAAATTCAAATAAAACTCAAGTTTGAATTCAACACTTTTGGCATTGCTTTCCTCTGATATTTTTGGAGTGTCATGTTTACTCCTCTCATACTTTTGCTCAAGTATTTATCAGGTATAGTTTTTGAAATGATTCCCACTTGCCAAGTTTGAATTCAAATTCCAAAACTCAAAATCTTCTGAAACTTCAAATGGCACTCAAATTCAAACAGAATGCATAGATGCTTAGCTATAATTGTAAAACATTCCAAATAGGAAATTTGGGATGTTACATTTCCATATACTGGTTCTCGCTTATTTACTTTTCCGTTGCTACTGTTACAATCACTACAAAATACCAAAAACATTAGTTTTGCTGTCTTTACTTTTGTTACTGTTACCACCACTATCATATTACTTTGCTACTAAACACTTTGCTGCAGATACTAAGTTTCCAGGTGTGGTTGAATTGACAACTCAGCTGCTAATACTTGAGAATATTCTTTGGCTCCCCTTGTGTCGAATCAACAAATTTGGGTTGAATACTCTACCCTCGAAAACTATTGCGATCCCCTATACTTGTGGGTTATCAAGACCTTTTTCTAGCGCCGTTGCCGAGGAGCATAGCTCTATTCTTGGAGTCACTCGGGATTTATATCTGCTGGACACTATGAAGAACTTGAAAGACGATCGAACTACTATTTTGCCCTCAACTACGAGGGGAGGTAAGGGACTGCCATCTAGCCTTGCACTAGATTCTCCTTCTGTTATGAGTAAGTTTGCGACACCTAAACCTACTACTGCTATGAATTCTGATATGTCGCATGTTATTGATGATGCCACTTCTGCTATGCATGATACTTATGATGAAAGTACTTCTATGCTTGATACTACTGTGCCCCTTGGTGAATTTCTTGATGAGAAAATTGCTAAGTCTAGAGAAAGAGAAATTATTGAACCTGAATACGATGATGTTAGTGATGATGAAAATATGTCGCTATTCCCGAGGGTTATCTTTTGATGCGGAATCTTCGCAGCTATTCTTGCTTGCCGTGATAGACTTGAACTTAAGAGGTTGCTAGTTAAATGGAGTAAAGAATCTTTTAGAGATAGGATGAAACCCGACCCTGCTTTTGCTACTTCACCTATCGTGTTCTGATCAGGATTATTATGATTTTTCGTTGATCCGGATATAATTACTTGGTTGAATCTGATCCTTTTATGGCCCTGAATCAAACTGTTGTGGCACATCTTACTAAGTTAAATGATATAGCTGCCCTGTTTACTAATAATGAGAGATCACGCTACCTTTATTTACTCAAAATATTTCCGTTCTCATTAAAGGGTGATGCTAAGATATGGTTTAATTCTCTTGATCCTGGTTGTGTGCAAAGTCCCGTGATATGATTTATTACTTTTTCGCTAAATATTTCCCTGCTCATAAGAAACAAGCTGCTTTGAGGGAAATATACAACTTTGTGCAAATTGAAGAAGAGAGTCTCCCACAAGCTCGGGGGAGGCTTCTCAAGTTACTTAATGCTTTGCCCGATCATCCTCTTAAGAAACCTGAAATATTTGATATCTTTTATAATGGACTAACTGATGCTTCCAGAGATTACCTGGATAGTTGTGCTGGTTCTCTTTTCAGGGAAAGAACACCGGATGACGCTGAAATTCTATTGAATAATATGTTGGCAAATGAAAATAATTGGGCACCTCCCGAGCCAGCTCCTGAGCCAATTACTGAGCCTATTCCTAAACCAACTCCGAAGAAGAGAGGTGTTCTATTTCTCAGTCCCGAAGATATGCAAGAAGCAAAGAAATCTATGAAAGAAAAAGGTATTAAAGCTGAAGATGTTAAGAATTTACCTCCTATTGAAGAAATACATGGTCTTAATTTACCGCCTGTTGAAGAAGTATATGATCTCAATTACTTGTTTACTAAAGAACCTCCCGATATCCCGACACAGGTAGTAAAGGTAAATTCTCTCTATAGATATGATAAAGCTGAAGTCCCTCCTACTAAAATTGCTAGTCAGTGCTTGGATGAGTTTGATGACTTTATGTTTAAGCAAGATGACTTTAATGCTTATTTTGGTAGATAATTAAAACAGAATACCTTTATGATTAAACGCTTGGGTGATTATATGGCTGATATTAGAGGTGAACTTAAACTTGTTAGCAAACATGCTTCTATGGTTACCACTCAAGTAGAACAAGTACTTAAAGCTCAGAAAGAAGTGCTTGATGAAATGAATAGTAAGAAAAATGATTATGCTGTTAGGGTGGCTACTAGAACTGGTAGAATGACTCAGGAACCTTTGTATCCTGAAGGCCACCCTAAGAGAATCGAGCAAGATTCTCAGAGAAATAATATTGATGTACCTAGTTCTTCTAAGAGGAAGAAAAAGAAAAATGATAGGACTTTGCAAACTTCTAGTGAACCTATTGCTGAACCACCTGAGAATCCAAATGATACTTCTATTTCTGATGCTGAAACACGCTCAGGTAATGAACATGAACCTAGTGATAATGTTCATGTTGATGCTCAACCTAGTAATGATAATGATGTAGAAGTTGAACCTGCTGTTGATCTTGATAACCCACAATCAAGAAATCAACGTTATGATAAAAGAGACTTCGTTGCTAGGAAACATGGTAAAGAAAGGGAACCATGGGTTCAGAAACCCATGCCTTTTCCACCCAAACCATCCAAGAAAAAGGATGATGAGGATTTCGAGCGCTTTGCTGAAATGATTAGACCCATCTTTTTGCGTATGCGATTAACTGATGTGCTCAAAACAAATCCTTATGCTATGTATATGAAGGATATCATTACTAATAAAAGGAAGATACCTGAAGCTGAAATTTCCACCATGCTTGCTAATTACACTTTTAAGGGTGGAATACCAAAGAATCTTGGAGATCCAGGAGTACCTACTATACCATGCTCCATTAAAAGAAATTATGTTAAAACTGCTTTATGTGATCTTGGAGCCGGTGTCAGTGTTATGCCTCTCTCTTTATATCGTAGACTTGATTTGAATAAGTTGACACCTACTGAAATATCTTTGCAAATGGCTGATAAATCAACTGCTATACCTGTCGATATTTGTGAGGATGTGCCTGTTGTGGTTGCAAACGTTACTATTTTAACGGACTTTGTTATTCTTGATATTCCCGAGGATGATAGTATGTCTATTATTCTTGGAAGACCTTTAATTAATACTGCAGGGGCCGTTATTGATTGCACCAAAGGCAATGCCACTTTTCATGTTAATGGGAATGAGCATACGGTACACTTTCTGAGGAAACAACCTCAAGTTCATAGTATCAACTCTATTGGAAAAATTCCATCTATTATATTTGGAGGTTTTGAATTTCTTCTCCCTACTGTCAAGAAGAAATATGATATACTTATTATTGGGGATGTCCATATCCCCGTTGAGGTAACATAGTGTTATTCGAAATTTCTCCGGTTCCATGTTATTCGGAATGAGTTTGTTAACAAGACTTGATCAACCTTGTTAGTGGATTCTTTTTGATGAGCATGAGATGGATGAAACTAGAAGCACAACCTTCTGTACCCTCTTTATATTCTCTGTTATTTAGTAGAAATAAAGTAAAATAGTATTTTTCAGTCTGTTTCCTGATTTATCCGTGCAATATAAAAATATCCCGAAAATAAAAGTCCTCAGAATGCCATGCCAATTTAATATGATTTTTTCGGGAATATTTGACGATTTACTGTGCAAAAGTTACCGCGGGGGCTGCCACTGCCACGAGGTGGAGGCGCGCCCCCCTGCCTCGTGGGCCCACGGTGGCCCTCCTCCACTTATCCCTGCACCCATCTTCTTCCTCTGCCTCACACAATCCCGAAAAACCAACTCAAGCTCGTGTTCCAGCCGCTTTTGCTGTGATTTTTGATCTCCTTGCTCAAAGCACCTCTCGCAAAACTACTTGGGGGAGATTGTTCCTTGGTATGTGACTCCTCCATTGGTCCAATTAGTTTTTGTTAGTGCTTTATTCATTGCAAATTTGTGCTGCATAGGTGACCATGTTCTTGAGCTTGCATGTCAAATATATATGGTTCCAAGTAGTTCTAATGCTTGATATATGCTCTAGGCACTTGTGTGAGTTGTTGCTATCAATTTTATTGAAGTTGGTTCACTTTTATTTGAAGTTACTAAAAATTTCAGATTGTTTCAGAAATAATGAAGAAATTTTTTAGGGGCTCGTCGAGCCGAAGCTCTAAGGAAAAACAAAAGGAAGAAGAACAGAAGCCCAAATTTAATTTGCCGCGCACCGCGGAGGTCCGGCCGTGTGAATGGCCTTCCGACGACTTCTTGAGGAGAGCCGGGATTTATGAGGATTTCTATTTATTGATTGAGAAAGCCAGCCTCACCAACTTCCTCCGCGACCAACGTCATCAGTATCTGTTACTCACAAATACTTTTGTGCAAAACTTCTACTTTTTCCCTAAGAAATCACCTACAACAATAGAGTTTCATTTATATGACGTTGTTAAAGAGATGACATTAGCTGAATTCTGCGAGGTTTGCAGAATACCCTTTGAAGGCACCTTAGATGAACCCCACCGTAACAAAGTAGAAGCTTTTATTAACACCATCACGGTGGGAGAAACCAGGAAGGTTTCTGATGCAAGGATCACTAGCATACATTTTTCTGTTTTACATTACTTTGCCTTATTTGCTAGTCGTTGCTTGATTGGACGCGGGAATTGTGGGAACCTTAGTATTCCTGATATTATTATTTTGCTCCATGGTTTATACCGCAATAACTCTGTTAGTATGGGTGGAATTGTTGCTAGACGGTTAAGTCTAAACCGTACTAAGGGTCCCATCTTTGGAGGCATTTATGCTTCACGCCTAGCTGAACATTTTGAAATACCTATTAGGCATGAGGAGAAAGAAGAAACAGCTCTGCCCCGTGTTTATTTAGATTATAAGAGTATGATAGCGCATGATTTTCTTGTTAAGAGTGACGAAGGGGAGCTCAAATATAAATTATACTTTGATAAACATCACCATGAGACTATTACTTTGCCTGCTCTTCTTTGTTTAACTTGTCTGCAGAACCTCACATCGTTTCGTGGTCGGCTGTTCAAGCCTATCGGAATCCTGCACCAGCCCCGGAACCGGAACCACGAGATGAGCCTCCACGACTATCTGTTTATTCTTGGGATCTAGAGGAGGCTGCCAGCCAGTGGCAGTCAGAGTCTTCTTCGTCACACTATGATCCCAGCTTCACCTACGGGTATCCGCCAGGCTATCCCTGGCAATAGACCAACTTAGGCCAAAAGCCTAAGCTTGGGGCAGTACGTATTTCTCACCGACATTACATTTATGCTCACACACACTCATTGCTAGATGTCGGTGCTCATACTCTTTCACTGTAATATCCATGTTAGTTTAAATTTCTTTTTCTAGCTTTCTTCTTGTGTGTTTGATAAACCTTAAGAAAAAACAAAAAAATAGTTAGTCTACTCTACATGCTTGTAGTAGAATTAAAAAGAAAACCCAAAAATATTTCCCGTTCTTCTTTTTACTTGTTGGGAGCTTTCCCGTGTAAATAGTTTTTATTTTTCTTTTCCTTTCTTTGGGGTCGAGAAGACCATATTGAAAATGCTTAGTGGCTCTCATATGCATGATCGTTTATTTAACTTAGAGCCCATATTACTTGTCTTCTCTCTTAAGTTGAATGCTTGCAGATTCCAGCTTAGTCCAATGCACGTGCACTCTTATTATTATACACACCATTCGGTCGTGCAAGTGAAAGGCAATAATGATGATATATGATGGACTTATGAGAAAAGCTGGTATGAACTCGACCTCTCTTTTTTTTTGTAAATATGATGATTCATCGTTCCTGATTCAGCTATTATGAAGTAAACATATTTGCAATGACATTTAGAGATTATAGTTTCTTGTGCCATGCTTGATTAGCTATGAGTTATAATGGTTTACCTTGCATGCCAACATGCTATTAGAATGATTATGATATGGTATGATGGGATGGTATCCTCCTTTGAACGAATTGAGTGACCCGACTTGGCACATGTTCACGCATGTAGTTGAATCAAATCAACATAACCTTCATGATATTTATGTTCATGGTGGATTATATCCTACTCATGCTTGTATTCGGTGTAAATTAATTTTAATGCATGTTTACTACTGTTGTCGCTCTCTCAGTTGGTCGCTTCCCAGTCTTTTGCTAGCCTTCACCTGTACTAAGCGGGAATACTGCTTGTGCATCCAAACTCATTAAACCCCAAAGTTGTTCCATATGAGTCCACTATACCTTCCTATATGCGGTATTTACCTGCCGTTCCAAGTAAATTTGTATGTGCCAAACTCTAAATCTTCAAATAAACATTCTGTTTTGCATGCTCGAATAGCTCATATGTCAACTAGAGCTGCCCTTATCTTTCGTGTTAGGCGGGTTATTCTCAAGAGGAGTGGACTCCGCTCCTCATTCACGAGAAAATGGCTGGTGTCCGGGATGCCCAGTCCCATGCTTTATGCAAACTAAATCAAAATAACTGCAAACAGAACTCCCCTTGGGACCCGTTGAATGTTGGAGGCACTCGTCGTTTCGAGCAAGCCATGGATTGATGCTTGTGGAGGAAGGGGAGTATAAACTTTACCATTCTGTTTGGGAACCACCTATAATCTGTTTAGCATGGGAGATATCATCATCTTTTAGTTGTTATGTTGACAATGAGAGTATGCCGTTCAAAATATAATTTATCTCTATTTCAAAATCGAGCTCTGGCACCTCTACAAATCCCTGCTTCCCTCTGCGAAGGGCCTATCTATTTACTTTTATGTTGAGTCATCACCCTTCTTATTAAAAAGCACCCGCTGGAGAGCACACTGTCGTTTGCATTCATTATAATTGGTTTATATTGGGTATGACTTGACTCGATCTATTTTACCATGAATTACAATGTTTAGTCAGTCCTTGATCTTTAAAGGTGCTCTGCATTTATGTTTTGCGGTCTTAGAAAGGGCTAGCGAGATACCATTTCATTATATCATGTTATGATTATTTTGAGAAAGTGTTGTCATCCGAGTTTTATTAATATGGCTCGCTAGCTGATTATGCTATTGATATGAGTAATTATGAGACCTACGTGTTATTGTGAGTATGGTTAGTTCATAATATTTGCTAAAACTTGAATGCTGGCTTTTCATGTTTACAACAACAAGAGCAAACAGAGTTTGTAAAAGTTTTTCTTTTTCTCTTTCAGTTTGTCAACTGAATTGCTTGAGGACAAGCAAGGGTTTAAGCTTGGGGGAGTTGATACGTCTTCGTCGTATCTACTTTTCCAAACACTTTTGCCCTTGTTTTGGACTCTAACTTGTATGATTTGAATGGAACTAACCCGGACTGATGATGTTTTCAGCAGAATTGCCGTGATGTTGTTTTATGCAGAAAACAAAAGTTCTCGGAATGACCTGAAACTCCACGGAACACCTTAGAAAAATAATAAAAATCCTCGCCAAAGATGAAGACCAGGGGCCCACACCTGCTCACGAGGGTGGGGGCGCTCCCCGGGCGCGCCCCTACCTCGTGGGCCCCTGGTGGCCCTCGACGCCAACTCCAACTCCATATATTGGCTTTGGGAGAAAAAATCAGAGAGAAAGTTTCATCACGTTTTACGATACGGAGCCGCCGCCAAGCCCTAATCTCTCTCGGGAGGGCTGATCTGGAGTCCGTTCGGGGCTCCGGAGAGGGGGATTCGTCGCCGTCGTCATCATCAACCATCCTCCATCACCAATTTCATGATGTTCACCGTCGTGCGTGAGTAATTCCATCGTAGGCTTGCTGGACGGTGATGGGTTGGATGCGATTTATCATGTAATCGAGTTAGTTTTGTTAGGGTTTGATCCCTAGTATCCATTATGTTCTGAGATTGATGTTGCTATGACTTTGCTATGCTTAATGCTTGTCACTAGGGCCCAAGTGCCATGATTTCAGATCTGAACCTATTATGTTTTCATGAATATATGTGTGTTCTTGATCCTATCTTGCAAGTCTATAGTCACCTACTATGTGTTATGATCCGGCAACCCCGAAGTGACAATAATCGGGACCACTCCCGGTGATGACCATAGTTTGAGGAGTTCATGTATTCACTATGTGCTAATGCTTTGTTCCGGTTCTCTATTAAAAGGAGGCCTTAATATCCCTTAGTTTCCAATAGGACCCCGCTGCCACGGGAGGGTAGGACAAAAGATGTCATGCAAGTTATTTTTCATAAGCACGTATGACTATATACGGAATACATGCCTACATCACATTGATGAATTGGAGCTTGTTCTGTGTCACCCTATGTTATAACTGTTACATGACGAACCGCATCCGGCATAATTATCCATCGTTAATCCGGTGACTATGAGTTTTCCATATACTGGTTCTTGCTTATTTACTTTTCCGTTGCTACTGTTACAATCACTACAAAATACCAAAAACATTACTTTTGCTGTCTTTACTTTTGTTACCGTTACCACCACTATCATATTACTTTGCTACTAAACACTTTTCTGCAGATACTAAGTTTCCAGGTGTGGTTGAATTGACAACTCAGCTGCTAATACTTGAGAATATTCTTTGGCTCCCCTTGTGTCGAATCAACAAATTTGGGTTGAATACTCTACCCTCGAAAACTGTTGCGATCCCCTATACTTGTGGGTTATCATTTACCTTCAGCTCCGGCTGGGGGGCACGAAGGCACCGACGAAGTCAAGGTCGTGCTGCTGCCCGCGCGAGACCATGTTGGCGGTGACGAAAACCTCTGTGCCCAGCTTCACGCGTTGCGCGGGTGCTTCACCAGCCCTGGCTTCGCCACTCCCTCCGATGGTGCACTTCGGCGGTATCGTCATACACTCCAGAGTCCAGACGTTGGTGACCACTATGGACCGGGGGTGCGGCCGCCTATTATGGTCGGCGGCTCGAGCGCGCAATTAATACAGACTAGTGGGAGCAAGGCAGGCTGCGGTCAAAAGTTGTCTCGCCTCCCGGTGAGCTTGCGCAGCGGACTTCTGCCATTCCAGCCATCATTTCACACAGCTACTCGCACGCCTCCCCGTCAATACGCACATCTGCACTACACAGACGCCTCTCGGTATGCCTGCGCGGCGGACTGCTCGCATACGTCCCGTCAACTCACGCCTGCTCGCACGATCATGGCGCGTGTGGCAGCACGTATATTTTTTGGTTTATTTTCTGCCGCTTTACTGCTTAACTGAACCGTTTGCGTTGAAGATATGCACAAATCCTGTGTTGAATAGCTCGCACACTTCCCGGTGAACCTGTGCACCACACGAGTTTTGGATTTACTAGAATTTAAGAACCAGGTATCTCAATGTTTTGCCGGCAATCAATAGTGCCCTGGTGTTTTAAATTCATTCCCATTTCTTGCATGGGACCTAATTAAGCATGCACCCAAGGACGCATATTTGATTTTTCAACCAGTTTATATGCACTAGAGCATGTGCATGTATTTCTAATTTGAATTATGCACATAAAATGTCTAGAAAACCCAGTTAATGTATAAAAATGCCCAAACAAGCCCCAAAAATTCCAAAACTTAACACAACACTCCTGTTGTTCTATGTTGACACTAGAAATTTTTTGAAAGCAATAAGAGGCAACGGATATCGTTTCGTCCCCAAAGGTGGCACGTTCCCTACCGAAACCAGCACACTTGTTGTGAGAAGCTTATACCCAAACCTGCCCCAAATAGGACCAAATTTTTACCACGACATGCTGATGCCGCTCCATGATACCATGCCAAGTCTCATGAATTTCAGACGAGTTCTGGATTTACTAGAATTCAAAAACCAGGTATCTCAATGTATTGCCGGCAATCAACAGTGCCCTGGTGTTTGAAATTCATTCCCATTTCTTGAATGGGACATAAGCATGCACCCAAGGACACATATTTGATTTTTATACCAATTTATATGCACTGGAGCATGTGCATGTATTTAAAATTCGAATTATGCACATAAAATACCTAGAAAACCCAGTTAATGTATAAAAATGTCCAAACGAGCCCCAAAAAAATCCAAAACTTAACACAGCACTCCTGTTGTTCTATGTTGACACTAGAAATTTTTTGAAAGCAATAAGAGGTAACAGATATCGTTTCATCCCCAAAGGTGGCACGTTCCCTACCGAAACCACCTGGCTTGTTGTGAGAATCTCTGGTTTGTGAGAAGCTTATACCCAAACCTGTCCCAAATGGGACAAAAAATTTACCACGGCATGTTGATGCCGTTCCATGATACCATGCCAAGTTTCATGAATTTCAGACGAGTTTTGTATTTACTAGAATTTAAAAACCAGGTATCTCAACGTTTTGCCGGCAATAAACAGTGCCCTGGTGTTTGAAATTCATTCCCATTTCTTGCATGGGACGTAAAAATGCACCCAAGGACACATATTTGATTTTAATACCAATTTATATGCACTGGAGCATGTGCATGTATTTCAAATTTGAATTATGCAAAACAAATCCTAGAAAACCCAGTTAATGTATAAAAATGTCTAAACGAGCCCCGAAAAATTCCGAAACTTAACACAACACTCCTGTTGTTCTATGTTGACACTAGAAATTTTTTGAAAGCAATAAGATGCAATGGATATCGTTTCGTCCGCAAAGGTGGCACGTTCCCTACCGAAACCACCAGGCTTGTTGTGAGAAGCTCTGGTTTGTGACAAGCTTATACCCAAACCTGCCCCAAATGGGACAAAAAATTTACCACGACATGTTGATGCCGCTCCAAGATACCATGCCAACTTTCATAAATTTCATACGAGTTTTGGATTTACTAGAATTTAAAAACCAGGTATCTCAAAGTTTTGCCGGCAATCAACAATGCCCTGGTTTTTGAAATCCATTCCCATTTCTTGCATGGGACGTAAGTGATGTCTACTACGCAACCTTCTTCTTATAGACGTCGTTGGGCCTCCAAGTGTAGAGGTTTGTAGGATAGTAGCAAGTTTCCCTCAAGTGGATGACCTAAGGTTGATCAATCCATGGGAGGCGTAGGTTGAAGATGGTCTCTCTTAAACAACCATACAACCAACTAACAAAGAGTCTCATGTGTCCCCAACACACCCAATACAATGGTGATACAAGTGCAATATGGATGGTAGATATAGGTTTTTGTAATCTGAAAATATAAAAAAAGCAAGGTAACTAATGATAAAAGTGAGCACAAACGGTATTGCAATGCTAGGAAACAAGGCCTAGGGTTCCTACTTTCACTAGTGCAAGTTCTCTCAACAATAATAACATAATTGGATCATATAACTATCCCTCAACATGCAACAAAGAGTCACTCCAAAGTCACTAATAGCGGAGAACAAACGGAGAGATTATTGTAGGGTACAAAACCACCTCAAAGTTATTCTTTCGGATCAATCTATTATAGAGTTCGTACTAGAATAACACCTTAAGACACAAATCAAACAAAACCCTAATTTCACCTAGATACTCCAATGTCACCTCAAGTATCCGTGGGTATCATTATACAATATGCATCAAACAATCTCAGATTCATCTATTCAACCAACACATAGAACTTCAAAGAGTGCCCCAAGGTTTCTACCGGAGAGTCAAGACCAAAACGAGTGCCAACCCCTATGCATAAGTTCACAAACGGAACCCGCAAGTTGATCACCAAAACATACATCAGGTAGATCACGTGAATATCCCAATGTCACCACAGATAAGCACATGCAAGACATACATCAAGTGTTCTCAAATCCTTAAAGACTCAATCCGATAAGATAACTTCAAAGGGAAAACTCAATCCATTACAAGAGAGTAGAGGGGGAGAAACATCATAAGATCCAACTATAATAGCAAAAGTCGCGGTACATCGAGATTGTACCACCTCAAGAACACGAGAGAGAGAGAGAGAGAGAGAGATCAAACACACAGCTACTGGTACATACCCTCAGTCCCGAGGGTGAACTACTCCCTCCTCGTCATGGAGAGCGCCGGGATGATGAAGATGGCCACCGGTGAGGGATCCCCCCTCCGGCAGGGTGCCGGAATAGGGTCCCGATTGGTTTTTGGTGGCTATAGAGGCTTGTGGCGGCGGAACTCCCGATCTATTCTGTTCTCCGACGTTTTTAGGGTATATGGATATATATAGGCGAAAGAAGTCGGTCAGGGGAGCCATGAGGGGCCCACGAGGGTGCGGGGCGCGACCAGGGGGGGTAGGGCGTGCGTCGCTGCCTCGTGGCTTCCTCGAAGCTTCCCTGCCGTCTACTCCAAGTCTCCTGGATTGCTTCCGTTCCAAAAATAACTCTCCCGAAGGTTTCATTCCGTTTGGACTGCGTTTGATATTCATTTTCTTCGAAACACTGAAATAGGCAAGAAAACAAGCGCAAACGTTTAACGCCCCTAGCTAGCATGATGATTTCAATGATGCTCACATAAAAGACAAGTATTGAAACATAAAGAGCGCATCATGAAGAATATGACTAGCACATCTAATTCTAACCCACTTACTATGCATATGGACTTTGTGAGCAAACAACTTGTGGGAACAATAATAAACTAGCATAGGAAGGCGAAACAAGCATAACTTAAAAACTTTAAGCACATAGAGAGGAAACTTAATATTATTGCAATTCCTACAAGCATATATTCCTCCCTCATAATAATTTTCAGTAGCATCATGAATGACTTCAAAAATATAACCAGCACCTAAAGCATTCTTTTCATGATCTACAAGCATAGAAATTTTATTACTCTCCACATAAGCAAAATTCTTCTCATTCAGAATAGTGGGAGTATCATAAGAAACTCGAATACTATAAATTGTTTCCACATTAAAAGAGTAATGTTCAAAAAAAGGGTAATCATAATCATGACAAGTTCTATAAATATAATCATCACTACTTTTTATAGGATAAGTGTCATCACAATAATCATCATAAGTAGCAACTTTGTTCTCATCATAATCGATTGAAACCTCTTCCAAGATAGTGGAATCATTACTAAATAAAGTCATGACCTCTTCAAATCCACTTTCATAATTATCACAATAAGATTCAACACCCTCCAAAATAGTGGGATCATTACTTCCTAAAGTTGACACTCTTCGAAACCCACTTTCATCAATATAATCATCATAAGTAGGAGGCATGCTATCATAACAAATTTGCATATCAAAACTTGGGAGGTTAATAACATCATCTTCATTAAACATAGCATCCCCAAGCTTGGGATAAACATTAATTTCAGAAAATATATTCTCAAACTTGTCATTCTCATCAAACATAGCATCCCCAAGCTTGGGCCTTTTCATATCATAAGCAAAGTCACTCTCATCCGTAACAGTACGGATAGAACCAATAGTATAGCAATTATCATCATCACAATGAGTAATAGGAGCAACATCATTAGGGAGGGATACCTTTCTACCTTTGCTCCTCCGTCTTTTCTTTTTCTTCTTCACATCATGTGTGGTTTTAACCCTCTTTTTTGGGCTCCTTATTAATGAGATTGGTTGAATAGAAGGCTCCTCCTCGTTACATAATTCATCATAAGAAATAATAGGAGGATATTGGGAAGCCTCTTCCCTTTCATTAGTATTCTCTTCATCTTATATTTGTTTTCTTTTCTTTATGTAATTGGCAATATAAGGATTTTCAATGCAATTCACCCCACAATACATAAAAATTTCTTCTAGATCAATATCGACGAATTTCTCAAGGTTATATTCTAGAATATGCTTAGTTATACGTCTCAAGGTTATATTCACCCAAAAGCAAACTAAGTTCATTATGATGTGCAAGGGAAATCAAGTCATAACAATTTTTGGACACGATTCGATCATGAAACAATTTGCATTGGAGATTTAAATGACCACGTTCATTGCAAAGTTCACAAGTATGGCGAAGAAATTTTAAATTTTCAGCACAAACATTTAGCCTCTCTTGCAACCATTTAGTTTCCAAATACTTATGCCTCTTGCAAAATCTATTTTCCCTATTTGGTGTGTACTTGCAAGCTCTATGCACTCCACAAAAATTGACATGCTTATAAGAGACATTTTCATCATGACTAGTGCAACCATCATTAGTACTATGGATATTCAAAGAGTTCATGCTAACAACATTGCAATCATGCTCATCATTCAAAGATTTAGTGCCAAACATTCTAATGCATTATTCCTCTCGTAATTGAGCACAATTATCAGAATCCTTCTTCTCATGAAAGAAATTAAAAAGATGAAGCATATGAGGCACCCTCAATTCCATTTTTTTGTAGTTTTATTTTATAGACTAAACAAGTGATAAAACAAGAAATTAAAAGATTCGACTGCAAGATCTAAAGATATACCTTCAAGAACTAACCTCCCTGGCAACGGCGCCAGAAACTGCTTGATGTCTACTACGCAACCTTCTTCTTGCATACGTTGTTGGGCCTCCAAGTGCAGAGGTTTGTAGGATAGTAGCAAGTTTCCCTCAAGTGGATGACCTAAGGTTGATCAATCCATGGGAGGCGTAGGTTGAAGATGGTCTCTCTCAAACAACCATACAACCAACTAACAAAGAGTCTCCTGTGTCCCCAACACACCCAATACAATGGTAAATTGTATAGGTGCACTAGTTCGGCGAAGAGATGGTGATACAAGTGCAATATGGATGGTAGATATAGGTTTTTGTAATCTGAAAATATAAAAAAAGCAAGGTAACTAATGATAAAAGTGAGCACAAACGGTATTGCAATGCTAGGAAACAAGGCCTAGGGTTCCTACTTTCACTAGTGCAAGTTCTCTCAACAATAATAACATAATTAGATCATATAACTATCCCTCAACATGCAACAAAGAGTCACTCCAAAGTCACTAATAGCGGAGAACAAACGGAGAGATTATTGTAGGGTACAAAACCACCTCAAAGTTATTCTTTCGGATCAATCTATCATAGAGTTCGTACTAGAATAACACATTAAGACACAAATCAACCAAAACCCTAATTTCACCTAGATACTCCAATGTCACCTCAAGTATCCGTGGGTATCATTATACGATATGCATGAAACAATCTCAGATTCATCTATTCAACCAACGCATAGAACTTCAAAGAGTGCCCCAAGGTTTCTACCTGAGAGTCAAGACGAAAACGAGTGCCAACCCCTATGCATAAGTTCACAAACGGAACCCGCAAGTTGATCACCAAAACATACATCAGGTAGATCACGTGAATATCCCAATGTCACCACAGATAAGCACATGCAAGACATACATCAAGTGTTCTCAAATCCTTAAAGACTCAATCCGATAAGATAACTTCAAAGGGAAAACTCAATCCATTACAAGAGAGTAGAGGGGGAGAGACATCATAAGATCCAACTATAATAGCAAAAGTCGCGATACATCGAGATTGTACCACCTCAAGAACACGAGAGAGAGAGAGAGAGAGAGAGAGAGAGAGAGAGATCAAACACACAGCTACTAGTACATACCCTCAGCCCCGACGGTGAACTACTCCCTCCTCGTCATGGAGAGCGCCGGGATGATGAAGATGGCCACGGTGAGGATCCCTCCGGCAGGTGCTTGAACAGGTCCCGATTGGTTTTGGTGGCTCAGAGGCTTGCGGCGGAACTCCCGATCTATTCTGTTCTCCGACGTTTTTAGGGTATATGGATATATATAGGCGAAAGAAGTCGGTCAGGGGAGCCATGAGGGGCCCACGAGGGTGCGGGGCGCGCCCAGGGGGGGTAGGGCGTGCGTCCCTGCCTCGTGGCTTCGTCGAAGCTTCCCTGCCGTCTACTCCAAGTCTCCTGGATTGCTTCCGTTCCAAAAATAACTCTCCCGAAGGTTTCATTCCGTTTGGACTGCGTTTGATATTCATTTTCTTCGAAACACTGAAATAGGCAAGAAAACAAAAATTTGGGCTGGGCCTCTGGTTAATAGGTTAGTCCCAAAAAAATATAAAAGTGTTTAGTAAAGCCCATAAACATCTAAAACAGAGAATATAATAGCATGAATACTTCATAAATTATAGATACGTTGGAGACGTATCAGCACCCCCAAGTTTAATTCCTGCTCATCCTCGAGTAGGTAAATGATAAAAGAGATAATTTATGAAGTGTCAATGCTAACAGGTGCACAAGTTTGATCAATGATAATTTCAATCACCTTTTCTAGCATCATCATATGTCATAACAGTAGCTCATCTCATAAAACTGTTCATGATCAAGTAACAAACTGTTCACATGTTAAAGTATAGATCATAAACTTTCTTGAAAACTAACAAACCGTGTTATTAGTCATCAAACAATTACACTTCATCTTATTTTCAGGAAGAGTCTATGTCAGAGCTTCGATTCAACAAACTTCACATACTCAACTATCATTTAGTCTTTCACAATTTCTAACACTCACGTGATATTTATGGGTTCAAAGTTTTAATCAGACACCTCCCAACCTTTTACCTCAAGGGTAATGTCAACAATAATAGTTCATGATGCCTTACATCCAATTGGATATATATATTAGGATCTTTCCAACACAAGGTGCTTGCCAAAGGATAAAATGTAAAAAGGAAAGGTGAAGATCACCATGACTCTTGCATAAGGTATAAGACGAGAATAAAAGATAGGCCCCTCGCAGAGGGAAGCAGAGGTTGTCATGCACTTTTATAGTTGGATGCACAAAATCTTAATGCGAAAGAACGTCACTTTATATTGCCACTTGTGATAGGGACCTTTATTATGCAGTCTATCGCTTTTATTGCTTCCACATCACAAGATCGTATAAAGCTTATTTTCTCCACACTAATAGATCATACATATTTAGAGAGCAATTTTTATTGCATGCACCGATGACAACTTACTTGAAGGATCTTACTCAATCCATAGGTAGGTATGGTGGACTCTCATGGAAATACTGGTTTAAGGGATGTTTGGAAGCACAAGTAGTATCTCTACTTGGTGCAAAGAATTTGGCTAGCATGAGGGGGAAAGGCAAGCTCAGCATGTTGAATGATCCATGACAATATACTTTATTTCAGATATAAGAAAACATAACCCATTACGTTGTCTTCCTTGTCCAACATCATCCTTTTAATATGTCATATTTTAATGAGTGCTCACAATTACAAAAGATGTCCAAGATAGTATATTTATATGTGAAATCTCTCTTCCCTCAATATTCTTTCATGAATTGTTCAAGTGACCAATACAATTTTGCTAACCTTCAATAAATTTACCACCTCTACTTCTTATATGTGAAGTCACTACTCCCCATGGGATAAGCATATAAAACATATATAATTTCAGATTTATGATATTCAATTCATTCAACCATTTACTCATAGGATATAAGTGAAGCACACGAGTAAATGACAACCACTCCAAAAAGATATAAGTGAAGATCAATGAGTAGTTAAATAATTATGTAGCTATGTGAAGACTCTCTCTCATTTAAGAATTTCAGATCTTGATATTTTATTAAAATAGCAAGCAAAACAAAATAAAATGACGATGGCCACTGGTACATACCCTCAGCCCCGAGGGTGAACTACTCCCTCCTCGTCATGGAGAGCGCCGTGATGATGAAGATGGCCACGGTGAGGATACCCCTCGGCAGGTCTTGGGAACAGGTCCCGATTGGTTTTTGGTGGCTGCAGAGGCTTGCGGCGGCGGAACTCCCCATCTATTCTATTCTCCGACGTTTTTAGGGTATATGGATATATATATATAGGCGAAAGAAGTCGGTCAGGGGAGCCATGAGGGGCCCACGTGGGTGGGGGTGCACCCGGGGGGTAGGGCGCGCCTCCCTGCCTCGTGGCTTCCTCGAAGCTTCCCTGACGTCTACTCCAAGTCTCCTGGATTGCTTCCGTTCCAAAAATAACTCTCCCGAAGGATTCATTCCGTTTGGACTCCGTTTGATATTCCTTTTCTTCGAAACACTGAAATAGGTAAGAAAACAACAATTTGAGCTGGGCCTCCGGTTAATAGGTTAGTCACAAAAATAATATAAAAGTGTTTAGTAAAGCCCATAAACATCTAAAACAGAGAATATAATAGCATGAATACTTCATAAACAATAGATACGTTGGAGACGTATCAGTAAGCATGCACCCAAGGACACATATTTGACTTTTCAACCAATTTATATATACTGGAGCATGTGCATGTATTTCAAATATGAATTATGCACATAAAATGCCTAGAAAACCCAGTTAACGTATAAAAATGTCCAAACGAGCCCCGGAAAATTCCAAAACTTAAAACAACACTCCTGTTGTTCTATGTTGACACTAGAATTTTTTTAAAGCAATAAGAGGCAACGGATATCGTTTCGACCCCAAAGGTGGCACGTTCCCTTCCGAAACCACCAGGCTTGTTGTGAGAAGCTCTGGTTTGTGAGAAGCTTATACCCAAACTTGCCCCAAATGGGACAAAAAATTTACCATGCCATGTTGATGCCGTTCCATGATACCATGCCAACTTTCATGAATTTCAAACGAGTTTTTGATTTACTAGAATTTGAAAACCAGGTATCTCAACGTTTTGCCGTCAATCAACAGTGCCCTAGTGTTTGAAATTCATTCCCATTTCTTGGATGGGACCTAAGCATGCACCCAAGGACACATATTTGATTTTTCAACCAATTTATATGCACTGGAGCATGTGCATGTATTTGAAATTTCAATTATGCACATAAAATGCCTAGGAAACCCTGTTAATGTATAAAAATGTCCAAACGAGCCCCAAAAAATTCCGAAACTTAACACAACACTCCTGTTGTTCTATGTTTTGACACTAGAAAATTTTTGAAAGCAATAAGAGGCAACTGATATCATTTCATCCCCAAAGGTGGTATGTTCCCTACCGAAACCACCTGGCTTTGTTGTGAGAAGCTCTGGTTTGTGAGAAGCTTATACCCAAACCTGTCCCAAATGGAACAAAAAAATTACCACAGCATGTTGATGCCGCTCCATGATACCATGGCAACTTTCATGAATTTCACACAAGTTTTGGATTTACTAGAATTTAAAAACCAGGTATCTCAATGTTTTGCTGGCAATAAACAGTTCCCTGGTGTTTGAAATTCATTCTCATTTCTTGCATGGGACGTAAACATACACCCGAGGACACCTATTTGACTTTTCAACCAATTTATATGCACTGGAGCATGTGCATGTATTTCAAATTTGAATTATGCACAAAAAATGCCTAGAAAATCCAGTTAATGTACAAAAATGTCCAAACGAGCCCCGAAAAATTCCGAAACTTAACATAGCACTCCTGTTGTTCTATGTTGACACTAGAAATTTTTTGAAAGCAATAAGAGGCAACGGATATCATTTTGTCTCCAAAGGTGGCACGTTCCCTATCGAAACCACCAGGCTTGTTGTGAGAAGCTTATAGCCAAACCTGCCCCAAATGGGACAAACATTTTACCACGACATGTTGATGCTGCTCCATGATACCATGCAAACTTTCATGAATTTCAGACGAGTTTTGGATTTACTAGAATTTAAAAACCAGGTATCTCAAATTTTTGCCGGCAATCAACAGCGCCCTGGTGTTTGAAATTCATTCCCATTTCTTGCATGGGACGTAAGCATGCACCCAAGGACACATATTTGACTTTTTAACCAATTTATATGCACTGGAGCATGTGCATGTATTTCAAATTTGAATTATGCACATAAAATGCCTAAAAAACCTAGTTAAAGTATAAAACTGTCCAAACGAGCCCCGAAAAATTCCAAAACTTAACACATCACTCCTGTTGTTCTATGTTGACACTGGAATTTTTTTGAAAGCAAGAAGAGGCAACGGATATCGTTTCGTCCCCAAAAGTGGAACATTCCCTACCGAAGCAACCAGCCTTGTTGTGAGAAGCTCTGGTTTGTGAGAAGCTTATACCCAAACCTGCCCCAAATGGGACAAAAAATTTACCACGGCATGTTGATGCCGTTCCATGATACCATGCCAACTTTCATGAAATTCAAACGAGTTTTGGATTTACTAGAATTTGAAAACTAGGTATCTCAATGTTTTGCCGTCAATCAACAGTTCCCTGGTGTTTGAAATTCATTCACATTTCTTGGATGGGACCTAAGCATGCACCCAAGGACACATATTTGATTTTTCAACCAATTTATATGCACTGGAGCATGTGCATGTATTTCAAATTTGAATTATGCACATAAAATGCCTAGAAAACCCAGTTAATGTATAAAAATGTCCAAACGAGCCCCGAAAAATTCAAAACTTAACACAACACTCCTGTTGTTCTATGTTTGACACTAGAAATTTTGAAAGCAATAAGAGGCAACGGATATCGTTTCGTCCCCAAAGGTGGCACGTTCCCTACCGAAACCACCAGGCTTGTGAGAAGCTCTGGTTTGTGACAAGCTTATACCCAAACCTGCCCCAAATGGGACAAATTTTTTAAAACAGCATGTTGGTGCCGCTCCATGATACCATGCCAAGTTTCATGAATTTCAGACAAGTTTTGGATTTACTAGAATTTAAATACCAGGTATCTCAACGTTTTGCCGGCAATCAACAGTGCCCTGGTGTTTGAAATTCATTCTCATTTCTTGCATGGGACCTAAGCATGCACCCAAGGACACATATTTAATTTTTCAACCAATTTATATTCATTGGAGCATGTGCATGTATTTCAAATTAGAATTATGCACATAAAATGCCTAGAAAACCCTGTTAATGTATGAAAATGTCCAAATAAACCCCGAAGAATTCCAAAACTTGACACAACACTCCTGTTGTTCTATGTTGACACTATAAATTTTTTGAAAGCAATAATAGGCAACAGATATCGTTTCGTCCCCAAAGGTGTCGTGGTGTTCGAAATTCATCCCCATTTCTTACATGGGACATAAGCATAAACCCATGTACATAAGCAGATAAATGGTCTAGTAGTTTAAACATCGTCCACTGCCGCTGTGACCCCATTATGTAATTCAAATCAAGATGGAAAATCAAGTAGATCCCACACACTTTATTATCACCAACCATGTGAGATGCAGTACAAAATATCCTGTAGCACCGTCGGTGTATACTATGCTTATGGCTTAAGCGAGAAGATGCGTCGGCTACAGTCCACAGTATTACTGCCTCGTAATCTTGAAAATATCTATCGCCTGGAATGTTTTAATGTTTGATAGCACACGATTAGTATGTGCGGAGCGTGTGCGATGTCTGATACTTCCGCTCTGCTTCAGTACCTTGATTCAAACACCTCCGTGCCCCCCTCCACACACACCACACACTTCCCAAAACCTCCACTCACACAGACACACACCACCCCCGAAAGCATTGGTAGGTCGCCGCCATCGCCGGCGCCTCCATCCTCAACCTCTGCTTGTGTGCCGGGGAGCTTGAGGAGCCAATGGCCAAAAAGAGGTTTATCACGGCCTTCTCGCCCGACGCCGGCGAGGTGTCCCCGTTGTCCTCCACGGGCTCGATCCGTCGTCGCCGGTCCCCCAATCTGCCCGCCGCCGCGCCCCTATGCCGGTTCGAGGACTTCCCCATCCTCCCTCGGACCCGGCAGCCGACGAGGTCCTACCTCGGTGTCTGGCAGCGGTGGTGGGGGACATGGGTCACAGATATTACAAATCAGGAGACCCACACCCGCCGGTGGCTCAGTAGCTTCCACACAGCCGAGCTCGCAGCCATGGAGTACGACCGCTGGCAGGTCCGCTACCACGGCGCGGCGGCTAGGCTCAATTTCCCCTTCAGCACACGTTCGGTCGACCTCGTTCCGCTGTAGCCAGGGGTAGTGAGCTCGGCTATGGCGTGGGAGGACTACGAGGCGTGGGAGCGCCTCGAAGCCGAGGCCGCCGCCGAGGCCTAGATGCAAGAGCTCCGTCGGCAGCACCCGGAGCTCGTGGAGGCGGAGCGGATGATCTTTGCCAGTGTGGAGGGCGGTGAGGTTATCGCGCTCTCCTCTGACGATGAGGTCGAAGGCGGCGAGGACGATGGTGTGGAGGGCGGCTAGGTTATCGGGCTCTCCTCCAATGACGACGTCAAAGGCAGCGGCGACGACGGCGTGGAGGGCGTCGAGGTGGGCCCCAAGGACGAGGAGATCGACGTTGACGAGTGGAGGAGTGCCTTCCCCAACGACCCCGACGAAGGCATCGGCCCGGACCCGGCTTGCGGCACACCGTATATGACGAGAAAGGATTGGCTCGACCTCTACTTCGACCGGAAGTAGTTTAGCTTAGTTTAAATTTATGTTTTATGTTCGGTTATGCAAAACTATCTATGTTGATGTTTGAATGCATGCTACTTTTGGTTGAACCATCTTTGAACTTGATCAAATTGAAGTTTAGAACCTTAAGTTTAGGGGATCGACTAGAAAAGGCCAAAAACTGCTGGAGTATATATATATATCCACTAAGGGTTTTAGTCCTTTAACTTTTTAAGGATCGGCTAGAGATGGCCTTATGACTTGTTTATTTCAGTTCTTCACAATGTGATGCTCTATATGTGCAATTGTTTGCCGTGTAGTTCAATTTCATCAATAGCAGTTTCAACAATACCACTATGAATTACGATATTTGGTTGCTATTAAGGATATTGCAGTTAACATGCCTTTTCGTTTTTTTAACAATAACTAGTGTACTTTAGACCTGCACAATACCAGTTTGAATGACTATTTGCTTGTTTTAAAATGTTACGCCTGATGCAGTTAACACACCTTTCCACTTCTTGTTTTGCTTAACTAGCGTGCTTAAGCCTGCACACTGAAGCTATCATTTGTAGATTATGTTGTCTACCATGGATATATTTGGGTGATGTTTAGCCTGTTGTGCTTAACATGCCTTTATATGTACTCATACAGGACAATATTGAGAACAATGTTGTTTTCCATCGAGGTTAGTTTCATCGCATTGCTTATATGTACTCACTGTTCAGGATATCGGTAGCTGGTACCATATAGCCTGGGGCTGATAAGGGATTAATCGTTGAATCAGACATTTCACTGAATATATCTATAACCCATTTATCAGTAGGTTAACTAGGGCCATATTTAATATATATGAGGCTACATAGCAACATGCATTGTACTGAATGACTAAATATGCAATCCCAGGCTACATAGCAACAAGGAAGAGTGTTACCTTAATGTTCTGATGATGTCTAGATATATATATAATAAAATCTTATATAATGGGAAGGAGAGAGTGTTGTACTACATCATTTTTCAATTATTGTTTAGCTTCTAATATTAACTTGGTGCTTTTAGGTACATATATCATTGCCAAAGATCCACACTTCGACCCTTTCTGTTTATGGGGCAATGAGATATTCATGAACCAGCATCAAGTGAGGAAAATGATAAAGATTGGTATTAAAATGGGTCAAAATATGTCAATCAAACTATTTGTTTACAGTTTATGCAAGACAACAGTGAACTGCAGGATGGTAAGTAAGAACCATGTAGCCTTCTTTTTACTGCCCGTAATGAGTTGTGTTAGATGACAATGTATGAATCTTTTTTCTTTTGCAGTGGATCTTGAAGCAGTTTACTCAAGATTACCCCTCAAACTACATGATTGGTGGCCGGCCATCACAAGGGGTTGGACTATAGTCCTGCATCCACGAGAGCACAATAGGGCCGTTCCGCTTCACCTTGTTCAGCAACCGAAATGTCTGTCTCCTCTTTCTTTAACATCTATAATAGTACAAGTATAGAACCATGGTTCATCATTCTTTATTTGGTGCTTATGTAATTCTTAAACACATGTACCTGTAAATCGAATAATGCATTGGTTGTTTGAACCTGATGGATATGAATAAAGCTATAGCCTACTTTCAAGTTTAAATTAGGTACAATTTTAAATTGCAGCAATTAAATTAGGGCGAAATTACGTGTGCATGTCATTACAGTGCACACTGTTAATAAAGCACAACGTGTGCGATATACATCATAATCCGGCATGGTTCACGGAGAGGAAACGTGTGTAACAATGCACACAGTTGCTGTTTGCAGAGCATGTGTGATGTCAGAAACTATCACATACGGTGCGGGAAAACTAAATGTGTGTGATTGTCTACCTATCGTACACGGTTTATAATCATGAACTGTTTGTGATGTGCTAGGCATCGTAAAACTCCCGTGCCTGGAATCTGCCTAGAAAAATCACGTGCCTGGA
The DNA here is from genome assembly GCA_021605205.1 of Aegilops longissima. Classification (NCBI taxonomy): domain Eukaryota; kingdom Viridiplantae; phylum Streptophyta; class Magnoliopsida; order Poales; family Poaceae; genus Aegilops; species Aegilops longissima. The sequence continues at coordinate 266,937,466 of CM038682.1, read as the reverse complement.
ATCTGCCTGGTTTTAGGTAAAACCAAAAAACTCCGACTGCGATGGCAATGTGAGCACAAACGAGTAGCAAGGATGAAGCATTTGGGATATTTGAGATATCGGAAACGGTTATATAGGGACAACTGTATGCATCAAGGCTCCCTATCCCCGACGTTTTCTGGGTCATGTGGGAAGGACCACCCCTATCGCCGTCACTCACTAGGCGACGGTTCCTAATGCTGTCGTGGAAAGGGGTTAAAAACCGTTTGTATAGCACCGACGCGGACCAGTGAGCTGTTCAAAAGCTTTATGACGTTGTAAGCAGTGATGGTTGAAGTGATGAAAGATCAAGGAGGAAACAACTACAAGATGCCGCATTTGCATAAGAAACGTCTACAGAATGCTGCAGAGGAAATAATCGGTGTATATTGTAGTCCTGAGCTAATTACTGGCACCAAGGCCATTATAGTACAAGGAAATGAGTAGATAGAGAAAGGGAAAAAGAAAGGGAAAGGGAAAAGGAAAATAAAGGATAGGAGTATGTGATGTGTCATGTGTCATGTGTATGTATTGTGTCATGTGTTCAATGAGAAATGATAGTAGTATTTGGATTTATTTGATTTATTTGGATTATTTGGATTTATTTTTATGTATTGATGAAAATGCGCAGCATAAACGAATATTGTAATAATCCCCTAAATTGGTAACTAAATTATAGTAACAAGAAGTTCAGTTTTCAACTAATTCTACCATAAATTCAGTTTTCAGGATTATGAAAAAAATATGCCCTAGAGGCAATAATAAAGTTGTTATTTATATTTCCTTATATCATGATAAATGTTTATTATTCATGCTAGAATTTTATTAACCGGAAACTTAGTACATGTGTGAATACATAGACAAACAGAGTGTCACTAGTATGTCTCTACTTGACTAGCTCGTTGAATCAAAGATGGTTAAGTTTCCTAGCCATAGACATGAGTTGTCATTTGATTAATGGGATCACATCATTAGAGAATGGCGTGATTGACTTGACCCATCCGTTAGCTTAGCACGATGATCGTTTAGTTTGTTGCTATTGCTTTCTTCATGACTTATACATGTTCCTATGACTATGAGATTATGCAACTCCCGAATACCGGAGGAACACTTTGTGTGCTACCAAACGTCACAATGTAACTGGGTGATTATAAAGGTGCTCTACAGGTGTCTCCAATGGTACTTGTTGAGTTGGCATAGATCAAGATTACGATTTGTCACTCCGATTGTCGGAGAGGTATCTCTGGGCCCTCTCGGTAATGCACATCACTATAAGCCTTGCAAGCAATGTGACTAATGAGTTAGTTGCGGGATGATGCATTACGGAACGAGTAAAGAGACTTGCCGGCAACAAGATTGAACTAGGTATTGAGATACCGACGATCGAATCTCGGGCAAGTAACATACCGATGACAAAGGGAACAACATATGTTGTTATGCGGTTTGACCGACAAAGATCTTCGTAGAATATGTGGGAGCCAATATGAGCATCCAGGTTCCGCTATTGGTTATTGACCGGAGACGTGTCTCGGTCATGCCTACACAGTTCTTGAACCCGTAGGGTCCGCATGCTTAAAGTTCGGTGACGATCGATATTATGAGTTTTTGTGTTTTCATGTACCGAAGGTAGTTCGGAGTCCCGGATATGATCACGGACATGACGAGGAGTCTTGAAATGGTCGAGACATAAAGATCGATATATTGGACGACTATGTTCGGACACCAGAAGTGTTTCAGGAGGTTTCGGACATATACCGGAGTACTGCTTACCAGCATGTCATACTTTGGTTTGGCGGTATTGTTGGATGAAGCGGCCTGGACTGACATTACGCGCACGCTTACGCGAGACTGGTTCTACCGACGTGCTTTGCACATAGGTGGCTGGCGGGTGTCAGTTTCTCCAACTTTAGTTGAACCGAGTGTGACTACGCCCGGTCCTTGTGAAGGTTAAAACAGCGCTAACTTGACGAAATATCGTTGTGGTTTTGATGCGTAGGTAAGAACGGTTCTTGCTCAGCCCGTAGCAGCCATGTAAAATTTGCAACAACAACGTAGAGGACGTCTAACTTGTTTTTGCAGGGCATGCTGTGATGTGATATGGTCAAGACATGATGCTAAATTTTATTGTATGAGATGATCATGTTTTGTAACCGAGTTATCGGCAACTAGCAGGAGCCATATGGTTGTCATTTTATTGTATGCAATGCAATCGCCCTGTAATTTCTCTACTTTATCACTAAGCGTTAGCGATAGTCGTAGAAGCAATAGTTGTCGAGACGACAACGATGCTACGATGGAGATCAAGGTGTCGCGCCGATGACGATGGTGATCATGACGGTGCTTTGGAGATGGAGATCAAAGGCACAAGATGGTGATGGCCATATCATATCACTTATATTGATTGCATGTGATGTTTATCTTTTATACATCTTATTTTGCTTAGTTTGACGGTAGCATTATAAGATGATCTCTCACTAAATTTCAAGGTACAAGTGTTCTCTCTGAGTATGCACCATTGCCAAAGTTCATCGTGCCGAGACACCACGTGATGATCGGGTGTGATAAGCTCTACGTTCATATACAACGGGTGCAAGCCAGTTTTGCACACGCAGAATACTCGGGTTAAACTTGACGAGCCTAGCATATGCAGACATGGCCTCGGAACACCAAGACCGAAAGGTCGAGCGTGAATCATATAGTAGATATGATCAACATAGTGATGTTCACCATTGAAAACTACTCCATCTCACGTGATGATCGGACATGGTTTAGTTGATATGGATCACGTGATCACTTAGATGATTAGAGGGATGTCTATATAAGTGGGAGTTCTTAAGAAATTTGATTAATTGAACTTTAATTTATCTTGAACTTAGTCCTGATAGTATTTGCATATCTATGTTGTAGATCAATAGCTTGTGATGTAGCTCCTCGTTTTATTTATGATATGTTCCTAGAGAAAACTATGTTGAAAGATGTTAGTAGCAATGATGCGGACTAGCTCCGTGATCTGAGGGTTATACTCATTGCTGCACAGAAGTATTATGTCCTTGATGCACCGCTAGGTGACGGACCTATTGCAGGAGCAGATACAGACGTTATGAACGTTTGACAAAGCTCGGTATGATGACTACTTGATAGTTTAATGCACCATGATTTACTACTTAGAACCAGTACATCAAAAACGTTTTGAATGCCACGGAGCATATAAGATGTTCCAAGAGCTTAAATTGGTATTTCAGACTCATGCCCGAGTCGAGAGGTATGAGACCTCTGACAAGTACTTTGCCTACAAGATGGAGGAGAATAGCTCAACCAGTGAGCATGTGCTCAGATTGTCTGGGTACTACAATTGCTTGAATCAAGTGGGAGTTAATCTTCCAAATAAGATAGTAATTAATAAAGTTCTCTAGTCACTATCACCAAGTTACTAGAACTTAGTGATGAACTATAGTATGCAAGGGATGACGAAAGTAATTCCCGAGCTCTTCGTGATGCTGAAATCAGCGAAGGTAGAAATCAAGAAAAACATCAAGTGTTGATGGTTGACAAGACCACTAGTTTCAAGTAAAAGGGCAAGGGAAAGAAACGGAACTTCAAGAACAATGGCAAGCAAGTTGCCATTCCCATGAAGAAGCCCAAAGCTAAACCCGAGCCTGAAACTGAGTGCTTCTACTGCAATGGAAATGGTCACTCGAAGTGGAACTGCCCTAGATACTTGGCGGATAAGAAGGATGGCAAAGTGAACAAAGGTATATTTGATATACATGTTATTGATGTGTACTTTACTAGTGTTCATAGCAACTCCTCGGTATTTTGATACTGGTTCAGTTATTAAAGAGTAGTAACTCGAAACGGGAGTTGCAGCATGAACATAGACTAGGTAAGGGTGAAGTGACGATCACTACTAGGGAAAGGCCTATACACAGAATCTTACCAGCAGCGCGCTTTAAAATCAGGCGCTGCTGCTAAGTAGAAAAAGCAGCGGACAAAACTCATCGCTGAAACAAGTTTATCAAGAGCGCACACTCAAAGACGCGCATTGCTAAAATTCCCACGACGCCGCATGAGGGGAGTTATAGCGGCAGCGCATGAAGAAGAGCGCCATTTGCTACGGGTCGTAGCGAGAGCGCATTACGCTAATAACCGCTGCTGCTAAGTTAACTAGTCGCAATCCAGATCCACAGATCCACACACTCACTCGATCTCCCCCTCAACCCCCCGCACCGCTGGTCCTCCCCCGTCGCCCCTCCTCCGATTTGCGCCGCCGTCACCTCATCCTCCTCACTGGACTCGGTACCGGCCTCCTCCTCCGTCCTCCCTCCACTCGCGGCTGGCCGGCCCCTCCTCGCTCCGCCTTCCTCCTCCGTCCTCCCTCCACTCACCGCCAGCCGGCCCCTCCTCATTCCGCCTTCCTCCTCCGTCATACTCTCTACTCCCTCCTCGAGTGGCCCCTCCTTCTCCCTCCTCCCTGCTACATTTTGATTTAGTAGGCTAGTTTATATCAACATTTTGATTTAGTTGATATAATTCAATTGATTTAGTAGGCTAGTTGATTTAGTTGATTTAGAAAATTTTAATTTAGTTGATTTAGTATGCTAGTGGATTTAGTATGCTAGTTGATTTAGTATGCACCATTTTATTGTTATTTTTTCTGTACATGGATAGGTAGATGCTTTTGTTTTTTGTAATAATTTATTTTTGGCAAAATGTAGGTGCCAATTTAGATAAATTTGCCACTTGTTTTTAATCAATTATCTTAGGCAATAGGTGCCATCGAAATGCTTTGGTAGGTGGTACCTTGTCATCTAATCATTAATCCTTTGCTCATATTGCTTTAGGAAAATGGCGCCACCACCACCACCACTATGTCGATTTGTGCAAGTCAAGGTGCGCCTTGACAGCCTTGCTGGCCCAGCAAGCTGTTAAGCATCTACTTCCACCGAGTTTTCGTCATCGGCGGTAAGAAATTAGATGAAATGTAACAACTATTTTATTTTAGTGTTAGCATTACTGCATTGTGTCATTTTGCTTTTCTTACAGATCGTCCCATGCAATGTGAGGTTGAAATTCAACAAGCTAACAGAGAACTTTGTGACATTTGAGGCTCTGGGGCCGTACACTATGGAGGTCGAGAAAGGACGCAATATGTCACAGATTGGAGGAGATGGATGGGCCCATTTCCTCGCTCGCATGCGTCTTCTTGGTGGTGAGTTGATTAGCTTCTCCTTGAGCGTAAAGACCCAAGCTGGCTGTCATTTATCTCAACCTGGTGGAAGATGATGAAGATGACGAAGATGATGAAGATGATGCAGATGACGAAGATGATGAAGATAATGAGGACCCACTTCATGAAGCCATCGTAGCTCAAAGAATGAGGCTGAGCGAGGACGAGGTGTGCAACCTATGGGACATAATTCCGCCACGTGATGACTTTGTCGGGTGCCATTCGTGACCACCGACAAGTACCATGGTCGATCGGCATGAAATGGTATGTTATACGTCTCGTTGTAGTAATTTGACGATATATATATGCTTTATTGTTATACTTACAAATGCAAATTATCCGATGATATGCTTAGTGAATCCGATGAAATGCTTAGTGTAGAGTCCAATGATATGCTTAGTAGAATTCATGATTAATTAGTACAAATGCGTAGTACTGTGTCTTTTGATAGTGTAGAAATCTAGACTTAATAGAAATATATTTGCAAGAGTATGTGTGAGGCTATTTATTAATTGATATGTTTTTCTTATTCAGAAATTGCCAAAGAACCTATCTGTGAGTTATGGTATCGAGCCTGATGAAGAAGGCTCAGTTGGACTACACCTTACCGCAAGGGGCTCTGTCACCACCTGTACTTACCGCATGGACACAGACGACACACTTAAACTCGGTTGGGTGGAAGAGATTCCTCGTTGGCAAGAATCTTCGTGTTGGATAGGCCATCCTAATTACTATCAGGAACACCCACCGCCCAGGCTTGAGGATGATGATCGTCGTCGATATCATCTAGAACTACATATGTGTGGCTATATCATCTAGAACTACATATGATGATCGTCGTCGATATCATGTAGAACTATATATGATGATCGTCGTTGATATCATCTAGAACTAAATATGATGATCGTAGTCGATGTCACCTTGTACTGCTTGAGGATGCATGTTGAGTATATATGAAATTGTAATCTAGTACTTCCTCGGTTCCAAATTACTCGTCGTGGTTTTAGTTCAAATTTAACTAAAACCACGACGGGTAATTTGGAACCGAGGGAGTACTACCTAGTACCTATAATGCTTTATGAAATTGATATCTAGTAGAACTAGTATCTGAAAATTGCAGTTTACTGAAGCCGGAATGGGGAAATGGTGGAAGATATAACAGTAGCGCGGGAGCAGGAAATCGCTACAGCTAACTAATAGTAGCGCGTTCGGGAAATGCGCTGCTGATATAGACAATAGTAGTAGTGCGGGTACATACAGTGCTACTACTAACGGTTAGCTATAGCGCCTTATTCGTAGCGCGGGTGCCCGTACTGCTGATAGCCTCAAAACCCGCGCTACCACTAGGGTTTCCCTAGTAGTGGATTTGTGTTGGAAGTGGTTCCAAGATTGTTATGATCATCATCGCACACTCCCTATACTTTTGGGATTAGTGTTGAACCTAAATAAATGTTATTTGGTGTTTGCGTTGAGCATGAATATGATTTGATCATGTTTATTGCAATACGGTATTCATTTAAGTCAAAGAATAATTGTTATTCTGTTTATATGAATAAAACCTTCTGTGGTCATACACCCAAGGTGAATAGTTTATTGAATCTCGATCGTAGTGATACACATATTTATAATATTGAAGCCAAAAGATGCAAAGTTAATAATGATAGTGCAACTTATCTGTGGCACTGCCGTTTAGGTCATATTGGTGTAAGGCGCATGACGAAACTCCATGCTGATGGGCTTTTGGAATCACTTGATTATGAATCACTTGATTATGAATCACTTGATGCTTGCAAACCATGCCTTATGGGCAAGATGACTAAGACTCCATTCTCCGGAACAACGGAGCGAGCAACTGACTTATTGGAAATAATACATACCGATGTATGCGGTCCGATGAGTGTTTAGGCTCACGGTGGGTATCATTATCTTCTAACCTTGACAGATGATTTGAGCAGATATTGTTATATCTACTTGATGAAACATAAGTCTGAAACATTTTAAAAGTTCAAAGAATTTCAGAGTGAAGTGGAAAATCATCGTAACAGGAAAATAAAGTTTCTATGATCTGATCGTGGAGGAGAATATTTGAGTTACGAGTTTGGAATAGTTTTGCAACTCACGCCACCCGGAACACCAAAGCACAATGGTGTCTCCGAGCATCGTAATCGTACTTTACTAGATATGGTGTGATCTATGATGTCTCTTACTGATTTACCGCAATCGTTTTGGGGTTATGCATTAGAGATAGTTGCATTCATGTTAAATAGGGCACCATCTAAATCTGTTGAGATGACACTGTATGAACTATGGTTTGGCAAGAAACCAAAGCTGTCATTTCTTAAAGTTTGGGGTTGCGATGCTTATGTGAAAAAGTTTCAAACTGATAAGCTCGAAGCCAAATCGGAGTAGTGCGTCTTCATAGGATACCCAAAAGGAGACAGTTGGGTACACCTTCTATCACATATCCGAAGGCAAGACATTCGTTGCTAAGAATGGATCCTTTCTATAGAAGGAGTTTCTCTCGAAAGAAGTGAGTGGGAGGAAAGTAGAACTTGATGAGGTGATTGTACCTTCTCCCGAATTGGAAAGTGGTCCATCACAAAAATCAGTTCCAGTGATTCCTACACCAATTAGCGAGGAAGTTAATGATAGTGATCATGAAACTTCAGATCAAGTTACTACTGAACCTCGTAGGTCAACCAGAGTGAGATCCGCACCAGAGTGGTACGGTAATCCTGTTCTGGAGGTCATGTTATGCTACCTCTTGAGCATTGCGTTGGTTCTCCCTTGAAGAGGAAAGGGTGATGCAGTAAAGTAGCCTAAGTATTTCCCTTAGTTTTTGAGAACCAAGGTATCAATCCAGTAGGAGGTCACGCTCAAGTCCCTTGCACCTACACAAACAAATAAGAACCTCGCAACCAATGCGATAAAGGGGTTGTCAATCCCTTCACGTTCACTTACGAGAGTGAGAGCTGATAGAGATGATAAGATAATATTTTTGGTATTTTTATGATGAAGAGTAAATAAAGGAAATTAAACAGTAAAGGAAATAATGGGAGACTAATATGATGGAAAATAGACCCGGGGTGCATAGGTTTCACTAGTGGCTTCTCTCAAGAGCATAAGTATTACAGTGGGTGAACGAATTACTGTCGAGCAATTGATAGAATTGAGCATAGTTATGAGAATATCTAGGTATGGTCATGTATATAGGCATCACGTCCGTGACAAGTAGACTGACTCCTGCTTGCATCTACTACTATTACTCCACACATTGACCACTATCCAGCGTGCATCTAGTGTATTAATGTGACGCCCGGATAATTAAGCTACAGTAATCCATTGCTAATGGTGCCACATCACTTCGATTACTGTTGCTAATCTCGAGTTAGTTCGAAACCGATTCAAAGTCAAATTCAAAATCAGGCAAACATCAAAAGTTTTCAACCCATAGAACTAAAATGTTCGGATTGTGCCAAATAATGCATAGGTAATTATGATAGAGAACCCACACTTTTATAAAATATTTATATAATAAAAGATGAATAAAACATCAACAAAACTATTATTTAAATGGTTTTAAATATTAAACCGTTACCAAAACTATTTCTAGTTTGGGTAGAAAATTGATGTGGCATTGCATAATTGGTAACCCCAATTTAGGTGCCACTTTGGTATATTATTGAAACTGTAATAGATAAAAAACAGAAGAGTATAAATAAAAGAAAAAGGCAAGGGAAAAGGAAAAGAGCCCCCTGGCCCAACTGGCCCAGCTGGCCGATGAACCGGCCGGCCCAGCCGACACCTCCTTTTCCTCCCCTGCACACTACCAAACCCTAACCGCACCCACTCCCTCCCCCACGAACCCCACTCACTCCTCCCTCTGCTTCCAATCAAGATCGGGAAAACAGCGCCCCGACCCCCATCGCCTCGACATGCATCGCTAGCCCCACCGCGCCTCGGCCCTCCACCGCGGCACCGCACCTACCGGCCTCCTTCCTCTCCCTCGTGCACCGCGTCGTCCTCACCCCCCGCCGCGCCGGACTGCCCCGTTCCTGCCTCTCCTTCGTCGGTCCTCACCGCGCCCTCGCCGCCCGGAACGCCGCCTCGCCGGACTTCCTCCTCAACGTCGCTGTCGTCCCCGACCTCCGTCAAGCCCATTGCCCCGACCTCTGCCTCGCCCTGTGAGCGCCATGCCAATACCCCTCGTCTCCCCTCTATTAAATCGTTCGGTGCTGCCCGTGCGCCGGAGTTCCGCCGATGGCGCATGTCACCGCGAGCGTGCCCACCTCCTCGCCCGTCGTCGTCTTTTGCCGCCCTTGCCGACGCCGCTGCGTTCGTGCCAGCGCTTTGTGGCGACCGCGCCTTCCCTCAAGACGCCACACGCCGCCGTCTGGGCCTCCCCCACTCGCTGCGTCCGCCATCCGTCGTCCGTCGCGGCGACCCTCTCCGCTAACCGCGCCACCTGCTCGGCCGCGGTCATGGCCGCGGAGCTAGGCCGCACGCCCGCCCTTTTGCTTGCCCGCGGCACCACAGCCGGGCTGGCGCTCGTCGCCCGTTCCGCCCGGTGCCCGTAACCGTGCGCCCGCTAGGCCCTCTTCCTATGACGTTGGGGCCCCACGCCAGAACAAAAAAAAGGATTAAAAAAATAATAATAAAATTAATTAATTAATTAAATTAATTAATCCTGTTTAGTTAACTAATTAACTCTAATTAACCTACTAATTAGATGTTAACAAATTGTTAGTCTTCAGCCTATGACATGTGGGACCCACCGTTAGTTTGACCAGTCAACACCCCTGTTGACTACTGACGTCATGCTGACGTCAGCGTGCACTATTCTAGATAATGTTGAATTAAATTAATTAAATAAATTCTAAAATGATCTAAATCTTTTAAAATTAATATAAAATAAACGTAGCTCGGATCGAAAAACTTTGTACATGAAAGTTGCTTAGAACGACGAGACGAATCCGGATATGCAGCCTGTTCATCCGCTACACATCCCTAACCTATCGAACCTGCAACTTTCCCCCTCCGGTTCCTCTGTCCCAAAACGCGAAACACCGGGGATACTTTCCCGGATGTTTCCCCCCTTCGTCGGTACCACCTACTACCGCGTTAGGGCACGCCTAGCATCACACATTGCTTTGCCATGCATCGTTATGCATCTGTTTGCATTGTATTCATTGTTTCTTCCCCTTCTTCTCTCCGGTAGACTACGAGACCGACGCTGCTGCCGCCCCGTTTGACTACGGAGTTGACGAGCCCTCCTTCTTGCCAGAGCAATCAGGCAAGCCCCCCCCCCTTTGATCACCAGATATCGCCTACTCTTCTCTATACTGCTTGCATTAGAGTAGTGTAGCATGTTACTGCTTTCGGTTAATCCTATTCGATGCATAGCTTTGTCATTGTTGCTCTGATTGTTCCCCTTACCGCTATCCTCTTGCTTAGTATAGGATGCTAGTGTTTCATCTGTGGCCCTACACTCTTGTCCGTCTGCCATGCTATACTACTGGGCCGTGATCACTTCGGGAGGTGATCTCAGGCATACACTATATACTTTATACTGTTGCATTACTTGTGATATTGTTAGGAGATGGGGCTGAAGGGGCGGTGGCTCCATCCCGGTAGAGGTGGGCTGGGTTCCCACGGCCCCGATCGTTACTTGTGGCGGAGCGACAGGGCAGGTTGTGACCACCTAGGAGAGAGGTGGGCCTGGCCCTGGTCGGCATTCGCGGATACTTAACACGCTTAACGAGATCTTGGTATTTGATCTGAGTCTGGCCATTTGATCTATACGCACTAACCAACTACGTGGGAATGTTATGGTCACTCGGCGTCGTGGTATCAGCCGAAGCCTTCGTGACGTCAGCGACTGAGCGGCGCGCGCCGGATTGGAACGTAAGCCTGCTCTTGTATCAAGGGGGCTAGTTCTGCTTCCAGCCGCGTACGCAACATGCAGGTGTGCTAAGGGCGATGGGCCCAGACCCCTGTGCGCTTAGGTTTAGACCGGCGTGCTGACCTCTCTGTTGGCCTAGGTGGGGCTGCAACGTGTTGATCTTCCGCGGCCGGGCATGACCCAGGAAAGTGTGTCCGGCCAAATTCCCTCAAGCATGTTGGGTTATGTGGTGCACCCCTGCAAGGAAGTTAATCTATTCGAATAGCCGTGATCTTCGGTAACAGGACGACTTGGAGTTGTACCTTGGCCTTATGACAACTAGAACCGGATACTTAATAAAACACACCCTTCCAAGTGCGGATACAACCCGGTGATCGCTCTCTAACAGGCGACAAGGAGAGGATCGCGGGTAGGATTATGCTATGCGATGCTACTTGGAGGACTTGATCTACTCTCTTCTACATTTGCAAGGCGAAGGCTGCCGAGCGTAGTCTTCGACGAGGATTAGCTATCCCCTCTTATTACGGCATTCTGCAGATTCAGTCCATCGATATGGCCCTTTACACATATACCCATGCATATGTAGTGTAGCTCCTTGCTTGCAGTACTTTGGATGAGTACTCACGGTTGCCTTGTTCCCCTTTTCCCCTTTCTTTACCCGATTGCTGCAACCAGATGATGGAGCCTAGGAGCGACGCCACCGTCGACGACGACTCCTACTACACCGGAGGTGCCTACTACTACATGCAGCCCGCTAACGACGACCAGGAGTAGTTAGGAGGATCCCAGGCAGGAGGCCTGCGCCTCTTTCGATCTGTATCCCAGTTTGTGTTAGCCTTCTGAAGGCAAACTTTTTTAACTTATGTCTGTACTCAGATATTGTTGCTTCCGCTGACTCGTCTATGATCGAGCACTTGTATTCGAGCCCTCGAGGCCCCTGGCTTGTATTATGATGCTTGTATGACTTATTTATGTTTTAGAGTTGTGTTGTGATATCTTCCCGTGAGTCCCTGATCTTGATCGTACACATTTGCGTGCATGATTAGTGTACGATTGAATCGGGGGCGTCACAATTAAGTTCATAAGAATGGAGTAACACTTTAAGCAAGATGACATGATGTAGAGGGATAAACTCATGCAATATGATATAAAGCCCATCTTTTTATCCTCGATGGCAACAATACAATACGTGTCGTTTCCCCTACTGTCACTAGGATCGAGCACCGCAAGATTGAACCCAAAGCTAAGCACTTCTCCCATTGCAAGAAAGATCAATCTAGTAGGCCAAACCAAACTGATAATTCGAAGAGACTTGCAAAGATAACCAATCATACATAAAAGAATTCAGAGAAGATTCAAATATTGTTCATAGATAATCTTGATCATAAACCCACAATTCATCAGATCTCGACAAACACACCGCAAAAGAAGATTACATCGAATAGATCTCCAAGAGAATCGAGGTGAACTTTGTATTGAGATCCAAAGAGAGAGAAGAAGCCATCTAGCTAATACCTATGGACCCGAAGGTCTAAGGTAAACTACTCACACATCATCGGAGAGGCTACGGTGTTGATGTAGAAGCCCTCCGTGATCAATGCCTCGTCTGGCAGGACGCCGGAAAAGGCCCCAAGATGGGATCTCACGGGTACAGAAGGTTGCGGCGGTGGAACTAGGTTTTCGTGGTGCGCTTCGGTGGTTTGGGGGTACGTAGGTATATATAGGAGGAAGAAGGGGCCCACGAGGGTGGAGGGCGCGCCTGGGGGGGTAGGCGCGCCCCCTACCTCGTGGCCGCCTCGTTGGTTGCTTGACGTCCACTCCAAGTCCTCTGGATCAGGTTTGTTCCAAAAATCATGCTCCCGAAGGTTTCATTCCGTTTGGACTCCGTTTGATATCCTTTTTCTGCGAAACACTGAAATAGGCAAAAAAACAGCAATTTTGGCTGGGCCTCCGGTTGATAGGTTAGTCCCAAAAATAATATAAAAGTGTATAAATAAGCCCATTAAACATCCAAAACAGAATATATAATAGCATGGAACAATCAAAAATTATAGATACATTGGAGACGTATCAAGCATCCACAAGCTTAATTCCTGCTCGTCCTCGAGTAGGTAAATGATAAAAACAGAATTTTTGATGTGGAATGCTCTTTAGCATAATTCTCAATGTAAATCTTTTTATTGTGGCATGAATATTTAGATCCGAAAGATTCAAGATAAAAGTTTAATGTTGACATAAAAACAATAATACTTCAAACATGCTAACCAAGCAATTATGTCTTATCAAAATAACATAGCCAAAGAAAGCTTATCCCTACAAAATCATATAGTTAGGCCATGTTTCAATATTGTCACACAAACGTTCTCATCATGCATAACCCCGATGACAAGACGAGCAATTGGTTCGTACTTTTAACGCGCTTCATCCTTTTCAACTCTTACGCAATACATGAGCGCAAGCCATGGATATAGCACTATGGGTGGAGTAAAGTATAATGATGGGGGTTATGAGAGAAGACAAAAAGGTAGAAAGTCTCACATTGACGCGGCTAATCAATAGGCTATGGAGATGCCCATAAATTGATGCAATGAGAGGAGTAGGGATTGCCATGCAATGGATGCACTATAGCTATAAATATATGAAAGCTCAACAAAAAAACTAAGTGGGTGTGTGAGGGATTCCCGGATTAGGGGGTGTCCGGATAGCCGAACTATCACCGTTGGCCGGACTCCTGGGCTATGAAGATACAAGATTGAAGACTTCATCCCGTGTCCGGATGGGACTTTCCTTGGCGTGGAAGGCAAGCTTGGCAATACGGATATGTAGATCTCCTACCATTGTAACCGACTCTGTGTAACCCTAACCCTATCCGGTGTCTATATAAACCGGAGGGTTTTAGTCCGTAGGACGAACAACAATCATACCATAGGCTAGCTTCTAGGGTTTAGCCTCTCTGATCTCGTGGTAGATCTACTCTTGTAATACCCATATCATCAATATAAATCAAGCAGGAGTAGGGTTTTACCTCCATCGAGAGGGCCCGAACCTGGGTAAAAACATCGTGTCCCTTGCCTCCTGTTACCATCCGCCTAGACGCACAGTTCGGGACCCCCTACCCGAGATCCGCCGGTTTTGACACCAACATTGGTGCTTTGATTGAGAGTTCCTCTGTGCCGTCACCGTCAGGAAGGATGCCTCGTTCCGTCTTTAAAGACGACATTATCGCCAGAGGAGCCTTGGCTGCCGGCCAGACTCTTCGGCTAGGTGGTTTCCTTATGACCACCAGTTCGGCCGTCGCACCGACGATGACTTCTCGAGCCATCGAAACCAATCTTCGTGTTAACTCGGAACTTGCCGAGCAGCTAGATCCGATCGAGCTCTCCTCCGTGAACGAGCTCTTGGATCGCATCGCCGCCCTGGGAGTCGCCACTGACTATGATCAGATCGGGCCTAAAACTGATCTGAGAGAGATTAACTCTCCCCAGGCTACCCACCATGTTGCTGTGGTAGAGGAACAATGCGAAGACTCTTCTTCTATCTTAAGGACTAGCTACGTCCGGATTCCCGACCCCTCCATGCCGGATTCCCGCGGAGGGACGGACGACGATCAAATCCTGAACTTAAAGTCAGGCGGCGGGTTGGATTCAGTGGATAACATCCAAAAATCCAAACCTTCGAGTTCGGAAACTTCTCGACCCCTGAGTCTTAGATTAGAAGGGGTTCCGGATTTAGTTCCACCCGCCCACCCAAACATTAGCGATCTATCCCGAATTTGGAAAGAGCCCGCTGAAACAGTACATCATTACTGGGCCAGATTCCTCCTGGTTATGGACAGGATAAAGGACTGCCGAGAGGAGGATGCAATCTCACTCTTCTGCAATAATTGCACGGACGAAGGAATCCTAAACGCCATAAGTCGTCGTGATATTACACGCTTTGCCGACTTGGTAACCATAGTACAAAAGTACTGTGCGATGGAAAACCGAAAGTAAATTTTGGGATAATCCGGCCCCGGACACAACCCTAGTCCGAAATAAAAGGGTGTATTATCACCAACCACCTGGGTTAAATACCAAAAAACAAAGACCCCCTAAAGGGCATGGAACCGTACTGGAGGGATGGCTCAACGGACCCTGCAAAATTCATAGCGCAGGGGACGCCACTCCAACTCATAGCCTTCGAGCATGTTGGATACTACGGCAGGTGGCCAAAAGTGGCGAAGAGCTTCTAGCTTCAGAATCTCATCCCAACAACACCAGTACGGTATTAACAATCTTCGAGACTTTCGCATCAAATAACATGCGGAAGCGAACACCCCGCAACCTTGCCGAAGTCTACCAAGTAGCAACAATAAATCCATGGAGGACACGGCTATTACCTTTAATGCCAATGATTGAACCCAAATTCCAAACAGCCCGAGCACCACCGCTTTGGTCCTCGGTCCAATTGTGGGCGACGGCCGCCTTACTAAGGTACTCATGGATGGCGGCAGCAGATTAAACCTCATCTATGAGGAAACCCTCCGAAAAATGGAAATAGACTGGAACCGCATTGAGCGAAGAAGCACAACCTTTAGAGGAATAATCCCTACCCGGGAAGCATGCTGCACAGGAAAAATCACATTGGACGTAGTGTTCGCTCATTGGACAATTACAGGTCCGAGGAGGTCACCTTTCAAGTGGCCCGTTCAGCGATGGATATCACGCTATATTAGGCGAGAGGCATTCACAATTTTCAAGCTATACCCCATTATGGGTACATGAAGCTTAAAATGCCCGGACCTAACGGAATCATCACTCTCGCTAGTGATCCGAACATAGCACTCCGCGCCGAAAACAAGACAGCCGCACTAGCCCTCGAGGCACTATCCGAAGCCCTAGCGGCCTAGGAACTAACTGCGATGCACTCCACGGTGAACAGAGACGATGTGATACTTGATAAAAGATCCAAGTCCACCTCTTTTAAACCAGCGGATGAAATAGTCAAATTCCAAGTCCACCCAACGGACCTCGCAAAGACGGCCTCCATTGGGGCACGCAGTTAAACCCCGATGTAGACGCTGCACTACGAGAATTTCTACGAGAAAAGCGGGACATTTTGCCCGGCACCCTTGGACATGCCAGAATCCCACGTCGGCTGGCGAGCACAGCCTAAATATCCTAAAAGGATTTAAGCCAGTCAAGCAAGCTCTTCGGCGTTTTTCCGAACCCAAGAGATGGGCCATGGGAGAGGAGCTAGACAAACTTCTGGAAGCCGGATTCATCAGAGATATAAAACATCCGGTCTGGCTAGCAAATCTGGTGATGGTACCAAAGAAGGACAAATCCTGGCGCCAATGTGTCGATTTCAAAGACCTTAATAAGGCTTGCCCAAAGGATCCCTTCCCCCTCCCTCGCATTGATCAAGTTATCGACGCCACAGCAGGACACGATTCATTGTGTTGCCTCGACGCATACTCCGGCTACCACCAAATTAAGATGGCAGAGCCAGACTAAGCCGCAACGACATTCATCACTCCATACGGCCCATTCTGCTTCAACACAATGCCCTTCGGGCTCAAAAACGCCGGCGCAACATATCAGCGCATGATTCAGACATGTCTCGCAAACCAGATCGGCAAAACAGTGGAGGCATATGTAGATGACGTGGTCGTCAAACCCAAGCATGTCGAAACTCTAGTAGACGACTTGAGGCTCACATTCGACAATCTCCGAAAGTACGACATTAAGCTCAATCCGGAAAAATGCGTCTTCGGCGTTCCAGCCCGAAAGCTCTTGGGCTTCATTGTGTCCGATAGAGGAATTGAAGCAAACCCAGCCAAGATCCGAGCTCTGTCACAATTGGATATTACAAAAGACCTAAGACAAATACAAAAATTGACTGGATGCGTAGCGGCTCTAAGCCACTTTATTTCCCGTTGGGGAGAAAAGGCGTTACCCCTTTACCGCCTCCTCCGGCGCACCGAACACTTCGAGTGGACGGATGCCGCCACGGCCGGACTCGGAGAAATAAAAGCCATATTGGCAACAAATCCGGTCCTGGCCGCGCCCAACACGGGCGAACCAATGTTATTATATATTGCCGCAACACATCAAGTTGTTAGCACGGTGCTCGTCGTCGAACGAGAAACGGACGGACACAGGTTCCCTCTTCAAAAACCAGTTTATTACGTGTCCACTGTCCTAACTCCATGCAAGTCCCGGTACCCACATTATCAGAAGATAGCGTACGCGGTGTTCATGGCATCCCGGAAGCTGCGACACTACTTTCAAGAGTGTTCGATTACAGTAGCCTCCGAAGTACCTCTTAACGACATTATAAACAACCGCAACGCGACAGGCCGGATTGCCAAATGGGCCATCGAGCTCCTCCCATTCGACATAACCTATAAGCCACGACGTGCTATTAAGTCACAAGTGTTGGCTGATTTCATTGCCGAATGGACCGAAGCTGAACTCCCTAAAGAGTACGGCACATATTCCAATTGGATCATGCACTTCGACGGCTCCAAAATGCTGGCCGGCCTGGGGGCTGGCGTCGTCCTGACGTCCCCGACCGGGGACACAGTCCAATACGTCCTTCAGATAATGTACATGGACTCCAACAACGCAGCCGAATACGAGGCCCTTCTGCACGGCCTCCGGATGGCAGTCTCCATGGGCATTAAACGCCTAGAGGTGCGCGGGGATTCAAACCTCGCGATATCTCAAATAAACGGAGACTTTGACGCCAAAGATCCGAAAATGGCAGCATACCGGAACGCGGTTCTAAAAATGTCAGCACGGTTCGAAGGGCTCGAATTTCATCATATAGCCCGGGATAACAACCAGGCGGCGGACGATTAGCGCATCGGCGCAAAACGCGATGCCGTCCCGCCCAACATCTTCCTAGAACGGCTGTTCAAGCCATCCGTACTATGGGAAGGGGAGTCCGGAAATAACAATCCGGACCCAACCAAGATCGCTCGACACGAACACTCGACACAATCGAGGCTCGCAACGAGATAACACCCTCCGCCATACGAAATAATGGTGGTTATTGCCCGTGGGGGAGCCATTCCTAACCTACCTAACTAGGCAGGAACTCCCCAAAGACCAAAATGAGGCTCGCTGCATAGTGAGGCGATCCAAAGCCTATAAAGTCCATGAGGGAGAGCTTTATAAGAAAAGCACAACAGGAGTCCTTCAAAGGTGTATCTCCAAGAGGAAGGGAGAAACCTCTGGCTGAAATTCATGCGGACCGGGTGGGCACCACGCCGCAGCCCGGGCCCTTGTAGGCAAGGCCTTCCGTACAGGATTTTATTGGCCGACGGCCCGAACAGATGCGCAGGATTTAGTCCAACGATGCGTCGGATGCCAGCTTTTTGCTAACCAAAGCCACATGCCACCCACTGCCCTCAAAACTATACCCATCACCTGGCCGTTCGCGGTCTGGGGGCTTGAGATGGTTGGACCCCTTAAGGGAGGAACCCAAAAGCAAAAATACCTATTGGTCATGGTGGATAAATTCACCAAATGGATAGAGGCCAAGCCTATTAAAACGGACGAATCCGGACCGGTGATAGACTTCATATCAGGGGTAGTGCACCATTACGGTGTCCCCCACAGTATCATCACTGATAACGGCACCAACTTCACAGCTGACGAGGTCAAATTATGGTGCGAAAACATGGGCATTAAGCTCGATTACGCCTCTGTCTATCACCCTCAAACTAACGGTCAAGTCAAGCGGGCAAACGGTCTAATCATGAGCGGCATTAAACCCAGACTAGTGCGGTCCCTTAAGGAATCTAACACGCACTGGGTAGAGGAGCTCGACTCCGTACTCTGGGGGCTGCGGACCACGCCAAACTGCACTACCGGATTCACACCATTTTTTATGGTGTACGGCGCAGAGGCAGTTTTGCCGTGCGACATAATTCATGACTCACCTCGCGTGCGCATGTATGAAGAAAGAGAAGCCGAACTCGATCGGCAGGACAGCCTGGACGCCTTGGAGGAGGAACGCGACGTGGCAAAAGCTCGTTCGGCATTTTATCAACAGCAGGCTCGAAGATATCAAAGCAGAGAAGTACGGGCCAAAGCCTACAACGTTGGCGAACTAGTTCTACTCCTGCCGGACAAGAAAAAGGACAAACTCAAGCCCAAATGGGAAGGTCCCTTCATCATCGACCAGGTCCTGACCGGCGGCGCATACCGTCTGCGAAACGCATCGGATAACCGACTCGAGCCAAACCCATGGAACGCAGCCCGTCTACAAAGATTCTACGCCTAGCGCCGGACTCTGAGTTAGTCTCCTTCCTCTGTCCGAAATTTATGCTTTAGCTGTCTTTTATTTCTCTCCTTCCTCCTTCTTCTTCTTGATGCCTTTTGAGGCTCGCTTGCGCTTTGTTCGCACATACTTGACGCGCCACTCGCGCTCATTATACCTGGGAGCTTCTTTAACAAAAGCTTATTTGTACGGGCTTTATGCCCAACACATGTGTCAAACTTCCGCATGTACCTTTTATTCACCATTATATGCATCGATATGACTTAAGTTTTGGCCAAGCTGGGTTGCCTGGCTCCTGTGCTTACCCCTACGTTCCCGATTGTTCGGCTAGGCGGTAAAGGGAGCACCTCTGCGATTATTATCGCGGGTCACCGGATGTGTACCTCAGACTGGGTGAAGCCGAAAGCTAGCGTTCTTATGGGAATATTCGGTCGGTGAAATGAAAGATGATTTTTAAACTATTTATCCATCTGCCCCCAGATGATTTTCTGCTTTCTTAGCAGTTTGGACATGCACTTTAGGGCATGCCTCCCAAGGAAAGGAACCCTTAACGGAACTATTCTCCCTGGAAGATATTTCTTACTATCCATGTAATATAACATAACTAGTTGGGCACTTGTCTGATACAGCAATAATGACCCCTACGCCTTGTCTCCATGCATGCCCCGGTTCTTACATAACCGTGAGGGTATTCGGACACACTCCGCACTATTGGGTCCCGAGGTTGAAGCGAAAAGGTCCGCTACGACAAACGATCTACAATCCGGCTAGAAGGCGTTTTACATGTCATTTTAAATTACATAGTCAACTTGGTGATGGTATTCCTCTTCAATACCATCTAATAGGCTATCTAGTTTACATCCTGCTTGAATACTGCGGCCAATTCTACTTGGCCGTACACTAAACTTACTGAGGATCTCCTTCCCATCAGCCCCACAGGTCCGACCTCGGCCATGTGGTTTGGGTCATAACCGTGTACAGCGTCTTTACCATGGCCCAGCCTCCTGGCGCCTTTTGACGGCAGGCCGATATCTTCCATAGCCGGAAGCGCCGCCGTGCTCCTTGAAGCCGCTCTGCCAGCTCCCCAATGCCTTCGGGCAGGGAGATAGATGGCCACAAGGCCTAGGTGACGCCTTTCATCACCTGTCGAACTCGTTCGTGCAGCTGACGTAGTTCGGGAAGAAGATCACCCGAAGAACTGGGCATCTCCTCCTCCGGACGACCTGTGAGCAAACCTGCATACATGTTTATGTTAGTCGCCTTCCTCGCCGAACTCTTTCACAGTTCATTTAAGCACTTACTCAAAATGCTGCGACGAAGCCGTCGATTCTCCTTTATGGAGTCAGATAACTGGGCGCGAACATCCTTTAGTTCCTCTCCCAGTTGGGTGTTGGCATCTTAGAGGTTGTTTTTCTCCTGCCGCACCCTTGTAAGCACGCTCTCGCCGGCCTTTAGCTGGCGCAGGAGCTGTTGCTTGTCCGGATCTAGCCCGGTGCCATTTGCAATATTATCGTCAGACTTATACACACGCCGCACTTCACAAACTACTTATTTTTTAAAGTATATATTACCGGAGGGGGTCTCTGTGGCTCCCCCTGTGGCGGCTAGTGCGGCCTCAAGCTGGGCCTTGCACTCTTCAAGCTCCTGGGACAGTCGGGTATCCTTTTCCGTAAGATCCTACATAACAAATGATCCTTAAATCAGTTATCCTAACTATTTTAAGTCTCGGGGGCTACTGGCATATACAACTGTCAAAATTCCTTACCCGTATGTGCTTTACATACTGCTCCGTGGCTCTGGCTACACCATCTTGAGCGGCACGGAGGTGCGCATCTCCCGAATTGAAGGCATTCAACGCCTCCTGGGAGAAACATGCGTCACGAAGAACTGTCCGGCGGCGCCTGTGATTCATGGCACTCTCCACCTCGGAGGTGGTGGCGGACAATCTGTCGGCATCCTCTGTCGGAGGAGCGTCCGACGCACGCCTCGTGTTTACCTCCGCTTCCGGACCCGGCGTTGGAGCCTGGCTGGCGGAGGCTCGATTGGCAATCTCCCCGGACACAGTCCGGCGAGCGCTCTTTTTCCTGAAAAAAGCAATAGTGTTAGTACGCCTTCCAGGAATTAATCCTGGGGATATGGTGGCACGCCTTACCGTTGCAGCGGCGTTTCAATCTGAACCGCACTTCTTTTCAGCCTGCGTGGCCGCGCTGCCCCTTGTTGGTCAGCCGCCGTGGGCTCGGCCTCCGGCCTCGAAGGAACCCCCTGCGAAACACCATCAGATACGCGGTGGTTAGAAATAAAGCACGTGTGGGTCATGGGATCCGGACTTCGGTCACGGTTACCTGGGAGGCCGGAAATAGTCCGGGGTAGTCGGTCGTGATGGCAACCAAAGCATTGTCGATGCTAAGTTGGTGGAACACCCCGTAGATCAGCTCCACTTTATATCCGGGTCCTCTTCGGAGGCCGGATCGAGGGACCGTTCCGGATCCTCGGGTTGTGGAGGCGGGCTGTGTATCTTCTCCACTGCCCGGCGCAGTTCCTGCGTAGAAACCATAAAATGAGATATGTAACCACGGGAACATGGATCGGACAGGCCACAAAGATATTCGCTTACCCAACTTTGAGGATTATTCGAAGAAAACCCGTTCAACGGACTGACGCGGAGAAAATTCTCCTCTTCTCCTTTGTACATAGCGGACAAGGTCTTTACCAGTTCGGTGACCGATCCCGGCCCTATGCGGCCATGGCGGGTGGCATCATCCTCCCCGTTGAAATCCCACATGGGGTGGCCCCTATATTGGAGTGGCTGAACTCCCCGCATAATGCATGTGGCCATGACACCAATCATGGTCAGTCCAGAATGAGCCAACAATCTTATTCAGCTCATCAGCTAAAGGACGTCCCTGCCGTCTTCCCTCTGGGGGGCTCCGCGGGCGCCAACTCAGGCGTTTCTTCAAAGGAGCATGGCTGAACTCCGGGAGACCGATCCGAACAGGATCCGGCAGCGGGACGTCTTCTATATAAAACCATTCGAAGGCGGTCTTGGACGCCTTCTTCGGGGTTCCGGATAGATATCCGGTCCCGGCGATGCGCCACAGCTCGGCTCCGCCCACTTGGTATATTGACCCCTCATGAGAACGGGGCACAAGGCAGAACAATCTCTTCCACAGATTGAAATGGGCCTCAACACCCAGGAACAGCTCGCAGAGGGCCACAAAGCCCGCTATATGCAAGATGGAGGCAGGCGTAAGGTTGTGCAGCTAGAGGCCGTAGAACTCCAAAAGCCCCCGGAGAAACGGATGGATTGGAAATCCGAGTCCTCTCATTAGGTGAGAGACGAAGCATACCCGCTCTCCCTTAGAGGGATCGGGAACGCTCTCCGCCTGCTTCCCGCCCTTATAAGTGGCGAGTCAGGGAACGACTTGGAACCAGGAAGGCGGGGAAGGAATCCTTGGTTTGGAGCGCCACCAATTGCCAAAGGGACTGAGCATCTCCCCCAATCTTCGGGCTGAGGGCTGGGAGCGCGAGAAGAGGAGCCGCGTCGACTGTCCATGGTGGAATGGATTTTTTATTGAAGGCGCTCTGATGAAGGCTCATGAGGGGAGGATGGTGCGATCCGGATCTGGGTCCCCGTCTCTTTTATAGACGGCTCATTTGCACAGCAAGGGGGGTAAATGTAAAGATACCCTGACTTTTCACATTCGTTCAACACGTGGAAGATGGCCATTATTGGGCGTAGGAGCCAAAGGAGCGCAGCACTTATCAGAAGCCGGACAATATTCGACAAGTATATGGAATTTGGAGAAGAACCCGCCTCGCAATGCCGAAGACAATCTACGCGCCGGACTCATCGTCATCGAAGACTGGTTCAGGGGCTACTGAGGGAGTCCCGAATTAGGGGGTGTCCGGATAGCCGAACTATCACCGTTGGCCGGACTCCTGGGCTATGAAGATACAAGATTGAAGACTTCGTCTCATGTCCGGATGGGACTTTCCTTGGCGTGGAAGGCAAGCTTGGCAATACAGATATGTAGATCTCCTACCATTGTAACCGACTCTGTGTAACCCTAACCCTATCCGGTGTCTATATAAACCAGAGGGTTTTAGTCCGTAGGACGAACAACAATCATACCATAGGCTAGCTTCTAGGGTTTAGCCTCTCTGATCTCGTGGTAGATCTACTCTTGTACTACCCATATCATCAATATTAATCAAGCATGAGTAGGGTTTTACGTCCATCGAGAGGGCCCGAACCTGGGTAAAAACATTGTGTCCCTTGCCTCCTGTTACCATCCGCCTAGACGCACAGTTCGGGACCCCCTACCCGAGATCCGTCGGTTTTGACACCGACAGTGTGCATCCAACTTGCTTGCTCACGAAGACCTAGGGCATTTTGAGGAAGCCCATCATTGGAATATACAAGCCATGTTCTATAATGAAAAATTCCCACTAGTATATGAAAGTGACAACATAGGAGACTCTCTATCATGAAGATCATGGTGCTACTTTGAAGCACAAGTGTGGAAAAAGGATAGTAACATTGTCCCTTCTCTCTTTTTCTCTCATTTTTTTTTCTTTTTTTTTCTTTTTTTTTCTTTTTTTCTTTGGGCCTTCTTTCTTTGGTCTTCCTTTCTTTTTTCTCTTTTTTTTATTTAGTCCGGAATCTCATCCCGACTTGTGGGGGAATCGTAGTCTCCATCATCCTTTCTTCACATGGGACAATGCTCTAATAATGATGATCATCACACTTTTATTATTTACAACTCAACAATTACACTCGATACTTAGAACAAAATATGACTCTATGTGAATGCCTTCGGCGGTGTACCGGGATATGCAATGAATCAAGAGTGACATGTATGAAAAAATTAGGAATGGTGGCTTTGCCACAAAATAAGATGTCAACTACATGATCATGCAAAGCAATATGACAATGATGAAGCGTGTCATAATAAACGGAACGGTGGAAAGTTGCATGGTAGTATATCTCGGAATGGCTATGGAAATGCCATGATAGGTAGGTATGGTGGCTGTTTTGAGGAAGATATAAGGAGGCTTATGTGTGATAGAGTGTATCGTATCACGGGGTTTGGATGCACCGGCGAAGTTTGCACCAACTCTCAAGGTGAGAAAGGGCAATGCACGGTACCGTAGAGGCTAGAAAATTGTGGAAGGTTGAGAGTGTGTATAATCCATGGACTCACATTAGTCATAAAGAACTCATATACTTATTGCAAAAGTTTATTATCCCTCGAAGCAAAGTACTACTACACATGCTCCTAGAGGGATAGATTGGTAGGAAAAGACCATTGCTCGTCCCCGACCGCCACTCATAAGGAAAGCAATAAAAGAACACCTATGTGTCAAAATTGTCACACAACTTTTACCATACGTGCATGCTACGAGACTTGCCAACTTTAACACAGGTATTTCTCAATTTCACAATTACTCAACTAGCACACTCTAATATTACCACCTTTATATCTCAAAACACTCATCAAGTATCTAACTTCTCATCATATTCAATGAACTCAATATGGAAGATTAATTTCAGAATTCAAGAAAATTACCATGATGTTTAAGACTCTCAAAATAATATAAGTGAAGCACGAGAGATCAATAATTTCTATAAAATACCACCACCGCCGTGCTCTAAAAGATATAAGTGAAGCACTAGAGCAAAAACTATATAGCTCAAAAGATATAAGTGAAGCTCATAGAGTATTATAACAAATTCCGAATCATGTGTGTCTTTCTCAAAAGGTGTGTACAGCAAGGATGATTGTGGCAAACTAACAAACAAAGACTCAAATCATACAAGACGTTCCAAGCAAAACACATATCATGTGGTGAATAAAAATATAGCTCCAAGTAAAGTTGCCGATGGATGAGGACGAAAGAGGGGATGCCTTCCGGGGCATCCCCAAGCTTTGGCTTTTTGGTGTCCTTGGATTTACCTTGGGGTGCCTTGGGCATCCCCAATCTTAGGCTCTTGCCACTCCTTGTTCCATAATCCATCAAATCTTTACCCAAAACTTGAAAACTTCACAACACAAAACTTAACAGAAAATCTCGTGAGCTCCGTTAGCGAAATAAAACAAAATACTACTTCAAAGTACTGTATTGAACTAATTCTTTATTTATATTGGTGTTAAACCTACTGTATTCCAACTTTTCTATGGTTTATAAACTCTTTTACTAGCGATAGATTCATCAAAATAAGCAAACAACACATGAAAAATAGAATCTGTCAAGAACAGAACAGTCTGTAGTAATTTGTAACTAACAACTTCTAGGACTCTAAAAATTCTGCAAAAATAGGAAGACCTAAATAATTTGTTTATTGATCTTCTGCAATTGGAATCGGTATTATATCACGTTCTGGTAATTTTTAACAATTGTTTTCGTGAACAGAAAGTTTCTAGAATTTTCAGCAAGATCAAATAACTATCATCCAAGAAGATCCTATAGGTTTAACTTGGCACAAACACTAATTAAAACACAAAAACAAATCTAACCATAGGCTAAATAAAATATTTATTCCTAAACAGAACCAAAAAGAAAAAAAAACTAAAAATAAAATTGGGTTGCCTCCCAACAAGCGCTATCGTTTAACGCCCCTAGCTAGGCATGAAAACAAGGATAGATCTAGGTATTGCCATCTTTGGTAGGCAATTCTTCAATAAGACACCTATAACCCTTAGGAGTTTCTTTCTTTTATTAATTATCAAACTCCTAGGCACAAAATCGAGGAAATCATTTGTAACAAAAGGTTCCTTAAGGATAGCGAGAATGTTGGGGTGAACACTTATGGATTTAAGATCAGCATTTCCCTTACTAGAAGTTTCACCCTTATTTTTAGGAACATACATCAATTTAGCAATCTTAGCATTAGTAGGAGTGTTTTTCACGGAAGAAAAGGCAGATCCTAGGTTGGTAATAATATCCTCAATTTTATCAATTTTAGAGGAATCTTGATCTATTTTCTCATTAACCATAGGTTCCTTTTCTTTAAAAAATTTAAGAGCAACTCCTACCTTAGATCCATATTGGGTAATTTGGTTGTGGATCTTTCTATCCAAATTTTCGATCAACTCTATGGTGGCAATTTTATTTTCAATAATTTCAAGCCATTGCATCACATGTTCCAAAGTTAAAATAGTTCCATTAACCAAAAGAAGTGGTGGGCCAAACAAATCTATCATAGCATTATAAGAATCAAAAGTATGGCTTCCAATAAATTTCCTCCGGTAATGGTATCAAGAATATATCTATTCCAAGGCGTGACGCCTACATAAAAATTGTGAAGAAGAACGGAAGTAGATTGCTTTCTAGCTGATTTATTTTGAGCGTTGCAAATCCTATACCAAGCATCTTTTAAATTTTCTCCCTCCCTTTGTTTAAAATTAAGAACTTCATTCTCGGGAGACAAAGGAGTAGATAAAGGACTAGCCATAATGGTGAAGTAAGCGAAAAAGAGGCAAACGGAAAGAGAGGGCGAATAAAACGGCAAGGGTGAAGTGGGGGAGAGGAAAACGAGAGGCAAATGGAAAATAATATAATGCGAGGGATAAGAGTTTGTGATGGGTACTTGGTAACTTGTGTAGACTCGGCAACGGAGCCAAAAATGGCTTGTTGTTGGGAGTCAAATCTTGACTTGACTTGGCATACACCTCCCCGGCAACGGCGCCAGAAATCCTTCTTGCTACCTCTTGAGCACTGCGTTGGTTTTTCCTTGCAGAGGAAAGGGTGATGCAGTAAAGTAGCGTAAGTATTTCCCTCAGTTTTTGAGAACCAAGGTATCAATCCAGTAGCAGGTCACGCTCAAGTCCCTTGCACCTACACAAACAAATAAGAACCTCGCAACCAATGCGATAAAGGGGTTGTCAATCCCTTCACGGTCACTTACGAGAGTGAGATCTGATAGAGATGATAAGATAATATTTTTGGTATTTTATGATAAAGAGTAAAAGTAAAGAAAGCAAAGTAAAAAGTAATGGAAATAACGGGAGATTAATATGATGGAAAATAGACCCAGGGGCCATATGTTTCACTAGTGGCTTCTCTCAAGAGCATAAGTATTACGGTGGGTGAACGAATTACTGTCGAGCAATTGATAGAATTGAGCATAGTTATGAGAATATCAAGGTATGATCATGTATATAAGCATCACGTCCGTGACAAGTAGACCGACTCCTGCCTGCATCTACTACTATTACTCCACACATCGACCGCTATCCAGCATGCGTCTAGAGTATTAAGTTCATAAGAACGGAGTAATGCTTTAAGCAAGATGACATGATGTAGAGGGATAAACTCATGCAATATGATATAAACCCCATCTTTTTATCCTCGATGGCAACAATACAATACGTGTTGTTTCCCCTCATCACTTTGGGATCGAGCACCGCAAGATTGAACCCAAAGCTAAGCACTTCTCCCATTGCAAGAAAGATCAATCTAGTAGGCCAAACCAAACTGATAATTTGAAGAGACATGCAAAGATAACCAATCATACATAAAAGAATTCAGAGAAGATTCTGATATTGTTCATAGATAATCTTGATCATAAACCCACAATTCATCGGATCTCGACAAACACACCGCAAAAGAAGATTACATAGAATAGATCTCCAAGAGAATCGAGTAGAACTTTGTATTGAGATCCAAAGAGAGAGAAGAAGTCATCTAGCTAATAACTATGGACCCGAAGGTCTGAGGTAAACAACTCACACATCATCGGAGAGGCTATGGTGTTGATGCGAAGCCCTCCATGATCAATGCCCCCCCGCAGACGCCAAAAAGGCCCCAAGATGGGATCTCACGGGTACAGAAGGTTGAGGCGGTGGAATTAGGTTTTTGTGGTGCTCTTCGGTGGTTTGGGGGTACGTAGGTATATATAGGAGGAAGAAGTAGGTCGATGGAGCCATGAGGGGCCCACGAGGGTGGAGGGCGCGTCTAGGGGGGGGGGGGGTAGGCGCGCCCCCTGCCTCGTGGCCGCCTCGTTGGTTGCTTGACGTCCACTCCAAGTCCTCTGGATCACGTTTTTTCCAAAAATCACGCGCCCGAAGGTTTCATTCCGTTTGGACTCCGTTTGATATCCTTTTTCTGCGAAACACTGAAATAGGCAAAAAAACAGCAATTTGGGCTGGGCCTCCGGTTAATAGGTTAGTCCCAAAAATAATATAAAAGTGTATAAGTAAGCCCATTAAACATCCAAAACAGAATATAAATAGCATGGAACAATCAAAAATTATAGATACGTTGGGGACGTATCATGTTACTTGACCATGACGAACCTACGAACTACGAGGAAGCGATGATGAGCTCAGATTCTACGAAATGGCTTGAAGCCATGAAATCTGAGATGGGATCCATGTATGAGAACAAAGTGTGGACTTTGGTTGACTTGCCCGATGATCGGCAAGCCATAGAAAATAAATGGATCTTCAAGAGGAAGATGGACGCCAATAGTAGTGTTACTATCTACAAAGCTAGACTTGTCGAAAAAGGTTTTTGACAAAGTTCAAGGTGTTGACTACGATGAGATGTTCTCACTCGTAGCGATGCTTAGGTCTGTTCGAATCATGTTAGCAAATTGCCACATTTTAAGAAATCTGGCAAATGGATGTCAAAACTACATTCCTTAATGGATATCTTAAAGAAGAGTTGTATATGACGCAACCAGAAGGTTTTGTCGATCCTAAAGGTGCTAACAAAATGTGCAAGCTCCAGTGATCCATCTATGGACTGGTGCAAACATATCGGAGTTGGAATATACGCTTTGATGAGTTGATCAAAGCATATAGATTTATACAGACTTAGGGTGAAGCCTGTATTTACAAGAAAGTGAGTGGGAGCACTACAGTTTTTTGATAAGTATGTGAAAGACATATTGTTGATCGGAAATGATGTAGAATTTTCTTGAAAGCATAAAGGAGAGTTTGAAAGGAGTTTTTCAAAGAAAGACCTCGGTAAAGTTGCTTACAAATTGAGCATCAAGATCTATAGAGATAGATCAAAACGCTTGATAAGTTTTTCAATGAATACATACCTTGACAAGATTTTGAAGTAGTTCAAAATGGAACAGTCAAAGAAGGAGTTCTTTCCGGTGCTGCAAGGTGTGAAGTTGAGTAAAGACTCAAAACCCAACCACGGCAGAAAATAGAAAGAGAATGAGAAGTCATTCCCTATGCCTCAGCCATAGGTTCTATAAAGTATGCCATGCTGTGTACCAGACCTATTGTGTACCTCACCATAAGTTTAGCAAGAGGGTACAATAGTGATCCAGGAGTGGATCACTGGACAGCGGTCAAAAATATCCTTAGTGGAATAAGGAAATGTTTCTCGGTTATGGAGGTGACAAAGAGTTTGTCGTAAAGAGTTACGTCGATGCAAGCTTTGACACCGATCTAGATGAATCTACGTCTCGATCCGGATACATATTGAAAGTGGGAGCGACTAGCTAGAGTAACTCCGTGCAAAGCATTGTAGACATAGAAAATTTGCAAAATACATACGGATCTGAATGTGGCAGACCCGTTGACTAAATTTATCTCACAAGCAAAACATGATCACCCTTTGGGTGTTAATCACATAGCGATGTGAACCAGATTATCGACTCTAGTAAACCCTTTGGGTGTTAGTCACATGGAGATGTGAACTAATCACATAAAGATGTGAACTATTGGTGTAAAATCACATGACGATGTGAACTATATTATTGACTCTAGTGCAAGTGGGAAACTAAAAGAAATATGCCCTAGAGGCAATAATAAAGTTGTTATTTATATTTCCTTATATCATGATAAATGTTTATTATTCATGCTAGAATTGTATTAACCGGAAACTTAGTACATGTGTGAATACATAGACAAACAGAGTGTCACTAGTATGCCTCTACTTCACTAGCTCGTTGAATTAAAGATGGTTAAGTTTCCTAGCCATAGACATGAGTTGTCATTTGATTAACGGGATCACATCATTAGAGAATGATGTCATTGACTTGACCCATCCGTTAGCTTAGCACGATGATCATTTAGTTTGTTGCTATTGCTTTCTTCATGACTTATACATGCTCCTATGACTATGAGATTATGCAACTCCCGAATATCGGAGGAACACTTTGTGTGCTACCAAACGTCACAACGTAACTGGGTGATTATAAAGGTTCTCTACAGGTGTCTCCAATGGTACTTGTTGAGTTGGCATAGATCAAGATTAGGATTTGTCACTCCGATTGTCGGAGAGGTATCTCTGGGCCCTCTCGGTAATGCACATCACTATAAGCGTTGCAAGCAATGTGACTAATGAGTTAGTTGCGGGATGATGCATTACGGAACGAGTAAAGAGACTTACTGGTAACGAGATTGAACTAGGTATTGAGATACCAACGATCGAATCTCGGGCAAGTAACATACCGATGACAAAGGGAACAACGTATGTTGTTATGCGGTTTGACCAATAAAGATCTTCGTAGAATATGTGGGAGCCAATATGAGCATCTAGGTTCCGCTATTGTTTATTGATTGGAGACGTGTCTCGGTCATGTCTACATAGTTCTCGAACCTATAGGGTCCGCACGCTTAAAGTTCGGTGATGATCGGTATTATGAGTTTTTGTGTTTTGATGTACCGAAGGTAGTTCGGAGTCCCGTATATGATCACGAACATGACGAGGAGTCTCGAAATGGTCGACACGTAAATATCGATATATTGGACGACTATGTTCAGACACCGGAAGTGTTTCGGGAGGTTTCGGACATATACCGGAGTACCAGGGGGTTACCGGAACCCCCTGGGGAGTATATTGGGCCTAATGGGCCCTAGTGGGAGAAGAGGAGGGGTGGCCAAGGCAGTCGTGCGCCCCCTCCCCCTCTAGTCCGAATTGGACAAGGAGGGGGGCGGCGCCCCCCTTTTCCTTCTCTCCTTCTCTCCCTTCCTTCCCTCTTCTACTCCAACTTGGGAAGGGGGAATCCTACTCCCACCGGGAGTAGGACTCCCCCCTTGGGCGCGCCTAGAGAGGGCCAACCCTCCCCTCCTCCACTCCTTTATATACGGGGGAGGGGGCACCCCATAGACACACAAGTTGATCAGTTGATCTTTTAGCCGTGTGCGGTGCCCCCCTCCACCATAATCCACCTCGGTCATATCGTAGCGTTGCTTAGGCGAAGCCCTACGTTGGTAGCAACATCATCACCATCATCACGCCGTCGTGCTGACGGAACTCTCCCGTGAAGCTCTGCTGGATCGGAGTTCATGGGACGTCACCGAGCTGAACGTGTGCTGAACTCGGAGGTGTCGTGCGTCCGGTACTTGGATCGGACGGATCGTGAAGACGTTTGACTACATCAACCGTGTTCTCATAGCGCTTCCGCTTACGGTCTACGAGGGTACGTGGACGACACTCTCCGCTCTTGTTGCTATGCATCACCATGATCTTGCGTGTGCGTAGGAATTTTTTGAAATTACTACGTTTCCCAATATATTCTACACTAAATATTCAGTTTACAAGATTCTACACTAGATATACAGTGTTATCCTAGTTACGTTTTGATTTTTGCGGGCAATTCGATGGATGGCTTGCTCACTTATTGGAACACAAGGAACAACTTCTATATGATCATAAATGATTTGACGGATGGCTCGATCACCAATTTGAAACACATGGAACAACTTATATGGATGGCTCGCTCACCACTTCATATAGCAGGAGAGCTAATATAGTGCACTATTGTACTACTATACAGAAAATTCAGTTATGAACCTATCAAACTATAGTTCCTGTTAGTAAATGCAAATTTGTAAAGATTTGTGTCATTGTGCAAACTAAGTGCTAAGTGGAGGGGCATCAACCTTGTCTTCTTTTCTCCATGAGTTTCCCTAGTCTTCACCTTGACAAGTGGAGGGGCATGAAGTTTATTTTCAGTAAAAAAATGCCCATGTTTATTTTCAGTACATCAAGTTTATTTTCAATAAACAATGCCCAAGTTTATTTTTAGTACATCAAGTTTATTTTTAGGAAATGTAGAGCTAATGCTACAGGAACAACCATTAGAAGAACAAATGTAGAGCTATTTTCAGTAAATGATCTGTTCTATTACTAGGAGTCCTTTCCTGAATAATTGCGAGCAAAAATGGGAGCAGAGCAATCAAAATGGGAGCAGAGAAAAAATGGGAGTAGTGCAACCTAAGAAATCTCATCTTTGTTATCAACATGTGTAATGTAGAACCTAAAAAATCTGATCTTCTGTTCTAACCACTCAACATACTAACAGCAATTCATTTTGAAGATTTACACTGAATATTGTGTATTGTAGAATCTAATCTTTGTTACACTAATGATTATTGTAAAATTCAGTTAATTATAGTCAGCAACACTACTTCATATAGCAGAAGTACCGCAATGAGTACAACAAAATTCAGAATTTGCAATGGTTCATAACTTAAATGATTCCTGGATGCACTAATAATCATTTTCTTTAAAACTGACGAACTCCACAGCATAAATGATTACAGCAGATTGACAAAACAGAGAGACCATAGTACCGAACAGAAATTAAAAAACTCAGTTTTAAATTCTGAAATACTCCAGAGATTGATGCTGTAGGAGCATTAAACATTCAGAGATGGAGCACCTTCAGGCTGGAGCAGGGGTGGAGTGCCTTCAGGATGGAGCAGGGGTGGAGCGGCGTCCTCCATGGCATCGGGGGCACGGAGCAGAGCAGGGGTGGAGCGATGTCCTCCATGACGTCGCATCCCGACGCGCGAGCGAGCTGTGTGCTTGATCTGGGAGGGAGAGAGGATGCGGTGAGGAAGAGAGAATGGGGTGAGGAAGAGTGGACGAACTTACCAGAGCCGTAGTACGCCGTAGAAGCCCACAGAGGAAGAAAAATGGATTTTTAGGGTGAAAGGACGCCATGGAGGCAGGCGCGTGGGGGAGGGGAGCTCCGTGAGGCGGGAGGGAGCGGCGGAGGAGGCAGCTACGGAGGCGGCGGAGGACGCGCGGGAGAGTGGGTTAGTTGCGTGCTAGAGCTGAACAAGGGAGCTCAGGTGGAGCTACGCGGCTGTGCCAGGACCGCGGGCAGACGACTGAAGAAGACAAGGAGCACGGGTTATGTCGGGATTTTGGGGAGGGCTTTTTTGCAAAAATGCCATGGTGACAACTTTTCTCGGACGGATGGAGTATATGGCTACTCGTCGTTGAGGCGACCGTGGAGTGCTCTACTAGCGTCCTTGCGCGCGCTCTGCCAGCGATTGGGGCCTTTGCACGATCACGTTGGGGGCCCCATACGCATGCGGTTGCGCCGCGCGCGTCGCCGTGATGGAGTTACGTGCTGCAAATTAGAAATGCCATCCGGGGTTGCGGATATTCCAGGCTGTCCGGCTTCCCCATTAATTCCTGCGGCCATTATAACCTTAGTCTCTTCAATCAATCTCGCCCCATAACACAACAGGCACACCCACGACGACACATACAGAGAGGATATCTAGCGGTGCTCTAATGGAGTTCAACAAGCATAAAGTTGAGACCCACGCAAGGGAGATGGATCTCTCGATGGTGTACACCATCGACCCGGCCGTGGTGGAGGACTACATCAACACCGTGGATCGATTGCTTGCTCGAGACAAGTACAAGGTGGTCGACATCGACCTCCAGTACACCGGCGGTCATCCCGGCAAAGATCAGAAGGTTGTCGTCGGCCAGTTGTGCGTGCACCATCATGTCCTCATCTTCCACTATTGCATGGCCACAGAGCCTTGTGACCGTTTCGCCAGGTTTGTCAACAGCACCGACTACAAGTTCGCTACGGTGGGAACCTGCAACGATGTAAAGGTACTCAAGATTACGGGCTTGGCCTGCAAGAACCTTGTTGAAATCTGTGACCACTACGGAGTCTGGGGCAGCACGAAGAAGAACTCCCTGGTTGAACTCGCCTCGGCTGTCATCGACCCCTACTACGAAAATATCAAGGAAGATGCAAAGAGAACAAATCCCGAATCCTAGCACGGGGCCTGGACGCGGCAACTGGATGAACCTCACATCAGGTTCGTGGCCAAGGGCGTGTACACATGCTACGAGATGCACAGGCGGACCGTTGACATGAGGAAGCGCCTCGTTACCGAAATCGACGAGGCCGGATCGAGCCACAAGTAAAGCAGTAGCGGCAAGCGTCAGAAGAAGTAGATGATGATCAGATGATCGTATATCCTAGTTAATTATGCATGTAATATATAGTTGACTTTGGTGTGTGGAAATGTCATGTGTGTAGTAGCCACCTATATGTAATTATGCATGTAATAGTTTACTTTGGTGTGTGCAAATGTCATGTGCGTAGTAGCCACCTATGTAATTGGATGTTTAATTTGGTTATGCAACCATGTGCCAATCTATTCTTCTAATATTAGCAGAATAACTATTCTGATAACACTTCCGCACTGCACACTTAACACAAGTGCACGTCATTGCTTGAACCAAGTGTGCTGCAGTACTTAGGCGAGTGAACTTCCTGTCGCAAAAAAACTGCACGCTGTGTTTTTTCGGTACCTTTTTTGCTCTAGTTTTTAACCATTTGTCAGAACGAGGCGTGTAATATACCGTTGAGAAGCTATGGATTAGGCGCAACTTCTTCATGTTGAACACTTTTTGAGATTCCTCACGGTTTAAGAGGAGTTTTGAAAATGGTGCCGCGTACGACGAGTGGCAGCAAGAATTTTTTCACATTTTTTTCTAAACCGCTTGTCGAAATAAAGCAAATGATACACCTTTTGGAAGATATCGTCGACACGCATCTTTTTTACATCTATTATTTTCTCTAATTCTTTACGGTTTAAGAGCAGTTTCAAATTTACAAAATCGTGGAATTCCGTTTTTTTAATTTTTATAAATTTTTGGTATTGTTTTTGCTCCACTTCTTGGACTGTTTGTCTAAAAGAGGCGTGTAATATACCGTTGAAAATCTATGGACGAGGCGCAACTTTCATATGTTGAAATGTTTTTGAGATTCCTTATGGTTTTTAGTTAATTTAGAAAATCGTGCGGCTGACGGTGAGAGGCAGCAGCCTTTTTTGCGAAATTTTTGCAAAGCGCTGGTTGGAATGATTCAAATCATTCCCTGTTGGAAAGATATCGACGAGGCGCAACTTTTTCATGTAGAACACGCTCTCTAATTCCTTACGGTTTAAGAGCAATTTTGAATTTACCGAAATGCGGACACTCTGTTCTTTGCGACACCCAAATCGTCATGTATACTGCATCAGACAGAAAACCGCACTGCTTTTACACTAAAAACCGTATTGCATCAGACGGGCTAGCGGACCGCATGATTTTTTTTTGGGGACGCAAAATTTTTGAAGACGAGGAAGAAAACCGCACTGCTTTTAGACTGAAAACCGCACTGCATGAGACTGGCTAGCGGACTGCATGATTTCTTTTTTGTGGGACGTAAATTTTTTAAGAAGAGGAAGAAAACTGATACGTCTCCAACGTATCTATAATTTTTGATTGTTCCATGCTACTATATTATCTGTTTTGGATGTTTAATGGGCTTTAATATACTATTTTATACTATTTTTGGGACTAACCTATTAACCGAAGGCCCAATGCAAATTGTTGTTTTCTTTGCCTATTTCAGTGTTTCGCGGAAAAGGAATATCAAACGGAATCCAAAGGGAACGAAACCTTCACGAGGAACTTTCTTGGAACAAACACAATCCAGGAGACTTGGAGTGGAAGTCAGAGATGCAACAAGGCGACCACGAGGCAGGAGGGCGCGCCGGGGGGTAGGCACGCCCCCCACCCTCGTGGGCCCCTCGTAGCTCCACCGGCCTACTTCTTTCGCCTATATATACTCATATACCCTGAAAACATCTAGGGAGCAACCAAACCACTTTTCCACCGCCGCAACCTTCTGTACCCGTGAGATCCCATCTTGGGGCCTTTTTCGGCGGTCTGTCGGAGGGAGATTCGATCATGGAGGGCTTCTACATCAACACCATAGCCTCTCCGATGATGTGTGAGTAGTTTACCACAAACCTTCAGGTCCATAGTTATTAGCTAGATGGATTCTTCTCTCTCTTTGGTTCTCAATACAAAGTTCTCCTCGATGTTCTTGGAGATCTATTCGATGTAATACTTTTTGCGGTGTGTTTGCCAAGATCCGATGAATTGTGAGTTTATGATCAAGATTATCTATGAACAATATTTGGTTCTTCTATGAATTCTTATATGCATGATTTGATATCTTTGCAAATCTCTTCGAATTATCGGTTTAGCTTGGCCTACTAGATTGATCTTTCTTGCAATGGGAGAAGTGCTTAGCTTTGGGTTCAATCTTGCGGTGCTCGATCCCAGTGACAGAAAGGGAACGGACACCTATTGTATTGTTGCCATCGAGGATCAAAATATGGGGTTTATATCATATTGCTTGAGTTTATCACTCTATATCATGTCATCTTGCCTAATGCGTTACTCTGTTCTTATGAACTTAATACTCTAGATGCATGCTGGATAGCGGTCGATGTGTGGAGTAATAGTAGTAGATGCAGAATCGTTTCGGTCTACTTGACACGGATGTGATGCCTATGTTCATGATCATGCCTAGATATTCTCATAACTATGCACTTTTCTATCAATTGCTCGGCAGTAATTTGTTCACCCACCATAATATATGCTATCTTGAGAGAAGCCACTAGTGAAACCTATGGCCCCCGGGTCTAGTTTACATCATATAAGTTTCCAATCTATAATTCTAGTTTACTATTTATTTTGCAATCTTTATTTTCCAGTCTGTACAACAAAAATAACAAAAATATTTATCTTATTATCTTTATCAGATCTCACTTTTGCAAGTGGCCATGAAGGGATTGACAACCCCTTTATCGCGTTGGTTGCAAGGTTCTTGATTGTTTGTTCAGGTACTAGGCGACTTGCGTGTAATCTCCTACTGTATTGATACCTTGGTTCTCAAAAACTGAGGGAAATACTTACGCTACTTTTTTGCATCACCCTTTCCTCTTAAAGGGAAAACCAACGCATGCTCAAGAGGTAGCAAGAAGGATTTCTGGCGCCGTTGTCGGGGAGATTTGCACCAAGTCAAGTCAAGATTTGATCTCCCGTCAAATAGCCATTTCTGGTGTCGTTGCCTGGGAGATCCATGCTCAAGTCAAGACATACCAAGTACCCATCACAAACTCTTATCCCTCGCATACATTATTTGCCATTCTCCTCTCGTTTTCCTCTCCCCCACTTCTAAAACGATTTTCGAAAATCTTTTGCCTTTTCTTCGCCCTCCTTTTGTTCGATCTTGTGTTACCATGTGCCTTCTTTTTTCTTGCATCTTTGCTTGCTAAAAGTTTATGGATCCTCATCCCCTTTCTAATCTTTTTAAGATATCCAATTATGATGGACCAATTTCTAGTGATTCGAGTGCACTAGATTATCTTTATGAGGTTTTGCTTGAAATTCGTGAATCTGAAAGTTGTGATGAATAAATTTATGAAGAGATTCACGATAGCTCCTTGAATAAAAAGCATTATTGCAATGATTTTACTATAAATTCTCTTGATGTAAATTGTGCTAATAATATGCAAAACCCTAAGCTTGGGGATGCTAGTTTTCTTATGTCTACTACTTGTTGCAATGATCGTGATTGGGGTGATTCTTCTTATGATCTTGAAAATTTATTTAAGCCCCATGATGAATATGAGATTGATAATAGTGTTTGCAATAATATTGAAAGTGGGTTTGGAAGAGTGTCAACTTTAGATCCCACATTTTCAATCTTATGGTATTTTTGATAAAAGTGGGTTTGGAGAGGTCATGACTTTAGTTAATGTTAATCCCACTATTTTGGAAGAGTGTCAACGTCGCATGCATGTGGACCGTGTTGAGAATATGTTATGTGATAGCTATTTTGTTGAATTTTCTTATTATCATACATGTAATTATTATGAGAGAGGAAGACATGGTTGTAGAAATTTTTATCTTACTAAATTACCTCTCGTCATGTTGAGATTGCTATCGTCTTTTTCTTCTTCCTTGCATATGCTAATTTTTGCTTGCTATGATAATTTGTTTGCTTATAAAATGCCTATGCATAGGAAGTACGTTAGACTTAGATGTGTTTGTCATGTATTTTATGATGCTCTCTTTGCGCTTCAACTCTTGTCTTTCATGTGAGCATCATTAAAATTATCAATGCCTAGCTAAAAACGCTTTAAAGAAAAGCGCTTGTTGGGAGGCAACCCAATCTTATTTTTGTTCCTTGCTTTTTGTTCCTGTTTAGTAATAAATAATTCATCTAGATTCTGTTTATATGTGGTTTTATGTTTTAATTAGTGTTTTTTCCAAGTAGAACCTTTGGGAAGACTTGGGTGAAGTCTTTGCGATCTTGCTGTAAAAAACAGAAACTTTAGCGCTCACGAGATTAGCTACCATTTTTTACTGGAGAGTGCTTTAGGTTGATTCTTTTTGCCAATTATTAATAGATAAATTCCACATGTCCACCAATTTATTTCAGAATTTTTGGAGTTCCAGAAGTATATGTTTGATACAGATTACTACAGACTGTTCTGTTTTTGACAGATTTTGTTTTTCGTGTGTTGTTTGCTTATTTTGATGAATCTATGGCTAGTATCGGGGGGGTATGAACCATAGAGAAGTTGGAATACAGTAGGTTTAACACCAATATAAATAAAGAATGAGTTAATTTCAGTACCTTAAAGTGGTGATTTGTTTTCTTATACTAACGGAGCTCATGAGATTTTTTGTTTAAGTTTTGTGTTGTGAAGTTCTCAAGTTTTCGGGTATAGATTTGATGGATTTTGGAATAAGGAGTGGAAAGAGCATAAGCTTGGGGATGCCCAAGGCACCCCATGGTAAAATTCAAGGACAACCAAAAGCCTAAGCTTGGGGATGCCCCGAAAGGCATCCCCTCTTTCGTCTTCGTCTATCGGTAACTTTACTTGAGGCTATATTTTTATTCACCACATGATATGTGTTTTGCTTGGAGCGTCTTGTATTATTTGAGACTTTGCTTTTTAGTTTACCACAATCATCCTTGCTGTACACACCTTTTGGATAGACACACATGAATTGGAATTTATCAGAATACTCTATGTGCTTCACTTATATCTTTTGAGCTAGATAATTTTGCTCTAGTGCCTCACTTATACCTTTTTAGAGCACGGTGGTGGTTTTATTTTATAGAAATTATTTATCTCTCATGCTTCACTTATATTTTTTAGAGTCTTTTAGAACAGCATGTTAATTTTCTTTGGCTATAAAATTAGTCCTAATATGATGGGCATCCAAGATGGGTTTAATAAAAACTTTCATATAGAGTGCATTAAATACTATGAGAAGTTTGATACTTGATCGTTGTTTTGAGATATAAAGATGGTAATATTAGAGTCATGCTAGTTGAGTAATTGTGAATTGAGAAATACTTGTGTTGAGGTTT
Organism: Aegilops longissima; assembly: GCA_021605205.1. Lineage (NCBI taxonomy): Eukaryota > Viridiplantae > Streptophyta > Magnoliopsida > Poales > Poaceae > Aegilops > Aegilops longissima. The sequence continues at coordinate 266,897,587 of CM038682.1, read as the reverse complement.
GGAAGCCCCGTAGCATGCACGTATGGTAAACGTTGTGTGGCAAATTTGAAGCATGAGGTGTTCTTTGATTTCTTTCCTTATGAGTGGCGGTCGGGGACGAGCGATGGTCTTTTCCTACCAATCTATCACCCTAGGAGCATGAGCGTAGTGCTTGGTTTTGATGACTTGTAGATTTTTGCAATAAGTATGTGAGTTCTTTATGACTAACGTTGAGTCCATGGATTATACACACTCTCACCCTTCCATCGTTGCTAGCCTCTTCGGTATTGTGCATTGCCCTTTCTCACCTCGAGAGTTGGTGCAAACTTCGCCGGTGCATCCAAACCCCGTGATATGATACGCTCTATCACACATAAGCCTCCTTATATCTTCCTCAAAACAGCCAGCATACCTACCTATTATGGCATTTCCATAGCCATTCCGAAATATATTGCCATGCAACTTTCCATCATTCCATTTATTATGACACGCTCCATCATTGTCATATTGCTTTGCATGATCATGTAGTTGACATCATATTTGTGGCAAGGCCACCTTCACAATTCTTTCATACATGTCACTCTTGATTCATTGCACATCCCGGTACACCGCCGGAGGCATTCACATAGAGTCATATTTTGTTCTAAGTATCGAGTTGTAAGTAAATAAAAGTGTGATGATTTTCATTATTAGAGCATTGTCCCATGTGAGGAAAGGATAATGGAGATTATGATTCCCGCACAAGTCGGGATGAGACTCCGGACGAAAAAAAAAGAGGCCAAAGAAGCCCAAATAAAAAAAAGAGGCCATAAAAAAAGAGAAGGCCCAAACAAAAAAATAAAAAAAACTGATGAGAGAAAAAGAGAGAAGGGGCAATGTTACTATCCTTTTTCCACACTTGTGCTTCAAAGTACCACCATGATCTTCATGATAGAGAGTCTCTTATTTTGTCACTTTCATATACTAGTGGGATTTTTTCATTATAGAACTTGGCTTGTATATTCCAATGATGGGCTTCCTCAAAATTCCCTAGGTCTTCGTGAGCAAGCAAGTTGGATGCACGCCCACTTAGTTTCTTTTGTTGAGCTTTCATATATTTATAGCTCTAGTGCATCCGTTGCATGGCAATCCATACTCCTTCCATTGACATCAATTGATGGGCATCTCCATAGCCCGTTGACTAGCCGTGTCAATGTGAGACTTTCTCCTTTTTTATCTTCTCACACAACATCCATCATCATATTCTATTCCACCCATAGTGCTATGTCCATGGCTCGTGCTCATATATTGCATGAAAGTTGAAAGAGTTTGAAAAGGCTAAGTATGAAACAATTGCTTGGCTTGTCATCGGGGTTGTGCATGATGGGAGCATTTTGTGTGACGAAAATGAAGCATGGCTAAACTATATGATTTTGTAGGGATAAGCTTTCTTTGGCTATGTTATTTTGATAAGACATAATTGCTTGGTTAGCATGCTTGAAGTATTATTATTTTTATGTCAATATTAAGCTTTTGTCTAGAATCTTTCGGATCTAAACATTCATTCCACAATAAAGAGAATTACATTGAAAATTATGCTAGGTAGCATTCCACATCAAAAATTCTGTTTTTATCATTTACCTACTCGAGGACGAGCAGGAATTAAGCTTGGGGATGCTTGATATGTCCCCAATGTATCTATAATTTTTTATTGTTCCATGCTATTGTATTATCTGTTTTGGATGTTTAATGGGCTTTAATATACTCTTTGATATTATTTTAGGGACTAACCTATTAACCGAAGGCCCAGCGCAAATTGTTGTTTTTTTTCCTATATCAGTGTTTCACAGAAAAGGAATACAGAATCCAAATGGAATGAAACCTTCGCGGGGATCTTTCCTGGAACAAACGCAATCCAGGAGACTTGGAGTGGAAGTCAGAGACGCAACGAGGCGGCCACGAGGCAGGAGGGCGCGCCCAGGGGGTGTAGGCGCGCCCCCCACCCTCGTGGGCCCCTCGTAGCTCCACCGACCTACTTCTTTCGCCTATATATACTCTTATACCCTGAAAATATCTAGGTGAGCAACGAAACCACTTTTCCACCGCCACAATCTTCTGTACCCGTGAGATCCCATCTTGGGGCCTTTTCCGGTGATCTGCCGGAGCGGGATACGATCACGGAGGGATTCTACATCAACACCGTAGCTTCTTCTCCGATGATGTGTGAGTAGTTTACCATAGACCTTCGGGTCCATAGTTATTAGCTAGATGGCTTCTTCTCTCTCTTATGTTCTCAATACAAAGTTCTCCTCGATATTCTTGGAGATCTATTCGATGTAATACTTTTTGTGGTGTGTTTTCCGAGATCCGATGAATTGTGGGTTTATGATCAAGATTATATATGAACAATATTTGATTCTTCTCTGAATTCTTATATGCATGATTTGATAGCTTTGCAAGTCTCTTTGAATTGTCTGTTTAGTTTGGCCTACTAGATTGATCTGTCTTGCAATGGGAGAAGTGCTTAGCTTTGGGTTCAAACTTGCGGTGCTCGATCCCAGTGACAGAAAGGGAACCGACACGTATTGTATTGTTGCCATCAAGGAATAAAATATGGGGTTTATATCATATTGCTTGAGTTTATCCCTCTACATAATGTCATCTTGCCTAATGCGTTACTCTGTTCTTATGAACTTAATACTCTAGATGCATGCTAGATAGCGGTCGATGTGTGGAGTAATAGTAGTAGATGCAGAATCGTTTCAGTCTACTTGACACGGACGTGATGCCTATGTTCACGATCGTGCCTAGATATTCTCATAACTATGCGCTTTTCTATCAATTGCTCGGCAGTTGTTTGTTCACCCACCGTAATATATGCTATCTTGAGAGAAGCCACACTACTGCAGTATGGTCCAAACACGACACTACGATCAAAGACCCTTTGACGAAACTCACGATGCCATAATCGCAAACGGTGGTGTAAAAAAACGTCAAAAAAGGTGCAAAACGTTTGCGATGACAGATGCATCAAAAACGGTTCAGAATTTAGTTGCGTGTGCGATGTAGGGCATACGGTTCAGCTCAATTAATTGTTTGGGATGAGGAGGCACAAAAGAAACGGGCAGCCAGATGAAGGCATGTAACATCCCAAAATTCTAAATTTTGGAATGTCATATTAAATAAATAACTATGCTTGTTGTCTGATTGTTTGTTTGATTGATTGAGTGAAATTGAGTGGAATTTGAAACTTTTGAAAGTTGAATGAGAGGGAATGAAATGACTTTCCCAAACTTTCCCCTTTGCCCTTTTTGGATCTCAATGGATTCAATTTCGTTCCAACACAAAACCCTAGAGTGAAGATGACATGACTTCTTCCATTTGAAATAAAAAGGGTTTTGAACAGATTTGAATTTCATTTGAAAAGATTTCAAATTCAAAGCTTTATGCAACTCAATGATTTTCATGAGAGAAGATGACTTCTTCAATTATATGAAATATGAGTTGGAAGTTAAAAACAAGCAAATTGAAAGTCATTTGAAATTATTTTGAAACTCCCTTTCAAATTTGGAATTATTTGGATTTTATTCAAATTATTTTCTCCTAAAGATAAATAAATGGAAATTAGGGTAAAATGATTCCTTCAATGGAAAAATTAGGAGAAAATAAAATTGAAATAATGTTGGTATTTTAAAATGATTTTTGTTGGGTTTTATTGCAACAAGAACACTATTTGAGTTTTGTAAATTTTGAGGATTTTATTTGAACTTGAAAAATAGTTCATGTTGTAGGAAATCTTTTTCTGAAAATTTTGATATATATATATATGTCCTATATAAAATATTTATATTTATATATTTTTCTCTCTCTAAAATTCAAAAAATAGAAAAAAAGGGCCCAGCGCCACCAGCTAACCTGCCCACCAAGACTGGCGGCCCACCGAGCGCAGCCAGCGAAGCCACCAGCGCAGCCCAGCAGCCGAGCCCGGCCCAGCCGCGCCGACCGGCCGACCCGCCTGGCCGAAACCTCTACCGACCGGTCGCCGCCCGACTCTCTCTCTCTCTCTCTCTGCCACCCGCCCACGACCTTCTTCCTCCCACGCCACACCCCGCTGCTGCTCACGAATCCCGAGATCCCCGGATCTCCTCCCGATCTCCTCGCCCTGAGCCCCTCGTCAAGTCGTCCCCCTCTATATAAACCTCCCCCGCCTGCTTCTCCCTCGCCTCGCTTAACCTCCTCGCCATGATTCGCCGGAGACCTGCGCCGCCGGCCGCCATCATTAGCCCCGCCCGCCACCTCGACCTCGCCCGACTCCACCCCGAGCCCCCCCTTGCTCCGCCGAACCCGCCGGAGGTCTTCGCCGTCGTCCCCGACCACCGGAGACCCCCGCACCGTCGCCGCCCGAGCTGCCGTCGCCGTCGCCGCCACGGTGAGTCGCCGGACTCCCCTCCGCCGTTCGATCTAGATCGACGCTCTAGATTAGACCCCGAAGGGGTATGGTTTTAGTTAGGTTTATTTTTAATGAACCGGTTTTTTTTTCGGTTTAGTTACGGTTTAGTTAGGTTAGAATAGACCGGGCCGACTCGGTTTTATTCCGCGTGCGTAGTTTAGTTATTTAACGCCGATGCGCTAGATAGGCCCATTAAGCGCCGGTTTTCGTTTTAGTTTTATTTTTCGTTTTCTGTTTTAACAGAATAGTTTCAGTTTTGTAAAATTCATATCTTTTAATCTACTTAATATTTTTAAGTGATTGTTTTTTTGTTGGTTTGGAAATTTATTGTAGTTTCTGTAGAAAATATAATTAGTCATGTTAAAATTATTTAAAATTGTTTTATTTTAGATTTAGACAGAATAGTAATTCTGCTATAAAATGAGTTAGGAATATTATTTTTGGTGATTCTTTTGTCACAACTTTGTGTTGACCTTACCTAATCGTAGGAATTTATTTGGGCATTTTAGAATTAATAAAAAATAGTTTTATTCAGAATCATGTTATTCCTATTTATTTAACTAGCTACTGTTTTCCTATTGTTTTAATTAGCAAATAAATTTATTTTTCCTATGTGATAGTTTATTCTAGGTTAGTTTCTGTAACTTTAGAGCATGAACTTTTATTTATTATAAATAAAACTTTTATTTTATTTTTCTTGCTAGGATGGTTTTAGGCCTAATAGGAGTTTTATAATAGCTTTCAAGGTGATTCTTTTTGCTCCTAGTTGCTTGATGAATTTTTTTCTGTTAATTAGCAAAAAACCCATGCTTAGGTTCTGTTAAGAAAAATTTTGTTGGGCAAAACTATTTCTTGATTGTTGTTTGATGTGGTAAAAAACTTTGATTTGGATTTCTTCGAGTTTGTCTTTGGGTTTTGATTCGATTGTTTTGTGTGCTTCATATTAGTATGCTGTTATGTTAAGTGATCATATGTTTGTATGCTTATATGATTGTTGTTTGCCTCGGTAGAATTTCCGAGTCTAAGCTTGCTACCACGAGTCCCTAGCTTTCAAGATCGTCAACAAGGCAAGTTCACTTTGACCATGTTTTTCATACCTATGTGTTTTATTGCATCTAGTGTCATCTTCGCAACAAACCCTCCAGTAGTGATATTGAGTTCTTGTAGTTGAGTAGTATGCATGAGGTAGGAACCCATCACCCTGTTACCAAGCCCGGACGATATTTTATTTTAATGCTACGCTATAGTAGACGGGTTTGGTATGAGTGCTCGGAGTGGTGTGAGAATGGAGGATCTACGCCAATGACGACAACTCCATGATGGAATCTGCAAGGACTGCATCTTCAAGGCCTCAAGACTTCAAGACTCGAGACAAGAATTCAATACACACCACTGGGTGAAGGATGGTTGACGGGCACCTGGAGAATCCAGTGGTTGGCGGGATGCATGGAAAAGCGCCATGACATCTTGCGGAAAGCTTCACCCAGACTCCAAGAGACGGAAGAATACTTCATGCCTGGAAGCTTACCTGTGCAACCGCAAGTCACTATGGGCTCTGGCTTGGTTGACCTTAGTGGTGAATCTGGCTGGGACGGTGCTAGCAGATGTAGAACTACGGTAGGATTGGATGAGCACCGGACAGTGGTCAGTTCGGAAGATCATGTTTCGGTCATCTTGTTCTCAAACACCCTGAAGTGCGAGAACGCAAAGAGAGGGATCGAATCTTGCGGGTAAAGTGTACAAACCTCTGCAGAGGGTTAAAACCTAATCGATTAGCCGTGTCCCCGGTTACGGACAAGTTGAGCATCTGGACTTGGATCTATCTCGGAACTCTCAACACCGGACTGATAACATAATTGTGGGCAACTTATGATGATTTTGGGCTATGAGACATCGGTTGGCGGAACCATGTCATGATAGAAAACTCTATAGTACAGACTTCATTTATTCCTTTGATGTAGGGAAAATAAAACCAGCTTTCACGCAAACAAAACTCAGATCTGAGCCACAAAGCCATACCGCATATAGTATAGTTTATCATCTGTTTTCTCTTATTGTGATCTTGCGGTACATTCAATGTCTCGACCTACACGGCTGCAACGTATCATGTTGCAGATATTTCCTCGACGAGTAAGAGTTACGATACAGGTTACGGTCTACACTCAACCTGCCGATGGCGTTGATGGGACTCCACCCCGATTACTTGTTTCACGAGACTTATGAGGTATATATCAGTTTTACGTTAATTATACATGTGATTGCACTTTGATATATACATTGATGTCTTGTGTGTGCAAAGATACTGATCCGAGGATGGCAGATACACGAGGCTTGACCGTCGAGGTCGGGTCGCCATGATATGGTATCGAGCACATGTTGATCAGAGGACGTGACCTAGAAACCGAAAAGCCCCTAGGACCGAAAATCTCTAAAACTTTATTTTCAAAAGACTCTTACTTCTCATCTCTTCTGATTTTATCAAATAGACACTCTCACCTCAAATAGTTAGAATATACCCTTTTCCTTTTGATCACATGAAGAATCAATCAAGCCGCTCCAAGAAGGACAAGATATCGATAAGCGATGGCCTCTTGAGGTAAAGAGGATTTGACCATGCATTAGAAGAGTTGAAGCTGCAACAATTGAAGACTCCGAAGACTAGAAGAATTTGAAGAATCTGAAGAATTATTTGACCTTTAGAAGACCAAACCCCTGTTACACACTTACGTTAGATGCGACGATTTGTGAGCTGTCATTTGTTTGATGTTTTCTGACAGCCCCAAAATAAAACTTGTTTCTTCAAAAACTATTGTTTGTATTCTGTGTATATCCCTCCCCACCTCTCTCATATCTCATCCCAAAACTTTGGACCCCATAGATGATGAATGAAGTTGGACTGATATTCTCTGGACCGAAGACTCAGCCGGAGGCAGAGCTATGGATGCAGAACATGGAAAATCACTTCGGGAGCAATTTGGTTTCAAGGAAGAATGAAGTATCTTACGCTCTTCAGTACTTTGAAGGAAGTGCTGCAACCTGGTGGAAAATGCATCAAGCCATACAAGGATTTAATGGAGCAAGAACTTGGGAGGAATTCAAGAAGACCCTGTTGAGATCACGTCTTATCCGGAAGCACCATGATACACGAAGAAATAAACCTTGTGCCTGCAAGATTTGTGGAGAAATAGGACACACCCAGGAGGAACACAAGGATGGATGCCCTCATTGTGAGGAGAAACACCCAGCTGAGGAATGCCCAACTAGTCAGGTGACTTGTTTCTTGTGTGAAGGAACCACCCACTACCCGACTCAGTGTAACATTTACCCCATGGTGCAACGGACTATCCAGGAGCAGGAAGAAGGAATGAAATAAGCCCTCCGAGAAGTTATGAAAGAACCTGTGATGAAGGAATGTGTTGAAGACCCTGATGGAGAAGGCATCAACAGATTTTACTCCAATGCCTGCTATTCATGTGGAGAAGAAGGACATTTTTCGCAGTATTGCACCAAGGAAAGAAAAGAGTATCTGGGATATTTCCTGACAGCAGAAGTGAAGTTTGACCCTCGGGAAATAGAAGCTCGATCATTACAGAGAAATCCAGAAGAGAAGCGAAGGCAACCCCGAACAACACAATTTTCGCAGAGAAGGACTTGAGTCATATCACTTGTTACAGGTGCAAGGATTTAGGTCATTACGCTAGTAAATGTCCGGATAAGAAGCCAAGAATCCAAGGAGCCTACATAATCACAAAGAAGCCCCGAGACATGTCGGAAGCCTTTTGTTTTCGCTGCAAGGAAGCAGGACATTATGCTACTAAATGTCCCAACAAGACGAAAGCTGGAGTTGAGTAGTTGGAATTTTGATATGGATAATAAGAGTAGTAGAAAGCAATTTCATTTTCATGAGTTCGATGAGTTGAGTTATGTAATAGATTACTCGAGAGATTGTAATAGTTCATGACTCAATAAAGTTGAAATGTCATATGCTGAAAGGCTTTAAGGAGTTGTTATATTTTATCTTGGAAATTAATATTCGGATGAACATGGAAGAAAGTGAGTTGTGATGCATAAACTGGATATTGGAAATTGAGTTTGAAGTTTTGTTTGGATGATATGAATGTGTGCCCTGGAGATATGTACCTTATTCGAGGACCATTTTGTTTTACAACTGCAGATGACGACCCTTTACGAAGTCTTTCCTTAAAGGTCGGAAACAATCATGACCTCGACAAGTGGTCATGATTACCCAAGATCTGAAGGACATGATGAAGCATATTCACCTTGAAGGAGATGCAGTCTACAAAGGCTACCCCTTCATGCAAAAGGGAGTGGAACTTTGGTATGTGGAGGTACACCTCCACCGTTTGAAAGGAGTTTTCCCAAAGATGATGGGGCAGTACTTTTTCATCTCACGTGTGCCACAAGCAACTTCCTTCGATGCTGTTCGTGAAGCAGCCATGGAAGCCATACGCCAGATCGGAGAAATACTTGAAGAAAGACTCCATTATACTCAGGAATACCTAAGAGAAGTGCATGCAGAGATAATGGAGGTGAAGCTCAAGGCCACCACGATGAAACAGAAGATTGAAGATTTCAAGGCGCATGTCGCACAATTCCAGCAGGACTAAAGAATCCTCGAGGAAGATAAATAAATAAAGTTGGAAGTAATGTCTGACCATACCGAACCATGTGGGTGGCGGCATTTGTAATAAACTTTTTGGAATTTGGATTCACGAAAAATGGTTAAGGATGTAATAAAAGATTGATATGAAAATAATGAGATTTATGGATAAACTAGTGCATTTTTTTTGGTGTCGTAGTACTCCGTAAAGCCACAGGATCAATGAAGAAAGAAATGTGTTATTCATGACGGTCCATAGAAGGAAGCTGGACAAAATAAGTTGGAGTTTTGTATGGTCGTCACCACAAGGGTATGAAGGAAGAAGTACTATTGGATTTACAGGAGATGTAATGTTGGAATATGGAATGATAATCCTAGGAAGGATGAATTAAACTTGTACAAGAGTTGAAGTGGGCCATAACCCACAGGCCCAGGAGTTAATAAGAAGCAAGCACACTCTTGCTGTAGGAACATATTTCGGAAGAAAACTCCGAGTTTAATCATCCGACATTTTTAGGAGGATACGAAAACCCGAGGATTGTGAAGAACGATAGATGTCTTGTTCAGCTTGCAGAAACCATGGATTTATACGAACTCAGTTCGTCGACAAGGGAAATTCTACAATGCTTGTGAGTATGCCCAAGTGTTAGAATACGTGATTCACTATTTACGTATGTGGTAATGATTCAAGTACGGGATGGATTGGCCCCCATACCGGAGACTTCTATCATGAACTATCATATGTTGATGGAAAATCAGAGAGCCTCGAAAACCTTAGAAGAGTGTCGATGCGATAAGCCATAAAACCATAGAATGGTAGGACGATGGAACCCTTTACAGGCAACCGTTGCCAATCGTAGGTTATACGGTGAGGTTCAACCCAGACCCATTTTCTGCAGGAAAAACCATGATCCAGTCTCGGACGAACTTCAACTTTGACGAACCGACCCAAGATTTTGAGGAAAACTCTATGCTTCTGACAGAAGAGCATTAATGAAGGAGCTATTGTAAGATATGTGAAGAGACATACATTGTCAGCACTCTAGAGGAAGTATCTGAGTTTATTGGAACCGTAACCTTGTTTTAAGTGTGGTAGCACCCCTGACCTTTCCGACCAAACGTTTGCTAGCAGACCCCCAACCCCTAACCCTTTCTTGCTAGCCTCTTCGAATCTCGAGGATGAGATTCATTTTAAGTGTGGTAGATTTGTAACATCCCAAAATTCTAAATTTTGGAATGTCATATTAAATAAATAACTATGCTTGTTGTCTGATTGTTAGTTTGATTGATTGAGTGAAATTGAGTGGAATTTGAAACTTTTGAAAGTTGAATGAGAGGGAATGAAATGACTTTCCCAAACTTTCCCCTTTGCCCTTTTTGGATCTCAATGTATTCAATTTCATTCCAACACAAAACCCTAGAGTGAAGATGACATGACTTCTTCCATTTGAAATAAAAAGGGTTTTGAAAAGATTTGAATTTCATTTGAAAAGATTTCAAATTCAAAGCTTTATGCAACTCAATGATTTTCATGAGAGAAGATGACTTCTTCAATTATATGAAATATGAGTTGGAAGTTAAAAAGAAGCAAATTGCAAGTCATTTGAAAGTATTTTGAAACTCCTTTCAAATTTGGAATTATTTGGATTTTATTCAAATTATTTTCTCCTAAAGATAAATAAATGGAAATTAGGGTAAAATGATTCCTTCAATGGAAAAATTAGGAGAAAATAAAATTGAAATAATGTTGGTATTTTAAAATGATTTTTGTTGTGTTTTATTGCAACAGCAACACTATTTGAGTTTTGTAAATTTTGAGGATTTTATTTGAACTTGAAAAATAGTTCATGTTGTAGGAAATCTTTTTCTGAAAATTTTGATATATATATATATATATATGTCCTATATAAAATATTTATATTTATATATTTTTCTCTCTCTAAAATTAAAAAATAGAAAAAAGGGGCCCAGCGCCACCAGCTAACTGCCCAGACAAGACTGGCGGCCCATCGAGCAGCAGCCAGCAGTGAGCCAGCGCCGAGCCGGCCCAGCCAGGCCGACCGACCGACCCGCCTGGCCGAAACCTCTACCGACCGGTCGCCCGCCCGACTCCCTCTCTCTCTCGCTGCCACCCGCCCCACCACCTTCTTCCTCCCCACGCCACACCGCCGCCGCCGAATCCCGAGATCCCGGGATCTCCTCCCGATCTCCTCGCCCGAGCGCCCCTCGTCCAAGTCGTCCCCCTCTATATAAACCTCCCCTCGCCCGCTTCTCCCTCGCGCCTCGCCTAACCCTCCCCTCACTCATGATTCGTCGCCGGAGACCTGACGCCCGCCCGCCATTAGCCTCGCCCGACCGCCCTGCCACCTCGACCTCGCCCGACTCCACCCCGAGCCCCCTTGCTCACGAACCCGCGGAGGTCTTCGCGTCGTCCCCGACCACCGGAGACCCCGCACTGTCGCCGCCCGAGCTGCCGTCGCTGTCGCCGCCCGGTGAGTCGCGGACTCCCTCCGCCGCTCGATCTAGATCGACGCTCTAGATTAGACCTCAAGGGGTATGGTTTTAGTTAGGTTTATTTTAATGAACCGATTTTTATTCCGGTTTAGTTACGGTTTAGTTAGGTTAGAATAGACCGGCCGACTCGGTTTTATTCGCGTATGTAGTTTAGTTATTTAACGCCGATCGCTAGATAGGCCCATTAAGCGCCGATTTTCGTTTTAGTTTTATTTTCGTTTTCTGTTTTAACAGAATAGTTTCAGTTTTGTAAAATTCATATCTTTTAATCTACTTAATATTTTAAGTGATTCTTTTTTGTTGGTTTGCAAATTTATTGTAGTTTCTGTAGAAAATATAATTAGTCATGTTAAAATTATTTAAAATTGTTTTATTTTAGATTTAGACAGAATAGTATTTCTGCTATAAAATGAGTTAGGAATATTATTTTTGGTGATTCTTTTGTCACAACTTTGTGTTGACCTTACCTAATCGTAGGAATTTATTTGGGCATTTTAGAATTAATAAAAAATAGTTTTAATCAGAATCATGTTATTCCTATTTATTTAACTAGCTACTGTTTTCCTATTGTTTTAATTAGCAAATAAATTTATTTTTCCTATGTGATAGTTTATTCTAGGTTAGTTTCTGTAACTTTAGAGCATGAACTTTTATTTATTATAAATAAAACTCTTATTTTATTTTTTCTTGCTAGGATGGTTTTAGGCCTAATAGGAGTTTTATAATAGCTTTCAAGGTGATTCTTTTTGCTCCTAGTTGCTTGATGAATTCTTTTCTGTTAATTAGCAAAAAACCCATGCTTAGGTTCTGTTAAGAAAAATTTTGTTGTGCAAAACTATTTCTTGATTGTTGTTTGATGTGGTAAAAAACTTTGATTTGGATTTCTTCGAGTTTGTCTTTGGGTTTTGATTCGATTGTTTTGTGTGTTTCATATTAGTATGCTGTTATGTTAAGTGATCATATGTTTGTATGCTTATATGATTGTTGTTTGCCTCGGTAGAATTTCCGAGTGCTAAGCTTGCTACCACGAGTCCCTAGCTTTCAAGATCGTCGACAAAGGCAAGTTCACTTTGACCATGTTTTTCATACCTATGTGTTTTATTGCATCTAGTGTCATCTTCGCAACAAACCCTCCAAAGAGTGATATTGAGTTCTTGTAGTTGAGTAGTATGCATGAGGTAGGAACCCATCACCTGTTACCAAGCCCGGACGATATTTTATTTTAATGCTACGCTAATATAGACGGGGTTTGGTATGAGTGCTCGGGAGTGGTGTGAGAATGGAGGATCTACGTCAATGACGACAACTCCATGATGGAATTTGCAAGGACTGCATCTTCAAGGCCTCAAGACTTCAAGACTCGAGACAAGAATTCAATACACACTCTTGGGTGAAGGATGGTTGATGGGCACCTGGAGAATCTAGTGGTTGGCCGGGATGCATGGAGAAGCGCCATGACATCTTGCGGAAAGCTTCACCCAGACTCCAAGAGACGGAAGAATACTTCATGCCTGGAAGCTTACCTGTGCAACCGCAAGTCACTATGGGCTCTGGCTTGGTTGACCTTAGTGGTGAATCTGGCTGGGACGATGCTAGCAGATGTAGAACTACGGTAGGATTGGATGAGCACCGGACAATGGTCAGAGGAACTCTTCGGAAGATCATGTTTCGGTCATCTTGTTCTCAAACACCCTGAAGTGCGAGAACGCAAAGAGAGGGATCAAATCTTGCGGGTAATGTGTACAAACCTCTGCAGAGGGTTAAAACCTAATCGATTAGCCGTGTCCCCGGTTACGGACAAGTTGAGCATCTGGACTTGGATCTATCTCGGAACTCTCAACACCGGACTGATAACATAATTGTGGGCAACTTATGATGATTTTGGGCTATGAGACATCGATTGGCGGAACCATGTCATGATAGAAAACTCTATAGTACAGACTTCATTTATTCCTTTGATGTAGGGAAAATAAAACCAGCTTTCACGCAAACAAAACTCAGATACAGAGCCACAAAGCCATACTGCATATAGTATAGTTTATCATCTGTTTTCTCTTATTGTGATCTTGCGGTACATTCAATGTCTTGACCTACACGGCTGCAACGTATCATGTTGCAGATATTTCCTCGACAGTAAGAGTTACGATACTGGGTTACGGTCTACACTCAACCTGCCGATGGCGTTGATGGGACTCCACCCCGATTACTTGTTTCGCCGAGACTTATGAGGTATATATCAGTTTTACGTTAATTATACATGTGATTGCACTTTGATATATACATCGATGTCTTGTGTGTGCAAAGATACTGATCCGAGGATGGCACGGATACACGAGGCTTGACCGTCGAGGTCGGGTCGCTACAAGGCATGTACGATATACAACATACGGTTCACTGGGATGAACTGTGTGTGATTAGGCAACACAATGGAAACGGTTCAACTGTACAAGAAGTCTGTGATACGCGGCAAACAGGTCCGTAATCTGAAATGTGTGCGAAGACCAATAATAACACAGACGATTGCTACGAATAAGCCGTGTGAATTGCTGTGTCTACAGTAGAATACCATTTTTATATATATAACTGAAATAAACATCCAATTACATAAGTGACTATACAGATCATTCGCACACACCTCAATAAACAATTGCATGCATTCTAAAGTAGGAGAAACGATCGTCTAGTCATCTACTTCTTGTGACGCTCCCGCCACTGCTACGTGGCTTGATCCCTCGTCTTTGTCAGGAAGAAGACAAATCCTCATGTCAACGATCCTCCTGTACATCTCGTAGCTTGTGTACGCGTCCATGGCCGCATACTTGACATGTTGTTCATCCAGTCTCTGATGCCACACACTGTGCCAGGCGTTCTTGTCCTTATTGTTCTCTTCCTTCATCTTCGCGTAGTAGGGGTCGATGATGGCCGAGGCGAGGTCAACAAGGGAGTTCAGTTTGTTTTTGTCGCTGCCCCAGACCTTGTAGTGGTGTTGGATGTTGACAAGATTCGGGCATTTCAAGTCCGAAACCTTGAGCGCTTTTAGATCATTGGTGGTGTCCACCGTAGCGAAACTGTAGTTGGAGTTCTTGATAAAACTGGAGAAACGCTCGCAAGGCCTTGTGGCAAGGTGGAAGTGGTAGACGAGGACATCATGTCGCACACACAACTGGGCGACGGCAACCTTCTGATCGTGCCCGGCACAACCGATGGTGTACTCGAGGTCGAAGCCGACCACTCGTTACTTGTCCTCGGCATGGAACTGCTCCATAGTTTGGATGGAGCTCTCCACCGAGACGGGATCGTTCATGCACACCACCGAGAGGGCCTTCCCCCTCACGTGGGTGTCCACTACGTGATGCATGGTGAACTGCCCGCCGTTGTCATCGTCGGCCGCTGGGAGCGCCATTGGAGCCACGGGGAGCGCCATTGGAACTGTTGGATGTCCTCTCTGTATGTGTCCTCATGGGCGTGCTTATTGTGTCATGTGAGATGAGAGATGAAGGTAAATGGCCGCAGGAATAAAAGGGGCTGGGCGGCGTGGATTGTCGGCACGTCCGCATGGCAGTTTTTGCAGCGGGTAACTGCATCATCGCACCGCGCCCGGTGCAACCGCTTGCACACGAACATGCATGATCGTGCGCCGGCCCCAAACACTGGCAGCGCGCGTGGAGGGACGAGGGATGAGCACCCAGAGGGATGAGAGAGCAGAGCACGCGTGGCGGGACATAAGCAGAGCGCGCTGCGGCCGCCTGAACCGCAAGCAACCACACGCATAGAGCAGTTGAACACGCAGGAAATGGTCTCCTACAAGCCGCCCGACAGTTGCGTCGCTGCGTAGAGAGCGGCTATGTGGTACCACCTCCATTTAGTCTGTAGTCTCCTTTATATTCCATGCCATACTTTGCCCTCAAATTTAACCAATAAAATGTTAATGCATGTTTTAAAATTTATATAATTGGAAACTATGTTCAAATACAAATCCAACTATATAATCTTTGGCGACATGCATTCATATTTTATTAGTTAAATCATACTTATAAACCAAGACGGCGGTATAGTAGGTAATTAAATCGCAAACATTTTTTTATTAACCGTATGTGTACGTGGCCTTTCGTCCTCCTCTCGCACGTCTTGTCACCCCGCTGCCACAGACGGCTTACAACGCAAGCTTGCGCAGCGCGCGGGGGTGTTCTTTTTGCCAAACGGTGGCGCCAATGAATAGTCGGTGAGCCCGTACCGGCGCAACCTCGCAGGTTCCTGCGCAAGCTTCCCGACCTACTCAGTGAAATCCCCCAAATTCCCAATGCTTACCGGCCTGCTATAAAAACCCTCACGGCCGGTGAGTCCTGCGTCGCATTTCCCCTCCATCCCTGTAGCTTATCTCGTCTGCTTCTCCCATAATCGCCAATGGCACCGGTCCGTCATCGTCGCTCAGCCACTCCGCCGTCATTAGAGGACAGCTCCAGCTGGGAGGCTACACCGCGGCGGCGGCGCAATCCCCGGCGTAGTGTAGTGCTCGTGGCGTCCCTGTTTGGTTTGCGCGGAACACCCACCACACGCTCCGCCGCCGGTGCCCGTAGGCAGCTGTTGTCGGCCGCCGTTGCCGCCACACCACCGTTCCGCCACACCACCGTCGAAAGCCAGGGCCATCGCCCGCTCCACCACCGCGGCCCGAAGGCGGGAGGTGGCTGTCGTGGCCGCCATCCCACTGCCGGCCACTATGGCCATCACCCGCTCCGCCATCGCGGCCCGAAGGCGGGAGGAGGTGGGACGTTCCCTACCGAAAAGGATCATGCTTGTTGTGAGAAGCTCTGGTTTGTGAGAAGCATATACCCAAACCTGCCCCAAATGGGAAAAAATTTGTACTACGGCATGTTGATGCCGCTCCATGATAGCATGCCAAGTTTCATGAATTTCAGACGAGTTTTGGATTTACTAGAATTTAAAAACCAGGCATCTCAATGTTTTGCCGGCAATCAATGGTACCCTGGTGTTTGAAATTCATTCCCATTTCTTGCACGGGACCTAAGCATGCACCCAAGGACACAGATTTGATTTTTCAACCAATTTATATGCAATGGAGCATGTGCATGTAGTTCAAATTTGAATTATGCACATAAATGCATTGAAAACTCAGTTAATGCATAAAAATGTCCAAACGAACCCCGAAAAATCACAAAAATTCGCACAACACTCCTGTTGTTCTATATTGACACGAGAAAAAAAATTGAAGGCAATAAGAGGCAATGGATATCATTTCGTCCCCAAAGGTGGGACGTTCCCTACCGAAAACCATCATGCTTGTTGTGTGAAGTTCCGGTTTGTGAGAAGCATATACCCAAACCTGACCCAAATGGGACAAAATTTGTACCACGGCATGTTGATGCCGCTCCATGATAGCATTCCAAGTTTCATGAATTTTAGGTGAATTTTTGATTTACTAAAATTTAAAAACTAGGCATCTCAATGTTTTGCTGGCAATCAATGGTGCTCTGGTGTTTGAAATTCATTCCCATTTCTTGCATGGGACCTAACCATGCACCCAAGGACACAGATTTGATTTTTTAACCAATTTATATGCACTGGAGCATGTGCATGCAGTTCAAATTTGAATTATGCACATAAATGAATTGAAAACTCAGTTAATGCATAAAAATGTCCAAACGAACCCCAAAAAATCACAAAAATTCGCACAACACTCCTGTTGTTCTATGTTGACACGAGAAAAAGATTTGAAAGCAATAAGAGGCAATGGATATCGTTTTGTCCCCAAAGGTGGGACATTCCCTACCGAAAACCAATATGCTTGTTGTGAGAAGCTCCGGTTTGTGAGAAGCATATACCCGAACCCGCCCCAATTGGGACAAAATTTGTACCACGGCATGTTGATGCCGCTCCATGATAGCATGCCAAGTTTCATGCATTTCAGACGAGTTTTGGATTTACTAGAATTTAAAAACCAGGCATCTCAATGTTTTGCCGGCAATCAACGGTGCCCTCGTGTTTGAAATTCATTCCCATTTCTTGCATGGGACCTAATCTTGCACCCAATGACACAGATTTGATTTTTCGACCAATTTATATGCATTGGAGCATGTGCATGTAGTTCAAATTTGAATTATGCACATAAATGCATTGAAAACTCAGTTAATGCATAAAAAGTCCAAACGTACCCCGAAAAATCACAAAAATTCACACAACACTCCTGTTGTTCTATGTTGACACGAGAATTTTTTTTGAAAGCAATAAGAGGCAATGGATATTGTTTCAGCCCCAAAGGTGGGACCTTCCCTACTGAAAACCACCATGCTTGTTGTGAGAAGCTACGGTTTGTGAGAAGCATATACCCAAACCTGCCCCAAATGGGACAAAATTTGTGCCACGACATGTTGATGCCGCTCCATGATAGCATGCCAAATTTCATGAATTTCAGACGAGTTTTGGATTTACTAGAATTAAAAAACCACGCATCTCAATGTTTTGCCGGCAATCAACGATGCCCTTGTGTGTGAAATTCATTTCCATTTCTTGCATGGGACCTAAGCATGCACCCAAGGACACAAATTTGGTTTTTCGACCAATTTATATGCACTGAGCATGTGCATGTAGTTCAAATCTGAATTATGCACATAAATGCATTGAAAACTCAGTTAATGAATAAAAATTCCAAACGTACCCCGAAAAATCACAAAAATTCACACAACACTCCTGTTGTTCTATGTTGACACGAGAAAAAATTTGAAAGCAATAAGAGGCAATGGATATCGTTTTGTCCCCAAAGGTGGGACCTTCCCTACCGAAAACCATCATGCTTGTTGTCAGAAGCTCCGGTTTGTGAGAAGCATATACCCAAACCTGCCCCAAATGGGACAAAATTTGTACCACGGCATGTTATGTCGCTCCATGATAGTATGCCAAGTTTCATGAATTTCAAACAAGTTTTGGATTTACTAGAATTTAAAAACCTGGCATCTCAATGTTTTGCCGGCAATCAACGGTGCCGTGGTGTTTGAAATTCATTCCCATTTCTTGCATGGGACCTAAGCATGCACCCAAGGACACGGATTTGATTTTTCGACCAATTTATATGCATTGGAGCATGTGCATGTAGTTAAAATTTGAATAATGCACATAAATGCATTGAAAAATCAGTTAATGCATAAAAATTTCTAAACGAACCCCGAAAAATCACAAAAAATCACACAACACTCCTGTTGTTCTATGTTGACACGAGAAAAAAATTTGAAAGCAATAAGAAGCAACGGATATTGTTTCGTCCCCAAAGGTGGGACCTTCCCTACCGAAAACCATCATGCTTGTTGTGAGAAGCTCCGGTTTGTGAGAAGCATATACCCAAACCTGCCCCAAATGGGACAAAATTTGTACCACGACATGTTGATGCCGCTCCATGATAGCATGCCAAGTTTCATGAATTTCGGAGGAGTTTTGGATCTACTAGAATTTAAAAACTAGGCATCTCAATGTTTTGCCGGCAATCAACGGTGCCGTGGTGTTTCAAATTCATTCCCATTTCTTGCATGGGACCTAAGCATGCACCCAAGGACTCAAATTTGATATTTTGACCAATTTATATGCACTGGAGCATGTGCATGTAGTTCAAATTTGAATTATGCACATAAATGCATTAAAAACTCAGTTAATGCATAAAAATGTCTAAACGAACCCATAAAAATTACAAAAATTCACACAACACTCCTATTGTTCCATGTTGACGCGAGAAAAAAAATTTGAAAGCAATAAGAGGCAATGGATATCGTTTCGTCCCCAAAGGTGGGACCTTCCCTACCGAAAACCATCATGCTTGTTGTCAGAAGCTACGGTTTGTGAGAAGCATATACCCAAACTTGCCCCAAATGGTACAAAAATTTTACCACGGCATGTTGATGCCGCTCCATGATAGCATGCCAAGTTTCATGTATTTCAGACGAGTTTTTGATTTACTAGAATTTAAAACCAGGAATCTCAATGTTTTTCCGGCAATCAACGGTGCCCTGGTGTTTGAAATTCATTCCCATTTCTTGCATGGGACCTAAGCATGCACCCAAGGACACAGATTTGATTTTTCGACCAATTTATATGCATTGGAGCATGTGCATGTAGTTCAAATTTGAATTGTTCACCTGAAATGGCTTGAAATCCAATTTAATGTATTAAATGTTCAAACGAACCCAGAATAATCCCAATTCTTCTACGACACACATATAGTTGCATGTTCACTCCAGATAAAAGGTCTAGCAATTCAAACACCGTCCATTGCCGCTGTGACCCCATTATGTAATTCAAATCAAGATGAAAAATCAAGTAGATCGCACACAGTTTATTATCAGCAACCATGTGAGATGCAGCACAAAATATCCTGGAGCACCGTCGGTGTATAGTACACCTATGGCTTACGCAAGAAGGTGCATCGGCTACAGTCCACAGCCGACGTCTCAAGCACACTAGCTCGCTCCCCAAATATCATTTCACTGTTCAATCGTCACTAGTGAAAGATTGGCACGTGGACCCGCGTCGTGAGGGCAACTTCGGTGGCCCACTCCGGCGAGAGCGCGGCCGCAGCCGCCATGCGCGTGCTAACAAGGTGCATGAGTGCGGCCACAATCTGCGGCCGGGCGGCAAAGGCAGTCCAAACGGCCGCTGTTGCTTCTCAGTTGGCGGCAGCAACATCTGCCTTGGGGATAGCAACTAGCGAGAGCGGCACAACAGCTGTTCGTTCCGCTGCGACGGCCTTAGCCCTGATGGAGGCCGCCCACGACCATGTCGAGGCCGCCCACGCCCAGCTCCTGGCGGTCACCGCACAAATCGAACGAAGCTTCTCCGACAACGGTCGGCAACCCACGGCCGAAGAGCTGGCAATCGCCGAGAGCGTTCGAGTAGTCGTCCATTCCTCCGCCGCATACCTTGCGACGACGGAGCCCGTCCAAGCCCAGATCGCGTCCGCCCACGTCCAGCTCGTGGCGCCCTTTTCCAAAGAGATGGCGGACGCGGATGGCGAAATGCTTGCCGAGTATGGTGTGATGGATGCCATGGATCCCCTTCCCCAGGAGACCGTCGGGCGCGAGCTGGACATGGAGGCGGCAGTGGAGATTGACGAGCACCAGCCGTAGTAGTACTCTTTGTTTTGTTTAATTAAGAGCGCCGGTCTTTAATTTGTTAGAGTAATGTTTAGGTCAGCTAGCTCTGTTTAATTGCTGAACTTGCTCGATTAAGAAGT
The DNA here is from genome assembly GCA_021605205.1 of Aegilops longissima. Taxonomy (NCBI): domain Eukaryota; kingdom Viridiplantae; phylum Streptophyta; class Magnoliopsida; order Poales; family Poaceae; genus Aegilops; species Aegilops longissima. The sequence goes on along the minus strand of CM038682.1, from coordinate 266,876,812 downwards.
GTGAGTGTGCTGTAGTCTCCTTTGTGTACCCAAATTTTGCAATGACGTGGATGACTACTGTAACCATGGAAATTCGAACCAAAACTTTTGAAGTTCAAACTCATCACGCACGGATTAAGCCATCTGAATCGTTTGTGATGTACACATATCGTACACAGTTCTGAATAAGGGACCGTGTCTGATGACACTTTGCGCGCCAGTTTTTTCACTGAAGTGATTCCAAATTTTTGGCTTCTGCGGAAATACCTAACTCCCTGCCCCCTCCCCCCTACCAAAAGCCACATTTCCCCTCTTTCCGCCTTCCTTTCCAAGTTGAAACCTTCACTCCTTGCTTGCAGCGCCGCCTCCTTGTCGACGACCCTCCTTCACACTGCTCGGCCTCCTCTATCCAGGCAGGTAATCCACACCCGACCCCCATCCTCCTCCTCCTTCCACATCCCACATGCCCCAACCGCCGGCGCGAGCACAATACCTTCCACCTAAATCACCGACCCCTCCACCAAATAAGCGCCGGCCTAAGCCATGGTGCACGCGGTATAGCCAGGACCTCAAGGAGCATTTGGCAGCGGAGAAGCAAATCGCGGCCGCACGCACGGATGAGGTCGCGATGGCTGCCATTCGTGCCGACCCCCAGATCTTGAAGGAGCACCTTGCCATTTGCTAGCTACGCCGGTTAAGCATGCTCGGTTTACCCGTTGCGTGTGCTGCTCCTGCCTTTCCTTCACAAATTCTAGTGAATTGTGATATCTAATTTTACCATGCAATCTGTTGCTCTAGTGCATATGTTCTATATGTCGTGCAGTGTGGTGCTTACTTATTAACTGTATTTTTAATTAGTTGTCATCTTCAGTTAACTGTTTGGTTCAATTCTGCAAATGTGATGTTCAATTCTTCAGACTGTAATTTTGTATTGTCTTCCGTGTGAGAAATAAATCGAATTTATCTTTACAAAATTGTGGGTGCATTCTGTTATTGTATACCATGTGAGGAATAAATTGAATTTGTCTGTAGTAAATACATGAGAAACAAATACAACTGCTACAATTGGCTGTAGTTAACTCTTTGGTTAACTGTCTGATCTTCTATTAGGATTATGTTATATTGTGCAATGTGGTGCTCAGTTAATGTTTGGTTCATTTGTTGTGGTGTTTAGTTAACTGCTTGGTTCCATTCTGCAAAGCAATGTCCAATTGTCGTGGGTAGAATTTTGTATTGTTGTGCATGTGAGGAATAAATCGAATTTGGTTGCACTTAATACATGAGAAACATATACAAGTGCTATATTTCCTAGTTCTTAATCATGCTTGGTTTGGGTAAATGGGTTTTCCGTGTGGCTTGAATTAATCTGATGAATCTACAATGTGCTTATTTTTCATCAACATATTATACTGATAGCATGCGAACCCTTACTTAACCAGATGACTAACTACCTTATATGTGTTGCAGGGAAACAAAGGAAAGCACTGAGGTTTACAATCGAGGTTAGCACGTGCATGGTCTGTTCTCTAATAGCACATTATTATGCAATTGCAGGAACCATTCTAATATTTTGTTTTTTAACAATTTGGTCTTGCACATGTAGGTCCTGGTGTCAGAGGTTTTGACCCACTGTTCGACCCTTTTTGCATATGGGGAATGAGTTGTCCATGAATATCAATCAAATCAAGAAACTCAGAAAGATTGTTAGGATAAAGAAATTAGCGACAAAAAATAACAAGATCTTTGTCTGCACAATGAAGAAGATATCAGTTCACTACAAGATAGTACTAACTATTATACCTTGCCTTTTTTTATTCCTTTACCCCATTTCCAATATAGAGAAGATATTTATGCACATCCTTGTTTTCAGGCCTTTCCAAAGCAGTTCAGTGATGATTACCTCTCAAACCACCTCTATGGTCAACAGGCGAGGAAGGTTTTCTTAAAACACCCACGGTTCAATATTTAAGTGTTCCTGAAGAGGATGAAGGACGGAAGGTCAATCATCCACAGGCACTGGCCTAAAGTTGCAAAGACCTTCAACATGAATGAAGGCTCAATATTGGCCTTCCGCTTCAGTAGTTTTCCAGATGAGATGTATTTGTCTATATACCGTCTATGATGCTAATTTCGAAAGGTTATACATGTTGCATGTGGAACTTCTTCTTTGTGCGATTGTGTAATGGGGTAGCTGAGTCTTTGAAGCAATATCATGTTGTACTCGATGTATTTCAAATATGAAATTCTGCTTCCTTAATATGGAAATGAAATATATTGTGTGCTTAATATGAAATGTCAATTAGATTAATAAATGGATTATGAATAATCGGATAATTAGCCTGCTAATGGCGAATTTGCCTGCTAATTGGGTTTTGCTATTGCAAACGGTTGTTGAAATAATACCGTGGGCGATGACCTCAGACAACACACACAATTTCTAGGAATAAACCGTGTTGGATCAATGAACAATCACACACAACTTTCTCTTGAAAACTGTTTGCGTTAGGCCACCTTGCGCAAACGTTTACCACGTAAAAACTGTGTCTGATGGACAGCCTTTGCCACACAGTTTCTTCTACGGACCGTGTGTGATACATTCAATAACGTAAACGATTTAACGGGAAAAATTGTGTGTGATGTACCTGTGAATAGAAACGTTTTCCTTGGAGCGACTGTGTGGGATGTGCATACGGACGTAAACGTTTAGCGGGGACTGACCGTGTGGGATGTACTTGCAACCGGAAACAATTTCGCCGTATAATTGTATTTTTTAGCTCGACTCACGATTTCGTGATTTGAGCGCTTCGCCGATCGCTACGACCTCATTTTGCCGAACGTGTGTGCCAGGAGGGCATATCCCCGACGGTTTCTGGGTCATGTGGGACCTATCGCCCACACTCACTTGGAGACGGTTCCAAATGTCGTCGCGGAAAGGGGTTAAAAACCATTTGCCTAGTGAAACCTATGGCCCCCGGTTCTACTTTACATCATATAAGTTCCCGATCGATAATTCTAGTTTACTATTTATTTTGCAATCTTTATTTTCCAATCTATACAAAAAATATCAAAAATATTTATCTTATTATCTTTATCAGATCTCACCTTTGCAAGTGGCCGTGAAGGGATTGACAGCCCCTTTATCGCGTTGGTTGCAAGGTTCTTGACTGTTTGTGCAGGTACTAGGCGACTTGCGTGTAATCTCCTACTGAATTGATACCTTGGTTCTCAAAAATTGAGGGAAATACTTATGCTACTTTGCTCCATCACCCTTTCCTCTTCAAGGGAAAACCAACGCATGCTCAAGAGGTAGCAAAAACCACAATGCTTTTAGACTGAAAACCGCACTGCATCAGACAGGCTAGCGGACTGCATGATTTCCTTTTTGTGTGACGTAAATTTTTGAAGACAAGGAAGAAACCCGCACTGCTTTTAGACTGAAAACCGCACTGCATCAGACGGGCTAGCGGATTGCATGATTTCTTTTTTGTGGGACATAAATTTTTGAAGACCAGGAAGAAAACCACACTGCTTTTAGACAGAAAACCGCACTGCTTTAGACAGAAAACCGCACTGCATCAGCCGGTCAAGTGAACTTCATGATTTCTTTTGTCGAACGTAATTTTTTCTGAAACGAGTTTTTGTTGTATTTTTTCAATTTTTTTATGAACAAGAGTGGACCGTAGAGACGGGGGCAAGTGAACCACAACATATATCTAAGTGAACCACATTAATATCTTGTTGTTTCGCTAAAGTTTTCACACTTTTCATGTTGGGCGCAAGTGAACCACATCCGAGGACCAAACACACTACATGTGTTAACGTAGTTAACTAAATTTTCAAACACACGAAACAAATGAATTAAAAACTCTCAATAATATAGAGACGGACTGCAGTGTAGCGTCCCCAGCCGAACTGCATCAAAATGGCATTCAGTGTTTTTTTACAAGGAACTACAGTTTTTCAGAAAAAATCCTACAACGTCTTTGTAGATCTGGAAAATCAAATGGCATTCAGAGTAGAAAATTTTGTTGTCGCTCACCCACACATCAACGGGCGCTGAACCACACACCCTGTAACGCCCCGGATACAACTTTCCATATTCGTAACTCCAACTCTTGCCTTTTCCGGAGATGCAATATATTATTTCCTTTGTGGTTGGGTTTTGTCTTTTGTTTTGCATTGTGTTCATGTCATGCATCTCATCTCATAGCATCATGTGCATTGCATCTGCATGTTTTCATAAAGCTTGCACCCGTTCAGAAGTTGCGCGTGCCCCCCCCTTGCTTTCGTTGACCATTCCGAGGCCATTCGGGTTTTCGCTTCCCTCTTGACCGTGACCACCTAACCTCTCTTGCTAGCTCGCAGCACCCTCGTGTGCGTGTCCGAAACTTACCCGAACCCGAACCGATCTGTCGTTACCGATGGATCCAGATCATCCCCAAACATCTATAAAACATCTCCGTTTTCTTAATTGGACTTCCTAACCTATATTTTTCTCAGCCGTTCGATTTAGATCAAAGTGCTTCCTTTAGTCTGCATTTAGATCCATTTCCTATATAAACTAGACCAACCCTAGAATGTAGGGAGATGTCCCATCGAATCCTCTCGACCGCCGCCACTATCTTCCTCGGGATCCATCCCGATGCACCCACCTCCTCTCCCCGAATTCTCCATCGGGACAATCCCGCAGCCTCCTCCCGATCCACCAGCCAGCCACCACCAAATCCTCCTTCTTGCCTCGATCAAGCCCACAAGAGAGGAGCTCCTCCTCTGCTTTCTCCTCGAGCCCGCAGCAACAGCGCAGCGCCCGAGCGCTCCTCACCTTGCTGCTGCACCCCGCCCGAGCGCTCCTCACCTTGCTGCTGCACCGGGAACGAAACCCCCGCGCCCGGATCTCACCGCCATGTCAACCGTCCGAGCTCCGGTGAACCCAACCGCCTGAACCGCGTCCCGTCTTCCTCGTCGACCCCTGCAGCAGGACCAGGTCCAGCGCCATGCCCCGCCTCCTTCCCTCGTTCTTCCTCCTCCCTTTGTATTCATCTCTCAGGGCTCTCTCTCTGCCGTGGATAGGAACCGCCCGTGGATCTCTCTGCAGCCTCCCATGCGTCATGCCGGAGCTCCACCCCACGACCTCCTTGAGCACCCCGCGCCGCCCAGGTTTCCTCACCTCATCCAGCTCTCCCTTCGGTTCTCTCTCTCTCTAATCTCTCAGCCTCTTGTCTGAATTTCTCCCCCCGCCATGGCCTTGCAGCTCCCGCTGCTGCTCTGCTCTGTTCGTGGCCGTCTCCGACAGATCCGACGCGGCCCCCTGTCTTCGGCCTCGTCCCCGCCTCCAGGGCGCCGCCGGCAAGCCCTGCCGCCGCCGCCTCGCCAAGTTCCGCTGCCGGCGCCTCCTCTGCATCGCCCCGGTGCGCCTGGCCTCTTCGTCGTTGCGCTGTTCCCCTGCTTCTGCGTGCGAGGAGGACGACCAGCGCCAGGTCTCCTCGGTCGTGCGTTCACCTCCAGCCCGCTCGATCCCCTTCATCGACCGATCCAAGCCAGCCTCCCCACCGAGCCGGCCCAAGAGGCCTGGTGAGCTTCAGATCCGGCGCCTCACCCTGTGCTTTGTAGGGCCAGCTAGTTTCGGCCCGTGATGTGTTTTTTCCTTGCCTGCGAATTTAGACATTATCCAGAGACTGCAGTTTTACAGAAAAACCCTCAACATCATGCATATAATAACTCCAGAACCGTGCATCGGATTAAAATGATTTAAACATGTAAAATGCTTAGAATTTTGTGTAGATTAATTACATGCCATTTTCATCCATGTTTAAAATGTTTAAAATGATGTTCGTTTAAATTTTCTCAAATGCCATGCTAAAATGATTTATTTCATAACTAAATAACCGTAGCTCGGTTTTAAATAAACTTTATATGTAAATGGGGTGGAAAAATGCATAGATTAACTTGGCGCACTTTGTTTTACTGCTTAACAACAATAAAATATGGTTTAGGGCAGAACAGTACCAAATCTAAAATATGCATATGGGGATTTTCCGGAATTGTTGTTCGTTGTTCCGGCCTCATTTAAACTTGCCTAGATAGGTAGTTTAATTATGTTTCACCTCTTTACATGTTAACCAACATTTAATCTTGTCTTGTTCATACCCGAGATTAAACTAAATATGTCAATGTGGTGTTTTGTCAATATGCAACTCGTGGCATATTGAGCTCCACTTAACTTGTAGTATTGTTTGTTGCACTTTGCCATGCCATGCCTCATTAAAACGGACATGCATCATGCTTGATTGTGCATCATGCCATGATTACGCTTTTGCGTTTACCATGTGTTTGCTTCTTTCCGGTTGTGCTCCTTCTCGTTAGTTCATGTTTCGTTGCGATCATGAGGATCCGTTCGTCTACGCTTGGTTCGTCTTCGTGGATTCGTCTTCTTCATGGACTCGTTCTACTTCCTAGCGGGATTTCAGGCAAGATGACCATCACCTTGGATCTCATTACTATCATTAATATGCTAGTTGGCTCGTTCTACCGCTATGTTGCGTTACCTACCACTTGCTTATCAAGCCTCCCAAATTGCCATGAACCTCTAACCTTTGTCACCCTTCCTAGCAAACCGTTGTTTGGCTATGTTACCGCTTTTGCTCAGCCCCTCTTATAGCGTTGCTAGTTGCAGGTGAAGATGAAGATTGCTCCATGTTGGATTATGTTTATGTTGGGATATCACAATATCGCTTATATTATTAATGCATCTATATACTTGGTAAAGGGTGGAAGACTCGGCCTTATGCCTGGTGTTTTGTTCCACTCTTGCCGCCCTAGTTTCCGTCATATCGGTATTATGTTCTCGGATTTTGCGTCCCTAACGCGGTTGGGTGATTTATGGGACCCCCATGATAGTTCGCTTTGAATAAAACTCCTCCAGCAAGGCCCAGCCTTGGTTTTACCATTTGCCTCACCTAGCCTTTTTCCCTTGGGTTTCCGGAGCCCGAGGGTCATCTTTATTTATCCCCCCACCCCTGGGCCAGTGCTCCTCCGAGTGTTGGTCCAAACTAGAGCACCGTGCGGGACCATCCCTTGGCAACTTGGGTTACGTTGGTACCTGTACGCTTCGCTTATCCGGTGTGCCCTGAGTACGAGATATGTGCAGCTCCTATCGGGATTTGTCGGCACATCGGTCGGCTTTGCTGGTCTTGTTTTACCATTGTCGAAATGTCTTATAAACCGGGATTCCGAGACTGATCGGGTCTTCCTGGGAGAAGGAATATCCTTCGTTGACCGTGAGAGCTTGTGATGGGCTAAGTTGGGACACCCCTGCAGGGTATAAACTTTTGAGAGCCGTGCCCGCGGTTATGTGGCAGATGGGAATTTGTTAATGTACGTTTGTAGATAACTTGACACTTGACTTAATTAAAATGCATCAACCGCGTGTGTAGCCGTGATGGTCTCTTTTCGGCGTAGTCCGGGAAGTGAACACGGTTTTGGGTTATGTTTGACGTAAGTAGGAGCTCAGGATCACCTCTTGATCATTCCAAGCTTCACGACCGTTCCGTTGCTTCTCTTCTCGCTCTTATTTGCGTATGTTAGCCACCATATCATGCTTAGTCACTGTTGTAACCTCACCACTTATCCATTCCGTACCCTTTAAGCTTCGCTAGTCTTGATACCCATGGTAATGGGATTGCTGAGTCCTCGTGGCTCACAGATTACTACAACAACAGTTGCAGGTACAGGTTTTGCGATGATCATGATGCAAGAGCGATGTTTATGTTTTGGAGTTCTTCTTCTGCTTCTTCGATCAGGGGATAGGTTCCAGGTCGGCAGCCTGGGCTAGTAGGGTGGATGTCGTTTGAGTTCCTGTTTGTGTTTCATCCATAGTCGGATGTTGATCTTGTGTATGATGTATTGATGTATTTTTGCGGCATTTGTATGCCTTGTATGTATCCCCATCTATTATGTAATGTTGATGTAATGATATCCACCTTGCAAAAGCGTCTCCAAGATGCGCTTCTATCCTTGGTGGGACCTTCTAGTTCCTTTAGGATAGGGTTGCATCTTGGGCATGACAAGTTGGTATCAGAGCCTCGACCGACCATAGGAGCCCCCTTGATTGTTGGCCGTTGTTGAGTCTAGAAAAAAAACTATTTTGAGTCTTAGGATTATATATATCGGAGAGTAGGATTCTTTTTACTCCTCAGCCCCCTTCGTCGCTCTGGTGAGGACTCTCGACGTAGATGTTTTGTCTCTCCTCTCCTCAAATTTCACTAAAAAAAAATTTAGGATCACGCGGGTATCTTGGAATTGTTCCGATGGTATTGTGACGAGAACATTGTTCTTGGTGCCTCCTGACATTTAGGGGTTGTGGCAGTGTCCCGGGGAGTTGAGCTCCGAGGTGTTGTCGTCACAATTTTATTGTTGCAGTTCTGGAATACCTGAGTTTTGCCGACATTGAAAATCTCTTTTATGCAGTTGTTGGTGAGATAACCTCGACGCCACCCAAGATCGGGAGTTCGGGAGTATTGCCATAGCTCGTATAATGATGCTTTTCAAGGTTGAGGTACGATTTCGGAGTTTTCTTGGTTATGTGTTGATGGATGGATACAGCTGGATGTAGGGATTGTTAGTTTGGGTGAGATATATTGCTTCCCCTGTATCCCCAACACCAGATTGCATAACCAGAAAGTTTCGGGCGTTTATAGGTGGGAATTCTAGTAGCTCCTAGAATATTTTTCCGACAGATGCATGATATGGGATTGGGTATATCTCTATCATATGTATTTGTTCCGGCTTATTCTGCAAGCCAAATCCTGTGTTTTGTTTTATTTGTGGTATTCGAGTTGCTTCGAAGTCAAATATTGAACCCATACCTTTCCTAAACGGTGTTCTCATATTGCTATGTGAATACTAATCCTTCTTGATCATCGAGGTCGTCATGTTAATTCTTTTCCAACCGGCGTGCTTCTATTCAAGTGGATCCGATCATTTCAACATTTGTGAGATCAATTCTAAGTTTTCTCAACGTTATCCGTTTCATCCGTCCCCAAGTTGCCTTTGTTTTCCCGCCCTCCCTCCCTTTTTCTTCAAGGACTCAGATTTCTTAATCATGTATCCTTTTATTTGTGGGAAGTCTCTTCATTCTTTTCTTTCAATGTTCTTATCCGATGATTTCCCGTGAAGATGCTCAACAGTTTCAAGTTCATCATCCTGCATTGTTGTTTCTTCTCCGGTGGATCCAATTCAAGCTCTCGATATTCATCATATTCCTTTCCTCGTTTCTAATGCTTTCTCATGCCGATGCACCTCTTAACCATTCACTTCTTCCTATTCATTTGTTCTGGAGTGCTAAAGATATCTCACAAGATTTGTGTTTCCATTCTTAATCCGTTCAAGCTATTTGGAGATTGTTATCTCATTCAAGCCATTTAATTCTACTAGTGCAATCTCTATTTCAAGCAATCCTTCAATGATGTTTCTTTCGAGTGGGCCCTAACCCACAGGTCTTTTCCCAGGTTCTTACCTGACTCTTCTAATTATTCCGGAGCTATTCCCAATTTTTTTTTCGAAGTGTGATGTAAGATTGGATTCCATCAGTCACATGCCTTCTCCAAGATCGCTTTCAAATTCTTTTCATTGCTGGTTCAACCTTTTCGGTTTTCATTCTCCCGGAGTATCTCAACAAATTTTGGTGGTGTTTTCCGTCATCATTTGAAGACCGAAGAAGAGTTCCTCTTAAATCCTTACCCGTTCTTCCAAAGATGCGTAGTTCAAGCTTGATGCCATCCTCTCGTACTTGTTTTCGATTGTGAGAATTCTTTTCACCCATTCGGAAAATTTCATGAGTTGTTTCCATTTCTTTCCTCCGAAGGCCATCATGTCATAATTCTTCATTCTCAGCGTGTAGCTATCGTTCTCAAATCTTATCGGTGCATCGTTCAAATATCCTCTAATCAATTCATGATCTCTTCATTCTCATGTATCTAAATCCCCTCAAGTGTCTTCATTCATTTTCCAATTCTTCCCGGTGAATTGTGCCCTTGCTACTCTCTTTTCCAATTTTTACGGTGTTTCGTTCAAGATTTCACTTCCTTTGTTATCTTATCAATTCATTCGTTGTTTCCAAATCCCACCGGTGGTTCCATCAATACCTTCTCAAGTTTGCGCTATCTCTATCCTTAATCCCTCAAGAAGAAAAAGTAGTATGCCAAATCTGTTGCTTGTCATCAATTTAAATTGGTGAAGGATACGCATAACATAATTCTTATTATTGTTTCATCCAAGTGATCTAGTTTCTTCTTTCCAGATTTATTCATCATGTCACATTTCTCGGTTCGAGATGCTTCATCTTTTCTTTTCCGGAGTTCCAAGTTTTTCCGCATTATCGTCGCGAAGCTCCATCTAAATCATTGCAAGGCTTCACCTTGTGTTTTCAACTTCTCTTTCTGTTTATCATCCTTTTATTACCAGAGTTCTTCATGGAGGCTCTACATGGTGGTTCGTCAAGGATTCCTTTCATTCTTCATTTGTTCTTCAAGACTTCTCTCGAGGTGATGATCCCACAAGCTATACTAAAAAATTAAGCATGGTTCTCAACACATGTTTTGTTTTGAGGCGTTCAAGCATTCTTCATCTTGCATTCCAAAGTGGAATTCTCCCACCTTATCTTTTGAGATGGTGTTATGTCATTCTTGATAATTTCCCTTCAAGTTTTATGATTCACATGTTGTCAAGAATGAGGTATTTTAAATTCATCAATCCCTTTGTTGGAGTTATCTTGGGTCATATTTCACCTAAAGCCTTCCCTAAGGAATGTTGCTATTTGTGGTGCGTATCTATGATCCAATTTTCTCCTTCTCATCTCGGTGAAGAAGTTTTTTCATCTTTGTAGTGCTCTCAACAAAATAAATGCTTTCCATTAGTGGCCGGTTGTCACCTCATAGTCTTGATATGTTTCCATAAGCCCACTACAAGCTTATTCTTTTCGGTGTTGGTTTTCCAACAACTCCGTTATAACCTTCTTGGAATGGTACTTTCCAAGCTCATTTGTGGCAGAAGTTGGCATTTTCTTCTCCATTCTGTTATTCCAATGATCTATCTTCTATTCTTTCTTCCGGAGGCATTGTGTTGTTGCTCTCTTCACTCATCATCTTGAATTGTGAGGATCGTGTTCTTTTCATGCTTATCCATTTAATCGGAGTGTGGTGTCATCTCTTCAAGTTCTTTTCATCTTATCAAGTCTTGCATCTCTTTTCAACCGGAGTGTTGTCCGATTTTGATCTTGCCTTGTTCCTTGTTTATCTCGTTTCAACCAGAGTGGTTCCAATTCCTTCTTGTCCATTGTACTCGTCATTCATAGCTTTGCAACCTCCAAGGTTCACATGGTGTACCTTGTTTCTATTTTCTACTGCAGTGCTATCAATTGTGTTCAACTCTGTTACGTTCTTTATTTCAACTTTTCAGCTTCTCAAGGTTCTTTGGTTTCACTCATTGGTTGAAGAAGCAACTTAGTTTTACCTCCTCTCTTCCTCTTCCATTTTCTCTCCGGCGCCATCCTAGATCTCGGGACGAGATCCTCTCGTAGTGGTGGAGTGTTGTAACGCCCCGGATACAACTTTCCATATTCGTAACTCCAACTCTTGCCTTTTCTGGAGATGCGATATATTATTTCCTTCATGGTTGGGTTTTGTCTTTTGTTTTGCATTGTGTTCATGTCATGCATCTCATCTCATAGCATCATGCGCATTGCATCTGCATGTTTTCATAAAGCTTGCACCCGTTCGTAGTTGCCGCGTCCCCCACCCCCTTGCTTTCGTTGACCGTTCCGAGGCCATTCGGGTTTTCGCTTCCCTCTTGACCGTGACCACCTAACCTCTCTTGCCAGCTCGCAGCACCCTCATGTGCGTGTCCGACACTTACCCGAACCCGAACCGGTCTATCGTTACCGATGGATCCGGATCATCCCCAAACATCTATAAAACATCTTCGTTTTCTTAATTGGACTTCCTAACCTATATTTTTCTCAGCCGTTCGATTTAGATCAAAGTGCTTCCTTTAGTCTGCATTTAGATCCATTTCCTATATAAACTAGACCAACCCTAGAATGTAGGGAGATGTCCCATCGATTCCTCTCGACCGCCGCCACTATCTTCCTCGGGATCCATCCCGATGCACCCACCTCCTCTCCCAGAATTCTCCATTGGGCCAATCCCACAGCCTCCTCCCGATCCACCAGCCAGCCACCACCAAATCCTCCTCCTTGCCTCGATCAAGCCCACAAGAGAGGAGCTCCTCCTCTGCTTTCTCCTCGAGCCCGCAGCAACAGCGCAGCGCCCGAGCGCTCCTCACCTTGCTGCTGCACCCCGCCTCCATTCCGGCGCCAGGAACGAAACCCCCGCGCCCGGATCTCACCGCCGTGTCAACCGTCCGAGCTCCGGTGAACCCAACAGCCTGAACCGCATCCCGTCTTCCTCGTCGATCCCTACAGCAGGACCAGGTCCAGCGCCATGCCCCGCCTCCTTCCCTCGTTCTTCCTCCTCCCTTTGTATTCATCTCTCAGGGCTCTCTCTCTGCCGTGGACAGGAACCGCCCATGGATCTCTCTGCAGCCTCCCGTGCGTCTTGCTGGAGCTCCACCCCACGACCTCCTCGAGCACCCCGCACCGGCCAGGTTTCCTCACCTCATCCAGCTCTCCCTTCGGTTCTCTCTCTCTCTCTAATCTCTCAGCCTCTTGTCTGAATTTCTCACCCCGCCATGGCCTTGCAGCTCCCGCCGCCGCTCTGCTCTGTTCGTGGCCATCTCCGACAGATCCGACGCGGCCCCGTGTCTTCGGCCTCGTCCCTGCCTCCAGGGCGCCGCCGGCAAGCCCCGCCGCCACCGCCTCGCCAAGTTCCGCTATCGGCGCCTCCTCTGCATCGTGCCAGTGCGCCTGGCCTCTTCGTCGTCGCGCCGTTCCCCTACTTCTGCGTGCGAGGAGGACGACCAGCGCCAGGTCTCCTCGGCCGTGCGTTGACCTCCAGCCCGCTCGATCCCCTTCATCGATCGATCCAAGCCAGCCTCCCCACCGAGCCGGCCCATGAGGCCTGGTGAGCTTCAGATCCAGCGCCTCACCCTGTGCTTTGTTGGGCCAACTAGTTTCGGCCCGTGATGTGTTTTTTCCTTGCCTGCGAATTTAGACATTATCTAGAGACTGCAGTTTTACAGAAAAACCCTCAACATCATGCATATAATAACTCCAGAATAATGCATCGGATTAAAATGATTTAAACATGTAAAATGCTTAGAATTTTGTGTAGATTAATTACATGCCATTTTGATCCATGTTTAAAATGTTTAAAATGATGTTTGTTTAAATTTGCTCAAATGCCATGCTAAAATGATTTATTTCATAACTAAATAGTCGTAGCTCGGTTTTAAATAAACTTTATATGTAAATGGGGCTGGAAAAATGCATATATTAACTTGGCGCACTTTGTTTTACTGCTTAACAACAATAAAATATGGTTTAGGGCAGAACAATACCAAATCTAAAATATGCAAATGGGGATTTTCCGGAATTGTTGTTCGTTGTTCCGGCCTCATTTAAACTTGCCTAGATAGGTAGTTTAATTATGTTTCACCTCTTGCCATGTTAACCAACATTTAATCTTGTCTTGTTCATACCCGAGATTAAACTAAATATGTCAATGTGGTGTTTTGTCAATATGCAACTCATGGCATATTGAGCTCCACTTAACTTGTAGTATTGATTGTTGCACTTTGCCATGCCATGCCTCATTAAACCGGACATGCATCATACTTGATTGTGCATCATGCCATGATTATGCTTGTGCATTTACCATGTGTTTGCTTCTTTCCGGTTGTGCTCCTTCTCGTTAGTTCCTGTTTCGTTGCGATCATGAGGATCCATTCGTCTACGCTTGGTTCGTCTTCGTGGCTTCGTCTTCTTCATGGACTCGTTCTTCTTCCTAGCGGGATTTTAGGCAAGATGACCGTCACCTTGGATCTCATTACTATCATTGCTATGCTAGTTGCTTTGTTCTACCGCTATGCTGCGTTACCTACCACTTGCTTATCAAGCCTCCCAAATTGCCATGAACCTCTAACCTTTGTCACCCTTCCTAGCAAACCGTTGTTTGGCTATGTTACCGCTTTTGCTCAGCCCCTCTTATAGTGTTGCTAGTTGCAGGTGAAGATGAAGATTGCTCCATGTTGGATTATGTTTATGTTGGGATATCACAATATCCCTTATATTATTAATGCATCTATATACTTGGTAAAGGGTGGAAGACTCGGCCTTATGCCTGGTGTTTTGTTCCACTCTTGCCGCCCTAGTTTCCGTCATATCGGTATTATGTTCTCGGATTTTGCGTCCCTAACGTGGTTGGGTGATTTATGGGACCCCCTTGACAGTTCGCTTTGAATAAAACTCCTCTAGCAAGGCCCAACCTTGGTTTTACCATTTGCCTCACCTAGCCTTTTTCCCTTGGGATTCCGGAGCCCGAGGGTCATCTTTATTTATCCCCCCCCTGGGCCAGTGCTCCTCCGAGTGTTGGTCCAAACTAGAGCACCGTGCGGGACCGTCCCTTGGCAACTTGGGTTACGTTGGTACCTGTACGCTTCGCTTATCCGGTGTGCCCTGAGAACGAGATATGTGCAGCTCCTATCGGGATTTGTCAGCACATCGGGCGGCTTTGCTGGTCTTGTTTTACCATTGTCGAAATGTCTTGTAAACTGGGATTCCGAGACTGATCGGGTCTTCCTGGGAGAAGGAAGAGCTTGTGATGGGCTAAGTTGGGACACCCCTGCAGGGTATAAACTTTTGAGAGCCGTGCCCGCGGTTATGTGGCAGATGGGAATTTTTTAATGTCCGGTTGTAGATAACTTGACACTTGACTTAATTAAAACGCATCAACCGCGTGTGTAGCCGTGATGGTCTCTTTTCGGCGGAGTCCGGGAAGTGAACACAGTTTTGGGTTATGTTTGACGTAAGTAGGAGTTCAGGATCACCTCTTGATCATTGCTAGCTTCACGACCGTTCCGTTGCTTCTCTTCTCGCTCTTATTTGCCTATGTTAGCCACCATATCATGCTTAGTCGCTGCTGTAAGCTCACCACTTATCCATTCCGTACCCTTTAAGCTTTGCTAGTATTGATACCCATGGTAATGGGATTGCTGTGTCCTCGTGGCTCATAGATTACTACAACAACAGTTGCAGGTACAGGTTTTGCGATGATCATGACGCGAGAGAGATGTTTACTTGTTTTGGAGTTCTTCTTCTGCTTCTTCGATCAGGGGATAGGTTCCAGGTCGGCTGCCTGGGCTAGCAGGGTGGATGTCATTTGAGTTCCTGTTTGTGTTTCATCCGTAGTCGGATGTTAATCTTGTGTATGATGTATTGATGTATTCTTACGGCATTTGTATGCCTTGTATGTATCCCCATCTATTATGTAATGTTGATGTAATGATATCCACCTTGCAAAAGCGTCTCCAAGATGCGCTTCTATCCTTGGTGGGACCTTCTACTTCCTTTAGGATAGGGTTGCATCTTGGGCGTGACACACCCGCACTGACCAAACCACACACCCTAGCGTCGATGGGCTGCACGACCATGATTACAGGACTACACACCACAATATGGACGAGGAAGGATGTCAAGTGGTTTGCCGAGGAGCATTATGGACTGCTCGGACGAGCAAAAATGGGCTGCATTGACAAGCAAAATTGAGCTGCAAAACGACGAGCCCGCGAACCAGAAGGCACACACCATCCTCCTCCTCATCGTTTTGCCGGCGCCATCGCTCTGCACGTCCACGTGCCGCTGAACTGCACAAAGAAAACAAAATTGGATCTGGAGGATGCGGCGTTCTGCGGGTGAGCACAAGGAGGATCCATGTGGTCAGGGATGGTGTTTTCCATCGTGGGAGAGTGTGCTGCGGGTTGGGGTCGAGTGGCCCATGCACCGGGGAGTCCAGAGAGGTAGGGGCACGGTGTCGGTGAGACACAGATAAGGCAGGGTCACCATGATCCATGGCGATGAGAGGGGTCAGCGGTGTCTGCTGCTCAGCAAATGGCGGCGCGGAGATGGAGAAGGCCAGGGAGAGCCAAGGGAAGGCCAGGCAGGTGAATGGTGGTGCGGCGGCCGTGGATCTCAGCCGGCATCGGAGAAGATGACCCCTGGAACAGAGAGCGAGAGGGTTGCGGCGGCGCTTCCTGCGGCCGGACCAGAGGCACGACGAATGGGGGAGGAAGGTGTGGGCGGAGACCGGCGGCGGCGGGAGGCCCTAGTGCTCGGCGCGGGTGGCCGTGATTTTGGGCGGTGGTGCCGCGGCAGCGCGGGGGTAGGAGGCGGCGGGGTGTCGCGGGGGGTAAGAGGTTCTTGGGCGGCTGGGGTGGGAGGGCGGGCGGGCGAGGGGAGGTGGTGGCGGGGCGGCGCGAGGAAGGAGGCGGTGGGGCGGTGCAGGGTAGGAGGCGGCGCGGCAGCGCGAGGGAGTTGACGAGCTGGAGATGGAGGTCGTGGGAGAGAGATGGGAGGGTTGGTGGACGAGCAGAAGATAGAGTGTGGCATTTTTTTTCTAACGCAGTTCGGTTCACTTGGGTTGCAGGTTTAGTTTGTAGTGTTATCAGAAAAAGGCTTTGGTGTTGTTAGAATAAGGTCTTAAGGGGTGTTATTAGAATAGACTCACCGCATATATATTAGCAAAAAAGTTATTCTGATAACACTTCTGCACTGCACGCTCAACGCAAGAGCACCGCACTTTCACTAGCAAGGGCACTGCAATACAGAGACTAGTGAACCTCCCGTCGCAAAAAACTGCACGCGGTGTTTTCTTGGTACTATTTTCGATCCTGTTTTTAAACGGTTGGTCAGAATGAGGCATGTAATATACTGTTAAAAATCTATGGATTAGACGCAACTTCGCCATGTTGAAATAAATTTCAAGATTCATCACGGTTTAAGAGCAGTTTCAAAAACAGTGCGGCGCACGACCAGTTGCAGCGAGCGTTTTTTCACTTTTTTTTCTAAACCGCTAGCCGGAATGAAGCAAATGATACACCGTTGGAAAGATATCGTCAAGGCGCATCTTTTTCATATCCATTATTTTCACTAATTCGTTACGGTTTAAGAGCAATTTCAAATTTACTAAATCGTGGAATTCTGTTTTTTTAAAAAAAATCAAATTTTTTATACTGTTTCTGCTCCAATTTTTTAATCATTTGTCGAAACGGGTCATGTAATATACCATTGAAAAGCTATGGACGAGACGCAACTTCCATATGTTGAAATGTTTTTTAGATTCCTTATGGTTTTATGTTAATTTTTAAAATCGTGCGACTGAAGATGTGTGGCAGCGGACGTTTTTCACGAAATTTTTACAAACCGTTGGTCGGAATGATTCAAATTATATGTCGTTGGAAAGATATCGACGAGGTAAAACTTTTTCATGTAGAACACTCTCTCTGATTACTTATGGTTTAAGAGCAATTTTGATTTTAATGAAATAGAGACACTGTTTTTTCGTGACCAAAATCGTCGTATGTACTGCATCAGACAGAAAACCGCACTGCTTCAGAATGAAAACCGCATTGCACCGAACGGGCAAGCGAGTTGTATAATTTTTGTCGGACGTTATTTTTCTCAGACGAGTTTTTGTTGTCTTTTTTTAAACTTTTGTTATGAACATGAGTGGACCAAGAGATGAGAGAAAGTGAACCGCGACGTGTGAACTTCATCCGACAGAAAACCGCATTGCTTCGGACTGATAATCGCACTGCATTAGACGAGCAGGTGAACTTTATGATCTTTGTGTCGGACATAAATTTTCTTAGATGAGTTTTTGCGAGTTTTTGTTGTATTCTTTCCAACTTTTTTTATGAACGAGAGTGTACCCTAGAGATGAGGGCAAGTGAATCGTGACATATATCAAAGTGAACCACATTACTATCTTGTTGTTTCGCTAAAAAATTTGCACTTTTCATGTTGGGCACAAGTGAACATCATCACTCGCAAAAGTGAACGACATCCGAGGACCAAACGCACTGCATTCGACTGAATTTTGAAACACACAAAACAAATTGCACTTCATATAGAGGGGTAATGAGCTACTTTTTTCAATCGTCCCACAAACAAAACGAATTGCTTTAGAAAAATAAGTGAACCTCCCACAAACAAAACAAATTGCTTTAGAAAAATAAGTGAACCTCCCATGGGGATTTCTTTCTCTTTTTTTACAAAGTGAACCACTAAGTGGCTGCACTTCTTTTCACAAAGTGAACCCCCATTGTTTTAACGTGAGAACAACAAAGAGTTTTGGTGAACTACATGATGTTTGAGTAAATACAAACAAGTAAACTAAAGCAAATTTCATCATAGGCAGGCAGCACCTGAAATGCATCCAGGAAACTGCACAAAATAGCTAGCCGAGCCGCACAGCCACACAAACTGCACTGGCTGAGATGTACTCCTGTCGAACAGCATCGACGGCCAAATCTGAAGAGAAAACTTTTTCTGAACTGCACGGAGTGGTCGCCACCATAGGAACAAGGAGAGGAGGGAAGTGAGACGGCTGGAGAGGTGGAGACCCAGGCATTGCTGCCGACATTGCGGTGTGCCCACAAATTGCACCTACACGAGCACTGAACCACATCTCACACCACCACCGAGCCAGGATATTCTGAAGGGTAGGAGTGGTCGGCCAGAGAACTGCACGCACAAGCTAGCCAAGCTGCACGCGCCGCGCAACTGAGCTGCACTCCTGTCTCCGGTGAACTGCAACACACATGCACCGCTTTCCCCATCCTTCTGGCGCTGTGTCGATGTTGTCTCGTTGATGGAGAAGAGGACGACGCGTGCTGGACATCGACGGGAGGCCACCAAACTCCACGGCAACCCTAGGAGTAGGTGGCCGTAGGGGAGCTACTGAAATTGAGGAGGCCATGCGCACTCGATCTGGATGCGCTCGACACCCGGCGTCCAACTCGACGGTCGACGAAAAGACCCATGATTGCGGCACCAGCGTGAAGCTCGTGGTGCTCCCATGTGGTTCTCCAGTCGACAGCGACAAATGTGTGGGGAGCGGCTACCTAGTTTGAAGGATCTGACGCCATTTTTGTGGGCATGCGTGCTGGGGAGAAGAGCCCCTCGTTGTCTTGCTGCAAAGGAGGTAGGGGAAGGTCACTTGAATGAGGAGGAGGCGACGGGGGTAAGATTTGCGGTGGAGGAAGGAGCCCGGCTGCACGCGCGCGGGTGGGGATCCGCCCACCGGCTCATGGTGATAGAGTTCATCGGATCCGCCGCGGGAGAGATGAGGAGGTGGGTTGACTCGTCGGATCCGCCGCGGGGCAGCAGGGGCTGGGGCCGCTAGCGCATGCCTCCTGACCGGCCTCCTCCTGGTGTCAAGCCAGGGAGTTGCTCGACGGGACCTCCCTACCGGAGAGGGAGAGGACGACCCGGGCCGCGGCGGCGCTGCCATGGCAGCGGGGCGCCGGCGGGGCGGGGCAGTGCGTCGTAGCTAGGTGGTGGGCAGGCTCGGGGTTCTGGTTAACGAGGCCGTCGGCGGTGGAGTGACGCGCTTGTGCGGCGGCACCGACGGTGGTAGGTGGTGGGGGATTGTATGACCTTGAAGTATGTCTAGAGGGGGGTGATTAGACTACTTGACCAATTAAAAACTTAACCTTTTCCCAATTTTAGACTTTGGCAGATTTTAGCTATCTTTGCACAAGTCAAGCAATCTTCGCACAATTCAAGCAAGCATGCAAAGAGTATATGAGCAGCGGAATTTAAAGCATGCAACTTGCAAGAAACTAAAGGGAAGGGTTTGGAGGATTCAAACGCAATTGGAGACACGGATGTTTTTGTCGTGGTTCCGATAGGTGGTGCTATCGTACATCCACGTTGATGGAGACTTCAACCCACGAAGGGTAGCAGTTGCTTGTGAGTCCACGGAGGGCTCCACCCACGAAGGGTCCACGAAGAAGCAACCTTGTCTATCCCACCATGGCCGTCGCCCACGAAGGACTTGCCTCGCTAGCGGTATATCTTCACGAAGTAGGCGATCTCCTTGCCCTTACAAACTCCTTGGTTCAACTCCACAATCTTGTCGGAGGCTCCCAAGTGACACCTAGCCAATCTAGGAGACACCACTCTCCAACAAGTAACAAATGGTGTGTTGATGATGAACTCCTTGCTCTTGTGCTTCAAATGATAGTCTCCCCAACACTCAACTCTCTCTCATAGGATTTGGATTTGGTGGAAAGAAGATTTGAGTGGAAAGAAACTTGGGGAAGGCTAGAGATCAAGATTCATGTGGTTGGAATGGAATATCTTGGCCTCAACACATGAGTAGGTGGTTCTCTCTCAGAACTGGTAAGTTGGAAGTGTAGGTTTGTTCTGATGGCTCTCTCCACGAATGAAGAGGAGGTGGAGGGGGTATATATAGCCTCCACACAAAATCTAACTGTTACACACAATTTACCAAACTCGGTGGGACCGAATCAACAAACTCGGTCGAACCGATTCAGTAAACCTAGTGACCGTTAGGGTTTTCGGTGGGACTGACATGCAACTCGGTAGGACCGATATGGTTAGGGTTAGGGCATAACGTAATCTCGGTGAGACAGATTACACAAACTCGGTGAGACCGATTTTGGTAATTAGCTAACCGAGAGTTGGTCGTAAACTTCGGTGGGACGATTCGCTCTTTCGGTGAGACCGAAATGTTACGAAAGGGAAACAGAGAGTTTACATTGCAATCTCGGTGGGACCGATCGCTCACTTCGGTTAGACCGAAACGTTACGAAGGGAAACAGAGATTACAATCCCATCTCGGTGAGACTGAGATCCCTATCGGTGAAACCGATTTGCCTAGGGTTTGTGGCAGTGGCTATGACATTTGAACTCGGTGGCGCTGGATAGAAAGAATCGGTAGGACCGATTTTGACTTTAGGTTTAGGTCATATGTGGATGTGAGAAAGTAGTTGAGGGTTTTTGGAGCATATCACTAAGCACATGAAGCAAGAGGCTCATTAAGCAACACCTCATCCCTCCTTGATAGTATTAGCTTTTCCTATAGACTCAATGTGATCTTGGATCACTAAAATGTAAAATGTAGAGTCTTGAGCTTTTGAACTTGAGCCAATCCTTTGTCCTTAATATTTTGAGGGATCCACTTTCATCATCCATGCCATGCCATTCATTGAGCTTTCCTGAAATATTTGTCTTGGAATAGCATTAGCTCAATGAGCTATATGTTGTTATGAATTACCAAAACCACCTAGGGATAGTTGCACTTTCAGGGATCGGGAGGTTGCTGCCGGTGGGGTGTGGGAATTCCTGTCGTGCGGGAGGTTACGAGAGGTGGGGTGGGGTAGGTGCTTTGTTTAAGGGATCTGATGCGGTTCGGTTAGGATGATGCAACAGTGTGTTTGTGTTAACAGAATAAGAAAATTGTTAGCAGAATAAGACTCTTAAGGGGTGTTATGATAACACCCTTAAGACCTTATTCTACAACCCAAAACCTTATTCTGCTAACATCGGACTAGACGCCCAGCCCCGAAGAAAAAACCCAACCCCCACCTTATCCATTCCTAAAACCAGCCCAATCCTCTCTATCTCCCTGTGCTCCCCAACTCCCGCCCCGCCTTCCACACCGCGCTTCGCACCGTCGCCCCGCCTCTCGTCTCGCGCCGCCGTCCCGCCTCCCACCCCGTGCCTTCGCACCGCCGCCCCGCCTCCCGTCCCGCGCTGCCGCCCCGCCTCCCTCCTGTGCCTTCGCACCGCCGCCCCGTCTCCCACCCCGCGTCGTTGCCCCGACTCCCGCCGCGCGCCCACCGTGCGCCACCTTCCTTCCTCACCGTCGCACCGCCTCCCCGCGTCGCCTACCTTCCCCGCGCCCCACCACATTCCACCGGCCGCCCAGAATTGCCACGCTGCCGGCCGCCCCACGCCGTTGTGGATCCAACTAGGCCCGAGGGAGGAGATCAACCGGCTCTCTTCCTCCTCTCCAACGAGGCCTGGGCGCCCCCTCCTCCGGCGCGGACCAGCCACCCCGGATCCCGGCCCTCGCCGCCATCACCTCCGCTCTACACTGCGGGTGGATCCGGGCCGCCACTGCCTGCGTCGCGCCCCTGGGTTCCCCACCGGACTCCCCTCTACCTTTCTCTGAACTGCACAGCATGCAGTGCGGGCGACTGTGGCATGCAGTGCAGCTCGGCCCGGCATGCAGCTCGGCCCCCGCCCCGGCGTGCGGGCACCCTCACGTGCAGCATCGGTGGGCTGGAGGTCCGACATCTCCCTGGTCTCCACTCTCCCCTAGCCAGATCCGCCCATTCTCGAGGTGTGACTCCGACACCGCCGAGCTGCATCGCCCATTCCCTGCTCACTAATTTGGTTGCCTGTGGCTGTGTGTCGTGCATCGTCGTGCCCCGAATGGCAAGATGTGTGGCACCTGCGGGCGTCCAGTACGGCCAACGTCGGCGTGCAGTGCGGCCGACGACAGCATGCAGTAGGGCATACGACGGCATGCAGTTCGGTGACCCTCCCACGTGCCACAACAACCTCGAGTAGCAGCGCGGCTGGGAGTGGGCTGCGGTAACCATGAGTAGCCACATCTCTTCTTGGACAAACTTCTTCAAAAGGTTGCGGTTCTCATTCCTTTTATTTGCAGTGCGCTTGCAGTTTGGCGCACCTGGACGAGCAGCTAGCTTATTTATGTTCTCGGCAATCTACGTCTCGGTACAGTTAAGTTTCAGGTTGGCAGCCCCAATTCGTTTGCCAGGCCATTTGCAGTTCGTCGGCGGGCAGAGTTGTAGTGCCTCTGCCATGTAGTAACCCCATGAGGGTTATATTGTATTTTTCTGTCAGAGTTTGTTTCTGCAAAATTGCGGTGATCATCTGCAGATGAGTTCACCTAGGAGCAGTCATGTGAACTCCCGTAGAGGTTCATCTAGGAGATGTACTTATTATAGTTTGTTTTAAATTATCAGGGACAAAAAAAGAGTTAACTTGTTGCTAACCTTATGCTCACTGAGAAAACCACACGTCCACTGTGTAAAAACACATGATGGACACATGAAGAGCTTAAAATGTATTCCCTCCATGCGGAAATACTTATCATCAAAATGAATAAAAGGAAATGTATCTAGACGTATTTTAGTTCTAGATACATCTCTTTTTATCCATTTTAATGACAAGTATTTTCGGACGGAGGGAGTATGCAATTAGAAAGTTTGTGTTTTTGAGAGGTTCACTTTTTCAATACCCAGACGCCATGCAGTCCATATTCACATTTTATTACAAAAAATAAAAAAATGCAATTCATTCGGTTTGTCTCGCAGCCCAGATTGACGTCAATCGAAGCTCACAAAAAATGTGTAACAGAACTCCAAAAATAAGTTCACTTCGGTGCGCTACAAAAACTTCACTTTATCAAGGCAGCTCACTTAGTTTAAAGTATATATTTCTAGAACATGATATAGAAAACATGATGTGGTTCACTAAGACTCGGTCCCGCTGATCTGATGCGTTTATCTAAAAAGTGTCCTGATGCATTTATCAAATAGTTGGAAAACAAGAGAAAACTCCTTTGTTCTTCACTTGGTAAACGAGAGGAAAAACATCTCAAAGAATTTCACTTCTTTTTTTATGTAGTTCACTCGCTCAGTCGTTGTTTCACTTATGTAGTGTTGCGGCTCACTTACTCTAAAAAATTTGAAGTACAAATAATTGTTACAGAAATGACAACCAAAACTATGTGGTTCATTTCTCGATAGTGTTGTGGTTCACTTACGCCCGATGTGAAGTGTTGATCACTTCCTCGCCTGAGAAAATTTATGTTTCACAAAAGAAATCATGAAGTTCACCTGACTGCCTGATGCAGTGTGATTTTTAGTATGAAGCAGTGCGTTCTTCTGTCCGATGCAGTACACACGACGATTTTGGTCTCGCGAAAAACAGAGTATCCGTTTTTCGGTAAAATCAAAACTACTATAAAACCGTAAGGAATCGGAGAGTGTTCTACATGAAAAAGTTGTGCCTCATCGATATCTTTCCAACGGCATATAATTTGAATCATTTCGACCAGCGGTTTGTAAAAATTTCACGAAAAATAGCCGCTGCCTCTCGTCGTCAGCCGCACGATTTTCAAAATTAACTAAAAACCGTGAGGAATCTCAAAACCATTTCAACATATGAAAGTTGCGCCTCATCCGTAGCTTTCCAACGGCATACCATATGCCTCGTTTCGATAAACAGAGCAAAAACTGGAGCAAAAACAGTACCAAAAATTTGATTTTTTTTAAAACAGAGTTCTGCGATTTTAGTAAATTTGAAACTGCTCTTAAACCGTAATTAATTAGAGAAAATAATACATATGAAAAAGATGGGCCTCGACGATATGTTTCCAACGGTGTATCATTTGATTTAATCCGGCTAGCGGTTTAGAAAAAAACGCAAAAAACGCTTGCTGCCACTCGTCATGCGGCGCACCATTTTCAAAACTGCTCTTAAACCGTGAGGAATCCCGGAAAGTGTTCAACATGACGAAGTTGCGCCTAATCCATAGCTTCTCAACGGTATATTACACGCCTCGTTCTGTTAAACGGTCAAAAAATTAGAGCGAAAAAGGTACCGAAAAAACACCGCGTGCAGTTTTTTCCGACACGAAGTTCACTCGCCTGAGTACTGCAGCACACTTGGTTCAAATAATGACGTGCACTTGTGTTGAGCGTGCAGTGCGGAAGTGTTATCACAATAGTTATTCTGCTCATATTAGCAGAATAGACCGGCTGTGTGTGTGTGTGTGTGTGTGTGAGTGTGTGTGTGTGTATATATATATATATATATATATATATATATATATATATATATATATATATATATATATATATATATATATATATAGGGATTGTCTATTCGTCACCCTGGGTGAGGAATAGTTATTTTCACCCCTCTATTATACCATTAATATACCGTAATTTTACGTTTACGTAAGTTTTGTCTTATTCTCGACATAAAAGATACCGTAAGAAAATATATAATAAATCGTAAAAAATATTTTATGTTATGTAAAATTACAAGCGTAAAAACATAGTGTAAAATACACATAAGCTGCACATTTTCTTGTCTTATAACCTACATTTTATTTTCTTATGTCAAATATTACGTAGTGAATGAATAGGAATGCAACTATTTGAAATTCAAACGTAATTTAATTATAAAATGATCGTAAGATTACCTCGGGTGAAGAATAAGTTATTCTGCACCCTGGGTGATGAATAGCATCACTATATATATATATATATATATATATATATATATATATATATATATATATATATATATATATATATATATATATATATAGGACTGGACTATTTTGTTACTAGTAATGAATAATATCTCTATTACCCCGTCCCTATATAGAGCGCGATGCCATGATTTAAAGAAAACATAGAAAAGGCCTTTCCCGAACTGCTCGAAAAGAAAAGGTAAAATACAACTTCCTCCCGATCCCATCTCCTCCAGCGCGTCGAACCATGACCCGCCGTCGCGCCATGCCCCGCCGCCACCCGACCGCATGCCGTACCATGCCCCCCGCTGCTCGCCACCACCCACGACCGCCGTCGCACCATGCCCCGCCGCCGACCGCCACCCATGACCCGCCGCCGCGCACATCCACCCCTTGCCCCGCCGCCGTGCGCCACCATCCCCTGTCCCGCCGCCGCGCGCACGCAGATTCGACCAGCCGGAGCAGCTGCGAGCCGGATCCAGCCTTGCCCCCCGAGCTCCGTCTTCTTCCTCGCCTCCCTTCCGCGAACCGGACGCCTCCTTCACCGGCACCGCTGCGTCTAGCGGTCCAACCTCGTCGCCCGAGGCTGTTCACCATCGCAGCGCCTCCTAACGTCCGCGCCACGGGCTCCCGTGCACGGCCCTTGCCGAAGCTGGTGCGCACGTCCCTGCCCCACTTTTTCTCCCTCTTTGTTCCTGCACTTCATGAATTCTTGTTGATTGCTCGTCACGTGTTTGCTAAAATGTCTAAGTGCACTGTACTACTAGTTTTGATATGTTCACTGTTTATTTGTAGCTACCTTGTGCTTGCTAAATGTTACAACTTACAATACCACGTGCACCATCCTCAGTCCAACCCCATGGCCTCAGAATGATCGAGCTCGTCGCAAGTAGCAGTCCATGGCTGCCATCTTCCACTTTCCTCTGCCTAGGTCCATTCCTATGGAGGTGCAAGGTTTCTACTCTTCTCCCTCCCATGCTCTCTCTCACTGTCTATGTTCATGTGTACTGCTGCTTCAATTTCTTTGTGATGCAAATGTTGTTGATGAACATTTTGTTTAGTAAAAAGCTACAAAAAAAAATCAGTTTTTCTTGTTGCGAAAATTTCTGAATTTTGCTCTGGTCTAGCAGTTCGACATGTATTCTACTTCAGTTCAGTATGTCATTTTAGTTTAATACGTTGGAGTATCATGTACGTCGGTTTAGTTGATCTGAAAACATTAGAGATTAAACGAGACATAATCATATCGCACAAGTTCAAGTATAGGTACGAAGTTTCTCACCATAAATAAATTGATCCGAGTCTCCTTGACAAAATCTCATCTCTCATATTTGTTCCTATTGTTGTAGGTTGCAGTAAAAACAAGATGCACAAGTTCATCTTGGTCGTGAGGCCGTTCAACTCCGCCACCCAGCCGTTCATGTCCGCCACGAGTGTCGGTTCAATGCCGCCCGACAACCCAAATGCGTGGAGATCTCTGAGAAGAGGTTCAGTTTACGAACTTTTGAGCATAAGAGGTTCAGTCCGAAACTTGGTATGGTAGGTGTACTACTGATAATCTCAAACTTGTTCCTCTCAACTTCAGTAAAAGAATTTCTGGGAATAGATAAATGTGTGTATGCAAGGTGTTGTGTGATGGGATGTGGCCTTGGCTGGGTTAATTAGCTAGAGATCTCAATTAGCTATGCCGGGCAGATTCTTTGTGTTCGTACAGTTTAGGCCAAGAAGAGAAGCAAACATGCTGCTCATCATTTGCCATCATCCATCTCTACTCAAATTATGTTCATCTTTGAAAATTTCGGTCCATTTTCTTTTGGCAGGATGCGTAAAAAAAATCGAAGGCAGCAACTCAAAAATAGATGAATGTTGGAAGGAAGATGTATAAGGCTGAGAGGAAATGGCATCTTGAGGTCCGTTACCATTCAACTTATGGACATATATGCTCAGTTATTGTTGTGTAACATAGAGTTACCCTGGATGTAAATGCTCCTTCTCTTGTGTATTTCAGTTCAACAATTGGTGGTTCTTCAGGTCACTTTAGCGTGCATTTTCAGTACATCTTCCAGGTGAAGGAGCTTCCCTTCAGTTAATTTTGTTTATGAATAAAAAAGATTGTGTGAAGGGGAGCCTTGGCGCAGTGGTAAAGTTGCTGCCTTGTGACCATGAGGTCACGGGTTCAAGTCCTGGAAACAGCCTCTTGCAGAAATGTAGGGAAAGGCTGCGTACAATAGACCCAAAGTGGTCGGACCCTTCCCAGACCTGCATGGCGAGAGCTACAACAACAGGGCTTCCCTTTAAGAAAAAAGATTGTGTCAAAAAATTGAAGGAATCAATTCAAATGGGCATAAGGCTGAGAGGAAGTGGTCTCAGATCACAAAATTTCCGCTGAGAAAAAATAGCCACAAACAGGTTGAGTTTACTACATGGAATCTATGAGTTCAAAAGAGAAACAAGCTCATTGTTACAACCCGATGAATTCACAAAGGAAAATAAGGGAATTAAAAGAAAACTTCTATAAGTTTGTTGTATGCAATTTTGAAAGTTCGAAGTCAGGAAACCGATAAGTTCAGATAAAATTAAAACTGTCAAAAAACATGATAGTTTTGTGCTTTGAAGTTGTAGTCGTAGATGCTTTGAAGACTGTCGTCTCCGTGCTGCCGCTTGTCAGCATCGGCCCCTCGAGCTGCTAACTATCCCTGGTGCATCGTCCTCAGTCCCATCCCATGGCATTAGGGTGGCCGAGTTCCTCGCAGGCAGCAGTTCAGGTTCGTGTGCCACCGCCCGCCTGGACTCGCGGGCGCGTCGCCGCCCATCAGCTCCCCTGCTCAACTCCCTGCCACCGAGCGCCGCCCGGCTCCCACACGCCTCCCATTCCTGGCTACACGAGCCGATGCGCCACAACCATTGCGCATGCTGCCACGCGCAGATGGGTTTAGTGGTGAGTGCCAACCTAAACATAGTTCTTGTGATGAAAAATGCCCTGCAACAACATAAGATCCATTTCATCATAGTATTGGTGTTAGATACTTTTACACATAATTCATACTAAACTATAAGTTATCTCTCAAGCACTCTATGTAGGAAATTATCTCGTGAGTTGTGTGTAGCGTTTGTGCCTGGTGGGTGTTCATATAAATCCCTAGGTGGCCACTGTTTGCTAGTTTTGTGTGCTTCAAATTTTCTAAACAAATTATTAGTATGACAAAGGATTTTTTTTCTTCTTATTTTGCTGCACAACCATGGAAGTTTATAATACATTAGCAGTCTATATGCGTCCAACAGAGGTGATTTTTTATGCTCGGTTAATGCAAGCCTTTTTCTGCTACTTAGTAGTTTATGTAAATGCTAGTGAGATGAATAGCTATAGAAGTGGTTTGTGCTGATAATACACGGCTCATATTTTTCTTAACGGATACTTATGCAGAACGTTCGAGCCACAGCAGCTCCCAAGCCGTTCACCATCGGCACCATAGTCCGTTCACCGCCGACACCCAAGGCCGTTCACCGACGCAACGATGATGTCTGGCCGTCGTCACCCACGACCGCGCACTCGCATCTCTCTAGCTTCAAGTAGTGTCCTCCTCTAGCTACAGGACGCGTTCTCCTCCAGCTGCAGGACAATGCTATGGTGCACATTCAAGGCAGGAAGCACACCACAGGTCGCAGCGCCGCCGTCGACCACATGTGCGCATGCGTGCGATTGATGCGTATGTGCCTTAGGTATGCATCTCAATGCCTCCGCCCTTCCTCTTTTCATGTAGCATATTGTTAAAATGTTGTTGTGTTGCCAGGTCTCCAATTAGTTCAACTACAAATAATTACATCCGTTCGACTACATATATTACACTAGTTCAACTTTGTGCGTCACACCAATTGACCTAAGTTTTACATATGCTATCACTTCAGAAAACTGTAGATTTAGATGATGCAAGCTTAGTTATTTTTTCTATTTCCTATAAGTTCAAGTGATCAATTGCTATAAGTTGCCGGGTTGTTTACTCAGGCAGTTAAAAAAGTGGTCATTGTTGTCTATTTTTAAAGATGTTCAAGTGATTCTTGTAAAAAAAATGCTGCCTATATTAAGATAAGAACTCCTTCCTCCATTAGATGTCACAGTTCAACTGGTTAAGCATCTCAGTGCAACTATATTGACTATGCCCAGTAACATGGTGATGGTTGTGTTTCATACATCCAGGCAATATGATGCTTGCAATGGAGTATTGTACAAAGCTCCCATTTGCATTGAATGCCGCTACCACCATGTATTTGTACTTCAACGAACTTGTTGTAACAACTCTTTCTATCTCACTCATATTTCTAGTTTTGCATGGGGCATCTTCTAGCATATGATTGAAACTCATTTCCCATTGCATTATGCATTTAAAAACTCAAAAATTCATGGTGTATTGTCGAGAGAGAGTTCGTAACATTGGATAGTAAGTTCAGACTGTGTTTAAATAGAAGGGATCACCAGCAGCGCCTCAACTCTTTGTTCTATTATCAATTTACAGTGTTTTCTCTGAAAAAAATAGCTCAAAAGCATTTTTACATAAACTCACATCGAGGACGTCTATTTTATTTCCTGAAACACAATCTAGGTGTGCCAGTACAGTATGTGATCTATCATCAGTTTATGAAAAAGCACATATGACAGTATTGTGTGTGTGCAAAAAAAAGCAGAGCATTTTTATTATACATCAGTTTTACGATGCGGGTGGCTAATTTTGCAGGGATATTATCTTTGTAGAAGCAAGAGTTCAGCTGGACAACGGAACAATAGTTGTTGAATTTCCTAGTCGGTTATCGACCCCATGAGGCCTAGCACCAGCTTGGTTACCCACTTCCTTTGGTGCGAATTCAAGAACGTCCCACCAATTTAGAATTTATGAACATGCTAATGGTGTGGAGATCTTGTGCAGCAAGGCAGAGGTAGTAATCTCAAAAAACTTATGAAATACATTAGCGTGTGAAGCCGTGAACAGCTAGCAGTTTATCTTCCAAAATGGATTTATATTATGTTAATAATCGGTGTGCTCTTGTTACCAGTTCATGTGTGCTCTTGTTATCAGGTCGTGTGCCAATTTGTTATGAGTTTTGTGTGTATGTGAGTTGGTAAACCAATTGTGGCTGCTGCAGAAAAAAGGCACGGGGATGTGTTGCCCTCAATTCTCTCTCGACAAATCCAGCAGTGCAGGTTCTCCGATGCGCCAAGTATTGCAAACCTGGAAATGGGCGTTGGGCCAACCACAAGGTAATGCCACCAGGTAGGGTGTGAGATGGCTGCCAAGCGCAACATGAGCCTTTTCGACCCCATTTCCAGGTGCAGCGCCAGGGATCTCATTGTGGGGTGCGCGAAGGCACTAGCGACTCTGCTTCCATTTCTCTTGAGAAGTTTTGCTAACCAATTAGCCACTGATAAGATGACGTTGCTTCCAACTAGCCACTGAAAGTTGTGGGCATTTAATGTCACCTTCTACATTTAAGATAGGTCAAACTGTAACCTTCCAATGTTACTGTTTGGTAGCTTAAGATGCTTTATGTTTTGTTGATCTACAGAGTGGCTATCCGAGAGCTATGTTGAACTTTCTGCAGAAAAAAACACGTGTATGTGTGGCTGCTTATTGCTTCTTGCTGCCACTATTTTTTGTAAATGATTTTGCGTGTGCACTCCAGGAGTGTTTTTTGTTTCTGTAGGTCAGCTGCTCAACATTCTTGTACCGCTTAGTACATGTATTACTACTGGGAAGGTTCAAAAATCAGAACTCAACAAGTTCAACATGATGTATGCCCCCACATGGGACCATCGAGAGGGCGCACCGCAGCGTCATGGACTACATCAAGCACACGTTCACCCTCTTCACCAACTCCGCCGCCGTCCTCATCATCATGGTAAACATCCTAGCCACCTTGCTCGTCTACTCATCCTCCACCCACTATGGTTGCTAAAATTCGATTCGTTTTTATATGATGTGATCCATTGTGATGGTTGATGGTGTTGTGTTCCATTGCAGCTCAAGAACACAGGCGACAATTCCGAGGACAAGAAGAAGAGGAGAAGGAGGTCCTGAGAGTGTCATATGTGCATCGTTTTTTCTTGTTTCAAAAGTAGAAGGGGAAGATGTAGAGGGTGGACTACTCAGGGCAATTGCTGCTGATGTTGTGTTGTGTTAGGTCAGTATGTAGTGCTAAAATTATTTTGCAGGAAGAGAAGGCAGCGAGAAGATGTTCCAGGTGACACGCCCTTCCATCAAAACAAAACGTTCAAACATAGCAAGAAGTCAGCAGAAAAAGATGTGAATATAGTATACTCCCATGGTTGTACAAGTAAATCATGCACTAAGTGTAGACGTTTATTATGTGATCGAATACGAGCTCCTATCAGCCTCTAGTCCATCTATGCTCTCTAGTTCATGCAACCTTTTGATATTAGTCCAGTTCAGTCTGATTAGTCTATTTATACAATTAGTTCAGGCAAACATGATTATATGATGTCTTGTTTTTGTTACTGTTACTCGATGTCTCCATTTCCTTTTTTCTCTTAAGTTTTCTTATAGGGAAGGTTCTTGTAATTACTAGTTGTTTGATTGTGTGATGCAGCCGCTTAATTGATGTCATTGTCATTGTTCCTGTAGTTGCATATACGAAAGTGTGTGCTTGGTTTGGTTCCATTTATCTCTCTCTCTCTCTCTCTCTCTCTCTCTCTCTCTCTCTCTCTCTCTCTCTTGATCTTATAGGAACTGAGGCTATTCGAAGGAACAAGACCGGTAATAGCTAGCGCAAAGGATACTATGTCGAGAGGTGGCGCTGCTAGACTTGTTGATGTGTAGTTATGGCATAAAAAGCTGAAAATTATTTTATATTGTATAATTACATAAGCTGTACGTAGCAAATCTGTCCATGTGGATCAGTACAACTTATGTACAGCCTTAAATTCACAAATCTTATAGTCATCTTTGTAGTACTCTTCGTAACACTTTGTAAAGCAAGAGTGGCCCATTTTCTGTAAGCAACAATTCAAACGTATCTATTGCATCAGTTCTTAAGATTATAGAAGAAAGTTCACTAGCCAAAAGGCCTAGAGAAGTCCACCTTATAATTTGCAAAACTAAAAAATAATGGTCAGTTTGAATTAAAAATCAGTTTGCATTAAAAAGAGTGATCAGATCAAATTAAAAACAACGATCAGTTTCAATTAAAAATGACTAAATTAAAAAATGAACATTTTGAATTTAAAATAAACGATTAGTTTGAGCTAGAAACAATGATTAGTTTGAATTAAAAACAAGAAAGAAAAAAAACCATTTCCAACAAATAGAAATGTGGAAGTGTGAAGTGCAAACAATGACGTGTCCGATGTTCCAAAAGGTATTGAATGCAAAAAAATCGAGGAAGTTCAATAAACTCATGAAAATCCAAATGTTAAAAGTTCTAGTCGTAGAATGAGAGAAGTCCAAAATATCATTGCAAAAATATCAATTCAATTTAAAAATTATCATTCAGTTCAACGATATAAACCATGCAAGTTCGGGGACTATGATACCGTAAAATTAGAAGAACCATATAAAAAATCAAAATAAACTTTAGTACAAATACACACATATATCAGTACGAGTACTCTGTTTTTCAGACGGGAAAACACGCTTAGTACAAAACCATGTGGACATCAGTTCAAGTACTCTTTTTTTGGAACCTTTCAAAATTACTCTCCGAAGAATACATCAGTACAAACGCACACGTAGATTAGTACAAGTACTCTGTTTTTTATGACGGAAAAACAACACGATGGGTCTCACCGTAATCCAAATTACTCTTCAACGGTTGCGAATTTGAGAAATTATTCAATATGACTAACTTTAAAAAAAATCGTGTTCGAAATCAAATATGACTAAGTTTTGTATTTTCAATATTTGCCTCATTTCGACCAACTTTAAAAAAAATCGTGTTCGAAATCAAATTTAACCGTATTCGAATTCGTTTTTAAACCATAAGGAATTGGGAAAACATTTCAATACAAAAAAGTTGCGCATTTTTCGTAGCTTTTCAACACCGTATCGTTTGCGTCAATCCGACAAACTGTTTGCAAAAAATCACGAAAATACGTTCCGCCCAGAATTTTACCGTTTTTCAAATTACTTTTAAATCGTATAGAATTAGACAAAACAATAGATATATGGAAGATACGGATTTTCACAAGCTTTCCAACGCCATCTCATTTGCTCAATTCCGACAAACCGTTTGAAAATTAAATCCAAAATACGATTCACGTTTTCGGTTTTGAAAAAAAATGGTTTTTTCAAAACTGCTCTAATCATAATTTTTTTGAA
Source organism: Aegilops longissima (assembly GCA_021605205.1). Lineage (NCBI taxonomy): Eukaryota > Viridiplantae > Streptophyta > Magnoliopsida > Poales > Poaceae > Aegilops > Aegilops longissima. The sequence goes on along the minus strand of CM038682.1, from coordinate 266,843,232 downwards.
AAAAAAATTATAAGATTGTAATGTGGATGTCAAGATCTTTCCAACGATATATTACACGCCCCGTTTCGACAAAAAAATTGCAAAAAAAATTGAACTAAAGAAGACGATTTTTAACAGCAACAGAAAGCATCAGTTCAACCGCTCGAATTTCATCAGTTCAACCGCTTGAATTTATGAGTTCAAGTAGGGTAACAGAATAATATTCTGTTACGCGTACATATATATATACACTGCTATCGGAACCGTTAGTTTGCATCAAGATCCGAACTCCCATGTGGATAAGGTTCCTATATATTGAATTATGGTGTATCGATATACCAAAGAGGAAGCCATGTGCTAGCACTTTACAAGGGGGCAGACCAAAATGGCAGCCTATGGCCTGACATTTCAGAAACAATCAGAGGTTGGGTGCAGCTTCTTTCTAACATTGGGGCTCGCGCGTGCAACCATTTTGGCAAGGCTACGCAGTAGGTTTTGGTGTGTTGCTAACTTCAAACGGTTCCATATACGGCTACATTTTTTTAGTAAAATGACCAGCCATGATCTGCTTCCACTTCCTATGGTTTGGCACTTTTTATTGTACCCCATGAATAATTGGAAGTTTGAGACTCAAAAGCATCAATCAAACTGCACTAACCTGACATCAATCAAACTGCCTACTACTTGCATTCGGTTCATCAGTCTTCAATTACTGCAACCCAAAATTGATACTGTAGTAAAGGCGTCCATTTATTAGACCGGCCATCTTTTCTCGGAAGTGCAAACTTTTGTTACGGTGGCTCAATCCATGCCTTCTATATATGTAGCTTCCTCCCTCTTAGTCTCTGTTGAACAGACTCACTAGATGGCTTCGATGGGATGTGTAGGAAATGAAAGTAATGCAAAGTGAAGTTCCTCCATGAGCGTTGTTAAAGTTGAAGTACATACAGTCCATGCACACGGCTAAGTAAGTACCCTTTTAATCTGCGGGGGGGCCATTGTTCACTATGCACTTCATCTTTTTTTTCTGGTCACTTACGCCAGGAATGGTGATTACATTGTGTTGAACAGTAGTATAAGAATTAAGAAAGGGAAAGGCTAATCCATGCATGCACATGCGTGCCTATTCCTTAAGGAAAGTTTTTTGTGATATGCGGTGTGTACTGAAACGGTTTAATTTTACACTGACATTGATACACTTCTCCATGTTATTTTGTTGACATTTTAGCCTTGTCAAAGACTATAGCGACATCACTCACCACTTCCTTTCACGCATGTACACTCATTTTGGATCTTCAGAAGAAGGCGAGTATTAGTTCCATGGGATCTACTATCTCCATTTACTTATACAAGGCCACTATAAAATATACGTTTCGCATCAATACAAGGCCACCAACAGTAATCGAGGAAAGAATTGATGATATTTCGTCCTACTAGCAACATGTTCAATACTTGCATGCATGCATTCATAATAACAGTAGCTACTTCCTCCACTCAGTTTCTTTGCATGCATGTTGCGTATTAATGATCTCAGTAAACGAAAAGAAAAGTTGGCTTATAAAATATGCATTAAATTTTACTTTGGTACCTATAATTTGAGTTTGTGGCCTTGTATATAAAAATGGAGGGAGTACCTTTATTTTACATAGGCATCTGTGTACACAAGGTAGAAGTTTTCATCACATCGTGATGCAAACTGGAGTACTGTATCAAGCATCTATTACTCCAACGAATACTAGAGGTAAGTTTTTTATCCCCGTGCAGCCATTGTACTGACCTGTAGTTTCCAGTGCAGCTTACCATGATGGCGATTTATAATTAGAATGAATGGGTCCTATTTTCCCTTATTGCCATTGAACAAGCTAGTGCGACCCCTATCTATCATTGCTTTTGTTCACTAGTACTTCCATTTCTCAGCTCTTTTTTTCTTTTTGCAAGTGCCCTTTCTCTGCTTATTGACTTTGAATCTCTGAGCTCTGAGGTTATATGGACTGACGATTGAGCCTCTGCTCTTTGTCACTCTTGTGCAACAGTACATGGATGATGGACCTAAACATTACCAGTGTGGCTGATGGACTTTGCAGGGGGCGTATGAAGCACTACCTTACTGCATGTTAGACCCGTCCGGTGCAAGAAAGTAGAAACTACAGGGTAGCACCGCTGCCGTCTGAGAGGTAAGAAAACAAGCATGCAACAATGGAGACGGTGGTTTTGTGCTGCGTACAAGATGCAAATTTTTTGCTCTTCCATTCTCCTTTTATTCATTGTAATTCTCACATTTACATCACAAATTATTCAACTGTCTCCCTGAATAGATTTGCCTTACAAGATACACATGCAAGCCAGTGATAGTGCTATGATCCATGATGCTTACTACACAACCTTCTTCTTGTAGACGTTGTTGGGCCTCCAAGTGCAGAGGTTTGTAGGACAGTAGCAAATTTCCCTCAAGTGGATGACCTAAGGTCTATCAACCCGTGGGAGGCGTAGGATGAAGATGGTCTCTCTCAAGCAACCCTACAACCAAATAACAAAGAATCTCTTGTGTCCCCAACACACCCAATACAATGGTACATTGAATAGGTGCACTAATTCGGCGAAGAGATGGTGATACAAGTGCAATATGGATGGTAGATATAGGTTTTTCTAATCTAAAAATATAAGAACAGCAAGGTAACAAGTGGTAAAAGCGAGCGTAAACGGTATTGTAATGCTGGGAAACAAGGCCTAGGGTTCATACTTTCACTAGTCCAAGTTCTCTCAACATTAATAACACAATTGGATCATATAACTATCCCTCAACATGCAACAAAGAGTCACTCCAAAGTCACTAATAGCGGAGAACAAACGAAGAGATTATGGTAGGGTACGAAACCACCTCAAAGTTATTCTTTCCAATCAATCTGTTGGGCTATTCCTATAAGTGTCACAAACAGCCCTAGAGTTCGTACTAGAATAACACCTTAAGATACAAATCAAGCAAAACCCTAATGTCACCTAGATACTCCAACGTCACCCCAATATCCGTGGGTATGATTATACGATATGCATCACACAATCTCAGATTCATCTATTCAAACAACACATAGAACCTCAAAGAGTGCCCCAAAGTTTCTACCAGAGAATCAAGACAAATACGTGTGCCAACCCCTATGCATAGGTTCATGGGCGGAACCCGCAAGTTGATCACCAAAACATACATCAAGTGAATCACGTGATATCCCATTGTCACCACAGATCATGCACGGCAAGACATACATCAAGTGTTCTCAAATCATTAAAGACTCAATCCGATAAGATTACTTCAAAGGAAAACTCAATCCATTACAAGAGAGTAGGGGAGAAGCAACATAAGATCCAACTATAATAGCAAAGCTCGCGATACATCAAGATCGTGCCAAATCAAGAAAAAGAGAGAGAGAGATCAAACACATAGCTCTTGGTACATACCCTCAGCCCAGGGTGAACTACTCCCTCCTCATCATGGAGAGCGTCGGGATGATGAAGATGGCCACGGTGAGGATCCCCCTTGGCAGAGGTGCGGAACAGGTCCCGATTGACTTTTGGTGGCTCTGAGAGCTTGCGGCGAGAACTCGATCTATTCTGTTCCCGATGTTTTTAGGGTATATGGAGTTATATAGGCGGAAGAAGTACGTCGGTGGACCTCCGGGCTGTCCACGAGGTAGGGGGGCGCGCCCTAGGGGGGTGGGCGTGCCCCCCACCCTCGTGGGCAGCTCGGGACTCCCCTGGTGCAACTCCGGTACTCTGTGGGCTTCTTCTGGTCCAAAAATAAGTTCCGTGGAGTTTCAGGTCAATTGGGCTCCGTTTGATATTCCTTTTCTTCGAAACACTGAAATAGGCAAAAAAAACAACAATTCTGGGCTGGGCCTCTGGTTAATAGGTTAGTCTCAAAAGTAATATAAAAGTGGATAATATAGCCCAATATTGTCCAAAACAGTAGATAATATTGGATGGAGCAATCAAAAATTATAGATACGTTGGAGACGTTTCAGTCCACTGACATGCACAACCGTGGGTGCTGAAAAGAAAACAAGATAACCAGTGCACTGCTTTTGCCACAGATGCATAAAGGTGTCATGTGCTACGCAGCATTGCCAAGACAAGGACAGCCACATACGAACAAGACGCAGAATAACCGAGGTCGATTCCAGCCGGCCAACTCTAACATATGCGGACGTGGATTTTTTTCTTTTTGTCCCTTTGGGTCGACCGAGCGAATGGATGTGTGCGCTTTTCGTCTGGGTCCGCCGGTGCGTGCAACGGGGATAGAAGCATTTCACGCTTGGAATTAAAAAAAGTTCAACACATGCACACAAATTAAACATAAAACAGCTGGTCAACCACCGGCCAAAATTCACTAAGACATAATTAAATATAAACTAAAAAAACTAAAAAAACATGCGCATCCTAGCCACTCAGCACGCTGCCCTAGGCGTCGCCATCGTCCTTAGAGCCCGTGAGGTCGACGAAGTTCGAGGGCGGCGCAACCCACAGGAAGGCGATGCGGTGGGGGCCGACGTGCCAGCGATGGGAGAGGTTGACGTCGAGCCACGACAGTGGCACGCGGTACTGCCAATGGTACTGCGCATGGTGCACCAGCATGTAGAGCCGGTCCCGTGGCCAGCAAGCCCTCCCCGCTCACGACACCAATGCTAAGTTGTCCAGCAGCAACGATTGCGCGCGGAATGAGTCTGTGCTGGCGTTGAACTTGCACTTGCCCTTGTTGTCGAAGAACCCCATGGCGGACGCGCGTGCAAGTTAGGGTTTTTTGTCGCCGGCGAGGGAGCGAGGGTGGCCAGATGTGGACGGGAGTGGGAGGACAAGCTGATGAGGCCGGGCCCCCTGCACAATTGCATTTAGAAAAGATGTGGACTTCGAGGCTTCCATATGTTGCCATGCAACCCAAGGTAGGTGTACGCATTGACAACGACCGTGTAGGGTAGTTGTGCTTCTACGGCCGACACGTGGATATTCAGACGGACCGGCTCGGCGAGGGTGGTGACCATGTCGAAAGCATTAGTACCTAGACACACACAAAGAAGAGAGAGAGGGAGGGGGTGCGGTGTTATATGAAATCTACCCACCTGCGTTTTTCCTGCTCTCTCTCTCTCTCTGTGTGTCTCTCTCTCTAGTCCTTTAACATCTGATTTAGTGTGCATGCATCTCTAAAAAACTTATACGGGGCGTGAACAGCCACCTTATAGTGAATGTGCTCGTGCACAAAAAAAGGGTGCCCTCGGGTGGATATGCACGGTTCCGACAATGTAAAACGAAGGTTCTTATGTAACGACCAACTTATAGGGAAGGCTCTCGTGAACAAAAAAAGGGCGCCCTCGGGTGGGTATGCATGGTTCCGACAATGAAGTACGGAGGTTCTTGTGTAAGCGTTGCGATGGTGATTTATCTAGCTATCTATAGTTCCATCCTCTCTAGTCCTTTAACATTCAATTTAACGTACGCAGTATAAAACCTTACACATGGGTCAAATGGTGTCGGTGGGTGCAACGCCCACCAACGTCCAATGCAAAGAAAGGGTGTGGTGGATATATGTAATCTAACAATGCGATGACACATTGTGAATGGTTTATGAAATCGAATGGAAAAATGACATAGTATTACAATGTAAAACTTAGGTTCTTGTGCAACGACGAACTTATAGAGAAGGTTCTCATGCGCAAAAAATGGGTGCCCTCGAGTGGATATGCACGGTTCCGACAATGTAAAATGGAGGTTCTTGTGCAACAACCAACTTATAGAGAAGGCTCCCATGCACCAAAAAAGGGTCCCTCATGTGGGTATGCATGGTTCTGACAATGCTCTGCCCGCCTTTCAGATCGCGCCACCGGTGGCCGGTGAGCGCAACGGGCAGTACATCCACGCCGATGTCTGCCGCCAGTACTGGGAGACGTCCACGCCGCTCCCGTGGGGAGATGTCCATTTGCCAAACAACTAGCATCTCTCCGCGGACCGCGTGCCAATCCCAGCGGTGCCGGTGAGCGGCCGCGCTCGCCGTGAAGAGATCAGCCGTTGTTGTGCCCGCCTAGCACCGGATCTCCTCCAGGACGCAAGATACACCATTGACTCCCTGCTGCGGGACACGTGGTTCCGACGAGCATGACCTACGGCGGCGGTTCTTCTTTGCTGGTCGTCCTCCTAGCCCGCGGGCTCGTGCACACAGCCCGCCACAAGCGCGTGGTCGTAGGCGTGTGCGTGGCATCTCGCCGTCGCCATCTCCGTCCCCTCCATCGCCTCCACCCATGACCGATGAGGAGGACGCCAGGCTTATGCGGCATGTCATGGAGGACTCCATGAACACGCACGACGAGTGGCAATGGGACGGCCTGGAAACCGCCATGGCCCTCTCGGCGGCCGCCGACGTGGCCATCCCGGAGCTGGACGTCGCCGTCAAGGAGGAGGTGCAGGAGGTGGCCCATCGGCGCGTGGAACCCTCGCCTCATGGGCCAGCGGTGGAGCTGGTCCTGCACCTCGGCAGAAATGGCCGACTCGGTGGAAGTCTGCACATGGTCGGCCACACCACGCGGTCGCCGGAGCAGGAGCCACAGGAGGAGGTGGTGCAGGCGCCGTCAGCGCCTCCGGTCTGGGCCGCTAGCCCACCTTTGGCAGCCACCTCCGTACGTCGACCTCAATGGCGACGACGAGTAGAAGGGCGGCTTCTGGAGACGACGGTGGCCTCACTAGCGACGACGGCGGCCATTTTTATCAAGTTTTGTATGTCTTTTTTGAAGTTTTAGTTTAATTATGAACTATGGTGAACTTGGGTACTGCGGCCTCTGGCCTTTTAATGTTTATATTTATGAGTTCGTTTTGGCGTTTTTTTGCACAAATGCAAGTCCAAAACACACAGTCGTTTTGAGGTGAGCCTTGCCCGATGGGCGAACCGATGGGTGCATGACCGACAAATGGACGGCCGTGTCTGTTTTCCTACCCCAAATGGACAAAGCGGACATTCGTTTTGGGTCGCGCGTTGGAGTTGGCCTAAACAACAAGCTCAAGAAAAAGAAACTCAATAGAACCCCCATCCTGGGCTTTCTGACAGCAGAAGGAATTGAGTAAAATAGGTCATGGTTGAATTTGGATTCCATGAGTCAAAGCCTGCTTTATTTTTCAGTCTTGTCTTCCGCTTCACACTACTTTTCTTCTGATATTGAATCTTTCTCATCAGATTCAGCTCTTAATTCATTGCTTTTGTACTATGTGGCATCCTTGAATCCTTTCCGGGGTAGTACTGCTAATCATCCATGTCAGACAAAAGTAACAAACCAGTTAGAAAAAAAGTGCTGCTAATACAAGTCCAAAGCGTTAACAACGTTGGACACAAAGTCCTGCTCATACACATACACCACACAATTTAACAAGTGTCCATTGATTTAGAGAAATAGATGGGGGCCGAGGAGGTTTACCTTTGCACCACTGCAGCAAAGGGTCAGCTGTCTCCAAGTTCATTCTGTTCTGCTGCAACAACAAATCCTGGACAACGATGCATGTCCTTTCGGCTGTGCAGACCGGGAAACAGTGGTAGATGCATGTCCTTAAGGCACCGAAGGTGCGTTCTAAAGTGTTGTTGCTCACCCGAGCGAGGCACGCTATTGTTTTTATGAAATGAAAAATGGTAGGGGCTTTCCCCCTGGATCTAGTTCAAAAGGAATCGCTTGGAAGAAAAACCATCACAAAGTTCAGATAAAAGGACCTCGCAAAAAATCAAATAAAAGGAGCAAGGAAGAAATCCAACTGCAAATGAAGATAGCGAAGGGAAAGAACAAACCTGGAATGATCCAAAACATGGGTGGACGCACAACAACAACAATAACAACAGCAGGAAAAGGATCTCCTTCAGAAACATGCAGCAACAAGCCAACAACTCTGCTTACAAGACAAAAAGGGAAGAACATCACAACTGATACATAAGAAGAGGAAGTAAAAAAGGCAATCACAACTGCAGTCGTCCACCACCGAAGGATCATAGTCCAGCCACATCTCCGACCTGCATAAAGGAGTCAACACTTAGATTCCGTAGCATCAATGGCGTCGACAACACTCAGATTCGGCCGAGGAAAGAGAAGTGGCGGTGCTCATATCCCGCTGAACTCACCGGAGAGGATGGTGATGTGGTGAACAGTGTCCGCGTCCACGTGGGATGGAGGTGGGGAGGAACAGGAGATGATGTTCGATGGCGATGTGGAGGTGGAGGCCAAGCAGTGTGGGTGGCGCCAGCCACGCTGTTGCTCATCGGCCGGGGCTTCCAACGTCGTCCAGGTCGTGATGGCGGATCAAGGACAAATCCCAACACATGTTGTCCCGGGCTGTCGACCTCGAGGTCGAGGCGCTCGCATACTTCAGTTCCCTCTCCACATCCAGCCGATTGGAGCAGCTTCTCAATGTGAGGCCTCGACGGGAACAAAGACGACACAAAGGAGAGAAGAGGGGTGTCGTCTCCATCAGGAGAGAGTAGTGGTGGGGATTCGTGACTGCTATGATGATGTTTGCCCACACAGGAGGATTATATGCGGCCAACAAGGATTGACGGGAAAAAAAGTGAGGCATTTCTCGTGGGCTAGGAACCGTGCATGGTGTGGAACCTCTCATGGGCTGGAACCATATGCAAACGGGCTGAGGAATGGCTCCCTGCCAATTGGACAGCCTACTAGCTGGCTCTACAGGCCTATGAAAAGGGGACCATGGTCCCATTTTAGCTATAAGAGGAAATAACAATCAACCATCTAAAATAGAGAAAATGAAAAGAAGGAAAGCAGGGGGACTGGATCCCAACAAGGAACCTATGGCTCTGATTGCAGCGGCGCCAGTGAAACTTTATATCTTTGCTTTTTCCTATATATATGTAAAATGTGTGGGGCACCTAGGTGCCTGGGCACCTAAGTCCGAATATAGCAAGTCATATTTGTAGTGCATGGCTTTCTAAATTTTGTTTGCATGCACTACAAGCATCAATGGTCAATAATTGTTTTCCAAAAAAGATAATACACTACTGGTTTCGTAGTATGATTTCTTTTTGAAGCAAAAATGGTAGGTATATACAATCCTATTTCTTAAGGTATCAGATATGATAAATAATACAAAAATCCCAAAGGTCTGTGTGTATAATAAGGATGTTTTCATGCATTTTTCTAAAGTTTTACTTTTCAAGGTATGTAGTATTTTTAAAAAAAATTAAGACCGGGTCGGACTTTTTAATCCGCTAATATTTCTATACAAATTAAGGTGACCAAATAATATAAAATGCGATCCTAATTAAATTTTTACTTGTAGGAATATATGATGCATGCCGATACCCACTGACGATTATTTTTAGTTTAAGGAATATTTGTTACATATACCCACACATGATCCTATGTATATATTGTATTGATGTATATACTCATAAATTTAATGCAAGGTATGTAAATACGATGAGTATGCACATACAAGAAAAATATATTGAGTACTCTAGGGTATATACATACACAAAAATCTAATCAATACGTACTAAGTAAATTAATTCATATGTATCTAATATAATGGGTATGTATTAAATATTCTGGGTATATACATACTAAAAAGTATCTAATGAGTGTGTAATAAATAAATGAATCCATACATTACCTGATCTAATTTATACGCACTGAATATTCTGGGTATATACATAGACAAAAATCTAATGTGTATGCATACAAAATATTCTGGGTATATACATATAAAATTTAGCAGGTACATACTAAACAGATTAATTCATATATACATAATTTGTAATATATCTGATGTGTAGTATTTTTCCTTCTAAAGATATGCTACCATGCATGGCGTGCTTAATCACATTCATTTATGATATACATCATAATTGTTTCCATACTGAACTGTTTCATAATTGGCAATTAATAATGGGTTGACCCGTTACCTTCTATACCTATCACAATAATACGCATCTAAATGCAATCAAACGGTGGAAAGGCAAGGAGCCTGGGCACTTAGGTGTCCCATACTGATGTCGGTTTGTATGTTGTATGTAGCATTTACCAAATCGGAGAGTATGTACGCATAGTATGTAGTATATAAGAATGTTTAGATAGTATATATAGTACTTTTTAGGTAGTATGCATCGTATTTTCAGTATGCTCAATTTTATGTACAAATATATCGTATTTCACAAATATAATAAAACTCATGGGTCAACTTGCAATTCTTTCATGTTACCCACTTTGGATTATCATATATATAGTATATGAACATATTTAGAATGATAAAGTAGTATATATATAGTACCATAAGGTAGTATATGAGACATGTGGGGTAACTACCACCGAGTGGTAGGATGTATTTTCCATATATATATATATATATATATATATATATATATATATATATATATATATATATATATATATATATATATATATATATATATATATATATATATATATATATAAAGTCTATTTAAGACCCAGGGTGAAGAATAACTTATTCCTCACCCTGGCCGATCGACCGAGTCAGACTTTGTGCGTCCCACAAAGCCACCCGACTGAAAAAAGAGGCCCACAACCCCTCGCTGTAAGATTACAACGGGGTCGAGGTATTTTTACGACTCTACATGCCTCCCCCACCTCCCCCACCTCCCCGTCCTTTTCTAATATATTGTGGACGGTTTTTTTGGGAGAAAGAAGAAGCTGCGAACGATTTCTAAATATGTTCAAACAAACCTGCTTGATGGAGGATGGTTGCTTGCCTGCATGTCTTGGCCGGCTGAAAAAAAGGAGCGCAGATACAACGAGGTATGGACAAAAGACTGTATCACATGGGTGCTCCTATTTATGTTTTCACTATTGGTCAAAGTCAAAGTGTTGCGCGTCCCTTTCTGTGTGGTAAGTGATGTTGAAAGGCTATTGCTGTTTTGTACTCCTTCCATTCCACAATATAGTGCGCCCGTGTTTTGCGAGATTCAAGTTTGATCGTAAGTTTAACTACTGAGATCGACTGCGGCGGGGGCAAAAATTATACCACTGAATTCGTATTTTTAATATGAATTCAGTGATATAATTTTTGTCCCCGCCACAATCAATCTTGTTGGTTAAATTTACGGTCAAACTTGAATCTCAGAAAGCGCGGACGCACTACATTATGGAATGAAGGGAGTATATATATAGCCTTGTCTTACACTATAACGAGGAGCAAGCGTTTTTCTAGAAATGAATTGTGGACTACTCCATGAGCTCGATGAGGATGCAACGTGCCGATTCGAACGGACGTGGGTTTCGGCCATTTGGGTCGGCCGAATGGACGGGATTGTTCATTCTTTTAGGCCGGTCACGTTGGCCACCGTCCAATGATGGCCGAAGCATTTTTCCACGTCCACTTAAAAATTCATCTCTGAGAACATGCATTCAACTTTAAACATGATTAAACATGAACGGCCGGTCAACCGCTGGTCAAAGTTCATCTAAACATTAAGAAACATAAAAAAGACTGAACACGCCTCCCAACCACCCAACATGCTGCCCTAGGCGTCGTCATCATTTTCATCGTCGCCTGTGAGGTCGACGAAGATTGGCACTGGCCTGCGCGGGAGCGACAACCGTGCAGATCCGGAGCTGCCCCCGGTGTCCACATTCGACCGCTCCAACGCAATGCGGAGGCCAGCTCCTCCACGACGTCGAGGTCGGAGCCCGAATGACTACCGGAGGTCGACATGTCGCCAGATTCGATTGGATTCGGAGAGGGGGGGTAGGAGGGAACGGAGCGAGAGAGGACAGTGAGTGAGGTAGGGTTTGGAGCGGGGAAGGATTGGGGGTTTTTGTGAGGACGCCGTGGGGTCGGTGGTGGGCCGTACGGACGTGGCAGATGCGCCCAGACCGCCGCATATCCGCCATATATTTGGGCCGGATATGAGGGGTGTCGGACAACCCGAGCGTTTGAGGCCTGTTTGAGGCACCCGGGTGGGTCGATTTTTCATGACCGTTCGCGTCCGTCTGCGCCGCTCTTCCTTCGGCATCAATATCGGGCGCTGCATGCTCTGAGTCGGCATGAATATGGCGCGGGCATTTGATGAAAAGCATAGGAAAGACGGGTGAGAGGTATTTGCTGGGCCAGGGCGGTCACACGCGGGCGTGACAGCTGCCCAGACGCCCGTAAAGCCCCCACGTTTGTCTCCGATTTGTAGGCAAAAGTGCGTCCAGACCATCCTGCAGACCGATACATGTTTGAGTTGGAATAACTTCCGCGGTCCGAACCGCACAGATCAGACTTATGGGAGCGGTTTGCGAGTTGGTTTAAACATACATATATATATATATATATATATATATATATATATATATATATATATATATATATATATATATATATATATATATATATATATATATATATATATCTGTGTGTGTGTGTGTGTGTGTGTGTGTGTGTGTGTGTGTGTGTGTGTGTGTGTGTGCATATATTACATAAGCGAAGATGGTTCATAGAGGTTTCTCTGATGAGCATTGACTTCATGCTGCGTGAGTGGGATCACGGACCGCCCTTGCTGTATACCGACAAGTTCAAGGCAGGTCATCTCTGATCCCCGATTCAAGGAGCCACAACGCGGGTGTTTTGTTTCAGATGACGAGCATTGACTTTTGTCCAATAAAATCCATGGTTTCTACTAGCACCATGCGGTAAAAGATCATGTAGCGCACTGCCCATGAACAGTGTCACGGACTCATCTCATCTCCGTGAGGCATTTTAAAATGAGCCACGACAATGCATGGGAAGCACAACCCGCAAGACAATTTTTTCACACATAGTCCCTCCGTTCTTAAATATAAATAAGTCTCTACTCAAAACAAAATGAGTGAATCTACACTCTAAAATATGTTATATACATATATATATAGTCTATATTAAGATCTCTGAGAAACTTATATTTAGGATGGAGGGAGTAAAAGAAAGTCATGTCGTCCGGGTGCCAATCACCGACGTTGTTAAGGGCCACTCCAACGTGACACCACATCTCGTCCACCCACATTCGTTTGGATTTGCATGGACAAAAACACGGCCCAAAACAAGGCTGGAGATGAAGAACCACTCGGAGAGGCATGCTTATCTTTAGATGTAACCGACCTATGTGTAACCCTAGGTGCCCCTGGTGTCTATATAAACCAAGGGGTGTAGACCGTAGAGGCCAACTCATTCATAGACGATCTCGTGGTAGATTAACATGTACTTGTACCCCGTTCATCAATACAATCAAAGCAAAGCGTAGGGTTTTACCTTTTTGAGAGAGGGCCTGAACCTAGGTAAACATTGTGTCATGTTATGATTGTGCCAGGGCTCTCGCGTGGGGTTCTCGCTCTCGAGATGGCGGAGATGTACCAACTATAGAGAGCTCCAAACGGGGGCCTGCCCCGCGGGAAAGGGGGGGTGTGTATGGAGGTGCATATAGAGAGCTCCAAATGTTATACAGACATAGGTTTGAGTGCGCGAAGACGAGAAAACACATCAACAAATCGGTGTGCCCCTGTCGTGGTACCACATGCGGGGCGATTGTTTCGCCGCCATATACATACAGTCAAGTAAGGTTCCTTGTGCACAACTGATGGTTCCCCGGATCGGATTGGGTGGGGTTCCGTCAATAAAGAAGGACGGTATGGCCTTGCAAGGTTCCAAGTTGAGGAATCTTGCAAGGTTCCTTGTGCGCAACAGAGGGTTCCCCCCTTGGATTGGGTGGGGTTCCCACATTATAAGAGGAGGGTTCTCGCTCTCGAGATGGCGGACATGTACCAACTATATACAAGGAGCGTTATCAATCATCAAGATGGCGGGGGCCTGCCACTTTGGGAGGGTCGTATGGAGGTGCATATAGAGAGCTCCAACGTTATATAGACATATGTTTGAGTGCGCGAAGAAGAGAAATCACATCAACAAATCGGTGTGCCCCTGTCGTGGGACCACATGCGGGGCGATTGTTTCGTCGCTATATACATACGGTCAAGCAAGGTTCCTTGTGCGCAACTGATGGTTCCCTGAATCGGATTGGGTGGGGTTCCGTCAATAAAGAAGGACGGTATGGCGTTGCATGGTTCCAAGTTGAGGAATCTTGCAAGGTTCCTTGTGCGCAACAGAGGGTTCCCCCGTCGAATTGGGTGGCGTTCCCACATTATAAGAGGAGGGTTCTCGCTCTCGAGATGGCGGACATGTACCAACTATATACAAGGAGCGTTATCAATCATCAAGATGGAGGGGGCCTGCCCCGGGGGGGGGGGTTGTATGGAGGTGCATATAGAGAGCTCCAACGTTATACAGACATAGGTTTGAGTGCGCGAAGAAGAGAAATCCCACAACAAATCGGTGTGCCCCTATTGTGGGACCACATGCGGGGCGATTGTTTCGCCGCCATATACATACGGTCAAGCAAGGTTCCTTGTGCGCAACTGATGGTTCCCCGAATCGGATTGGGTGGGGTTCCGTCAATAAAGAAGGACTGTATGGCCTTGCAAGGTTTCAAGTTGAGGAATCTTGCAAGGTTCCTTGTTTGCAATAGAGGGTTCCCCCGTCGGATCGGGTGGGGTTCCGACATTAGAAAGAGGAGGGTTCTCGCTCGCGATATGGCGGACATGTACCAATTATATACAAGGAGCGTTGTCAATTCATCAAGATGGCGGGGGCCTGCCCCGCGGGGGAGGGGGTGCATATAGAGAGATTGAACGTTTATACATACATAGGTTTTGAGTGTGCAAAGAAGAGAAATCACCTCGGAAATCGGCGTGCCCCTGTCGTGGGACCACATGCGGAGCCGATTTGGTTCGCCGCCATATACATATTGTCATGCAAGGTTCCTTGTGCGCAAACAGATGGGTTCTTGCGCTCCAGATGCGCGGAGATTGGGGGGGGGGGGGTAATGCATATAGGCACATGGGTGCTGGTTTAGGTGCTCTCCTTTGGGTATGGGAACTACAGCCATCAGTGGAACTCGTGAGCAAGCTTTGCTATTTTCAGTGTTGTTTGTCCTGTTAGAGGATTTAGCTAGGACGGTTCCTTGTGCGCAACAGAGGGTCCTCCCCCATCGGATTGGGTGGGGTTCCGACAATAAAAAAGGACGGTTCTCGCGCTTCGAGATGGCGGGACGGAGGGGAGGGGGGGTAATGCATGTAGGCACGTGGGTGCTGGTTCGGGGCTCTCCTTCGGATATTGGACCTACAGTCGTCTGGTACATGGAACTCGGGAGCAAGCATTGCATTTTCCAGTGTCGTTCGGTCTGTCGGAAGATTCAGCTATGTGGTGTGAAAAATGCTTACCGAAGGACAGGCACATGGCTCTCGTATTTTATCAGAACACTGGCTGCCGATGAAGGGGCACGCCACATGGTCGCAAGTATTGGATACCCAGGATCTTTCTACTCCATTGACACAGAGGCAAAGGAGGCAACCGAGATTTTGCGCCATGCCAACACCACCCTGCGTGCAAAGTGTTGTCGGTTGCTCTGCCCTGGTCGCCTAAGTACCGACAAGCATAGTTGACTAGTAATGTGTCACAGCGAGAGGGCTCGTTTTTATGGCATAAATGTGTTTGATTAGATTAGGGTCGACTCCTGTGACATGCACTATATTTTTTATAACTCAAAAAACGCTATAAAGTTTGTGCCCAGTACATTTCCCGTTTGCCCCCGTATGGAGCGACATTTGTTTTGTGTTGAGAGCCATTCGGTTTTCCCGCTTGCCCCCGTACGGAGCAGAATTTTTCAACATGTCGTATATTTGATGAAATAAAAAAAAATGCGAGCGCGTGAATGTTCGTGGCGCCTCACGGGGGGGGGGGGGGGGTGCTGCGGTTTTTTAAATGCCATAAACCTGGTAAAATCGGTTTAAGACTAAAAAACGCATGCACAAAAATGGTGCTTGCGCCCCTAGTGTTTTGTTCCCCCACTTATTTGTTTATATTCAAATTTTCTAACAAAATGATGTATGATTGGCCACACATAACCAAAAACACATGAGTTGCAAAAACAAATTCAAAAGTAGTTTATTTTTTATTTTCGAATAGGTTTGCACTACAAAGATCATGAAAACACTATATGCCTTCCCTGTGTATGAACTTGCTGCTTATGATTATATTTCTGTAGAAAACGGGTCGCATCATATGATGCAGCAACGAACATATTGAAAACGTTGCCTTTTTCGTTCTGACAGAATGCGTGCATGCCGGCCGAGATTCGGTCACGCGAGCGAGTGAATCCCTCCACTTGAAAATCAATGAATAGGCACGCAGAGTAGGTGCATGGCCGTTCTGACTATCCATCCACACCCGAGCGCCATTTCTTCCCCGGTGTCGTGTCTTTGTTACAGAACGGACATATCAGAGCTTCCTTGCATCCAGCATATATCTGTTCGACCCAAATAGCAAGACCCTCAAACAAACGCTCACCCCCCCCCCCCACACACATACCCCATCTACCACGCTCGCCCACCCCTCTCCTTCCTCCCAGATCATTCTTTGCTAGATCTGAAAAACAGATGGTCCGACGCACCCTCGTGCACCCGGCGTTTGGCAACGTGGACGTACTCCATGAGATCTTCATCCGGCTGGGCAGCTGCGGCGACCTGGTGAGGGTGTCCGCAGTGTCGCTGGCATGGCGCACCGCTGCCAACATGCCAGGCTTCCTCAAATCCTGTCTTTGCCCTTTATGTCAAATGGAAAAAACAAAATGGGACTGTTAGTAGCATGTGTCGTATCAATTAAAATGAAAAATTGAGAACTGTTCGATTTTAGCTAACCTCGCATGAGCACAGTATATCTTGTTTGGATTTGTAATTGTTGCCATTGACGTACTTATTTCCATGCTTGATGCCAAACCGACTTCCCATGAATATGCATTGTAAAACTCGTATGCCTCCTGCTCAGAGTTGAAAGACATGCCCACAGCTGGTTCGAAGACAATTTTCTTTCCGAGCTTCACTGCTTCATCCATCGCCCTCTCGATTGCTCCAATGCTCCCCTCCGCTGCTGCTCTGAATGGCTTCCCATTTTTATTCCTGTAAGATTAATACGACGCACTATGTTTGTTGCGATCCATGCTGGTTCTATAGTGTGCAGATAGTTCCAACGACAAGGGATATGATTCTGAAATGATGTAGACCTTTTCTATATGAAAGAACTATGATGGTTGCATAGTGCGATAATTACCTTTGACGTCTTGTCCATCCTCTTCATCTGCTTGGCCGCTATTGTCTTCGTCGGCGACTTGCGCTGGTTTGGTACCATTCCCCTCGTCCGTGTGTTCCACATCAATTGTCTCGGCGCTAGGCGTGTTTTTGCTTGCTGGTTTTGGTTCGGTCTGATCCACGCTAGGGGCTGGGGTTCATGCATGCAGTGCCACGAAAACGAGTGAGGATCATAGAAGAGAGCTTTAAAAACAGATTTTGGATCTCTCGATCTTAAAAATGAGAACATGGTGAAAGTTTACATACAGGAGGGAGTGAAGAGCATGAAAAAATTTTCCAGATTCGTACCCTTTACATCGTCTCCCTCCATAGCTGCAGAAGACCTTCGCCCCCCCATCGAGAAGGATGTCGATTCATTTGTCCAGGGGCTACTCTTGCTCCGTCGAGGCCGTATCTCTACCTTTCTCCGGATCCACCATTTTCTCTGGTCGCTCCTCTCTCTTTCTCTCTCTAGACGGGCGAGATAGAAGATGATGGCAGTCACAGCCTGCGCGTTTGACCACGCACAGGAGTCACGGGGGTGTTTACCCCCCAAGCAAATGGTCGGCGCAGTGCTGGCGCCTGCTCACGGGATGCAGGACTGGCCTGGGCGGCGCAGGACTGGCGCAGAACCGGCGCCTGTGACAAAACAACAAACATGAAGCAAGCCTAACTTGTTACGCATATCAGGGAGCAAAAAAAGAAAGTGTACAGAACAATCCTGATTGAATCAAGGGCAATCCGAAAAAAAACATCAACAGCATTCTGCTTTATTGAGTGTTGCGATTAAAAAGAATGGTGCGAATATGACGCCAGGGTGTTGAAAACTAACGATATGATGGGCAAACGTGAAAGTAATGGAGATGGTACGCATTTTATTTTGTTTGGAGTTCACGGGAGATGGAGCACATAAAACAGGCCATGCACAGCGGCCCGATTCACGGCCCATAGGGGTTGTGTGGCGTGAACTATGGGCCTTTAATGTCTGGATAGAACACTAAAAACAAAAAAGGGAAAGGTTCGAACCTTCAGATGGGGGTTCTCCTGGAACCGCATGGGCCGAACGTTGGTGGTCCAAGCCCTGCTGCACTGCGTGCTTGCAGCCTAGTTTCTGTCATGTTGCAGCCCGTCTGGTCCACTATGTCTATAAGAGGAAAAACGCATCAAATGAAAAAAGCAATGGAAATGCAAATGAGGTAAGAGGATGGACCCAGATCCCACGAATGAGCGCTTGATTGATTGCGGCCAAATAAACTTTTTATCTTTTCTTTTTTTTATATATATATATATATATATATATATATATATATATATATATATATATATATATATATATATATATATATATATATATATATATATATATACATAAACACTATTACGATCTGGGATCAAAATAATATTACGATCATAACCTGAACTCGCACGAGTAACGCTTTGAACTTCCTCTGTACAAACCCGAACTTGGGCTATCTTATAACCGTGGCTTCCCATGAATTATTCTTGTTAGTCATGTTCTATATGATGTTAGTGTAATCTAGGAACATTTTTAGCAACTAAATACCAGTTTTAAATAGGAATCTCGCTCGTTGGCGGATTTTGCTCCCGGGTCATGATGAAATTGCAGTTTTTGCAATTTTACTGCCTGAGTTGTCCGACCTGAACTTCTCCCAGTGCTAGCTTGAACTTCCGCCAACATTGCCCAAATGGGGCTTGCGATATACCGTTGGAAAGCTATGAACACCAGTATCATGACCCAAGTTAATTTTTTGGCAAAAATGAAGCGGTTTAAGAGCAGTTTTGAAAACCGTTTTTTCTTCATACAAAAAACGTGAATCGTATTTTCGATCGCATTTCTAAACCGTTTATCGGAATGAGGCAAATAATATGGCGTTGGAAAGCTGCTGCAAAACCGCTCCTTACACATGTTGAAAGTTTTCTCTGATTACCTACGGTTAAAGAGTAATTTGGAAAATCGTAAAATTTTGCAAACCGAACAGCCGAGTTCGTATTTTCGATATCATTTCCAAATGGCTAATCCAATTGAAGCAAATGATATGAAGTTGGAAAGCTTATGAAAATGCGCTACTTTTTCATGTAGAAAGATTTTTCTAATTTTGAACGGTTTAAGAGTAATATAGAAAACGGTACAAGTTCCACCGAGTTCGTATTTTCGATCTATTTGTTTAACCGTATGTCCGAATGCAGCAAATGAAATAACATTCGAAAGCATGAGGAAATGTGTTTTAAGGCAATTTTGAAAATGGCTAAAATGTATTTTCGCCATAATTTCTACAAACTTTATCAGAATGGGCCAAATAATATACCGTTGAAAAGCTAAGGAAAATTTGAAACTTTTTCATGTTGATGGTTTTCTGTGATTCCTAGCCGTTTTCAAGCAATTTTGAAAATGGCGAGATCATTCGTTCTGCCTTTATCGCGAAGCAGATTCTTCGAAAATGCACCACGTGAAGAACCTGAACTTCTCGGCATGTCTACTTGAACTTCACTCTGTTTTTCACGTGCTTTTTTTGCTTGTAGATCTCCATCCACTGCTCGTAGCTCTCCATCCACTCACCGGAATTGAGCAAGTGATATACCGATGGAAAGCTGTTGTAAACACGCAACTTTCCCGTGCTGATCGTTTTTTCATACTCGCGACAATTTTAAAAGTTTTTCATCTCAAATTCATTCACTATAGTAGTCGAACTTCCTGTTGTTTTCATGCTGAACTTCTGTGACGTATTTTCGTTTGTAATTTTCTCATCCATTTCGTCAGTGTTACACAAATCATTAGTGTTACACAAATGATATTCTTTATGTACAAACCTTTCTCACAATATTTTTTTAACTTTCTCCGGCCAAGGACTTGAATTTACAAAAATGATATTCCTGTCGTTTTGAAGTAAATTAGAGAAATAGCGAGATCATGATTTACGCCTTCATTGCGAAGGAAGCGACTGCTAGCGTGAAGTAGTTGAACTTCTCGGGCATGTTTGTTTGAACCTCACTCTGTTTTTGACATGTTGTTTTTTGCACTGCGTCAAGTAGTTGAACTTCTGGCGCATGTCTATTTGAACTTCATCTGTTTCACTTTATTGTATTTTTCTTATATGAAATACACACCATGTAGTACGTGAACTTCCGCTTGTTATCACTTTGAACTTTTCTCTGGTTTGAGAGAATTATTTTAAAACAAAAAAACAACATATTTTTTATGTATTTTAAATACACGTTGAACCTCTCTCACAAGATTTTTTTGAACTTTTCCTCGCCGAGCACTTGAACTTCTAGCAACCATTTTTTTTCATTTATGAGTTGTTTTTAAAAGTGCAAAAAATGGCGTTGTGTTTTTATTTTTTGAACAGGTAAACCCTAGGTTTTAATAAACTCTGAACTTCTCTCTTATTTCAATTTGAGCTTCACCTTTTTATTTTTTGAGTAAAGAATTGTATTCAATTTTTATACGGAAAAAACAAACATGGAAATACAAGGTGTACCTCTCTCGCAAGAATTTTTGGACTTCTCCGGACAGAGCACTTGAACTTCTTTCAACAAACCTTTTAAGCTTTTATTTTTCTATACTTTTATCCTCACCTGAAATGCATTCCTTGCAGTAGTTGAACTTCTCATTGTTTTCACCTTGAACTTATGTCACGTATTTTTGTTCAACCTCTCTCACAAGAATTTTTTAACTTTCTTGGGATGAGCACTTGAACTTCTAGCAACAAAACTTTAGGCTTTGCATTTTCATTCTTTCTTAATACAAAATGCACACCGTGTAGTACGTGAACTTCTGGCAGTTATCAGTCTGAATTTCTTAGATCATGCGTTCTACCTTCATCGGAAAAACAGAGTCTCTGAAAATGCACTTCGTGAAGAGGTTGAACTTCTTGAGCAGTTCTTTTTGAACTTCACTCTGTTTTGCACGTGTTGTTTTTTACCCGTAACTCCCCAACCACTTACCGGAATTGAGCAAATTATATACCGATGGAAAGCTGTTGAAAACACACAACTTTGCCATGTTGATCATTTTTTCATAGTCTTGACGGTTCAAAAGAATTTTTTCAATACATAAAAATGTATTTTAATTGGTATACAATAAAATTTTAAACCATACATCCAAATGTAGCTTATAATATACCCTTGGAAAGCTTATGAATAGGAGCAACTTCTTCATGTAGACAAGTGTTACCAATTCGTCGCCGTTTGAGGGCAGTTTTAAATATGGCAAAAATGTTGTTGCTTTTTCCTCTCTTTTTTAACATGTAATTGAACTATTATATTTTTAAATGGAATTTATTGGATTTTTCAATTTGGAATTCTTGGTGTTATTCATTTATAACGGAAAAAGCCCTAGTTTTGTAATAAACATCGTACAACTTCTTGGTTTATTAGTGTTTTTATTGTTTTACAAGTGAGAAATATTTTATTTTTTTATGAATGTCGAACCGCTCTGTTAATTTAATTTGAACTTCTCGTTTATTTTATTTTTTGCAAAATAAAAATCCTTTTATAAAAGTTAAATTTTATTTTGAACTTCCTGGTTTTTAGAATCATTATGTTTTCGTGTTTTTAAACCTTGTACTTCTCTCTTATTGTTGTTTGACCTTCTTAGTTTTTTTCGAAATGATTTTTAATTTGTTATTCAAAAGGAAAAAATTAAATCATACATTGAACCACCCAATTTTTAAATTTGAACTTCAGGGTCTTTTGTGGATACATGGAAATCCATTTTAATAAGTAGTGTACTTCTCTATTTTTTAATCTAGAATTTCTTGGTTTTTCAATTTGAACTTCTTCGCTTTTAGTTTTTAGAAACAGGAAAAAATTAACTTTGAATTTTGTTATTGTTTCAATTTGTTCTTGCTTTTACTTTATTTAAATGGGGAAAATTGATTTTATTTTTGTTAAATTTGTGTAGTTTTGTGGTAAATTTTTCAATTGGTTTTTTTCTTAAAGTGGTTTTTTTCTTTTTTTACATAAACTTCCAGGAATTGATTGTGTCACATAAAGGACATATATGATAGTTTTCTTTGTACATATCAATTTCGTACACGAAACTTTCTTGAACTTTTTTATTTATTATATTTGAACTTCTTTCTAAAACCACCTTTTTTGCACGAACACACACAAAACGCAAGCACACAAGGAGAGGAACGCTTGTGATTTATTATATTTGAACTTATTTGGTAAAGAGCATGGAAGCTCGACCAAAAAAGTGAGCACGATCATGGCAGAGAAGCTCAACCTCCTCGCGCCGTTGTGGTCCATAATATTTGATAAATGGGTTTTCAGTGTTTTATTTGTTTGCTGAAAGGTGTTTTCAAAACTTTTTTTCACAAACTTTGCATGTTCTCCGTACATCTGACGAACTGTGGGCACCTAACGAGGAGGAAACAATATGTATGTGTTGCGTAATGATGGCATTAGCATTTGTTGCCCAATTTTAACAACTACTCATCTTGCAATGTGTAGGTTTAAACTAGCATTTTTTGCTCTGCTAGCAAAAGGTCACTGCTGCTTCTGATGTACTAGAAGTTAGCAGAGTCAAAAAAATTGACCTTTATGGCAACCTCATAAACTGTTGATTATTCAATTAGAAAGAGAAAGTGTCCGATGAATGAAACTGGTGAGGAGCAGCTAATGAAATCTGAAACTGCAGAAGTTGAAGTTGCATGGTAAAATGGCGAGTAAAGCTACCAATACATATTTACTGATGTTCCAAATGTTGCAATTCAGCAAGATAGTACACCGTACTCCATTTCTACAAGTAAGATCATGTTTGGTTTGTTTTCAATATGCTATGAATTTCCCTTTGTACGTCAAAAATTTACTTTTACCAGAAACATGATAAAGCACACTAAGATTGTATTTTGTTTTTCTTATGATAATTCAGAATGTTGCAGCTTCCAAGCGGATGGAGAATGATACATCTACAGGAAGGCTATCTGTAGAAAGCAACATCATTATCTTTAACCAACAAGTTCAAAAACAAAAATTAAGGACAACAGCAGCAGCTAAACTCTCAAAGAAATCTCTCTCCCACTCTAGCTGAACTGCAGCAGCAGCAGCGCACTAACATCAGTTAGACGGCGAGGCAGGACGCAACAACAGCAGCTAGCAGCAACCAGCAAATGTAGGCTAGGTCATGATGGCGACACTGACATGGAGGAGGTGTCGGGCCATGGCAGCCAAAAATAACTGTGATTGAAACCACGTGATGTAGCTAGGTGTTACAAGAAAAGAAATAGCAAGCACATCAAGTTTCAGCGCCTCTTTCACACACAGATGTGCAACAAAATTGGCAGTCCTTCTTATATAGATGAACTTGAACCCCTGAAACTTGTGAGATATGAACGCATTTCTTGGAAGCCATCAACCACCTCAGAAAAAGCCCTGGAATCCTCTGACATCGTGCATTATCAAACTTGGTCTTCAGTCTCAATAATATTATTTCAGAATCCTTTTTCAATCGCCATCAACATGGTTGTCCCTGTAGGCCAACTATCAACTTTACCATTCTGAAAGTATTAGATTTTGGCAAAATGTGTACAAGCTACTGAAGAAATTGAAGATAGTTGCAAACAACATACGAGCTACAACCTAGCAGTTTGCAAGCACGTGATTGAAGACAGTGCCTTTGTTCTTCTTGAACTTCTCATTTTTCTGATTCTGAACTTGCGGCTATTCTTCTTTTTGCAGGTTGTAGTGCAACTGCCGGTGCTCGAAGGTCGGCTTCACTCCATCTGTTGGGGAACGTAGTAATTTCAAAAAATTTGCTACGCACATGCAAGATCATGGTGATGGCATAGCAACGAGAGGGGAGAGTATTGTCCACGTACCCTCGTAGACCGTAAGCGGAAGTGTTATGACAACGCGGTTGATGTAGTCGTACGTCTTCACGATCCGATTGATCCAAGTACCGAACGTACGGCACCTCCGAGTTCAGCACACGTTCAGCTCGATGACGATCCCCGGACTCCGATCCAGCAAAGTGCCGGGGATGAGTTCCGTCAGCACGACGGCGTGGTGACGATGATGATGTTCTACGGTGCAGGCTTCGCCTAAACTCATGACGATATGACCGAGGTGGAATATGGTGGAGGGGCACCGCCTGCGGCTAAGGAACGATCCGTAGATCAACTTGTGTGTTATGGGGTGCCCCCCTGCCCCCGTATATAAAGGAGGGAGGGGGAGGTGCGGCCGGCCCCCAAGGGGTGCGCCTGGAGGAGTCCTACTCCCACCGGGAGTAGGACTCCCCCTGCCTTGTTGGAGAAGGAAAGGGGAGGGAAGAGGAAGAGGGCGCCCCCTCTCCTTGTCCTATTCGGACTAGGGGGGAGGGGGCACACGGCCTGCCCTAGCCGGCCCTCCTCTTATCCCTCATGGCCCACTAAGGCCCATTATCCCCCGGGAGGGTTCCGGTAACCCCCTGGTGTTCCGGTAAAATTCCGATTTCACCCGGAACCATTCTGATATCCAAATATAGGCTTCCAATATATCAATCTTTATGTCTTGACCATTTCGAGACTCCTCGTCACGTCCGTGATCACATCCGGGACTCCGAACAAACTTCGGTACATCAAAACTTATAAACTCATAATAAAACTATCATCGTAACGTTAAGCGTGTGGACCCTACGGGTTCGAGAACTATGTAGACATGACCTAGAAATATTCTTGGTCAATAACCAATAGCGGAACTTGGATGCCCATATTGGTTCCTACATATTCTACGAAGATCTTTATCGGTCAAACCGCATAACGACATACGTTGTTCCCTTTGTCATCGGTATGTTACTTGCCCGAGATTCGATCGTCGGTATCCAATACCTAGTTCAATCTCGTTACCGGCAAGTCTCTTTACTCATTCCGTAATACATCATCTCGTAACTAACTTATTAGTTGCAATGCTTGCAAGGCTTATGTGATGTGTATTACCGAGAGGGCCCAGAGATACCTCTCAGACTATCGGAGTGACAAAACCTAATCTCAAAATCGCCAACCCAACATGTACCTTTGGAGACACCTGTAGTACTCCTTTATAATCACCCGATTCGTTGTGACGTTTGGTAGCACCAAAGTGTTCCTCCGATGGCGGAGTTGCATAATATCATAGTTATAGGAACATGTATAGGTCATGAAGAAAGCAATAGCAATATACTAAACGATCAAGTGCTAGGCTAACGGAATGGGTCATGTCAATCACATCATTCTCCTAATGATGTGATCCCATTAATCAAATAACAACACATGTCTATGGTTAGGAAACATAACCATGTTTGATTAATGAGCTAGTCAAGTAGAGGCATACTAGTGACTATATGTTTGTCTATGTATTCACACATGTATCATGTTTCCGGTTAATACAATTCTAGCATGAATAATAAAAATTTATCATGATATGAGGAAATAAATAATAACATTATTGTTGCCTCTAGGGCATATTTCCTTCAGTCTCCCACTTGCACTAGAGTCAATAATCTAGATTACACAGTAATGATTCTAACACCCATGGAGTCTTGGTGCTGATCATATTTTGCTCGTGGAAGAGGCTTAGTCAACGGGTCTGCAACATTCAGATCCGTATGTATCTTGCAAATGTCTATTTCTCCCACCTGGACTTGGTCCCGGATGGAATTGAAGCGTCTCTTGATATGCTTGGTCCACCTGTGAAATCTGGATTCCTTTGCCAAGGCAATTGCACCAGTATTGTCACAGAAGATCTTCATTGGTCCTGATGCACTAGGTATGACACCTAGATCGGAAATGAACTCTTTCATCCAGACTCCTTCATTTTCTGCTTCGAAGCAGCTATGTACTCCGCTTCACATGTAGATCCCGCCACGACGCTTTGTTTTGAACTGCACCAACCGACAGCTCCACCGTTTAATAAAAACACGTATCCGGTTTGCGATTTAGAATCGTCGGATCAGTGTCAAAGCTTGCATCGGCGTAACCATTTACGACTAGCTCTTTGTCACCTCCATATCGAGAAACATATCCTTAGTCCTTTTCGTATTTGGGATGTTCTTGACCGCTGTCCGATGATCCACTCTGGATTACTTTGGTACCTTCCTGCCAAGCTTATTGCTAAGCATACGTCAGTCTGTTACACAGCATTGCATACATGATAGAGCCTATGGCTGAAGCATAGGAACATCTTTCATTTTCTCTCTATCTTCTGCATTGTGGTCGGGCATTGAGTCGACTCAATTTCACACCTTGTAATACTGGTAAAATCCTTTCTTTGCTCGATCCATTTTGAACTTTTTCAAAACTTTATCAAGGTATGTGCTTTGTGAAAGTCCAATCAAGCGTCTTGATCTATCTCTATAGATCTTGATGCCCAATATGTAAGCAGCTTCACCGAGGTCTTTCATTGAAAAACTTTTATTCAAGTATCCTTTTATGCTATCCAGAAATTCTATATCATTTCCAATCAATAATATGTCGTCCACATATAATATCGAAATGCTACTGAGCTCCCACTCACTTTCTTGTAAATACAGAGCTTCTCCAAAAGTCTCAGTATAAAACCATATGCTTTGATCACACTATCAAAGCGTTTATTCCAACTCCGAGAGGCTTGCACTGGACCATAAATTGATCACTTGGAGCTTGCACACTTTGTTAGCACCTTTTGGATCAACAAAACCTTCTAGTTGCATCATATACAACTCTTCTTCTAGAAATCCATTCAAGAATGCAGTTTTGACATCCATTTGCCAAATTTCATAATCATAAAATGCAGCAATTTCTAACATGATTCGACAGACTTAAGCATCGCTACTGGTGAGAAAGTCTCATCGTAGTCAACCCTTGAACTTGTCGAAAACCTTTCGCAACAAGTCGAGCTTTATAGACGGTTACATTACCATCGTCGTCGATCTTCTTCTTAAAGATCCATTTATTCTCAATGGCTTGCCGATCATCGGGCAAGTCAACCAAAGTCCATACTTTGTTCTCATACATGGATCCCATCTCAGATTTCATGGCTTCCAGCCATTTTGCGAATCTGGGCTCACCATCGCTTCTTCATAGTTTGTTGGTTCGCCATGGTCAAGTAACATGACTTCCGAATAGGATTACCGTACCACTCAGTGCGGATCTTACTCTAGTTGACCTCGTGAGTTCAAGAGAAACTTGATCTCAAGTTTCATGATCAATATCATTAGCTTCCTCACTAATTGGTGTAGTTGTCACAGAACCGGTTCTTGTGATGAACTATTTTCCAATAAGGGAGCAGATCTGATTATCTCATCAAGTTCTACTTTTCTCCCACTCACTTCTTTCGAGAGAAACTCTTTTTCTAGAAAGGATCCGAATTTAGCAACGAAAATCTTGCCCTCGGATCTGTGATAGAAGGTGTACCCAATAGTATCTTTTGGGTATCCTATGAAGACACATTTCTCGATTTAGGTTCGAGCTTATCTGGTTGAAGTTTCTTCACATAAGCATCGCAGCCCCAAACTTTAAGATACGACAACTTTGGATTCTTGCTAAACCATAGTTCATAAGGTGTCGCTTCAACGGATTTTGATGGTGCCCTATTTAACGTGAATGCGCCGTCTCTAAAGCATAACCCCAAAAGCGATAGCGGTAAATCAGTAAGAGACATCATAGATCGCACCATATCTAGTAAAAAATACGATTCGACGTTCGGACACACCATTTCGTTGTGGTGTTCGGGTGGCGTGAGTTGAAACTATTCCGCATTGTTTCAAATGCAAACCAAACTCAGTAACTCAAATATTCTCCTCCACGATCAGATCGTAGAAATTTTATTTTCTTGTTACGATGATTTTCCACTTCACTCTGAAATTCTTTGAACTTTTCAAATGTTTCAGACTTATGTTTCATCAAGTAGATATACCCATATCTGCTCAAATCATCTGTGAAGGTGAGAAAATAACGATACCATGGCGTGCCTCAACATTCATTGGACCACAAACATCAAGATGTATGATTTCCAACAAATCAGTTGCTCGCTCCATAGTTAGGAGAACGGCGTTTTAGTCATCTTGCCCATGAGGCACGGTTACATAAGTACCAAGTGATCCATAATCAAGTGATTCCAAAAGCCCATCAGTATGGAGTTTCTTCATGCGTTTTCACCGATATGACCCAAACGGCAGGGCCACAAATAAGTTGCACTATCATTATCAACTCTGTATCTTTTGGTTTCAACACTATGAATATGTGTATTACTACTATCGAGATTTAATAAAAATAGACCACTCTTCAAGGGTGCATGACCATAAAAGATATTATTCATATAAATAGAACAACCATTATTCTCTGACTTAAATGAATAACCGTCTCGCATCAAACAAGATCCAGATATAATGTTCATGCTTAACGGCACCAAATAACAATTATATAGGTCTAAAACTAATCCCGATGGTAGATGTAGAGGTAGCGTGCCGACCGCGATCACATCGACTTTGGAACCATTTCCACGCCGCATCGTCACCTCGTCCTTAGCCAATCTTCGCAATCCGTAGTTCTGTTTGAGTTGCAAATATTAGCAACAGAACCAGTATCAAATACCGTGTACTATCTGCGAGTATTAGTAAGGTACACATCAATAACATGTATATCACATATACCTTTGTTCACTTTGCCATCCTTCTTATCCGCCAAATACTTGGGGCAGTTCCGCTTCCAAAGTGTCCACCGCTTGCAGAGAAGCACTCGATCTCGTGCTTAGGTCCAGACTTGGGTTTCTTCTCTTGAGCGCAACTTGTTTCTGTTCTTCTTGAAGTTCCCTTCTTCTTCCCTTTGCCCTTTTTCTTGAAACTGGTGGTCTTGTTAACCATCAACACTTGATGCTCCTTTTTATTTCTACCTCCGGCTTTTAGCATTGCGAAGAGCTCGGGAATAGACTTGTCCATCCCTTGCATATTATAGTTCATCACGAAGCTCTTGTAGCTTGGTGGCGTGATTGAAGAATACATCAATGACACTATCATCCGGAAGATTAACTCCCGGTTGAATCAAGTGATTATTATACCCGGACATTTTGAGTATGTGTTCACCGACGAACTATTCTCCTCCATCTTGCAGCTATAGAACTTATTGGAGACTATATCTCTCAATCCGGGCATTTGCTTGAAATATTAACTTCAACTCTGGAACATCTCATATGCTCCATGACGTTCAAAACGTCGTTGAAGGCCCGGTTCTAAGCCGTAAAGCATGGCACATCGAACTATCGAGTAGTCATCGACTTTGCTCGCGAGACGTTCTTAACGCCGTCGGCCAGCATCAAGAAGCAGGCACTGGCACCCAGTGGTGCTTCCGGGCGTAATTCTTACATGCAGCAATGAGGATAATCCTCGAGTTCTGGACCCAGTCCGTGTAATTGCTACCATCATCTTTCAACTTTGCTTTCTCAAGGAACATTAAAATTCAACGGAACAACAAAGACGAGCCATCTATCTACAGTAAACATAGACAAGAAAAATACTATCAGGTACTAAGTTCATGATAAATTTAAGTTCAATTAATCATATTACTTAAGAACTCCCACTTAGATAGACATCTCTCTAGTCATCTAAGTGATTACGTGATCCAAATCAACTAAACCATGTCCGATCATCACGTGAGATGGAGTAGTTTCAATGGTGAACATCACTATGTTGATCATATCTACTATATGATTCACGTTCGACCTTTCGGTCTCCGTGTTCCGAGGCCATATCTATATATGCTAGGCTCGTCAAGTTTGACCTGAGTATTCCGCGTGTGCAACTGTTTTGCACTCGTTGTATTTGAACGTAGAGCCTATCACACCCGATCATCACGTGGTGTCTCAAAGACGAAGAACTTTCATAGCGGTGCATACTCGGGAGAACACTTCTTGATATTTAGTGAGAGATCATCTTATAATGCTACCGTCAATCAAAGCAAGATAAGATGCATAAAGGATAAACATCACATGCAATCAATATAAGTGATATGATATGGCCATCATCATCTTGTGCTTGTGATCTCCATCTCCGAAGCACCGTCGACATCACCATCGTCACCGGCGCGACACCATGATCTCCATCGTAGCATCGTTGTCGTCTCGCCAATTATTGCTTCTACGACTATCGCTGCCGCTTAGTGATAAAGTAAAGCAATTACATGGCGTTTGCATTTCATACAATAAAGCGACAACCATATGGCTCTCGCCGATTGCCGATAACTTCGGTTACAAAACATGATCATCTCATACAATAAAATATAGCATCACGTCTTGACCATATCACATCACAACATGCCCTGCAAAAACAAGTTAGGCGTCCTCTACTTTGTTGTTGCAAATTTTACGTGGCTGCTACGGGCGAGCAAGAACCGTTCTTACCTACACATCAAAACCACAGCGATAGTTTGTCAAGTTGGTGTTGTTTTAACCTTCGCAAGGACCGGGCGTAGCCACACTCGGTTCAACTAAAGTGAGAGAGACAGACACCCGCCGGTCACCTTTAAGCAACGAGTGCTCCAGCGGTGAAACCAGTCTCGCGTAAGCGTCTGGCGTAATGTCGGTCCGGCCGCTTCATCTCACAATACCGCCAACCAAAGTATGACATCTTTGGTAAGCGGTATGACTTGTATCGCCCACAACTCACTTGTGTTCTACTCATGCATATAACATCAACGCATAAAACCAGGCTCGATACCACTGTTGGGGAACGAGTAATTTTAAAAATTTCCCACGCACACGCAAGATCATGGTGATGGCATAGCAACGAGAGGGAGAGTATTGTCCACGCCCTCGTGAGACCGAAGCGGAGCGTTATGACAACGCGGTTGATGTAGTCGACGTCTTCACGATCCGACCGATCCAAGTACCAAGCGTCACGGCACCTCCGAGTTCAGCACACGTTCAACTCGATGGCGATCCCGGACTCGATCCAGCAAAGTGTCGGGGATGAGTTCCGTCAAGACGACGGCGTGGTGGCGATGATGATGTTCTATCCGGCAGGGCTTCGCCTAAACTCGCGACAATATGACCGAGGTGGAATATGGTGGAGGGGGCCACCGCGACACGGCTAAGGAGCGATCCGTAGATCAACTTGTGTGTTATGGGGTGCCCCCTGCCCCGTATATAAAGGAGGAGGGGAGGTGCGGCGGCCCCAAGGTGCGCTGGAGAGTCCTACTCCCAGGAGTAGGACTCCCCCTTGCCTTGTTGGAGAAGGAAAGGGGGAGGAAGGAAAGTGGAAAGGCGCCCCCTCTCCTTGTCCTATTCAGACTAGGGGGGGGGGCGCGCCTGCCCTGGCCGCCCTCCTCTTCTCCCTCATGGCCCACTAAGGCCCATTATCCCCGGAGGGTTCCGTAACCCCGGTGTTACAGTAAAATCCGATTTCACGGAACCATTCCGATATCAAATATAGGCTTCCAACATATCAATCTTTATGTCTTGACCATTTCGAGACTCCTCGTCACGTCCGTGATCATATCCGGGACTCCGAACAAACTTCGGTACATCAAAACTTATAAACTCATAATAAAACTATCATCGTAACGTTAAGCGTGCGGACCCTACGGGTTCGAGAACTATGTAGACATGACCTAGAACTATTCTCGGTCAATAACCAATAGCGGAACCTGGATGCCCATATTGGTTCCTACATATTCTACGAAGATCTTTATCGGTCAAACCGCATAACGACATACGTTGTTCCCTTTGTCATCGGTATGTTACTTGCCCGAGATTCGATCGTCGGTATCCAATACCTAGTTCAATCTCGCTATCAGAATCTCTTTACTCGCTCGTAATACATCATCTCGTAACTAACTTATTAGTTGCAATGCTTGCAAGGCTTATGTGATGTGTATTACCGAGAGGGCCCAGAGATACCTCTCCGACAATCGGAGTGACAAAACCTAATCTCAAATCGCCAACCCAACATGTACCTTTGGAGACACCTGTAGTACTCCTTTATAATCACCCGATTACGTTATGACGTTTGGTAGCACCCAAAGTGTTCCTCCGGTAAACGGGAGTTGCATAATCTCATAGTTATAGGAACATGTATAGGTCATGAAGAAAGCAATAGCAATATACTAAACGATCAAGTGCTAGGCTAACGGAATGGGTCATGTCAATCACATCATTCTCCTAATGATGTGATCCCATTAATCAAATAACAACACATGTCTATGGTTAGGACACATTACCATCTTTGATTAATGAGCTAGTCAAGTAGAGGCATACTAGTGACTATATGTTTGTCTATGTATTCACACATGTATCATGTTTCCGGTTAATACAATTCTAGCATGAATAATAAACATTTATCATGATATGAGGAAATAAATAATAACATTATTATTGCCTCTAGGGCATATTTCCTTCACCATCAAGTAGCCACGTCCACCGCCGCACAGGACGGCGAGCAGGGGAGGAAGGAGAGGCAGACCTGACAGCAAGCGGGGGAGGAGCCGGAGCAGCCCTACCTCGGGGATGCAGGGTAAAATTCAACCTAAAGTGCTGAACACACATGAAAAACACTCTTAAGTAATGGAACCTATATCAATTTGCGGGCAAAGACTAAGCTAGAAAGGAAAACGGATACACAAAACTGGTACTAGTGCACTGAGACATTTTAGTGAACATTTTGCGTGCACACACCAAAATCTAGAGTAGTGAAGAGTGAAGAAGCAGAGAGGAGGAACGGTGGGTAGGGACCTACGCGGTGCAGCGTCCGCATTCAGGGACAAGCTGGGGATGGAGGAGCTCGCTGGAGGAGGTGGTGCTCGGTCTCTGTGCCGATGGAGCAGAGCGCAGGCGCGCTGGAGGAGGGTGCACCGGAGGAGAGGGCAGGCCGCACCGGAGGGGATGGAAGGTCGCGCCGGAGCAGAGGGAAGGTCGGATTCGTGCGCAGAGGGGCATCGTGCTGGTGGGCGGCGGCGGGCCGGGGTCTTGGTAGTGGTGGGCGGCGGCGCCGGATCAAGGCCGTGCCTGGGCGGCGGCGGTGGCGCGTAGTGGAGGGGGAGAAGGAGGCGAACGGCATGGAAAAGGCAGGGCGACGAACAGCTGCGGGTCGGACTCTCGCTGGAAAGAGGCGAGATCAGCGGCGGGCAGAGGAGGCAGGGCGGGCGGCGCCAGGAGGAGGCGGGGGCAAGGCGGGGGGAGGCGGGCAGGGACGCGCCGGGAGAAGGCAGGGGCGGTGGCGCCGGGAGGAGGCGGTCGGCGGCGCCAGGAGAAGGCGCGGGCGGCGGCGCGCCTGAAGGAGGCGGGGCAGGCGCGCGGCGGTGGATCGGGAGGATGTGGTGGGAGTGGATCGGGGGAGTTGAGGAGAGGTACGGTAGTGGGGTGGGAGGGTTGGATTTTTTTCAGCCCGTCGGTTTCGAAACATGTCCAGCGGGCCTATATAGGGGCACTATGATCCAAATAGTTATTCTAATCCCAGGATTAGAATAATGCTATTCTATGTATGTATGTATGTATGTATGTATGTATGTATGCATGTATGTATATATATAGGGTGGGTCTATTATGATAACACCTTTAAGAGTCTTATTCTCATAACAGTTTCTTCATCTGCTTACACTTCTTCCCGCATTGAGCCACCCGACCCACACACACGGAAAAAAAAGCAAAGTCAACCCACCCCACCGTAAAATACCCCTCCTCCCACCTTTCTCCTCCTCCGCGGCCTCCTCCCACCTCCTTCCTCCTCGGCCAAGCCACTCCACCTTGTACCTCCCGACGGGTCGCCAGGGGCCACCCCCACCTTCCTCCGGTGGGCAGCCCCTCTGATCCCGCCGCCGGTGCCTACCCCCGTCTCACCGTCGCCCTTGCTACCACACAATGCCGGATCTCGGCCATCCCCCGGCCCCCTACGCCACCCTGGGTAACTCGACCGCCGGATCGCGGCCATCCCCAGTCCCCCCACATCGCCTTGGGCCTTTCTCCCCTTCCTCCACTCCCTCGATTCATCACCACCTCCCCTGTTGTACCGTGATTTCGGGAGGACAACGCCGCCATGATTCCCCTGATCTGGGTAGTCGACGATGGCGTCCATGGAGGCTGGCGTTTGTCTCCTGCTGGTGTTGTGTCCCACGGCGGGGGAGGGAGGTTAGGGAGGGGATGTAGAGGATTTGTGGTTGGCGGCGGTAGGAGGCAGTACCGGGGTTCGGGCTGTGATGCAGCGTGTTGGGTGTGGGTGTTGGTCGCGGCTCAACGATGACCATCACTAGCCTTGCGTGGCCAGCCCAACAGAGCTACGGCGAGCACTTTCCCATGGGGATCCAGCTCTTCACCCACGGCTCCCCGATTTTCATTTTTTTATTCGTGATTTTTCACTGCTTTTTTGTTGTCTGGCGTCCCGCCGATGGCACTGACGTGTAGTTTGGGTAGTGCTCCTGAGCAGCTCCCAGCCGCCTCGATGTGGTCCACACGGCAGTGCAGTGCAGGACTCCCTCTCCACATCCCTTTCACAGTGGCCATTGCCGTGCAGTTTGGCTGGTCCCCAGCAACATGTAGATAGTGTTGCAGTTCCATTGTCGTGTTGTTGCGGCGGCCGTCCATGGTGCGGCAATGCGGGGTCCTGCTTCTCCTGGAGATCAGCCCGGCCGGCGGCGCCGCCAAACCTCCCCTAACCCCGGTTCGACACCGCCCCGGTGGGAATCAAG
Source organism: Aegilops longissima (assembly GCA_021605205.1). NCBI lineage: Eukaryota > Viridiplantae > Streptophyta > Magnoliopsida > Poales > Poaceae > Aegilops > Aegilops longissima. Next base: position 266,808,422 of record CM038682.1, on the reverse strand, counting down.
TGGAGGGAGGCCAGGTCGATGAGGTGGTGGCTACCTTCCACTGCAGATCCCAGGGCGGTCCCTCCCACCCCATGACGGTGAGATCTCACCTGGCCCTTCTTTCCCATGACTTTTAGCGGCAGCGGAGCTCAATCTCTCTCCTCCACTTTCCTCCACATCCTCTCCCTTCTCAGCGCGGATGAGATCCGGCGCCCAGCTTCCTCCGGGTCAACCCTTTTCTGTCCTCCTCTGCACCGCGTGCAGTGCCCACCTCGCGCCGCTGCAGTGCGCGGCCATCCACAATGGTCCATCATCGACTCCAGCGCCCATGGGGGTAGCCTTTGTCAACCCATTCAGGTGAAGGAGCAGTTGCTACCGACGAATCCTGTTGATGTCCGACTCACAGTGCAGAAGTGTACTGCATGGGGAGTCGATGATGGCTACACGCACCTGCTGAGTGCGCTGCTTCAGCAATGACCTTTTGTGATTCTCATATGCGGTTTAGTGTAAATGTTGTTTGCAGTTTGCTCGGCTGATACTCCACCACTCGAGCAGCACGACCATGGTGATGCAGTGCACCGCGACTCCAGTGTGCAGTGCACTGGGTGTGTGCCCTCCTCAAGTACTCCTCGACTCCACTCCACCTTGCAGTATAGGCGTTAGTGAATTCTTCTTCGTCGAAGATATGTAGCTCGTCGGCGAGTGTCTCGTGGTTCAGGCAGCACGGGCATGCAGTCCACCACTTGACTTTTGTTTGTGTTTTGAGGTGGTGTAGTGCGGCGTTGTTTCTCCTTGGGGCATGGGCGTGGAGTACATTTTTTTATGATAAAGTTGGGCGACGCAGTCCACTCCATCCATGTTTTGCATTTTTTGGAGAATTTTTTTCGAAGTGCACTCAGTTTGTGTAAAAGGAATATGTTCCATTATCCCTATGTATGAAGTGCAAAAATTGTTTCGTGTTTCAAATATCAGTTGGCTACATCAACGTCTGCAGTCTATTTGGTCCTCGGATGTGGTTCGCTTTTGAGAGCGGTGTTGTTCACTTGCGCACATCGTGGAAGTGCAGAAAAAAATAGCAAAACAACTAAAAAATAATGCGGTCCACTACGACATTTGTCGTGGTTCACTTGCCTCATCTCTGCGGTCCACTCTCGTTCATAAAAAAAGTTGGAAAAAAAGACAACAAAAACTTTTGCGAGAAAGTTTATGTCCGACAAAAAGAAATCATGAAGTTCACTTGATCTTTCACAAAGGCGGTTTTCCCGTTTGAAGCAGTGCGTTCTTCTGTCCGATGAAAGGTCCACTCGCTTGGTCAACGCTTGTAAAAAATTAATAAGTATGAAAATATACAACAAAAACTCATGAGGTTCACTTTTGAGTGTTGCGGTCCACTCTCGTTCAAAAAAAAGTTTAAAAAAAGACAACAAAAACTTTTGCGAGAAAGTTTATGTCCGACAAAAAGAAATCATGAAGTTCACTTGACTGTCTGTTGTAGTGCGGTTTTCCATTTGAAACAGTGCGTTCTTTTGTCCGATGAAGTACACACGATGATTTTGGTCTCGCGAAAAACAGAGTGTCCACTTTTCGGTAAATTTAAAACGGCTCTTAAACCGTAAGGAATTACAGAGAGTGTTGTACATGAAAACATTGTGCCTCGTCGATATCTTTCCAAGGGCATATCATTTGAATTATTTCGACAACCGTTTGTAAAATTTTCGCGAAAAACGACCACTGCCACTCGTCGTCCGCCGCACGATTTTCAAAATGAACTTAAAATTGTAAGCAATCCCAAAACTATTTCTACATATGAAAGTTGTGCCTTGTCCATAGCTTTCCAACGACGTATTCCACGCCTCGTTTCGACAAACGGTTCAAAAACTAGAGCGAAAATAGTACCGAAAATTGCAAAAATTTCAAAAATAAAACAGAATTTCATGATTTAGTAAATTTGAAACTGCTCTTAAACCGTAATGAATTAGAGAAAATAATACATATGAAAAAGATGTGCCTCGACGATATCTTTCCAACGGCGTATCATTTGCTTTATTCCTATGAGCGGTTTAGAAAAAATCATGAAAAAACGCTCGCTGCCACTCGTCATCCGCCGCACCATTTTTAAAACTGCTCTTAAACCGAGAGGAATCTCGAAAAGTGTTCAACATGGCGAAGTTGCGCCTAATCAATAGATTTCCAATGATATATTATACACCTCGTTCCAATAAACGGTTAAAAAATTAGAGTGAAAACAGTACCGGAAAAACACTGCGTGTAGTTTTTTCCGACACGAAGTTCACTCGTGTGAGTACTGCAGCACAGTTGGTTCAAATAATGACGTGCACTTGCGTTGAGCGTGCAGTGCGGAAGTGTTATAAGAATAGTTATTCTGCTCATATTAGCAGAATAGACTATATATATATATATATATAGGGAAAATCCATCCTACCACCTGGGGGTAGTTACCCCACATGTCTCATATACTATCTTATGGTACTATATATCCTACTTTATCATTTTAAGTATGTTCATATACTATATATAAGATACTCCAAAGTGAGTTGCATGAAAAAATTTCAAGTTGGGCCATGGTTTTTATTATATTTATGAAATACGTACATATTTGTACATAAAAGAGAGCATACTCAAAATATGATACATACTACCAAAAAATAGTATATATATACTACCTAAACATTCTTATATACTACATACTACGTACATACTCTCCGATTTGATAGATACTACATACTACATATAAAACTCTGTTGTGGTAACTACCACTGGTGGTAGATAAAATTTGTCCTATATGTGTGTGTGTGTGTGTGTATATATATATATATATATATATATATATATATATATATATATATATATATATATATACATACATACATCTGGTTATTCATTACGCTGTAACAGAATATTATTCTGTTACCCTACTTGAACTGATGGTTTCAGACGGTTGTACTGATGATTTTCATCTCGTCGAACTGATAGTGTTTTTGTTGGAATAGGGCGTGCAATATATCATTGGAAATCTCTCGACATGCACATTACAAATATATAAGATTTTTTTTGCAAAATCATCACTGTTTAAGAGCAGTTTTGAAAAAATAGTTGTTTTCAAAACCGAAAACACGAATCGTATTTTGGACTCAATTTCCAAACGGTTTGTCGGAATTGAGCAAATAAGATGGCGTTGGAAAGCTCGTGAAAATCCGCATCTTCCATATATTTATTGTTTTTTCTAATTCTATATGATTTAAAAGTAATTTGAAAAACAGTGAAATTTTGGGCGAAACGTATTTTCATGATTTTTTGCAAACGGTTTGTCGGATTGACGCAAATGATACGGCGTTGGAAAGCTATGGAAAACGCGCAACATTTTTGTATTGAAATGTTTTTCTATTTCCTTACTGTTTAAAAACGAATTCGATTACGGTCAAATTTGATTTCGAACGCGATTTTTTTAAAGTTTGTCGAAATGAGGCAAATAATATACTGTTAGAAAGATATCGAAAATACGAAACTTAGTCAGGTTGAACATTTTCTCAAATTCGCAACCGTTGAAGAGTAATTTCGATTATGGTGAGACCCATCATGTAGTTTTTTCATCAGAAAAAACAGAGTACTTGTACTGATCTACATGTGCGTTTGTACTGATGTATTCTTTGGAGAGTAATTTTGAAAGGTTCCGATAAAAGAGTACTTGAGCTGCTGTCTATATGGTTTTGTACTGAGCGTTTTTAACATACTAGATTTTACTCTGTTTTTTGGGTATGATTTTCCTCATAGCTTTTCAATAGTTTACGATATTTGTGTCCCCGAACTTGCATGGTTTATATCGTTGAACTGAATAATACTTTTAACAAAAAGAAAATGTTTTGTGTTTCATTTTTTTGAACTCAACTTTGTCTTGCGAGGATGTTCTGGGCTTCTCTTATTTTACCACTTGAACTTAACTTTCTTGAATTTTCGTGTTTATTTAGCATTTTTGCAAAGCCAATGTAGTACCTCATGTTCAACTTTTTTTTGTACTTATATGCCAGTAATAATAGAACATTTCTGACACAATTGTTTGTCCATTTGTGGACATCAACTAAAATAGGCAGGAGAGAGCACTATCGAACTGATCATTCTTTTTGACCGAACTATGTATGTGTTCTTCTTTTTTAAGAACTGATTCTCTAATACATACTGAATGGCCACACATATATGATATAATGAACTATAGGGCCTAAAAAAGTGTAATGACAGTACATCTGTAAAGCTCCACAAGATCACATGAAGCCTCTGCTATGAAATATACAAAATACTGACAAAAATTCACACTTCTGCACAAAGGGCATACTTCTGAACATGCTCAACGACACCCACGGAACTTGCACAATTGACAGGTGGGAGCAAGCGGCAACTTTGAAGTATGCAAAGGCATCTTGTTTTTCAAAAAAAGCAGGAGTGCATCTCCATATCAATAAATAGTTGTTGATCCATCAGTGAGCATGCATCACAAAGAAAATGTTGAAAGAAAAATCGGGTGGACCGGGTGGACTAGCTACACCTCCTCCTCTGGACTGATTGCTACGGCGAGGTGGAGTTGATGGAGGCGGAGATAACGAGCGGCACCGGGATTTGGCCACTGTAGGGAATCCCAACGACTACCAAGCCATCCTTGCTGCACTAACTATGGTGATGTATTTTGTACTGCCCAAAACACCTGCAAGATGAACTGAAGGGGAGCTCCATCACCTGCAAGATGAACTGAAAATGCCGGCTAAGGGGACCTGAAGAATCACCAAATGTTGAACTGAATATATACAAGTGAAGGAGCATGAACGTCCACGGTAACTCTATGTTACATAACAATAACTAAGCATATATGTCTATAAGTTGAAGGGTAACAGACCTCAAGATAGCAACGGACTTCCAATATTCATCTATTTTTTAGCTGCTGCCTTTTATTTTATTTTTTGACGTATCCTGCAAAAAAAATGGACCAAAATTTCAAAGATGAACTGAAAAAGACTACTCCCTCCGTTCACTTTTGTAAGACCATTTAGACATTTAAGACAACACCTAAAACAGTTCAATTTCAGCTGTCCTAAAGGACTTACAAAAGTGAACAGAGGGAGTAACATAATTCAGTCGAGATGGATGTGGAAAATGATGACCATCCCTTATGGCTATCAAACAGACAGCTTGAACTTCTCGCTGGCTGCCACTTATGGCTGTCAATCATGCAAAATCCTGACAAAAAAACATTTTTCTCATGAAACCAAACTCTTAACTTGCTACATGACCATCTTTGAACCTCCTACAAGAACAGAATATATATGATACATCATTTTTTTCTCTTGTTAAATCATGCACCCAAAAAATTAAAACACAACAAAATATCAGTTGTTTGGCTCCCAAACCTCTTGCATATATTTTTTGAACTGATGTTCGTTTTGTAATTGAACTGTTGTTGAATGAATGGTCGCTGATGCGCTGATGAGTCTATTGTGCTCCGGAAATTTGTCTGCATCCGTGAGTAAATAGATTTTCTTTTTTGCTTCTTGCAATTTATTTTTGCATGGGTCAGAGTAACTCCAAGGCAGCGGCCACATATTTTTGAATCTTTTTCCTGTTCTCTATATTTTTATGTGGTTTCTTATATGAACCTTTTGAATATTTGAATTCCTCATGACGATATCATCGAACCTTTTTAGATGATGATGTTGAACTTGTGTTGAGTACATCAGGGATAGCTTCCAGTCTTGAGAGAGACCAGTACACAAAGAGAGGGAGGTGCATTGGAGTGAGACGGCCATCCACCACATGGTAGCATCCAGGGCGGAGCAATGGATGGCCTGCAGCCAGCTCTTCGAGGGACCGGTGGTGGAGCACCGAGGTGGACTGTTGAGCTGGGTGACGAACGGGAATAGGGTCGAGGAGCGGCGACCGTCGTTGACCCTGGAAGCAAGAAATGTGAATCAAGACGGTTAACTAGTTGAACTAAGATAGTCAACTAACCGATTGCAATAAAGAGTCTAAATCACTTTTTCTTCTGGTGGAAGTGGAGGAATGATTCAAAAATACATAAATTCATTTTTATTAACACAAAAAATAACTACAACGACCAGGAATACAAAATGCACTGTACAGGAAGAGAGTAAACATACAATTCCCATTCTAAAAAAATAAAACTTAATAGCTCTCAGAGTTCGAACTATTGTACACTTTTTTGTCGAACTGATGCAAAAAACCCCCATGTAGCAAATTGTCATACAATATAAAACCGATGAACCGAACCAATTCAATAACACAAATCGAACTTCTATATATGCTTATTTATGAACTGATAATATAAATACACAGTGAACTAGTAGACCTAGTGTGTTTTTCTTTTGTACAGAGTGTATGTTTTACGAGCTACACAGGCAAGACATACATGATAACTTGTTCATAAAAGCATTTGAATCATGTTCAAGCACCCACGTGAACACAATAAAAATCATTAGCAATTTGAACTTCAAAATGGACATTGTAAAAACAAATAGCAACATTTTTAAGCAACAAAAATTTGACAGCAAACAACTTTATAAAAACAACAAGCATAGTAGTGCAGCAACATACACATTCATCTCTTAAATCACTTCCTGTAATGCTTTCTACAGGTTAGTCGCATCCATTTCAAGCGGCACCAGCCTGCATCCCATAGCCCAAGTTACACATACAGTCTGGTATAGGGCCATCGTTTCAGCGTGCATGGTATCACTGACCTCCTCAAGATGATGACCTTGTCCCACTACGACAGCTTACCGGTTATTAAAATATCAGCAGAATGTTACATTGCCGAGAGGTTTATGCTTCAAGGTCAATAAGCATTTTCTTAATTAAAAGAATGAGAAAATAAACTATAAATGAGCTTCGTACTATGAACGAATGAGCATAAAAATATTCTCTATGCTACAGACTAAAAGAGATTCCGATACTAGAATGACTCAAGAAGAATTTTAGATTTGTAGGAGCACACACACCAAACTTGCTGATTTTTTCTTGAACTTATTTTAGGCGATTGCATCAGTACTAGAATGTCTAGACAAATAGTTCAGATTTGTAGCAGCACACACGAGAAACTTACAGAATTTTATAAAATAAAAACAAACTTACAAAATTTTGAAAACTGAACTGACAATTTTTCTGCACATGCACCCAACAATTTTCACTTCTAAAACAGTATGCATAAGTACCAAGCAATAGTATGCTAATAAAACATTTTTTACGGTGGTGTCGGCTCACTCCGTGCAACATCTCTGAACTTGGTGTATGCCAGCGGTAGAACTTCCTGGCCTTCCAAACTTGTACTGAAGATATGTACCGAACAACAGTATGCATAAGTATTCGAACACATACAAGAGCTACACACAGCCGTGAGTTACCAAAAAACACAACAGTTTGTGCATTTTTATAAAGCTTCTATATGCATAACACAATGACATTTTTTGGCCACTACTTCTGCATTTTTAGACATGCTATGCTAGAAATAACATGGTAACGGAAGTGAGTGAAATCAGATAAGATTGGTGAACTATGAAATGCACACACACCTTCAAGGCACAAATGCCAGCCATTTACAGTAGCTCAATAAGCTAATTCTTCCTAAAACAGTTCCTTGAAATTCCTGAAACTTCAGAACAGCAATAGCTATTTTTTCCTTGTCGAGAAAACAAGCAGCGACACAGGCAATTAGCAGCACTCTCGATTCGAAATGCAACCTATTAGCAAGATTCTTAGTTACATTTGAAGTCAGAAGAGAGCATTCACCTAAATTTAGCCAACCCAAAGTGTTGTGTCATATAAAAAATGTGGAGTTGTTATATGTGTAAAATTTGTTGTCATTGGAAAATAAGATGCAATGTACCGAACATAATCTAAGTGGAACTAAATAACTTGTACTGATGAATAAACAAAGGGGCTAACCTTAATGCAAACTAGTCTCAACTTTCTACAGCCTTTTGTTGGACTGACGAACTGGAGGTCCTCGACCCCGCGGCTCCTTCTGCAGGCTCCATTGTTTGCCGCTCAATCGCAATCCATGGTGTTAGAGCGGGGCACGTCCACGACGATGGCATTGAACGGCCTGGGGTGGAGGCGATGGACTTCCTGCACGCGGCGGCGACGTAGCTCCATCGGGAAGGAGGCAGAGTGGTGGCGGGAGGAGCATCACCGGTTGCCGGAGGGCGGCGCCAGAGATATGACAGCGGGATGAACGAGGAAGTCGGGAGTGCACGATGGAGGTAGGTGGCGGGCATTGGGGAAGGAGGAGTGCGGTGCGCGGGGGAGGGAAGTGGCCGGCGCGCGGTGCAGAGAGGCGATCGGCACGGGGAAGGAGGGTGGCGGCGCGCGATGGAGGGAGGTGGACGGCGCGGGGGAAGGAGAAGGGTGACGCGCAGTGCAGAGAGGCGCTCAACGCGGGGTAAAGGGGGAGGGGCAGCGAGCGGGGCAGGGAGGTCACCGGCGCAGGGGAAGGAGGGGGCAGCGCGTAGGGCAGGGATGCCGCCAGCACGGGGGAAGGAGGGGGCGGCGCACTGGGATGGGCGGCGCGCGGGGCATGGAGGTCGCCGACGCGGGGGAAGGAGGGGCGGCGTGCTAGAAGGGGCGGCGATCGGGGCATGGAGGTCGCCGGCACGAGGGAAGGAGGGGGCGACACGCAGGGCAGGAATGCCGCCGGCGCGGTGGAATGAGGCGGCGACGGTGGGGCGCATGGGTGCGGGAGGTAAGGGAAGGGCTGGTGTTGGGTGTCCTCTTTTTCTCGAGTGGTACCGTTCAGGCTGTTGGGCTCAATTTGGGAATTTGCCGATTGCTCCCTATATACGGCCGAGGGTAACAGAATAATATTTTGGTACTAGTAATAGAATAGTCCAGCTCAATTTGGGAATTTACCCGAAGCCCTGCACCCCCAATCTCGGAGAAGCGCCCGCGCTGGCGACTTGCTCTGCGCCCCGACCCCATTTTTCGGCGTCGCCCTCCACAGCCTCAACGCGCAGGCCGTTCACCTCCGCCACCCCAGTCCGTTCTCCTCCGCCACGTATGTCCGTTCACCGCCGCCCCGAGAATCCCCGCTGAGCTCGTCCGCAACCCCGGCCTTCTTCGCGGCCACCCAGGTCTACATTGTGGGGCCATCGTGTTCTCTTCGCCGCCACTCAGGTCCGACGAGCCGCCAGCAGCAGGATCCTCTCGTGCTAGCCTGTGCAGGCCCTACACGATGGCACAACATCGCTCATTGCTGCCACCATGGGCCGCTCAATGACACAGCGTTGAGTCGTTCGACACCGCAGCTCAGGAGTTTGCCTCCTTTCCCAACCTCCACTATGCTCCAGCTAAGGTCTCTCATGTTCTCCTCTCTCTCTCGTAACCTCTGTCTCTTCTTTCGCTTGAATTCCTACTAATGTTAGCTGTAGCTTGAATTGCTGAAATATTAATGTATTTTTACTCTGCTTGAAAATGCTTGAAATGCTGCTGGTGCTTCCCTATGCGTGACGATTCTGATTGTTTAGCACAAAGGGGGACGGGTACTTGTTTTAATGCTTGACATCAATCTACTGTCGGCAGTTAGAGAAAGAATAGTAGCAAGTCCAAGCTCTCTTTGAGTGGAGGTACATAACCAAGTCAAATGGTTGTTTTGGTTATGTTCAAGGAAACTCATAATTTTTATCTTTCTCCACTGTTAGCTATGTAATAAAAGTTCACTTTTCAATGCTTTAATAGTTCAATTGGTAAAAACAGTAGGCGTTCCTTCTACAAAAAAGCACTGACTTTTATATGTGTAAAGAAAGAAATGGAAATCTGTAAGTTCATACAGGGACATATATATGCTGAACTTGCGTCCAACACACGAGCATTTGCGTCCACCACTAAGGGGTATTTGCATCCCGCATATCAGCTACATGCTCAACAGTTGCACACTGCCGCTATGGACATGCACAAATGATATTAAGTAGAAGCTTGTTAGTTCATTTTTATTGATTTACCTTATTTAAGTAGTAGTGCAGCAATAAAAGGTGTAGTTGTACTGAGTTTTAGCTGCTATATGGGGAACCCAAAGGGCCATTTATTTTGGTTTACAGCTCAGCTTGTCTATTCTTTTCATCAGATGCTTTATTGTGCATAATCTTGAGGAAATCCCCAAAAATCATGTGTGCGCCCAAGGTAATTAAGTGGTTTTGTAAATTTTGACAGTCCATCCCATACTATTCGTTGGAATGTCACGACAAACTTGTTATGGACTTATAAAAGGCTGTAGGATTACTTGATGGATTTATACTATGTGCTTCTCGATTCTTAAGGAGATACATCATTCCTATGTGCATATTAATTGTTTGTTAGAACGTAGACAGATTATGGTTTCGTGAATGGAAGTTTTAGGAAGAATTTGATGCTTGTTGAGCTGCTGGAACAGGAGTGATTTTTGTAGTATAATATTGTATATGTCACTGAACTACAAAAAAAATCACATGGTGGATTAGTGGTGCTAATCTGTCTCAGTTCAACTAGTTAAATCGTCTCATTATACGTAGATGTGCTAATCAGTTTGACCGCCTCAGTTCAACCAATTAAATCGTTTAGGTTCAAATATATTTACTGTGCCAAGAACAAATATTAGTTAATCCTTCTTCCACTTCCTCCACAAGAAAGTAAGCTCTAAACAGATTTTGTGTTTCCCCTTGCATAACAAATCATGGAACAACTTCTACTGACCTGGCTAGTGTGAGCATTGAAATAAAAAGCATAGTATATCAAGGAGCTCGTACAACGACATCGAAGGAAAAACTGCTCCAGCTTTTGAACTTTATTCACCATGCTATTACTGAGTGAAAATGGAGTGAAAGTGTATTGCAATTGATCTATCTTAGACCTTGGCAATCCTGTATTTAGCCTGCTTGTTTTTTGGTCTGTAATTCAAGAACTTTGAGCTTCCTAATTCGGTTTTTTGTTAATTTGTTATGCCCAGTACAAACCGTTAAATCTGAAGAGGCTTCTAATTGCAAGAAAATGTATAGCCAGTGTGTTGAATATGCCATTCATGTATGAAAAATGTGCAGTCGGTGTGGTGCAGATGTTATAGCTTCTTTCAAAGTTCAAAACAGATGGTACATGAAGTACATGTATTCATGTGGGTTCTTGAAAGTTCTGTACAGGAATAGGCCGATGATTTTTGTGCTATGGATAATATGATTTATGTACATGTATTATATGTGTGGAAACAATTTTGTGAGATGATGAAAGGAAAATGGTTTGAATTAAAATATTGATCAAGACGAGTTAAAAACGGTGGTCTGCTCGAATAAAAACTTAAAATATGCCGTGGTTTGTGGGGAGGTTCTGCTCACCGGGTGCCACCATCTCTAGCAGTTCGACAGGACGCGGCCCTCAAGATTACGATGTCGAGGCGCATAGCTGCCCTCTTTGTGACCTGCTGCTATTCCTCATCTTGCATTTGGCGGATCGATGATGCGGAGCCGCCCACTTCGCTACAACCCCACGTGGATCTCTTTCTTTCTTTTCTCTCAAATTCGTTGAAAAACTTGGTTGCTTGTTCTTGTTAAAAACATGCCGAGACACGCGACAGCCACCCCAGTTCTGGTGTAGTAAGTACTCAAGACAAGTTAAAACGGTGGTCCGCTCGAATAATGAAATGACATGAAATTCAAATTGTAAAGTTCAAGCAAAAAAGAAACCCCATGAAAATCCTGCTTAGTAAGTACCTCAAGACAAGTCGAAATGAGAGAAGTTCAGAACAACATTGTCAAAAAATGTCGAGTTAAAAAAGAAGCAAAACAAACACATTTTCTTTTGAATAAAATATAATTCACTTCGATGATACAAACCTACAAGTACAGGGCTATTTATACAAGAACTGTTGAAAACTTATGAAAAAATATTACCCAAAAAACAGAGCAAAGTCTAGTTAGTGAAAACACGCTTAGTACAAACCCATGCAAGCATCAGTACAAGTACCCTTTTTCGAACCATTCAAAATTACTGTACAAAAATAGCTCAAGACAAACATACACATATATCAAGACGACTACTCGCTTTCACACAAGAAAACAGCAAGATCCGTCATGCCGTATTCTAAATTACTCTTAAACAGTTGCGAAGTAGAGAAAACGTTCAACATGACTAGGTTTCGCATTTTTGATAGCTATCCAACGGTATATTATTTGCCATATTTCGACAAACTTTTTTAAAAAATAGCGTTCAAAATCAAATTTGACCGTATTCAAATTCGTTTTTAAAACGTAAGGAATTAGAAAAACATTTCTATACGAAAAAGTTGCGCATTTTCCATAGCTTTCCAAGGCGTATCATTTGTGTCAATCCGACAAACCGTTTGCAAAAAATTGCGAAAATACGATTCGCCCAGAATTTCACCGCTTTTCAAATTACTTTTAAATCATATAGAATTAGAAAAAACAATACATATATGGAAGATGCGTATTTTCACCATCTTTCCAACGCCATCTTATTTGCTCAATTCTGACAAATGGTTTGAAAATTGAGTCCAAAATACGATTCGCGTTTTCGGTTTTGAAAAAAATGGTTTTTTCAAAACTGCTCTTAAACCACAATGATTTTGCAAAAATGTTCAATATACTTGAAATTTGGTTGTCAAGAGCTTTCCAACGATATATTACACGCCCCGTTCCGACAAAAAATTACAAAAGTTTTGAACTAAAGAAGACGATTCAGAATACAACCGAAAGCATCAGTTCAACCGCTTCAAAACATCAAGACAACCACTGAAAACGTCGGGTTCAAAAGGGTATCGGAATAATATTCATTACGCTGTAATGTAATAGCCAGATGTGTGTGTGTGTGTGTGTGTGTGTGTGTGTGTATATATATATATATATATATTGTTGTTATTGTTTTTGTTCTGTATTTAATCCCAACGCACAGCACACACGTCTTATTAGCAGCAATCGTCTGTGTTATTACCGGTCTTCGCACACATTTCTGATTACAGACCTGTTTGCAGCGTATCACACACATCTTGTTAAATTGAACCGTTTCTGTTATCTTAGCTCAACGCAAATAGTTCATCCGAGTGAACTGCTTGCCTTCTATCGCACACACCATGATTAGGCTGACCGTTTCTTTTGTTCCGCCTAAGACAAACAGTTTATCCGAGTGAACTGTATGTCGTATATCGCACAAACCTTCATCTGGCTGCCCGTTTTTGTTGTTCTGCCTCATCAGAAATAGTTCATTGTACTGAACCGTATGCCCCGCATCGCACACGCAAATAAAATCCAAACCGTCTTTGATGTATCCGCCATCGCAAATGTTTTTCATCTTTTTAACAGGTTTTTACATCATCGTTTGCGATTATTGCATCGCACACAGTTTCATCGAAGGGTCTCTGATTGTAGTGTCGCGTTAGCAGCATCCTGCAGTAGTGAATGTTCTCCTCGATGTTCTTGGAGATCTATTTTATGTAATCTTCTTTTGCGGTGCATTTATGGAGATATAATGAATTGTGGGTTTATGATCAGATTATCTATGAGTATTATTTGAGTCTTCTCTGAACTCTTTTATGCATGATTAAGATAGCTTTGTATTTCTCTTCAATCTATTGATTTGGTTTGGCCAACTAGATTGATCTATCTTGTAATGGGAGAGATGCTTTGTGATGGGTTCAATCTTGCGGTGTCCTCACCCAGTGATAGTAGGGGTAGCGAGGCACGTATTTGTATTATTGACATTAAGGATAAAAAGATCAGGTTTTTACCATATTGATTGGATCTATCCCTCTACTTCATGTCATCTTGCTTACGGCGTTACTCCTTCTTGTTACCTTAATACACTAGATGCATGCTGGATAGCCGTCGATGTGTGGAGTAATACTAGTAGATGCAGGCAGGAGTCGGTCTACTTGTCACGGACGTGATGCCTACATTCATGATCATTTCCTTAGATATCGTCATAACTATGTGCTTTTCTATCAATTTCTCAACAGTAATTTGTTTACCCACTATATGATTTCTTTAAGAGAGAAGGCTCTAGTGAAACCTATGGCCCCTGGGTCTAATTTTACCATATTATGTTCGGATCTATAAAACCAAAAACCAAAAAATACCTTGCTGCAATTTATTTATTTATCTTTACTTTATTTTATACTTTTACTTATCTTGTATACCTATCTCTATCAGATCTCACTCTTGCTAGTGACCGTGAAGGGATTGACAACCCCTTTTTTGCGTTGTGTGGAAGTGTTTGTTAGTTTGTGTAGGTGCATATATTGGAGGCTTGTGTATTCCTCCTACTGGATTGATACCTTGGTTCTTAACTGAGGGAAATAATTACCTCTACTTTTCTGCATCACCCTTTCCTCTTCAAGGGAAAAATCAACGCAAGCTCAAGAAGTAGCAGGAAGAATTTCTGGCGCCGTTGCCGGGGAGGTTCTACATCAAGCCTACCAAGTACCTATCATAAACTTTCATCTCTTACACTTTCATTATTTGCCATTTCCCTCTCGTTTTCCTCTCCCCCACTTCTAAAACATTTTTACAAAAACATAAAAATATTTGCCTTTTTCGCCTTCTTCCCGTCTGTCTTTTCGTTTGTTTTTTGTTTGCTTGTGTGTTTGCTTTAAACCTATTATCATGAGTGATTTCAGTATGGCAGAAACAAATGATGGGAGAACTCCTAAAATTGGATGTTATACTAATCTGGATTCTAAAACTTACATTATGGGACAAGGGAATGTTATAGGAAAGGGAACCATCCAAGAATTCTTTAATTGTGTTGGAACTTTGACTTGTGATGATTTTCCTATACTTAAAAGAACTAAAACTTATGCAGAAGCTATTTCGCGCTTGATTTTAAACCTGAGAAAAGATTTATTCATACTCATCCTACTTTGCAAAGATTGTTTTATGAGTTGCCCGTTATAAAAGATCTTAGAGCTAAGAAAATAGCTACCCTTGCCCTTATGAATGAGTTTGATTACATAGTGCAGGAAGCTAGAGAGATCTTTGATTTTTATGGTATGAACCATGAAAAATCAGTGATAGATGAGATCCTTTACAATAGTGATTATGTTTTAAGACATTTGCTTGGAAATAATCAAATCTTTGATGAGAACCTTAAAAGGGAAATTCATGTTTTGGATGTGATTCAACAAGTTTTCAATGATGTTAATCAACAATATTCTTGGATTGAAGCCACGAATCGAAGAGGTTATGTAGATGGGCAACTTGGTAATGCTAAAATTTCTATGGATAATGTGATAGGGGTGAGGGCAAGGTTGTCAGAATCGCGATTTTGAATCGGATCGGAGCCCCGATGGTAGGATCGCAAATCGTAGAATCTTCACTATCAGGATCATAGAAGCATAGATTCTATGAAGTAAAATCATAGAATCAGAGGGGTTAGTTTGGGTCGTAAAGTCGTAGAATCGTATAACAGAATCATGATTCTGACAACCTTGGGTGAGGGTGTCCCAATTTTTTGATGAGATGATAACTATCGATTTGGTGGAGACGACCTTGATGATCCAACTACAAACATGCACGAGGTTGCGCCTTAGCAATCACTAAACCAACTCCGCGAGGTTATTGACCATACTGGAGCATGATCAACCTGACCACGAAGGTCTATTCCTGCAAGCAATCGAAGAACAAGCAAGAATATGATAAAGCAATTTGAATATTGCGAATATGGATGAAGTATTGATAATGGTGGGGATCCGAAAGCGATCTTGGTCTGGTCATTGGACACAAACGAAGTACACGAACTTGCATTGGCTAACTTTTAACTACACAAATCCCCAAAACTAAGGTGGTGTAGCACCAATAATAAGCTATGGACGAAATTTATGAAAGACATGTTGTATATTTTGTCCATCTTCTTATATGTCATCATGGTGGCTTCGAAGTGCGGAAATCTCCTCCGAAAACTCCGTTCTTGTTCCCTTCGCGTGCACCTTCACCATAGTGCTTGATCATGCTCCAGTGTTCATACTTCTTGTCCATGCTAGGTGCTTCAACTGTAACCAACACAAATATATCTAAGTTAGGCAGCATCACAGTCTCATGAACATTAGAAATATTACCAAGAAATGAAAGTACCTGATAATTTAACAGGCATGTGCGAGCTCTAGTAGTTGGTCCACTAGGTATAGCAGCAGGGGCTATGGGTGTAACTATGGTAGCCATGTCCTCATCATCCTCCCCTTCTTGAAAACAAAGCCGTCCTCGGCGTTGCCTAATCTGAAATGTGGCTAACAAAAGAGAAAAGGTGTACACATTGTATATGTATATGTCATCCATTTTTATCGATCTCAGTTGTGGCACACATGACACATTTATACAAGAGCACTCTTCAGATGTCATCGAATATAAAGCCAAAATATTATCCCAATAAGTTAAAGGCATGAATATATTGCAACTGAGTTTGCACATATAAGTGAAGCTCTTATTCATATCAAAAGGTTGGCAATGCTCATCATTAAACCATCCCAACATTGGTGAATAAACTTTAATTGTTTCCAAATTACATGTTAAAACATGCTTAAGTAAGCAAACATGCAACAAGTCGTTCGACATAGAATCATCACCAAAATTGGACGTCATATCAAAATGATTAAACATTGGCACAATTATTTTCAAACGTATTTGATCCAAATCTGATTTATTCCCTGATTCACATGGTTCTTTTGCATCAACAGTTAATTCAACGAGTGCACTTAGAATTGTTGATACTGCAGTTATTTGATCACATAGCAAAGTCAAATCACCAACATAGTCCTCTAAAATTGGTGGTGTGATCAAAGTAGTGGGTAGGTCATCACATGGTGCATTTAAATTAACAAGGCATTCATCATACTCATGTGGAGGTGGAAGATCGGTACCTTTCTCATTACCTCTTATGATCAACTCAGATGATGTAGGCACTCTCAGTGGTGATGTGTCACATGGTGGAGGTGATGTAGTCCTCAGAAAAACGGATATGGTTGCAATAGCACGCCTCGTAGTTGAAGGAACAACCATATCATCTCTTGGGATGTGCACCTTGCGCTTGTTCTCCTTGTTGTAATAGAACGCTTATATTTCTAGTTTAGCTTTACAAGCAAGACGAGACAAACGCTCCATAGCATAACACTCTTCATGAATTAGTATCTCCTGAATATAACGGTTTAATCCTCCCCAAAATCTATCCATAAAATCATCTTCAGTTTCCTCTAAAAAGCAGTGCAACAAGATAGTTTGTAAATCATCATAATATTTTGTTACAGTGTCACTACCTTGTTTTAAATGTTGTAGTTTTTTAATCATGCCATGAGTATAATAAACATCAATGAATCTATCTCTCATGACAAGTTTTAAATCATCCCAAGTAGTAGGTGTGATGCCCCCGATTCAAATGTGTACGATCAAGATCAGGGACTCACTGGAAGATATCACAACACAACTCTAGACACAAATTAAAATAATACAAGCTTTATATTACAAGCCAAGGGCCTCGTGGGCTCGAATACATAAGCTCGAAAACACAAGAGTCGGCGGAAGCAACAATATCTGAGTACAGACATAAGTTGAACAAGTTTGCCTTAAGAAGGCCAGCACAAAAGCATCTACGATCGAAAAGGCAAGGCCTCCTGCCTGGGAGCCTCCTAACTACTCCTGGTCATCGGCGGTCTCCACGTAGTAGTAGGCATCTGGCTCGTGGGCTCCGACATCTAGTTGCATCAACCGGAAAGAAGAAGAAAGGGGGAAAAGGGGGAGCAAAGCAACCGTGAGTACTCATCCAAATTACTCGCAAGCAAGGATCTACACTACATATGCATCTGTATCAATGAAATGGGTTGTATCTATGGACTGGACTGCAGAACGCCATAAGAGAAGGGGAAAGCCTAGCCTATCGAAGACTAGCATCTTCAAGCAGCTCCAAGCATCTTGCAGCATTCAGAAGAGTACAGAAAAGCATAAAGTAAAGTAGTAGTAGTGTTAGCAACCTCGGCCAGAGATCCTTTCTCAACTCCCCGCGAGAAAGCAATCCCAGAGCAATACTATCCATTTCTCATCAAAAGTATCCAATTCTAGTTGTATCGATCGGGATATAACTCCGATATCCGTTATCGTAGGACAGGCTATTGATATATGTTTTCTTCCCTGCAGGGGTGCACCAACTTACCCACCACACTCGCTTAACTCCGGCCGGACGCACTTTACTGGGTCATGCACGGCCTCGACCAAACAATACGCCACAACCCGACCTAGGCTTAATAAAGAGGTTAGCATGCCGGACTAAATCTATGCCCCCAGGGGTCATGGGCCATCGCCCCGGGAACTCCTGCACGTTGCGTGGGCGGCCGGTGAGCAGACCTAACTACCTCCTTAAAAAAGGTAGGACCTTACTAGTCCAACCTGGCGCGCACCGCTCAGTCGCTGATGTATAGTAAGCTTCGGCTGATGTATACGACGCATAACGCCCATACTATGCCCACGTGATGGTTAGTGCTATCAGGCCCGAGGCCCCTCGGATCAAATAGCCAAATCATAGTGGATTAGGAACGCGTGGTAACAAGCAGAGACTCGCGAATGATGTGACCCCGTCGCCCCGTCTCGAGGACTTGCGGCAAGGGCTAAGAATGCCCGGCCACGCCTCATAATTATCTCGGGGGCACCCTCCAGGTCAACCCGACTCCTCATCACTCGCAATTAAGCTCGCGGGTACCCCTCAGGGACGACCCGTCTTTAGTAACATGGTTCAGTGTAAAGTCATAGTAACCATAGTAACCGTGTGTCTAACACCAAGGGGAAAGTGATGTGCGGTGCCGGGGCCTGGTCTTCGATCCCGTTGATCAGGTCTTCTGATAATCCAGCGGGGCAGTCGGGACAAAGTGGGGGTCTCTGATGGGTCTCTACCCAGCCTATACTAAACAGTTTAGGATAAGCAGGTAGGTAACAACCGCAGGTTACAATAAAAAGGCTATGCATCAGAATAGGAGGAAACAATAACAATAGCAAAATCTAATGCAAGCATGAGAGAATGGAATGGGCGATATCGGGATGATCAAAGGGGGGGCTTGCCTAGAAGCTCTGCTGAAAAGGAAGAAGTGTCGTTGATGACATAGTCGTACTCAGTGGCAGCATCGGTCTCAGGGTCTACCGGAGAGAAGAGGGGGAAGAAACAATAAATATAAAGCAAACAAAGCATCATAAAGCATGACATGACAAAAAGAAGAACTAGGGTCGACCTAACGAAGTGCTGCACAATATAGGTGAAGGGGAAATTCAACCGGGAATATTTTCCCGGTTCCGGACGTGTGTCAGATAGATGACTAGAGAGGGAATGTTCCATGTGCAGCATGCTATGGGCATGTGAAAAATGAACGGACCGCGTATTCGGATTAGTTGGATTTTTCTGAGCAACTTTGATGTATAAAACATTTTCATCCAAGTTAGTGTTTATTTTCTATGAATTTTAAAAGATTTAAACATTTCCTGGAATTATTATTAACTAAAAAGAAAATACTGCATCAGCATGACGTCATCCTGACGTCAGCAGTCAACCAGCCAGTTGACTGGTCAAGCTGATGCCAGGCACCCACCTGTCATCCACAGTGGTTGGTTTAACAGACTTTAACTAATCTAATTAGCTAATTTGGCACTGGGCCCACCTATCATTGGGGGCTTAGGTTAAACTAATTAAACTAATTATCTTAATTTAACTATTATTATTTGTTATTTTAAAAAAATCTTTTTTAACAAAACAGGGGCACGAGCCCTTGTGGTCATAGCCCTAGGGCTAGCCGTCGTGGAGGGTTAGCGGGCGCCTGGTCGCGTGGGCACCGGGCGCCTGTGACCGGGTGCGGTCAGGCCGACGGGGAGCGACGGGGCGCTGGTGCAAGGGGCCGAGGGCGCGGTGGCCCTAGGCGGAGACGACCGAGTGGGCGGTGGCGCTGGGCACGGTGAGGCTGCGGTCGAGCGCCGGCCAGCGTGGTAGTGTGCGGACGGGCATGCGGTGGCTCGGTGAGTGCCGCAGTGTGCCAGAGCGGTGGGAGGCGGCGCGTTGAGAGGCGCAGGGCGGCAGAAGAAAGAGGCGGGGCAAGGCTCGTGTGCACGGGGGGTCGAGAACGCGAGCAGAGGCGACTGTGGGGACGTGGTCAGCGAGCGGGCGCCAGCAGCAGAGTTGCAGGCGGAGGCGGCAACAACAACGTGTGGGCGGGAGCGAGCTGCGGCCGCGGGCACCTAAGGCGCGATAGAGAGCGTGCTGCGAGCGAGTAGGAGCGGGACGGGCACGGGGCCCTGGTGGGCGCGGCTAGGCGCGGTGAGCGTACGGGACCACGAGGAGCATGGCTGCGTGCTCGGGCAAGCTCGTCGGCGAGCATGGCCACGAGTACAGGCACGACAACGGCAACGGGTACGGCCACGGCAGGAACGGCGACTAAGAGCGTGGACAGAAGCGGGGTAGCGAGGGAGAGGGAGAGGAGCTCACCGGGGGGACGCACGGTGGTCCGGTGGAGGTTTAGGAGCTGCAAAGCTCGTCATAGACGGAGAAGACGCCGGGGTCGGAGGAGAACGGCGGCGGTAGGAGGAGGAAGACGGGGCCGTTAGCATCGGTGCTTCCCGGCTCTAGCAGAGGGCACCAGAAGACGAGGCGGAGGCCGGCGGGGTCCGTGGACACGAGCTACGGACGCGGAGATGACAGCGGGCGCGGTGGCGTAGCAACGATGGCGACGGGCGCGTCGGCGTGAGGTGGATCTGGAGGGGGAGGTGGAGAAGGAGGGAGCGAGGGGAGCGGTGAATCTGGGAGGCAAGGAGGCAAGTGGGGAGAGGTGGGATCGAGGGGTCGGGGCGTGGCGCCCTTATCCCCTCCCGGCGTCGGCGTCGGTGAGGTGGTCCGGGGCGACCAAGCCCCTATAGCGACCTGGTCATGTGAACAGGGGAGAGAGGAGGGTTCGGTGAGATGGGTCGGTCTTTAGTTAGGTGGGCTAATAAGCCTAGTAGCTTAGGTCCTCCTGCTTTTCTTTTATGTTTTCCATTTTCTCTTTTCCTTTTACATTTTGTTTTTGTATCAAATGAGTTTTGTTTTGCACAAAACTTGGCACATAAATATAACACAATATATTGAGATGGAAACAAAAAGTATGGGGTCAAAAGGAGTTGTCTAACCATTTTTGGATGCTAAAAAGGCCAATTTAATTACTGCTGGACCAAAATTTAATTCCCAGGGGCATTTTGGGAATTCAAAAGAAGTTGGTTCCAACATGAAAAATATCCAGCGCTTATTTTCCACCCTTTGAACATTTTAGTTTGCATGTTTGAGAAATTTGAATTTTGGACTTTAGTTTGATCTTGAATTTGAATTGTGATTTGGATCAAGTGAAGATTAGCAACAGTAACATGATGACATGGCACCATTAATAGGGGATTACTGTAGCATGACACTGGGGGTGTTACAATAGGTACATAATCAGGGTGTGACCGACAATGTTCACTCCACCAAACAGTAGCAAAACCAGTGAAAGTACCAACCGCGACCTTAACTTTTTGACGTCCAGAAAAATTATGGGAAGCAAATATAGCATTTATTTTGAACTCACATTCAATATATAAATCAGGCTTAAAATGACCATTAAAAGGTGGCATGGAAACAAGAACATGTTTGTGTGCATTCTGATGTCTTTGTATGTCGCGTGATGGTGGTTGTATTTTCGAAGGTGATGGCACGTCTCCCACGATCGATGAAGCCCAACTAACTCTAGAACTTGCCATGATTAGTAGACAAGAAACAAAATCCAAGAATAATGTTCCTATGAACTACTGGGATGTGGTGGTAAGATGCTCACAATAGAGCAAAAATCAAAGTCTTGCAAGTTCTTACCATGCAGCTGGTGGTGATCGAGAACCGGCGGTATCAAATAACTCCAAAGATCGGGTAAAGCGATTGCCAGGTCAATGTAGGTATGCACGGTGTAGAAATATGTGGAGTTGGGTTGGCTCTGATACCACTTGATAGGGGTGAGGGCGTCTGTCGGTGTACTAGAGTAGGGGTACCCAAGTACCCCGAACTCGTCTGCACGGCGATTGCTGGCATACCCACAGCAGGCTGGCCTGATAACCACCAAGGCCCTCAGCGGCTCTTTTGGAGCCATTCAAGAACAAAGTAGTCAAGACCCCGGCAAGAGGAGCTTGCCGGGAAGGCCACTCAAGGCGCGAAGGAAACAAGGCCCCGGCAAGAGGAGCTTGCCAGAAGGCTTGGTGGGCGCCGAGCCCCAGCGCGACAAGGTTCCTCGCCGCTGCAAGGCGCTGTCGGGCGGGCGACCTCTCTTCATCTCCGCTCCAGCTCACCCGCCAACGTGTTGCCACGGGGCTCTCCCAAGCACGCGTGTCGACGGGCTGTGCCGCCAGCGGGGAACAGCGACAAGCGGCGCTGACAAGCTACCATCGTGGCAAACGGAGGTGCACTTGACGGTCCCTTATAATCGTTTCGGGCGATCGAGACGGGCATTGATGACTCTTGTCCCTTGCCGTCGAGTTAGGTATAGATTATCAGTATATTGTATAAAGCGGTGTACCAACCTATGTTTTTACTATCTTACCCTTGTCTACTTGCCATATGTGGTAACCCCTTGTGCCTATAAAAGGAGTCCCAAGGGCAACGAGAAAGGGTTCGCCCAGCTCCGCTTAGTTCATCCTACTCATCTGAAACCACACCTGTGCTAGGTCTTGTAGCTCCCATTGCTCCCTAGCAAGAACACAAGATAATCCACTAAAGCAGCAGTAGGAGTATTATCTCCGGAGAGCTCCGAAGCTGGGTAAGCCCACTCGTGTGCATCGCCTCGATCCGCTCTTTGCGCAATCTCCGCCCCCCTCCGAACCACAAGGGACCCAGGTCCGGCAAGCGCACCTCCTCGGAGTGCTGGGCTACCGTCGAGGATGCACCATCGAGCTCCACCGGCAAGTGCAAGAAGACGATGGCAGCTCCGCCGAAGATCAAGAAAGTGCCCGCCAAGGAGGACGGCACTGGTGATACCTTCACCATCAGTGCCACGCTTGATCCTAAATAGGAAGGCGAGCTCGTTGCTTTCCTGCGGGCAAATGTCGATGTGTTTGCATGGCAACCATCTGACATCCCCGGTGTTCCCAGGAAAGTAATTGAGCACCACCTAGCTGTCTGTCCTCACGCGCGGCCCGTCAAGCAAAAAGTTAGGAAACAGGCAGTGGAATGCCAAGAGTTCATAGCAGAAGAAATCAAGAAGTTGGAAGCAGCAGGCTTATCAGGAGTCCTCCATCCACGTGGTTGGCCAATCCGGTAGTGGTACGCAAGGCTAATGGGAAATGGAGACTGTGTATTGACTTCACTGATGTTAATAAAGCTTGTCCCAAAGACCCATTTCCCTTGCCGCGTATCGACCAGATTGTTGACTCCACGGCTGGGTGTGATCTTCTTTCGTTTCTTGATGCATATTCAGGATATCATCAGATCTTCATGGCAGAAGAGGATGAAGAGAAAACCGCGTTCATTACAACATGTGGCACATATTGCTTTATACGGATGCCTTTCGGTTTGAAGAATGCTGGTTCAACCTTTGCAAGGGTAGTCCATGATGCCTTTGAACCACAGATACACAGAAATGTAGAAGCATACATGGATGACATAGTGGTCAAGAGCAAGGACAAAGCGACTCTGGTTCAAGATTTGGATGAAACATTTACAAATCTGCGCAAGATCAACCTCAAGCTCAACCCTGAGAAGTGTGTGTTTGGAGTCCCTTCCGGCAAGCTTCTCGGGTTCTTTGTGTCTCAGCGAGGAATTGAAGCCAATCCCGACAAGATCAAGGCCATTGAGCGATCGAAGCACCAAAGCGCCAAGGATGTCGGAAGGCTTGCGGTTGCGTGGCTGCTCAAAGCAGGTTTATCTCTAAGTCCGCTGAGCGCCTCGCCATTTTTCAAAATTTTGAAAAAGGCAGGTCCAATGAAATGGACTCCCAAAGCGGAGGCTGCGCCTGTGGGACTTGAAGAGATACTGTCCTCCGCTCCAATACTTGTCGCACCTAGGCCACAAGAGAAGTTGTTGCTGTATATAGCAGCGACCAATCAAGTGGTTAGTGCTGCGTTAGTAGCGGAGAGGGAGGCGGATGATGAGCGGCAACCGAGGCAAAGCGATCCAGCGACAAGCAAGGGGCTTCGCCGTCAAGCTCGTCCCGACAAGGACGGATCAGCGCAGAGGTTGCGACAAGATACGAAGAAGATGGTGCAGCGCCAGTCTACTTTGTCGATTCCCTTTGCGGGGCTAGATCAAGGTACTGTGTGCAAAAGCTGCTCTTCGCCTCCTCATGGCCTCGAGAAAGCTGCGCCACTACTTCCAAGCACATGAGATAACAGTTGTCACTCGCTTTCGCTGAAGAGGATATTACAAAATCCGAAGCAACAGGCAGAATCGCCGAGTGGGCCTTTGGAACTGTCAAGCTTTGGTCTCAAATTTGAAAGCACTTCAACTATCCGAGCAGAGCATTGGCAGAATTCATAGCTGAGTGGACGCCAACGCAAGATGAAGAAATTCCAGAGACGAGCATCCCCGTCAAGGAGGCAAATAAAGAGTGGCTGATGTACTTTGACGGTGCCTTCTCGCTGCAAGGCGCCGGTGCCGGCGTGCTGCTTATCGCACCCACCGGAGAGCACCTCAAGTACATAGTCCAGATGCACTTTCCCAAGGAACAAGCAACAAATAATACTGCAGAATATGAAGGCTTGCTTGCCGGTCTTAGGATTGCGGTGGACCTTGGGATCAAGAAGCTCATTGTCAGGGGGGACTCGCAGCTTGTCGTCCGTCAAGTAAATAAAGATTATCAGAGTCCGTTGATGGAAGCCTACGTCGACGAAGTGAGGAAGCTGGAAGAGCACTTTGAAGGCCTGCAAATGGAACACGTCCCAAGAGCTCAGAATGATATAGCTGATGGCCTCTCCAAATGTGTCGCACTTAAGTTACCTGTGGAACCAGGGATTTTTGTGCTCAAGCTAACTCAGCCAACCGTAACACCATCAACAGGACAAGCAAGAAGAGAAAATTGGTTTCCGGCTACTACTTTCCGGCAGAGCTCCCCGAAGCCGCCGCCAAGAAGGTCCCTAAAACCAACGCAAGTATCACTGAGGAGCAGTATGCTCCGACAAACCATGCGGTTTGTATCGTTGAAGCAAACGCTCCCGACAAGCTTCGCTCCGGCAAGCTTGCCGGAGATCATCAAGCTCCGGCAGACCCACAGGTTCTTGCCGCAGAAGCTGATGTTCCCGCAGTGATAGGAGAGCCTTTAGTCCTTGTTGTCGAGCCACAAGCTCCAGCATGGGCACAACAAATCGTCCATTTCCTTCAGACAGGAGAACTTCCCGAAGAGCAAGAAGAAGCGGAAAAAGTAGCCTGGCAGTCAAGTATGTACCAGTTTGTTGACAACATCCTGCATGTAAGAAGGCTCAACGTGTGAAATTGAAGTGCATTTGCGGGAAGATGGATGAAGCTGTTGGCGAGATACATGGAGGCATATGTGGTCACCACATTGGCGCAATAGCACTTGCCGGCAAAGCTTTCCGGCAAGGTTTCTTCTGGCCAGAAGCCCTCCAGGATGCGACGGCACAAGTAACCAAGTGTGAAGCGTGCCAGTTCCATTCCAAACAGATACACCAACCAGCTCAAGCTCTCCAGGCGATCCCTACATCCTGACCCTTCTCGGTCTGGGGGCTCGACATCCTCGGCCTTTTCCCTCGCGCCGTCGGAGGCTTTGAGTACTGGTGCATAGCAATGACTTAGTTTCTCCTTGCCGGAAGCGAACGACAGACCAGCTAAGTTGCCAAAGTTTGAGCATTCGATTTTCTTTAAAGTTATTTTCCTTGAATGACCGCGCTTTGTATGGAAAACATGTGCGCAAAGGAACCAAATCGCGACTGGTCGCACCCTTACTTTGTTTCGAGTCCGCTCAACAACTTAAGTGAGCTGCGGCTAGTCCGCGACAAGGTTGCTTGTCGGTAGCGACCCGCCAGAGCTGCTGAAGTTCCGACTCAGCGCCATGCAAGGGTGCTCGCACCGCAAGTTTCAATCGAAAAGCATAAGGACAAGAATATACAAAGCCAAGAGTCGAGTAAAGGAAGTAACATAGCAAATATTGCCCACAATAAAGTTATATTACAAAATAACTTATTGCGGCATCGCTAAATCGTTCTCGTTAACTGGAATAACAGCGAAGAGAAGAAGGGTGCTTGGCACCCAAGCCCCGCAAGCCGTGGTTGCCGAGGCTGCGGCAAGCCGAGTTGCCGAGGGCTGCAGACGTATAAGCTTTTCGTCCTTCTTCAAACATCCCTTTTTCATTAAAAACATCCTTCTCGGATACAATCCGTGAGGAATGAAAAACATGAAAGAGAGGATTACAAGTTTTAAATGCAGATAAGGCCCGAAGGCTTACAAATTAAAAAGATAAGATGCCCGTAATCCTTTTCCTGTCCCTATCTTCAGGAGGTAGGTCGAAGAAGTGGGAAGGGCAAACGGAGCGCCTAGGCGAGCTACAGGTGCCAGAAGGCACCAAGAGAACATCCCGGGGGCTCTCCGAGGGCTTGACGGAGACGGCGGCGTCAGAAGCGGGGCTCGAGGACGGGGCGGCAGGACGTCAGCACGCTGTCGAGGGCACTACGCCCTCGTACTCCGACTTGACGGCCTTGTCGCCATCCCTCTTCCCCTTCCGCAGCCTCCCTACGCCGGACGCCCAAGGAGACGACCCCGGGGAGTTCAAGGAGCCGGCGACGCGGATGATGGGGTTGCCGGTGACGCACGGAGCGGCGCCCGATAACTAGTTGGGCCCTCTACCCTCGCCGCCGTGTGCCGCCTCCTCCTCGCTACTCGCCGAGGAGGAATCTTCGTTGTCGAGGAGCTATCCACACAACACCTCGCCCGAGTGCAGAGATCCCCGAAGACCTTGACGGAAAGGAGATCACCCTCCATTAACTTAAAATGGAGGGTAAACCCCGCCAGCAGGTTGTGGATGCGGGCGAACGTCTTCCACCCACGATCAAGATACATCACATTAGGGGCTGGGAATACAACACGGACTCGCGTGCCGCTGATCCCACAGCCCCTCATGTGCAATCTCAATGTCTCGGGCGGATCCGACTCCACCGCGCTCGCGAACGGAGCTGGAAGCCGGAGGCGACGACGAGGCGCCCGGCGCAGCCTGATGAAGAACTCGCAAGGGTCGTCCCCTGTATGGACCGCGGCGGGGAGGAGAACCGCCGGCGGAGGCGGAGACGATGCGCCGCCCCGCCCGCTTCTTCCCCGAGCGCCTCGACCTCGTCCACGACCTCGCCCCCGGAGGGGAAGCGCCAGAGGAGGCGGAGACGGCTCGCCGCCCCGTCCGCCTCGTCCCCGAGCCGCCGACCTCGATCACGACTCCCCTCCCTCTTCCCTTGTGGTTGGCTCTGCCACCCGGGCGTGGGGTTGGAAGGTGCGTTGTCAGCGGCGACCCGCCGCCACCGATGAAGATCCAAGGTTCCCTCTCTCCATGACTAGTGAGAGAAAGGGGAGCAGAAGCTGAGGAAAGGAGGAGATGGGAGAGTGCGGGTTTCTGCGTCCCCCCTTCCGCCCTTCTTAAAAGAAGCAAGGTGGGGGCTCAACCGCCCCGCTGAGCGAATCAAGGCGTAGGAGGCGCAGGGAATCGGGGCAGACCTGCTGCCTCTGCTCGCAACGGCCCAGTTTCCCACTTCCGCCGTCCGTGACCCCAAGAGCATGGGAACCACGTGGCGGGGATTCAGAACTGAGGCGACAGATGAAACGGCCTCGCACGCCGCCCACTTCCCCCACGACACCGCAATTGACGCGTGCCGTTACAGGGGAACGCGGCGGATACGGCGTAATCAAGACCATGCGAGCCCGTGCACTGTTTTGGGCCTGGCCCAACAGAGCTTGGCGCTGTGTGTGGCCCAGGCCCGGGGGCTCCTGTCGGTGTACTAGAGTAGGGGTACCCAAGTACCCCGAACTCGTGCACGGGCAGTTGCAGCGCCCCACGGCAGGGCTGGCCTGATAACCGCCACGGCCCTCAGCGGTTCTTTTGGAGCCATTCAAGAACAAAGTAGTCAAGACCCCGGCAAGAGGAGCTTGCCGGGAAGGCCACTCAAGGCGCGAAGGAAACAAGGCCCCGGCAAGAGGAGCTTGCCGGGAAGGCTTGGTGGGCGCCGAGCCCCAGCGCGACAAGGTTCTCGCGCGGCAAGGCGCTTGCCGGGCGGGCGACCTCTCTTCATCTCCGCCCAGCTCACCGCCAACGTGTCGCCACGGGGCTCTCCCAAGCACGCGTGTCGACGGGCTGTGCCGCCAGCGGGGAACAGCGACAAGCGGCGCTGACAAGCTACCATCATGGCAAATGGAGGTGCACTTGACGGTCCCTGTTACATAATCGTTTCGGGCGATCGAGACGGGCATTGATGACTCTTGTCCCTTGCCGTCGAGTTAGGTATAGATTATCAGATCTTGTATAAAGCGGTGTACCAACCTATGTTTTACTATCTTACCCTTGTCTACTTGCCATATGTGGTAACCCCTTGTGCCTATAAAAGGAGGCCCAAGGGCAACGAGAAAGGGTTCGGCTCAGCTCCGCTTAGTTCATCCTACTCATCTGAAACCACACCTGTGCTAGGTCTTGTAGCTCCCATTGCTCCCTAGCGAGAACACAAGATAATCCACTAAAGCAGCAGTAGGAGTATTATCTCTCCGGAGAGCTCCGAAGCTGGGTAAGCCCGCTCGTGTGCATCGCCTCGATCCGCTCTTTGCGCAATCTCCGCCCCCCTCCGAACCACAAGGGACCCAGGTCCCGTAGGTGTTCGTGGGACACGATCAGCCCTCCCCGACAGCGTCCTGATCTTTCGATGAGATGACAACTATCGATTTGGTGGAGACGACTTTGACGATCTGACTACAAACATGCACAACATTGCGCCTTAGCAATCGCTAAACCAACTCCGAGAGGTTATTGACCACGCCGGAACACGATAAACCTGACCATGAAGGTCTACTGCAAGAAATCGAAGAACAAGCAAGAATAGGATAAAGCAATTTGAATATTGTGAATATGGATGAAGTATTGATAATGGTGGGGATCTGAAAGTGGTCTTGGTCTGGTCATTGGACACAAACAAAGTACACGAAGTTGCGTTGGCTAACTTTTAACTAAACAAATCCCCAAAACAAAGGTGGCGCAGCACCAATAGTAAGCTATGGACAAAATTTATGAAAGACATGTTGTATATTTCGTCCTTCTTCTTGTATGTCATCATGGTGGCTTCAAAGTGCAGAAATATCCTCCGGAAACTCCGTTCATGTTCCCTTCGTGTGTGCCTTCATCATAGTGCTTGATCATGCTCCAGTGTTCATTCTTCTTGTCCACGCTAGGTGCTTCAACTATAACCAACACAAATATATATAATTTAGGCAAATATTACCAAGAAATGAAAGTACGTGATAATTTAACAGGCGTGTGTGAGTTCTAGTAGTTGGTCTACTAGGTATAACAGTAGGGGCTATGGGTGTAACTATGGTAGCCATGTCCTCATCATAATGTGTTTCAAGTTATATTTGAAAAACCTCCCGACAAAACACATCTATGGAAATATGAAGAAAGATGACAATACCTAGATCTATGCAATATGCCAAGCTAGGGGCATTAAACAATAGCGCTTGTTGGGAGGCAACCCAATTTTATTGTGTGTTTTTTGTTTTCGCTTCTGTTCTTGAATAAATACACAATATTACTTCTGTAATAATTGTGTTTTAGTGTTTGAGCCAAGTAAGACCTTTGGGATGATCTATGGTGATAGTTGATTTGATTTTGCTGAAAAACAGAA
This sequence comes from Aegilops longissima, assembly GCA_021605205.1. Lineage (NCBI taxonomy): Eukaryota > Viridiplantae > Streptophyta > Magnoliopsida > Poales > Poaceae > Aegilops > Aegilops longissima. The sequence continues at coordinate 266,778,573 of CM038682.1, read as the reverse complement.
ACTTTTGCGTCCAGTAGTAGAACTATTAAAATTCACAGGAACGTGTTCTGGTTTTGATTGATATACAAATTGCCATGTTGTCCTAATTTTTCAGAATTTTTAGAGTTACAGAAGTATGAGTGATATTCAGGTCTTCACAGACTGTTATGTTTTTGACAGATTCTGTTTTCTATGTGTTCTTTGCTTATTTGGATGAATCTATGGGTAGTATCGGGGGGTATGAACAATGGATAAGTTAGAATACAGTAGATATAACACCAATATAAATTTAGAATGAGTTCACAACAGTACCTAAGTGGTGATTTGCTTCTATTATACTAACGGAGCTCATGAGTTTTATGTTGAGTTTTGTGTTGTGAAGTTATCAAGTTTTGAGTAAAATTTTGATGGACTACGGAATAAGAAGTGGCAAGAGCCTAAGCTTGGGGATGACCAAGGCACCCCAAGGTAATATTCAAGGACAACCAAGCATCTAAGCTTGGGGATGCCACGGATGGCATCCCCTCTTTTGTCTTCAATCCATCGGTAAAATTACTTGAGGCTATATTTCTATTCACCACATGATATGTCTATTGCTTGGAGCGTCTTGTATTTTATGAATCTTTGCTTTTCGGTTTGCCAAAATCATCCTAGTTGTACACACCTTTTGAGAGGAACACACACTAATCGTGAATTTATTAGAATACTCTATGGGCTTCACTTATATTTTTTGAGCAAGGCAGTTTCTCTAGTGCTTCACTTATATCTTTTGGAGCATGGCGGTGGTTTTATTTTGAAGAAATTGATAAACTCTCATGCTTCACTTATTTTTATTTTGAGTGTTATAAATAGTATGGCAATTTGCTTAGGTTATGAAATCCTAATATTACGGGTATTCAAGAGGGATATAATAAAAACTTTCATGTAGATCATTGAATATATGAGAAGTTTGATTCCTTGCAATTGTTTCGAGATATAAAGATGGTGATATTAGAGTCATGCTAGTTGGTAATTGTGGGTTGATAGAAATACTTGTGTTAAGGTTTGTGATTCCCGAAGCATGCACGTATGGTCTTACGTTATGTGATGAAGTTGGAGCATGATTTTTTTTTGATTGTCTTCCTTATGAGTGGCGTTCAGGGACGAGCGGTGGTCTTTTCCTACCAAACTATACCCTAGGAGCATGTGTGTTAGTACGTTGTTTCGAGGGATAATAAATTTTTGCAATAAGTATTTGAGTTCTTTACGACTAATGTTGAGTCCATGGATTATACGCACTCTCACCCTTCCACCTTTGCTAGCCACTCTAGTACCACGCAATTTTCGCCGGTGCATTAAAACATCTTATACCTTCCCTCAAAACAGCCACCATACCTACCTATTATGTCATTTCCATAGCCATTCCGAGATATATTGTCATGCAACTTCCACCGTTTCGTTTATTATGGCACATACCATCATTGTCATATTGCTTTGCGTGATCATATAGTTGGCATAGTATTTGTGGCTTGGCCACCGTTCATATTTTTATACATGTCATGCTAGATCATTGCACATCCCGGTACACCGCCGGAGGCATTCATATAGAGTCATATCTTTGTTCTAGTACTGAGTTGTAATTGTTGAGGTGTAACACTACTGCAGGATGCTGCTAACGCGACACTACGATCACAGACCTTTCGATGAAACTATGTGCGATGCAATAATCGCAAACGATGATGTAAAAAAACCATCAAAAAAGATGCAAAATGTTTGCAATGGCGGATGCATCAAACACGGTTCAGAATTTAGTTGCGTCAGCGATGAGGCGGAAGAACAGAAATGGGCAGCCAGATGAAGGTGTGTGTGATATACAGCATACGGTTCACTTGGATGAACTATTTGCGATTGATGAATTCATCGCTAATGGGTTACCTAGTGCGGTCCGTGTGTGTTATGATATGCTCTGTCTGCAGAACATCTATACTCTGTGTACAGAAGAACAACATATATATACTTGTAACATGACATGATTGCAATACCAAATTAAACATCCAATTACGTTATATAACAAATGCCATAAATATTGCAAGGTTCAAATTCAAAGATTACAATGCCCAAATTCAAACATTGCAAGCATCATCATTTCTGGAAAGGGATCATCCGCTGACAAGTCATGTTTGGGTTTGACACAATGACTTCCAATTGCTCCGGCATATGCTCTTCCAATATGAAGTTTAGCTTTTTTTGGAGGCTCTTCCATTCCGCAGTACCTGCCGGCTCTGATAATCAGACAATTCATCTTTCCTAATTAAATGTGTGTTCAACCTCAGTACCCTCAGCACCCTTGATCTGGTAAGAAATAACCTGGCGAGTGTAATCTCTGGTAAGGTCCCTCGGTAGGAGTTCAAAGTAATAGTTGAGAGATGCAGATCCAAGCATTCGATGTGATTGTCGTTATAAACATTATCCACCTCCGGACCTATTATTATCTACAAAAGAAGAGAACGTGTTAGTGCCTACATGCAGTTTTGAACACTGCTACACGCCCATTTGGTTTGCAGGATTTGTAAAATGCACCAACGTGCCATCTTAGATCTGACATGATTAACATGGGCATTTGATTACAATCTAGAAACATGTAGCCTTCTTCACAAGAGGTTGGATTGGATGAAAAATTCCCTAAAAAAACTAGTACAGATGAATCCAAAGGAGAAATGCTTATGGATTGTAACCATATGAATCAAGAAACCAATATGGGGTGGGGGGATGTATGTCCTGAAATCCTCCAAAATTCCTTCAGAAATCGTAGTACATTGTCATTGTAAACTTGGGAAAGGGTGCAAAAAATTGAACTCCCTTATGGTTAACATTTAACAGGAAAGGAACATCACCTCGATATACAACTTCTTCAGGCACGAAAAGCATCTCAGGGAACTGACAACTTGGTCTAGGTTGGGGTCGACAGATTCTAGTGCCAAAACCTTCACTGTGCCTAGAATCTTGGTGAAGCTTTGCTGGATGACAGACGAACATACATCTTCAAAACTAGAAATAATGTTAATATCAAGAAGGAGAGGTATAAGGCGGCTGTTGTACCTGAAAGTAGTAGTATTTGACAGACGAGTAGCCCACCATTGTCAATTTTGGCGCAGAAATGACACTGATTCTTGTTGAACCTTGTTGATCAACTACAAGTAATCTCTCAAGTGAAGGAGTGTCCTCAATGATCATATTGTGGTCCACCTTTGTGATCTCTCGTTGTAGCACCAGCAACACACATAAATAGTCCGGAGAGTCCTGGAGGTGATGTGCAAGGTACTCGACCAATTCATCACCTAAAGATGAAGGAACTCGAGTGCAGTACAGCCGCGGAGCATGCGCTCCATGTCATCCTTTGGGATGCAGACCGCGACGAGCTCGAGGTGCTTCAGTTGTGGTAGAAAAAGAGTGGGCGTGTCATTAAGGGGGGATGGCAGTTCATGAACTTGGCGAGGCGCAGCATGGGCGCGAAGCGGAGCGCGGACGTTGGCAGCAAGCGCATATGCCCATCATTAAAACTGAGCTTCTCGAGCTAATCTATGGCGGGGGATCGGAACCACTCGTCAAGCTTGGCTCGGTCCTTGCCATTGGAACAGAACTTGCCCATGATAAGGCCTTTGATTAGGTCATGGTGACTGCCGAGGATCTGGGAGAATGCATCCAAGCTTTTGCGATAGCCATGGAAGAGCTCGTGGGCATCGAGGAGGTCGACAAGGGTGAGGAGCCATAGGAGGCGCCACCGCCGGGAAAGGGCGGCTTTCCTCGCCCGATATTTGATTGGGGGAGGGATATGATGACTCTCAACATATCATCGGGGAGGTTGTTGATGAAGTCTAGGCCTGCTGAAGTCGCTTGTGGTTCTTTCTCGACCCGCCTCCGCTTGTTGGCAGCCTCGTTCTCCACCTCGTCGGCGGCGACGGAAACCTCTGTCTCCATATTCACGCCGTGCTCTGGTGCTTCACCAGCCCCGGTGTCACCACTCCCTCCGATGGGTCGCTTCGGCGGCATCCTCATACACTAACGGCTTTGAGGACTGAGAGCGGCGTCGAGGATGCAGGCGGATAGAGAGGATTGTGTGTGTGGCGAGGATGGGGGGTGCAGCCGCTCGGCTGCGCCATTAATACAGACCAGTGGGAGCAAGGCGGGCGGCGGTCCAAGGCTGTCTCGCTTCCTGGTGAGAACGACTGCTTAATCTATGAATGAAATCTGTGCTTAATTACTGAATTTTAGTTGCAAAAATTAGATAGTGCTAGTGATTTTTAGCTGCATATTTTGACAAACCGTGGTGTCTCTTGGCTTAGCGCCGAAGTCTGGCTTTAATTTGCATATCATAATCTGAACCGTTTGCGTTGAAGAGATGCACAGATCCTGCGTCGAACAGCTTGCACGCTTCTCGGTGAGCCTGCGCACCGGACTGTGCTCGCACGCCTCCAGTTCAGTCAAGCAGATGTCCGCACGGCACCTCCTATAGCCATTAAAACCAAGACACGTGGCGTCACATGAATGGTTAACAAAATGCACACGGTTTGAATTATACAAATGTTTGAGATATTAAAGTGGCAGCTATTTTTTCAAAATGCCTTTGTTGGCTGTTATTCGAGTGCGCCTTCTCTCAAAATGGACAAAAAAATACCACAGCATGCCGGGTGCCATTCCATGATAGCATGCCAAGTTTCATGAATTTCAAATGAGTTTTGGACTTACTAGAATTTAAAAACAAGGTATCTCAACGTTTGCCGGCAATCAATGGTGCCCTGGTGTTTGAAATTCATTCTCATTTCTTGCATGGGACCTAAGCATGCACCCAAGGACACAGATTTGATTTTCCAACCAATTTATATGCACTGGAGCATGTGCATGTAGTTCAAATTTGAATTGTGCACATAAAATGACTAGAAAACCCAGTTAATGTATAAAAATGCCCAAACGATTCCCGAAAAATTCCATAATTTAACACAACACTCCTGTTGTTCTATGTTGACACTAGAAAATTTCGGAAAGCAATAAGAGGCAGTGGATATCGTTTCGTCCCCAAAGGTGGGACGTTCCCTACTGAAACCATCAGGCTTGTTGTGAGAAGCTCTGGTTTGTGAGAAACTTATACCCAAACCTGCCCAAATGGGACAAAAAGTTTACTACGGCATGTTGATGCCGCTCCATGATAGTATACCAAGTTTCATGAATTTCAGGCGAGTTTTGGATTTACTAGAATTTAAAAATCAGGAATCTCAATGTTTGCGGCCGAGTGACGGTGGCAGGGTGTTTGACATTCTTTCCCATTTCTTGCATGGGACCTAAGCATGCAACCAAGGACACAGATTTGAATTTCAACCAATTTATATGCATTAGAGCATCTGCATGTAGTTCAAATTTGAATTATGCACATAAATGCATTGAAAACTCAATTAACGCATAAAAGTGTCCAAACCAACCCCGAAAAATCCCAAAAATTGACACAACACTCCTGCTGTTCTATGTTGACACGAGAATTTTTTTGAAAGCAATAAGAGGCAATGAATATCGTTTCATCCCCAAAGGTGGGACGTTCCCTACCGAAACCATTAGGCTTGTTGTGAGAAGCTCTGGTTTGTGAGAAGCATATCCCCAAACCTGCCCCAAATGGGAAAAAATTTACCACGGCATGTTGATGCCGCTCAATGATAGCATGCCAAGTTTCATGAATTTCAGACGAGCTTTGGATTTACTAGAATTTGAAAACTAGGTATCTCAATGTTTGCGGACGAGTAACGGTGGCAGGGTGTTTGACATTCATTCCATTTCTTGCATGGGACCTAAGCACGCAACCAAGGACACAAATTTGAATCTTCAACTAATTTATATGCATTAGAGCATGTGCTTGTAGTTCACATTTGAATTATGCACATGAATGCATAGAAAACTCTGTTAATGTATAAAAATGTTGAAGCGAACCCCGAAAAATCCCAAAAATTGACACAACACTCGTGTTGTTCTATGTTGACACAAGAAAACATTTTGAAAGTAAAAGAGGCAACAAATATCGTTTCGTCCTCCAAGGTGGCACGTACCCTGCCGAAACCATCAGGCTTGTTGTGAGAGAAGCTCTAGTTTGCGAGAAGCTTATACCCACACCTGCCCCAAATGGGACAATATTTTTACCACGGCATGTCGCTGCCGTTCCATGATATCATGTCAAGTTTCATGAATTTCAGACAAGTTTTCGATTTACTAGAATTTCAAAACCATGTATCTCAATGTTAGCGGCCGAGCGATAGTGTCAAGGTGCTTGACATTCGTTCTCATTTCTTGCATGTGACGTAATCTTGCAACCAAGGACAAACATTTGATTTTGCAACCCGTTTTTATGGACTGGAGCATGTGCATGTAGTTCAATTTTGAATTATGCACATAAATGCCTAGAAAACTCAATTAACGTATAAAAATGTCCAAACGATCCCCGAAAAAATCCAAAATTTAACACGACACTCCTGTTGTCCTATGTTGACACCAGGAAAAAAATTGAAAGGAAGAAGAGGCGACGAATATCATTTTGTCCACAAAGGTGACACGTTTCCCTAACGGAACCATGAGGCTTTCTTGTGAGAAGCTCTGGTTTGTGAAAAGCTTATACCACAACTTGCCCCAAATGGGACAATATTTTTTACCCCAGCATGTTGATGCCATTCCATGATAGCATGCCAAGGTTCATGAATTTCAGGAAGGTTTTGGATTTACTAGAATTACAAAAGCAAGTACCTCACATTTGCCGGAGAGCCAAGGTGTCGTGGTGTTCGAAATTCATCCCCATTTCTTGCATGGGACATAAGCATAAACCCATGGACACATATATGATTTTACAACCCATGTTGGTGCACGGGAGCATGTGCATGTGCTTTAATTTTGAATTGTGCACCTGAAATGGCTAGAAAACCAATTTACTATATAAAATTTCCAAACGAACCCTGAATAATTTCAATTTTTTTTACAACACACATATAGTTGCATGTTCATTGCAGATAAAAGGTCTAGCAATTCAAACACCGTCCATTGCCGTTGTGACCCCATTATGTAATTCAAATCAAGTTGAAAAATCAAGTAGATCCCACACAGTTTATTATAACCAACCGTGTGAGATGCAGCACAAAATATCTTGGAGCACCATCGGAGTATAGTACGCATACGGCTTACGCGAGAAGGTGCGACGGCTATAGTCCACAACCTTCTCTGAATAAAGGACTATGTCTGATGACACTTTGTGCGCCGGTTTTTTCACAAAAGCGATTCCAAAATTTTGGCTTTCCCGAAAATATCTACCTCCCCGCCCCCTCCCCTTTACCAAAAGCCACATTTCCCCTGTTTCCGCCTTCCTTTCCAAGTTGAAACCTTCACTCCTTGCTTACAGCGCCGCCTCCTCGCCGGCGACCTCCTTCACCTCTGCTCGGCCTCGCCTATCCAGGCAGGTAATCCACACCCGACCCCCATCCTCCTCCTCCTTCCACATCCCACATGCCCCGATCGCCGGCACGACACCTTCCACCCAAATCACTGACCCCTCCACCAAATAAGCGCCGCCCTAAGCCATGGTGCACGCAGTATAGTCAGGATCTCAAGGAGCATTTGGTAGCGGAGAAGCAAATCATGGCCGCACGCACGGATGAGGTCGCGATGGCTGCTATTCATGCCGACCCCCAGATCTTGGAGGAGCACCTCATCGTCGAGGCCACCGTCGACGCCTCGCGCGCCGACGCCGCGACGCGGTTGGCTGCTTTAAGCGACAGTTCATGGCATTTTCTTGAGGCTACCGTCGAGGCCTTCAACAAAGACTACGAGGTGTTTTCTCAGCGTGCACGTGCTTACCTCATCTCGAGAGCCAGCAAGTTGGTGCCTGGAGCAGCTCAGGCAACTCACCACTACGACGAGGGCACCCACGATGCGGAGGTGTAGCGACCCGACCTCAGACGGTCAAGCCTTTGTGTTTCTATGCCATCCCTGGATCAGTATGCTGGCACACACAGTACATCAATGTATATATCAAAGTGCAATCACATGCATAAATAACGTAGAACTGATATATATACCTCATAAGTCACAGCGGAAACAAATAGTCGGGTGTGGAGTCCCATCAACACCATCGGCAAGTTGAGTGTAGACCGTAACCCTGTATCGTAACTCTTACTCGTCGAGGAAATATCTGCAACATGATACGTTGCAGCCGTGTAGGTCAGTACATTGAATGTACCGGCAAGATCACAACATGAGAAAACAGATGATAAGACTATACTATATGCAATATGGCTTTGTGGCTCTGTATCTGAGTTTTGTTTGCGTAAAAGCTGGTTTTGTTTTCCCTACATGAAAGGAATAAATGAAGTCTGTACTATAGAGTTATCTATCATGACATGGTTCCGCCAACCGATGTCTCATAGCCCAAATTCATCATAAGTTGCCCACAATTAAGTTATCAGTCCGGTGTTGAGAGTTCCGAGATAGATCCAATCCAGATGCTCAAATTGTCCGTAACCGGGGACAAGGCTAATCGATTAGGTTTAAACCCTCTGCAGAGGTTTGTACACTTTACCCGCAAGATTCGATCCCTCTCTTTACGTTCTCGCACTTCAGGGTGTTTGAGAACAAGATGACCGAAACATGGTCTTCCAAGAGTTCCTCGACCACCGTCCGGTGCTCATCCAATCCTACCGTAGTTCTACATCTGCTAGCACCGTCCCAGCCAGATTCACCACTAAGGTCAACCAAGCCAGAGCCCATAGTGACTTGCGCTTGCACAGGTAAGCTTCCGGGCATGAAGTATTCTTCCGTCTCTTTGAGTCTGGGTGAAGCTTTCCGCAAGATGTCATGGCGCTTCTCCATGCATCCCGTCCAACCACTGGATTCTCGAGGGTGCCCGTCAACCGTCCTTCACCCAGTAGTGTGTATTGAATTCTTGTCTCGAGTCTTGAAGTCTTGAGGCCTTGAAGATGCAGTCCTTGCAGATTCCATCATGGAGTTGTCATCATTGACGTAGATCCTCCATTCTCACACCACTCCCGAGCACTCATACCAACCCCGTCTACTATAGCGTAGCATTAAAATAAATAACGTCCCAGGCTTGGTAACAGGGTGATGGGTTCCTACCTCATGCATACTACTCAACTAAAAGAATTCAATATCACTACTGGAGGGATTGTTGCGAAGATGACCCTAGATGCAATGAAACACATAGGTATGAAAAACATGGTCAAAGTGAACTTGCCTGGTATTACTTGATGAAGATAATAACGCTCTCGAAAATAACTTGATAGGACTATTTGTCACTCCGTTGAAAATCTATATTAAACAGACAATCATATAAGCAATCATCCTAGCAATCAATTCTATCAATCATAACAATACTCAATCAAAATAAAAGCAACAAAGAAAACCAAGTCGAAAACCAAAGGAAAAACTTCGAAAGAAAAATTCACGGAAAAACTAGTGGTGACCAACTCACACAAATCTTAACATCACTAAATTATACTAATAATTTTTTCTACAGCAAAGAAAATATAAATCTAATAAAATAACAGCAAATAAATTACTAATTTACTAACTAACAAAAAGAACTAATATAAAACTACTATAACCATCTAGTTAATACTAGAACAAATATAGCAACTAGCAAAACACTAAGACAACTATAACAGCAAATTGTTTATTAAAACATTAATAAACTATACTAAATAAATACAAGAACTAATGTGTTCACAAATAACAGAAACAAAACAATATAACTTGAAGTGGAAAAAGAAAAACTAATAAAACTATTTTTATCCACTATCACTATGAACTAAACAAGCAATTACAAAAATAGTAGCTAAACACTAATAAATAACTACAAAAATTTATCTACTGTAGCTAAACATAAACATATAACAACAAGTGAAAATCTACAAAAGGAATGAACTAAAATAATTAAAAACAATAATTACATAACTAAAACAACTATATAAGCAAAACAGTACTGTTTTTACTAAAAATCTAACTTAAAATACTCCAAAATTACCAAACTAAATCCTACAGCTAAACAATATCACAAGTGACCAGGAGCAAAAGAATTAATTAAAACCTATTTTTAAACTCAAGTTATGGCCAAAATACTAATCTGAACAAAAATTATCAAATTCAAATTTAAACTACTCAAATTTGAAATCCAGAGACACTAACAGAAACTTCAGCAAATTTGTGACACATAGCAATTGGAATCACTCAAAAATACTAAAAACTCTAAAAGATATGAATTTTCTAAGATTGCTATTTTCTGAAAAAAATGAACTACGGGATTTCGTGGATCTCACCGGAGTAGTCGTCGGAGTTGGGGAAGAAGATCGGATCCAATGTTGCGGTTGCTCCTAGAGGAAAGGAGATCACGGGACGATGGAGAGGAGATCATATAAACTTCAGGAGAGGTCGAGGGCGCGGCGGCGGCACTTGGCGGCGGCGGTGGTGCTGCATTGCTGCTGCTGCATGGAGAGGAGAGGAGAGGAGAGGAGAGGTGTTGGTTTGATGTGTTGTAGGGGGGTGCTTGGGTATTTATAGTGGGGAGGGAGGGTTTTGCTTGGGGTAGGTGACAAGAAATAGACTAGGATTAGGAAACAAAAGGGAAAAGATCTAGAAACAAATCGGAATAAACGGAATAACGAAACGGGATCAAATCCTACTAGGATTTGTAAAAGAATAGGAAACCTTGGCTCCCTGGCTCCCTAGGTGCGTGCGTGCGATGGCCTTGGCCTTGGCGGGCCGGCTGGTTGGCGGCTTGGGCCTTTGGCCCAAGGCGCTGCGAATATTTTTTTTTAACAAAATTTTTCAGAGAACTAAAAAAAAACAGAATGACTAAAACTTTTATATAGGCATATAATATACCAAAATTTGCAGAAAAAGATTTTCTACAACATGAACATTATTCTAATGTCAAATAAATTCCACACAAATTCAAAGAAAGCAAAGAGTGCTTCTGCTTTAATAAAATCTAACCAAAATCATTTTAAAAAAATTACCAAAATGATTTCAAATTTATTTCTCTCCATTTTTTTGATGTAGGGAATCATGTTACCCTATTTTCCATATATTTTATTTTTGGAGAAAATAATTTGAATAAAACTCAAATAACTCCAAATTGAAAATAAATTCAAAGGAACTTTGAATTTAATTCTTTGAAACTCCCAACTCATATTTCATATGTTTTGAAGAAGTCATTTTATCTTCGCTCGTGAAAATCATTGAGTTGCATAAAGTTTCAGGATTGGAAATATTCTCCAAATGAAATTCAAATATTTTTAACACCCCTTGTCATTTAAATAAATGGAAGAAGTCATGTCATCTTCTCTCCAGGGTTTTGTGATGAAAAGAATTTGAATTCATGGAGATCATAAATGCAAGGTGGAAGTTTGGGAAAGTCATTTCATTCCCTCTCATTCAACTTTCATAAAGTTTCAAATTTCACTCAATTTCACACAAGCAATCAAACAAAAAATCAAACAACAAGCATAGTTATTTATTTAATATAACATTACAAAATTTAGAATTTTGGGATGTTAGTGTACAAACCTCTGCAGAGGGTTTAAACCTAATCGATTAGCCGTGTCCCCGGTTACGGACAATTTGAGCATCTGGACTTGGATCTATCTCGGAACTCTCAACACCGGACTGATAACTTAATTGTGGGCAACTTATGATGAATTTGGGCTATGAGACATCGGTTGGCGGAACCATGTCATGATAGATAACTCTATAGTACAGACTTCATTTATTCCTTTGATGTAGGGAAAACAAAACCAGCTTTTACGCAAACAAAACTCAGATACAGAGCCACAAAGCCATATTGCATATAGTATAGTCTTATCATCTGTTTTCTCATGTTGTGATCTTGCCGGTACATTCAATGTACTGACCTACACGGCTGCAACATATCATGTTGCAGATATTTCCTCGACGAGTAAGAGTTACGATACAGGGTTACGGTCTACACTCAACTTGCCGATGGTGTTGATGGGACTCCACACCCGACTATTTGTTTCCGCTGTGACTTATGAGGTATATATATCAGTTTTACATTATTTATGCATGTGATTGCACTTTGATATATACATTGATGTACTGTGTGTGCCGACATACTGATCCGTGGATGGCATAGAAACACGAGGCTTGACCGTCTCGAGGTCGGGTCTTCTGATATGGTATCGAGCACATGTTGACTGTGAGGACGTGACCCTAGAAATCGGAAAGCCCTAGGACAGGAAATTTCTAAAACTTTATTTTCAAAAAGACTCTTACTTCTCATCTTTTCAGATTTTATCAAATAGATACTCTCACCTCAAATAGTTAGAATATACCCTTTTCCTTTTGACCACATGAAGGATCAATGAAGCCGCTCCAAGAAAGATATCGGACAGCTGATGACCCCTTCAAAGTAACCAGGATTTCACCATGCATTAGAAGAGTTAAAGCTGCAACAATTGAAGACTCTGAAGACTTGAAGAATTTGAAGTTCCTAAAGAATTATTTGACCTTTAGAAGACCAAACCCCTGTTATACACTTACGTTAGATGCAGCGATTTGTGAGCTGTCATTTGTTTGATGTTTTCTGACAGCCACAAAGTAAAACCCGTTTCTTCAAAAACTATTGTTTGTATTGTGTGTATCCCTCCCCACCTCTCTCATATCTCATCCCAAAACTTTTGGACCCCATAGATGATGAACGAAGTTGGCCTGATATTCTCTGGACCAAAAACCCAGCCGGAGGCAGAGCTATGGATTCAGAACATGGGGAATCACTTCGGGAGCAATTTGGTTTCAAGGAAGAATGAAGTATCGTACGCTCTTCAGTACTTTGAAGGAAGTGCTGCAACATGGTGGCAGATGCATCAAGCTATATAGGGATGGAATGGAGCAAAGACTTGGGAAGAATTCAAGAAGACTCTGACAAGATCTCGTCTTACCCGGAAGCACCATGATACACCAAGAAATAAACCTTATGCCTGCAAGATTTGCGGAGAAATAGGACACACCAGGAGGAACACAAGGATGGATGCCCTCATTGTGAGGAGAAACACCCAGTGAGGAATGCCCAACTAGCTGTGTGACTTGTTTCTTGTGTGAAGGAACCACCCACTACCCGACTCGGTGTCACATTTACCCCATGGTGCAACAAACTATTCAGGAGCAGGAAGAAGGAATGAAAGAAGCCCTCCGAGAAGTTATGAAAGAACCTGTGATGAAGGAATGTGTTGAAGACCACGATGGAGAAGGCCTCAACAGATTTTACTCCAATGCACGCTATTCATGTGGAGAAGAAGGACATTTTCACAAGATTGCACCAAGGAAAGAAAAGAGTATCCGGATACTTCCGACGGAAGCAATAGAGTTTGATCCACGGGAATAGAAGGTTTGATCGAACGAAGAAACCCAAGAAGAGAAAACAAAGACACCCTCGAACAACCCAATTTCTGCAAATAGGGACAAGAGTCATATTACCTGTTTTGAATGTAAGGACGCCGGGCATTATGCCAATCATTGTCTCGAAGGAAGCAAGGAACTCAAGGAGCAGGCACCATCTCCAAGAAGCCCAAAGACTTATCGAAAGTCATTTGTTTTCGCTGCAAGGAAGCAGGACATTATGCTACTAAATGTTCCGACAAGATGAAAAGTGGAGCTGAGTAGTTGGAATTTTGATATTGGTAATAAGTGTAGTAGGAAGCAATTGTTTCCATAAGGATATGGAGTTGAATTTATGTAATGAAAGTCTCGGATATTGTAATGAATTCATGAAATCAATAAAGTTAAGGTGACATGTTTTCATATGTTTAATTATATGAGTTGTTACTCTATGAACACGGATTTTGACCATTTTCGAGGATATGAGAAATATGGTCTATGGATGGATTTGTGAATTTCATTTTAGGGTGGTAGTACCGTGAAGAAGACTAGACTAATGGATAAGAAAATATATATTCCACGGACTGTAGTTCAAGGGAAAAAAAGTTGGAGTTTTGCTTTTGATATGATGGTATGAAGAAAAGCAGTACTCTTTGGATTTAAAGGAGGTGTAATATGGAACAAGAGAGTTACTCCAAGGATGAGTTAAAGATGCACTAGTGTTGAAGTGGGCCATAACCCACAGGCCCAGGATTTTGAAAAGGAAAAGATGTAACCTTGATAAAGGAATAAATTTGGAAGAATCAGTGATTCAATCAGCATACGTTTCGTAGGAGGTTACGCAAAAACCTGAGAGTGGTGAAGTAACGATAGATGTTTTGTTTGGCTTGCTGAACCAAAGGATTTACTCGAACCTAGTTCGAGAACAAGAGAAATTCTGCAATGCTTGTGAGTATGTCCAAGTGTTAGAATACGTGATTCACTGTTTACGTATGTGGTAATGATTCAAGTACGGGATGGATTGGCCCCCATAGCGGAGACTTCTATCATGAACTATCATATGTTGATGGAAAATCAGAGAGACTTGAAAACTTTAGAAGAGTGTCGATACGACAAGCCAAAAACCTTAGAATGGTAGGACGATTGATCCATGTATCGGCAACCGCTACAAACGAGGTCATACGGTGAGACCCAACCCAACCCATTATTCCTGCAGGAGAAACCTGTAATGGTCCACCACCATGAGATCTCGATAGTTGTTTATTGGCGACAGACACTGTCAGCTAAGGAGACACAGTCTGGAAGAACCTCACCAGGATGAAAGGACACGATTTGAGGAAAAGGTTTTGACCCTACCGGAAGAGCCCCAGTGTAGGAGTTACTTCGAAGTTGTGAGAAGACCGACAGTGTTCACCCTAGGGATGGAGTACCTGAGTTCCGTTGGAACCATAACCCTGCTTTTAAGTGTGGTAGCACACTAGACCATTCCGATCGACGGATTTGCTGGAAGACCCCCAAACCCTAACCTTTTCTTGCTGCCTCTTCGAATCTCGAGGACGAGATTCATTTTAAGTGTGGTAGATTTGTAACATCCCAAAATTCTAAATTTTGGAATGTTATATTAAATAAATAACTATGCTTGTTGTTTGATTGTTTGTTTGATTGCTTGTGTGAAATTGAGTGAAATTTGAAACTTTATGAAAGTTGAATGAGAGGGAATGAAATGACTTTCCCAAACTTCCACCTTGCATTTATGATCTCCGTGAATTCAAATTCTTTTCATCACAAAACCCTGGAGAGAAGATGACATGACTTCTTCCATTTATTTAAATGACAAGGGGTGTTAAAAATATTTGAATTTCATTTGGAGAATATTTCCAATCCTGAAACTTTATGCAACTCAATGATTTTCACGAGCGAAGATAAAATGACTTCTTCAAAACATATGAAATATGAGTTGGGAGTTTCAAAGAATTAAATTCAAAGTTCCTTTGAATTTATTTTCAATTTGGAGTTATTTGAGTTGTATTCAAATTATTTTCTCCAAAAATAAAATATATGGAAAATAGGGTAACATGATTCCCTACATCAAAAAATGGAGAGAAATAAATTTGAAATCATTTTGGTATTTTTTTAAAATGATTTTGGTTAGATTTTATTAAAGCAGAAGCACTCTTTGCTTTATTTGAATTTGTGTGGATTTTATTTGACATTAGAATAATGTTCATGTTGTAGAAAATCTTTTTCTGGAAATTTTGGTATATTATATGCCTATATAAAAGTTTTAGTCATTTTGTTTTTTTTTAGTTCTCTGAAAATTTTGTTAAAAAAATATATTCGCAGCTCCTTGGGCCAAAGGCCCAAGCCGCCAACCAGCCGGCCGGCCAAGGCCAAGGCCATCGCACGCACGCACCTAGGGAGCCAGGGAGCCAAGGTTTCCTATTCTTTTACAAATCCAAGTAGGATTTGATCCCGTTTCGTTATTCCGTTTATTCCGATTTGTTTCTAGATCTTTTCCCTTTTGTTTCCTAATCCTAGTCTATTTCTTGTCCCCTACCCCAAGCAAAAACCCTCCCCTCCCCACTATAAATACCCAAGCACCCCCCCCTCCAACACATCAAACCAACACCACTCCTGTCCTCTCCTCTCCTCTCCGCAGCAGCAGCAAGCAGCACCACCGCCGCCAAGTGCGCGCCGCGCCTCGACCTCTCCTGAGGTTTATATGATCTCCTCTCCATCGTCCCGTGATCTCCTTTCCTCTAGGAGCAACCGCAACATCGGATCCGATCTTCTTCCCCAACTCCGACGACTACTCCGTGAGATCCACGAAATCCCGTAATTCATTTTTTTCAGAAAATAGCAATCTTAGAAAATTCATATCTTTTAGAGTTTTTAGTATTTTGAGTGATTCCAATTGCTATGTGTCACAAATTTGCTGAAGTTTCTGTTAGTGTCTCTGGATTTCAAATTTGAGTAGTTTAAATTTGAATTTGACAAATTTTGTTCAGATTAGTATTTTGGCCATAACTTGAGTTTAAAATAGGTTTTAATTAATTCTTTTTGCTCCTGGTCACTTGTGATATTGTTTAGCTGTAGGATTTAGTTTGGTAATTTTGGTATTTTAAGTTAGATTTTTAGTAAAAACAGTACTGTTTTGCTTATATAGTTGTTTTAGTTATGTAATTATTGTTTTTAATTATTTTAGTTCATTCCTTTTGTAGATTTTCACTTGTTGTTATATGTTTATGTTTAGCTACAGTAGATAAATTCTTGTAGTTATTTATTAGTGTTTAGCTACTATTTTTGTAGTTGCTTGTTTAGTTCATAGTGATACTGGATAAAAATAGTTTTATTAGTTTTTCTTTTTCCACTTCAAGTTATATTGTTTTGTTTCTGTTATTTGTGAACACATTAGTTGTTGTATTTATTTAGTATAGTTTATTAATGTTTTAATAAACGAGTTGCTGTTATAGTTGTCTTAGTGTTTTGCTAGTTGCTATATTTGTTCTAGTATTAACTAGATGGTTTAGTAGTTTTATATTAGTTCTTTTTGTTAGTTAGTAAAATAGTAATTTATTTTCTGTTATTTTATTAGATTTATATTTTCTTTGATGTAGAAAAAATTATTAGAATAATTTAGTGATGTTAAGATTTGTGTGAGTTGGTCACCACTAGTTTTTCCATGAATTTTTCTTTCGAAGTTTTTCCTTTGGTTTTCGACTTGGTTTTCTTTGTTGCTTTTATTTTGATTGAGTATTGTTATGATTGATAGAATTGATTGCTAGGATGATTGCTTATATGATTGTCTGTTTAATATAGATTTTCAACGGAGTGACGAATAGTCCTATCAAGTTATTTTCGAGAGCGTTATTATCTTCATCAAGTAATACCAGGCAAGTTCACTTTGACCATGTTTTTCATACCTATGTGTTTCATTGCATCTAGGGTCATCTTCGCAACAATCCCTCCAGTAGTGATATTGAATTCTTGTAGTTGAGTAGTATGCATGAGGTAGGAACCCATCACCTGTTACCAAGCCCGGACGTTATTTATTTTAGTGCTACGCTATAGTAGACGGGTTGGTATGAGTGCTCGGGAGTGGTGTGAGAATGGAGGATCTACGCCAATGACGATAACTCCATGATGGAATCTGCAAGGACTGCATCTTCAAGGCCTCAAGACTTCAAGACTCGAGACAAGAATTCAATACACACTCTTCGGGTGAAGGGCGGTTGACGGGCACCTGGAGAATCCAGTGGTTGGCGGGATGCATGGAGAAGCGCCATGACATCTTACGGAAAGCTTCACCCAGACTCAAAGAGACGGAAGAATACTTCATGCCCGGAAGCTTACTCGTGCAACCGCAAGTCACTATGGGCTCGCTTGGTTGACCTTAGTGGTGAATCTGGCTGGGACGGTGCTAGCAGATGTAGAACTACGGTAGGATTGGATGAGCACGGACGGTGGTCGAGGAACTCTTCGAAGACCATGTTTACGTCATCTTGTTCTCAAACACCCGAAGTGCGAGAACGTAAAGAGAGGGATCGAATCTTGCGGGTAAAGTGTACAAACCTCTGCAGAGGGTTTAAACCTAATCGATTAGCCGTGTCCCGTTACGGAAAATTTGAGCATCTGGACTTGGATCTATCTCGAACTCTCAACACCGGATGATAACTTAATTGTGGGCAACTTATGATGAATTTGGGCTATGAGACATCGGTTGGCGGAACCATGTCATGATAGATAACTCTATAGTACAGACTTCATTTATTCCTTTGATGTAGGGAAAACAAAACCAGCTTTTACATAAACAAAACTCAGATACTGAGCCACAAAGCCATATTGCATATAGTATAGTCTTATCATCTGTTTTCTCATGTTGTGATCTTGCGGTACATTCAATGTAATGACCAACATGGCTGCAACGTATCATGTTGCAGATATTTCCTCGACAGTAAGAGTTACGATCTGAGGTTACGGTCTACACTCAACTTGCCGATGGTGTTGATGGGACTCCACACCCGACTATTTGTTTCCGCTGTGACTTATGAGGTATATATATCAGTTTTACGTTATTTATGCATGTGATTGCACTTTGATATATACATTGATGTACTGTGTGTGCCAGCATACTGATCCAGGGATGGCATAGAAACACAGAGGCTTGACCGTCTGAGGTCGGGTCGCTACAGGAGGCCTCGCCCTCTTCCATGTCCAAGGAGCCAATCGTCATCGATATCTAGAACAATGAGGAGTAGCTTGTCTTATTAGCTCACTATAAGGACCCATGTTCAGTTTGCTAGCTACTACCTTTCCTTAACAAATTCTAGTGAATTGTGCTATCTACTTTTACCATGCAATCTTCTTCTCTAGTGTATATGTTCTATATGTCCTGCAATGTGGTGTTCAGGCAACTTTTTGGTTCAATTCTGCAAATGTGATGTTCAATTCTTCAGGGTGCAATTTTCCAAGTTGTCAAGCATGCTTGGTTTGCTTAACCGTCTGATCTTCTATTAGGAGTATGTTATATTGTGCAATGTGGTGCTCAGTTAACGTTTTGTTCATTTGTTGTGGTGTTTAGTTAACTGTTTGGTTCAATTCTGCAATGTGATGTTCAATTGTTGTGGGTGCATTATGTTATTGTATACCATGTGAGAAATAAATCGAATTTGGCTATACTAAATATATGAGAAACAAATACAATTGTTACATTTCCAAGTTGTTAAGCATGCTTGGTTTGTTTAACTCTCTGATCTTCTATCAGGAGTATGTTATATTGTGTAATGTGGTGCTCAGTTAACGTTTGGTTCATTTGTTGTGGTGTTTAGTTAACTGCTTGGTTCAATTCTGCAATGCGATGTTCAATTGTTGTGGCTGCATTCTGTTATTGTATACCATGTGAGAAATAAATCGAATTTGGCTGTACTAAATACATGAGAAACAAATACAATTGCTATATTTCCAAGTTGTTAAGCATGCTTGGTTTGTTTAACTCTCTGATCTACTATTAGGAGTATGTTATATTGTGCAATGTGGTGCTCAGTTAACGTTTAGTTAATTTCTTGTGATGTTTAGTTAACTGCTTGGTTCAATTCTGCAATGCGATGTTCATTGTGGCTGCATTCTGTTATTGTATACCATATGAGAAATAAATCGAATTTGGTTGTACTAAATACATGAGACACAAATACAATTGCTATATTTCCAAGTTGTTAAGCATGCTTGGTTTGGTTAACTGTCTGATCTTCTATTAGGAGTATGTTATATTGTGCAATGTGGTGCTCAGTTAACGTTTGGTTCATTTGTTGTGGTGTTTAGTTAGCTGCTTGGTTCAATTCTGCAATGTGATGTTCAATTGTTGTGGCTGCATTCTGTTATTGTATACCGTGTGAGAAATAAATCGAATTTGGCTGTACTAAATACATGAGAAATAAATAAAATTGCTATATTTCCTAGTTGTTAAGCGTGCTTGGTTTGGTGAATTGTCTGGTCTTCTATTAGGAGTATGTTATATTGTGCAATGTGGTGCCCAGTTAACGTTTGGTTCATTTGTTGTGGTGTTTAGTTAACTGCTTGGTTCAATTCTTCAATGTGATGTCCAATTGTCGTGGGTAGAATTTTGTATTGTTGTGCATGTGAGGAATAAATCGAATTTGGCTGCACTTAATACATGAGAAAAATATACAAGTGCTATATTTCCTAGTTCTTAATCATGCTTGGTTTGGATAAATGGGTTTTCCATGTGGCTTGAATTAATCTAATGAATTTGCAATGTACTTATTTTCCATCAAAATATTTTACTGATAGCATGCAAACCCTTACTTAACCAGATGACTAACTACCTTATATGTGTTGCAGGGAAACAATGGGAAGCACTGAGGTTTACAATCTAGGTTAGCACGTGCATGGTCTGTTGTCTAATAGCACATTATTGTGCAATTGCAGGAACCATTCTAATATTTAGGTTTTTAACAATTTGGTCTTGCACATGTAGGTCCTGCTGCCAGAGGTTTTGACCCACTGTTCAACCCTTTTTGCATATGGGGAAATGAGTTGTCCATGAATATCAATCAAGTCAAGAAACTCAGAAAGATTGTTAGGATAAAGAAATTAGCGGCAAAAAGCAACAAAATCTTTGTCTGCACAATGAAGAAGACATCAGTTCAGTACAAGATGGTACTAACTATTATACCTTGCCTTTTGTTATTCATTTGCCCCATTTCCAATATAGAGGAGATATTTATAGACATCCTTGTTTTCAGGCCTTTCCAAAGCAGTTCACTGATGATTACCTCTCAAACCACCTCTATGGTTAGGAGGCGAGGAAAGTTTTCATACAACACCCACGGTTCAATATTGAAGTGTTCCTGGAGAGGAGGAAGGATGGACGGTCAATCATCCACAGGCACTGGCCTAAAGTTGCAAAGACCTTCAACGTGAATGAAGGCTTAATATTCGCCTTCCGCTTCAGCAGTTTTCCAGATGAGATGCATCTGTCTATGTACCATCTATGATGCTAATTTTGAAAGGTTCTAGATGTTGCATGTGGAACTTGGTGCTGGTGCAGTTGTGTAATGGGGTAGCTGAGTGCTGAAGCTATATCATGTTGTACTCGGATGTATTTCAATTATGAAATCCTGCTTCCTTAATATGGAAATGAAATATATTAAGTGCTTAATATGAATGTCAATTAGATTAATAAATGGATTATTAATAATAGGGCAATTAGCCTTCTAATTGGCCAATTATTCTGCTAATTGGGTTTTCCTATTGCAAACGGTTATTGAGAAAACACCGTGGGCGATGACCTCAGGCAACGCACATAGTTTCTAGGAATAAACCATGTTGGATCAATGAACAATCACTCAGGATATTCTCTTGAAAACTGTTTGCGTTAGGCCACCTTGCACAAACGTTTTCCTTGGAGCGACTGTGTGGGATGTATATACGAACGGAAACGTTTAGCGGGGACTGACTATGTGGGATGTACTTACGACCGGAAATGATTTTGCCTGTATAATTGTATCTTTTAAGCACTACTGTACGTATAACTGTATTTGGTCGCTTGCCGGTCACACATGACCTCATTTTGCCGAGCATGTGTGCCAGGAGGGCATATCCCCGACGGTTTTTGGGTCATGTGGGAAGGAATCCCCTATCGCAATCACTCACTAGGTGACGGTTCCAAACACCGTCGCGGAAAGGGGTTAAAAACCGTTTGTATAGCACCTCGCTGTACCAGTATAAGTAAGTAAAAGTGTGATGATCATCATTATTAGAGCATTGTCCCATGTGTGGAAAGGGTGATGAAGGCTATGATTCCCACACAAGTCGAGATGAGACTCCGAACTTAAAATAAAAAGAGGCCAAAGAGCCCAAAACAAAAAGAGAGGCCAAAGAGCCCAAAAGAAAAAAATGAGAGAAAAAGAGAGACGGGACAATGTTACTATCCTTTTCCACACTTGTGGTTCAAAATAGCACCATGTTCTTCATATAGAGAGTCTCCTATGTTGTCACTTTCATATATTACTAGTGGGAATTTTTCATTATAGAACTTGGCTTATATATTCCAATGATGGGCTTCCTCAAATTGCCCTTGGTCTTCGTGAGCAAGCGAGTTGGATGCACACCCACTTAGTTTTCTTTCGAGCTTTCATACACTTATAACTCCAATGCATCCGTTGCATGGCAATCCCTACTCACTTGCACCAATATCAATTGATGGTTATCTCCATAGCCTATTAATTTGCCTAGTTGGTGTGAGATTTTTTTCTCCTTTTTGTCTACTACCACCTTCTATTCAACTCATAGTGCTATATGCATGGCTCAAGCTCATGTATTGTGTGAAAGTTGAAAGGGCTTTAGAACATCAAAAGTATGAAATAATTGCTTGGCTTGTCATCGGGGTTGGGCATGATAAATACTTTGTGTGATGAAGATAGAGCATGACAAGACTGTATGATTTTGTAGGGATAACTTTATTTAGCCATGATATTTCGAAAAGCCATGATTACTTTATTAGTATGCTTGAAGTATTATTGTTTTTATGTCAATATTAAACTTTTTGTTTTTAATCTTATGGATCTGAATATTCATACCACAATAACAAAAGATTACTTGATAAACATGTTAGGTAGCATTCCACATCAAAAATTCTGCTTTTATCATTTACCTACTGGAGGACGAGCATGAATTAATAGCTTGGGGATGCTTGATACATGTCCACGTATTTATAATTTTTTATTATTCCATGCTATTATATTATCCATCTTGAATGTTTTATATGCATTAATATGCTATTTTATATCATATTTGGGACTAACCTATTAACCTAGTGCCCAATGCCAGTTGTTTTTTTTCCTTGTTTTTGTCTTTATAGAAAATCAATACCAAATAGAGTCCAAACAGAACAAAACTTTCTGAGGATTTTTCTTGGACCAAAAGACAACCACGATGCTACGGGAGGAGGCCAGAAGAGCCACGAGGAGGCCACAAGCCTACTGGCCGCGCCCTAGGGGGGCGCCCTCAGGGCTTGTTGGCCTCTCGGAACTCTCCTAACCCTGATTCCAGCTCTATAAATACCCAAATATTCCCCGTACACCAGAGGGCACACCAAAAATACTTTTCCGCCGCTGGAAGCTTCTGTTCTCGTGAGATCCCATCTTGGGGCCTTTTCTAGCACTCTGCCGGAGGGGGATTCGATCACGAAGGGCCTCTACACCAACCTTCCTGCCCTTCAGATGATGCATGAATAATTTACCACATACCTAAGGGTCCATAGCTAGTAGCTAGATGGCTTCTTCTCTCTCTTTTATTTTCTATACAATGCTCTACTCGATGTTCTTTGAGATCTATTCGATGTAATCTTCTTTTGCGGTGCGTTTGTTGAGATCCAATGAATTATGGGTTTATGATCAGATTATCTATGAATATTAATTGAGTCTTCTATTAACTCTTTTATGCATGATTAATATAGCTTTGTATTTCTCTCCAATCTATTGATTTTGGTTTGGCCAACTAGATTGATCTATCTTGCAATGGCAGAGGTGCTTTGTGATGGGTTCAATCTTGCGGTGTCCTCACCCAGTGACAATAGGGGTAGTGAGGCACGTATTTGTATTGTTGCCATTAACGATAAAAAGATGGAGGTTTTACCATATTGATTGGATCTATCCCTCTACATCATGTCATATTGCTTAAGGCATTACTCCGTTCTTATTAACTTAATACACTAGATGCATGCTGGATAGCGGTCGATGTGTGGAGTAATAGTAGTAGATGCAGGCAGGAGTCGGTCTACTTGTCACGGACGTGATGCCTATATTCATGATCATTGCCTTAGATATCGTCATAACTATGCGCTTTTCTACCAATTGCTCAACAGTAATTTGTTTACCCACCGTATGCTTTCTTTAAGAGAGAAGCCTCCAGTGAAACCTATGGCCCCCGGGTCTATTTTTATGATATTATTTTCATATCTATAAAACTAAAAACCCAAAAATACCTTGCTATAGTTTATTTATCTTTACTTTATTTTACACTTTTACTTATCATTTATACCTATCTTTATCAGATCTCACTCTTGCTAGTGACTGTGAAGGGATTGACAACCCCTTTTTCACGTTGTGTGCAAGTGATTGTTAGTTTGTGCAGGTTCATCTATTGGAGACTTGTGTGCTCCTCCTACTGGATTGATACCTTGGTTCTTAACTGAGGGAAATACTTATCTCTACTTTGCTGCATCACCCTTTCCTCTTCAAGGGAAAAAACAATGCAAGGTCAATAAGTAGCAAGGCATTACTTCGTTCTTCCATGAACTCAATACACTAGATGCATGCTGGATAGTGGTCGATGTGTGGAGTAATAGTAGTCGATGCAGGAAGAAGTTGGTCTACTAATCTTGGACGTGATGCCTATATACATGATCATTGCCTTGGATATCGTCATAACTATTGGATTTTTTATCAATTGCCCAATAGTAATTTTTTACCCATTGTATGTTATTTTGTCGAGAGAAGCCTCTAGCGAAAACTACGCCCCCCCCCGGTCTATTTTCTATCATATATTAAAACGAAAAACACCCTGCTGAAATTTTCTTTTATTTATTTTATTTTGTATTTTTGTTAGATCTATTTGTCAAAACCTATACAATTGTATTTTTCTCAATACCGTTGAGGGATTGACAACCCCTCTACACGTTGGGTTGCAAGTATTTGTTGTTTGTGTGCAGGTGTTGTTTACATAGTGTTGCTTGGTTCTCCTACTGGATTGATAACCTTGGTTTCATAACTGAGGGAAATACTTATCTCTACTGTACTGCATCATCCTCTCCTCTTTAGGGAAATCCCAACGCGACTCGCAAGTAGAAGGAAGAATTTCTGGCGCCGTTGCCGGGGAGACATCATCAACATCTATCAAGTACCTACGCATAAACTTTCATCTCCTTGCATTTACATTATTTGCCATTTGCCTCTCGTTTTCATCTTCCTCACTTCTAAAAAATGTTTTATAATAAAAAAAATTACTTTGTTACTTTACTTGTTTGTTTGCCATAATTGTATGCTTATTGAAAATCAGAAAGCAAAAGGCTTATGGATCCTCATCCACTTGATAATCTTTTTAAAAGATCCAATCATGATGAACCAATTGCTAGTGAATTGAGTTCATTAGATTTTCTTTATGAAGTTTTGCTTGAGATTCGTGAATCTGAAAATTGTGATGACGTGTTAAAACAAGAAATTTATAAAGTGATTCACGATAGCTCCTTGAATGAAAAGCATGATTGCAATGATGTTATTATAAATTTTATGAACGTCAATTGTGCTAATAATATGCAAAACCCTAAGCTTGGGGATACTAATTTTGCTGTTTCCACTACTTACTGCAATGATCATGATTGGGGTGATAATGTTTCTTATTATCTTGAAAATTTATTTAAGCCTCATCATGAATATGATATCGATAACAATGTTTGCAATAATATTGAAAGTGGGCTTGGAAGAGCGTTGATACGTCTCCAACGTATCTATAATTTTTGATTGCTCCATGCTATATTATCTATTGTTTTGGACTATATTGGGCTTTATTTTCCACTTTTATATTACTTTTGGGACTAACCTATTAACCGGAGGCCCGGCCCAGAATTGTTTTTTTTGCCTATTTCAGTATTTCGAAGAAACGGAATATCAAACGGAGTCCAAACAGAATGAAACCTTCGGGAACGTGATTTTCTCATCAGATAAGATCTAGGAGACTTGGACCCTGGGTCAAGAAAGGAGGGAGGCGGCCACGAGGGTAGAGGGCGCCCCCCGGGCGCGCCCCCTGCCTCGTGGGCCCCC
The DNA here is from genome assembly GCA_021605205.1 of Aegilops longissima. Lineage (NCBI taxonomy): Eukaryota > Viridiplantae > Streptophyta > Magnoliopsida > Poales > Poaceae > Aegilops > Aegilops longissima. The sequence goes on along the minus strand of CM038682.1, from coordinate 266,752,849 downwards.
CGAAGCTCCACCGACGTACTACTTCCTCCTATATATACCTACGTACCCCCGACAGATCAGATACGGAGCCAAAAACCTAATTCCACCGCCGCAACTTTCTGTATCCACGAGATCCCATCTTGGGGCCTATTCCGGAGCTCCGCTGGAAGGGGAATCCACCATGGAGGGCTTGTACATCATCATCATAGCCTCTCCGATGAAGTGTGAGTAGTTTACCTCAGACCTTCGGGTCCATAGTTAGTAGCTAGATGGATTCTTCTCTCTTTTTGGATCTCAATACAATGTTCTCCCCCTCTCTCGTGGAGATCTAGTCGATGTAATCTTATTTTTGCGGTGTGTTTGTTGAGATCGATGAATTGTGGGTTTATGATCAAGATTATCTATGAGCAATATTTGAATCTTCTCTGAATTCTTTTATGTATGATTGGTTATCTTTGCAAGTCTCTTCAAATTATCCGTTTGGTTTGGCCAACTAGATTGGTAGTTCTTGCAATGGGAGAAGTGCTTAGCTTTGGGTTCAATCTTGCGGTGTCCTTTCCCAGTGACAGTAGGGGCAGCAAGGCACGTATTGTATTGTTGCCATCGAGGATAACAAGATGGGGTATTTATCATATTGCATGAATTTATTCCTCTACATCATGTAATCTTGCTTAAAGCGTTACTTTGTTTTCATTAACTTAATACTCTAGATGCATGCTGGATAGCGGTCGATGAGTGGAGTAATAGTAGTAGATGCAGGCAGGAGTCGGTCTACTTGTCTCAGACGTGATGCCTATATACATGATCATACCTAGATACTCTCATAACTATGCTCAATTCATCAATTGCTCAACAAGAATTGTTCACCCACCGTGAAATACTTATGCTCTTGAGAGAAGCCACTAGTGAAATCTATGGCCCCCGGGTCTATTCTCATCATGTTAATCTTCCTACGCTTTATTATTGTCTTGCTTTTTTTACTTTGCCTTTTATTTTACTTTGCATCTTTATACCAAAAATATTATCTATCATCCCTATCAGATCTCACTCTCGTAAGTGACCGTGAAGGGATTGACAACCCCTATTCGCGTTGGTTGCGAGGAGTTATTTGCTTTGTGTAGGTACGAGGGACTTGCGCATGGCCTCCTACTGGATTGATACCTTGGTTCTCAAAAACTGAGGGAAATACTTACGCTACTCTGCTGCATCATCCTCTCCTCTTCGGGGAAAACCAACGCAAGCTCAAGACGTAGCAAGCGTCAACTTTAGGTAAAAATAATCCCACATATTTGGAGAGTGTTCAATCTTATGGATTTTTATTATGAAAGTGGGTTTGGAGAGGTCATGACTTTAGTTGATGTTAATCCCACTATCTTGGAAGATTATAAACTTTTAGGCATGTGGATCATGAAGAGAAAATTTTATATGATAGCTATATTGTTGTATTTGATTATGATCCTACATGTAATTCTTATGAGAGAGGAAAATATGTTTGTAGAAATTTTCATGTTACTACATTACCTCTTGTTATGTTGAAATCGTCAATGTTTTATTCTTCTCCTTTGCATATGCTAGAAATTGCTTGTCTTGATAATTTTGTTTCCTATAAAATGCCTATGCATAGGAAGTATGTTAGACTTAAATGTGTTGGTCACATGTTTTGTGATGCTCTCTTTGTGTTTCAATTATTATATTTCGTGTGAGCATTCTTGAAATCTCAAGCCTATCTTAATGGCTATAAAGAAAGAGCTTATTGGGAGACAAACCAATAGTTATCTTTTTTTGTTTTCTTGTGTGTACACAATTATGCTACTGTTATGATTGTGTTTCAGTGTTTTAATTAGTGTTTGTGCCAAGTAAAGTTGTTGGGATGATTTGGGTGATAGTTGAATTGATTCTCTGCATTAACAAAAACTCTTGCATCCAGTAGTAGTGTTAAAATTCCCTAGAGCGTGATAAAATTCTGAATTTTTTACACCTGGTTTATATAGAAATTTCCCACGATGTCTTAATTTTTCAGAATTTTTTGAGTTACATAAGTATGGTCAAACTTCAGATTCTATTTTTGACAGATTATGTTTTCTTTGCATTGTGTGCTTATTTTGATGAATATATGGATTGAATCGGGGGGTATAAGCCATGGTAAAGTTAGAACACAGTAGGTATAATGCAATAATAAAATATGAATGGGTTTGCAACAATACTTAAAGTGGTGATTTGCTTTATCATACTAACGGATCTCACGAAGGTTTTGTTAAGTTATGTGTTATTGAAGTTTTCAAGTTTTGGGTGAGATCACGATGGTTGAAGGAATAAGGAGTGGCAAGAGCCTAAGCTTGGGGATGCCCAAGGCACCCCAAGGTATTATTCAAGGACTCCCAAGCAACTAAGCTTGGGGATGGCCCAGAAGTCCCCTCTTTCTTCCAACGATCATCGGTAATTTTACTTGGAGCTATATTTTTATTCGTCACATATCATGAGTTTTGCTTAGAGCATATTGTATTATATGAGTCTTTGCTTGGTTTATTATTTAGTTTGTCACAATCATCCTTGATGAACACACTTGTTTGAGAGAACCACACACATATCATGATTTGCTAGAATACTCTACGTGCTCCACTTAAATCTTTTGAGCTAGGCAATTGCTCTAGTACTTCACTTATATCTTTTTTAGCACGGCAGTGGTTATATTTTAAAGAAATATGCTCTCATGCTTCACTTATATTATTTTGAGAGATGAAAATTTTGAATAAATATTTATGCTCTCGTGCTTCACTTATATCTTTTTGAGAGTTAAGAATAGTAATGGTAATTTGCGCGAGATATGAATTTGGTCCCAAAGTGATAGATATCCAAGGGGATATAATAAAAACTTTCATGAAGATCATCGGAAATTATGAACTTGATTCCTTGCAATAGTTTTGCGATATAGAGATAGTGATATGTGAGTTATGTTGATGAGTAATTATGCTTTAGTAAGAATATTGGTGTTAAGGTTTGTGATTCTCTATGCATGCACATAAAGTCAATAGTTATGCAACGAAATTATATCCTACTTGTGGTGCATTATTCGGTGTTAATTATGTTCAATGCTCACTTATGATCATTTTTGCTTTTTGGCTGGTTGCTTCTCAATCTATTTGCTAGCCTTCCCTTGTACTAAGCGGGAATACTACTTGTGCATCCAACTCCTTAAACCCAAAAGTTGTGCCAAATGAGTCCACCATACCTACCTATATGCGGTATTTCCATGTTGTTCCAAGTAAATTTTTATGTGCCACCTCTAGTTTTCAAAATGAATTTCCGTTTTGTGTGCCCGTACTGCTCATGAAGCGGCAGGGGCTGGCCAATATTTTCCATGCTAAGTATTTTGTTCTCATGATGAGTGTTTATTCACTTGTCATTGCACGAGAGTGTGGCAGGTAATAGCGATGCCCAGTCCCAAAATGAAAAATACTATGATAATAAATTTCTTGGAAAGTGTTGGATACGGCTAGCCATGGATTGTGAAAGAATGGTGCAAAGGAAATAAACTTTACTTTTTGTTTAGGAACCGCCTATGATTTATCTAGCATGGAAGATATTGGGAACTCTCGTTCGTTTTTGCTGACAGGAAAAGCATGCCTCTCAAAACAATTTTTGTCTCTCAATTTAAGCTATGATCTCTGGCACCTCTACAAATCTCTCCTTCCCTCTCCGAAGGGCCTATCTATTTACTTTTATGCAATTTTTTTACTGAGTCTTCATCTTCTCTTATAAAGCACCAACCAGGGAACACTATTTTTTTGAACCTTGAAAATAGTAGGAGAGGCTCCTACTGTGTAACTGAATTAAATAATCAGGGTGTCAACTGTACAAGCATGTTACAATGCAAAGGGGGGGGGGGGTTGGGGGTGGTAAACTACAAGAGAGTGAACAAAGGGGTAAGCCCAGAAGCAAGTTACAAATTGTCAATAAAGGAGATAATGAACTCCTTGTGGCTATCCCTCACCCTATGTGAGAGGAGGCGAAAATTAGTAACAAATCTATGCTTCCAGGAATTTATAGTCGGGGCAATACGTCTGAAGACTTTGTTGTTTCTCTCCTTCCAAATGTTCCAGGCAGCAACCAGAAAACCTCCATGAACATTGGCCTATCCCATGTCTGTTTAGCAGTCTCAATCTTGCAGAGTCGACAGTTGTCCAAAATCCATGTTATAGACAAGCTGTTCCAGCATTGGGCGCTAAATGAACAGTCAAAGATCATGTGATTAATGGTTTCCTCAACATGTGAGTCACAAAGTGGACAGTCATGATCATCTTCCCCCACGTTGTAGTGCCTTCGTTTGAGCATATTACGGGTGTTTAGTCTATCATGCATCAAAAGCCAGCCGAACACTTTGATCTTCATAGTATTCTTCAATTTCCAGAGCCAAGTGAATGCCTTGTGCGCTCGAGTCTCTCGGAAGACAAAGCTGTGAAACTGCTTGGATGTGTATTCTGCGTCCCCCCATATATAATGCCAGACATCATGAACAGAGGACATGGGTTGCATGTGTGTTGTGTCAAGTTGCAAGGCCTTGGTTTCCTCGAAGGCTTGGGGTGAAAGTGGTAGGTGGAACGTTTCTTGTAGGCCGGTGCAGCTCAAGAAATCTCGAACCGATATGTCTTCACAGGTGGCAAAGGAAAAGGCTCTTGGATATGTGTTTGCAAGTATATCATCCAGCCAAATGTCTTTCCAGAACAGCGTAGTCGAGCCACAAACCACATTTACTTTGGTGATCCCTCGAAAGATCGGCATGAGTTTCAAGATGTCACGCCACCAGAATGATCCTTCGGAATTGGAAGCATGTGGTATTTTTTGATCATAGAGCGTGTCCCAGGTAAGTTGAACCCAAGGGATATCCTTCTTGTTATAGAATGTGTGGAGGAATTTGAGTAGGAGGGCTTCATTCTGTGTTTTGAGGTCTAGAACACCTAGACCACCACTTTGCTTTGGCATGCAAACCATGTTCCATGCAACCATGGAACACTATTGTCATACTTGTGTATTGGATGTAGTTAATATTTGAGTGTGTTTCATGAATGGATCAATGATTGAGCATAATGGGCTAGGGATAACTTTCTTTAGCGTTGGTATTTTGAAAGACATAGTTGTTTGTTGATATGCTTGAGTATTGATGTTTCCATGTCCAATTTATAGACTATTGCTTTGAATCATTCAAGTCCAAATGTCAATGCTACAAAGAAAAGAATATATGATGAATATGTTAGGTAGTTGTGACGCCCCCCGATTTGAACGTACACCAATCATACACACGAATGTGTACGATCAAGATTAGGGACTCACGGGAAGATATCACAACACAACTCTAGACACAAATTAAAATAATACAAGCTTTATATTACAAGCCAGGGGCCTCGAGGGCTCGAATACATAAGCTCGAATACACAAGAGTTAGCGGAAGCAATAATATGCGAGTATAGACATAAGTTAAACAAATTTGCCTTAAGAAGGATAGCACAAAAGTAGCAACGATCGAAAAGGCAAGGCCTCCTGCCTGGGACCTCCTAACTACTCCTCGAAGTCGAACTCCACATAGAATCATCCTCGGGATCCTCTGGCTCCTGGACTCCATCATATGATCGCAATAACCAGGAAAGGGGGAAAAAGAAGTAGCAAAGCAATCGTGAGTACTCATCCACAGTACTCGCAAGCAAGGATCTACACTACATATGCATTGGTATCAATGAAATGGATAGTATCTGTGGACTGAACTGCAGAATGCCAGAATAAGAGGGGGGTAGCTAGTCATATCGAAGACTATGCTTCTGGCAGCCTCCTTGAGGGAGTCCTGGATTAGGGGGTGTCCGGATGGCCGGACTATGACCTTTGGCCGGACTCCTGGACTATGAAGATACAAGATTGAAGACTTCGTCCCTTGTCCGGATGGGACTTTCCTTGGCGTGGAAGGCAAGCTTGGCGATACGGATATGTAGATCTCCTTCCGTTGTAACCGACTCTGTGTAACCCTAACCCTCTCCGGTGTCTATATAAACCGGAGGGTTTTAGTCCGTAGGACGAACAACAATCATACCATAGGCTAGCTTCTAGGGTTTAGCCTCTCGATCTCGTGGTAGATCTAATCTTGTACTACCCATATCATCAATATTAATCAAGCAGGAGTAGGGTTTTACCTCCATCGAGAGGGCCCGAACCTGGGTAAAAACATCGTGTCCCTTGCCTCCTGTTACCATCCGCCTAGACGCTGATTCGGGACCCCTACCGAGATCCGCGGTTTGACACCGACATTGGTGCTTTCATTGAGAGTTCCTGCGCGGTCGTCATCTTTAGGCCCGATGGCTCCTCGATCATCAACAACGATGTGCTCCGTGGTGAGACTTTTCTCCCGGACAAATCTTCAGATTCGGCGGCTTTGCTTTGTGGGCCAATTAAGCAGCCATCTGGAGCAGATTGAAAGCTATGCCCCTGGCCATCAGGTCAGATTTGGAAGTTTGAACTACACGGCCGACATCCGCGGAGACTTGATCTTCGACGGGTTCAAGCCACAGCCAAGCGCGCCGCACTGTTACGATGGGCATGATCTGGTTCGTGGCGAGCGGTGTCACGGAGGCGCGTCGCTGTCGCTCCGACCCTTAGCTCGGAGCCGACTGCGCCTATCGAGGACGGGTGGCTGGACACCGCCTCGGGTGTTGCAATCTATACGGCGATCGAGCTGAACACCATACCTATCCTTTGCGAAGCTAGTGACTCCAAGGTGCCGGACTCCCTCCGGACTCCGAGCCTTCCGCGCCCCCGCCAATCGAATCCGATTGGGCGCCGATCATGGAATTCACTGCCGCGGACATCTTTCAGCACTCGCCCTTTGGCGACATCCTAAATTCACTAAAGTCTCTCTCTTTATCGAGAGCCTGGCGGATTATGGTCGGGAAGGTTGGGATGAGACGACGAAGAAATTCAAAGCCCACCCACCACCCAGTTTGTAGCCACTATCGATGATTTAACCGACATGCTCGACTTCGACTCCGAAGACATCGACGGTATGGACGATGATGCAGGAGACGACCAAGAACCAGCGCCCACAAGGCACTGGAAGGCCACCTCGTCATACGACATATACATGATGGACATCCCAAAAGATGGGAACGGCGATGGAACAGCGGAGGATGACCCCTCCAAGAAACAGCCTAAGCGCCGTCGTCAGCGGCGCCGCTCTAAATCCCGCCACAGCTAAAATGGTGATTCCGGCACGGGAGACAATAACACCCCGGAAAGTGCCGAAGACAACCCCCTCCAGCAGGATTCAGCACAGGAGGATGGAGAGGCCAGCCCTCATGAGAGAGCGGCAGAAAGAGAGGTAGAGGACGATAATTACATGCCTCCCTCCGAAGATGAGGTAAGCCTCGACGACGACGAATTCGTCGTGCCCGAGGATCCCGTCGAACAAGAGCGTTTGAAACGCAGGCTTATAGCCACGGCAAGCAGCCTCAAGAAAAAGCAGCAACAGCTTAGAGCCGACCAAGACTTGCTAGCTGACAGATGGACTGAAGTCCTTGAGGCCGAAGAGTATGAACTCGAGCGCCCCTCCAAGAGCTACCCAAAACGCAGGCTGCTACCCCGATTAGAGGAGGAAGCACCCAAACCTACATCACCAGCGCATGATATGGCTGACTGGCCACCTCGTGGCCGCGACAGAGAGTCCTCTCGGCCCTCAACCCAAGCCGCACCCCGGCGCCGCTCAAAAAATACCAAGGCACGGGGAAAGGCACCAGACCTGCGAGATATATTGGAGGACAAGGCAAGGCAAACAAGATCGATCTACGGATTGCGTGTGCGCCCCATGACACGTGACGATAACCGTCACGCCGGATATGGCAACTCCGGCCGGGCCGAACACAGTAGACAAAGCTCATTCGAGTTGCGTCGTGATGTAGCCCAATACAGAGGCGCCACACGCCCACTATGCTTCACAGATGAAGTGATGGATCATCAAATCCCTGAGGGTTTCAAACCCGTAAACATTGAATCATACGATGGCTCAACAGATCCTGCGGTTTGGATCAAGGACTATCTCCTTCACATCCACATGGCCCGCGGTGATGATCTACACGCCATCAAATACCTCCCACTCAAGCTTAAAGGACCAGCCCGACATTGGCTTAACAGCTTGCCAGCAGAGTCAATTGGTTGTTTTGAAGACCTGGAAGCCGCATTCCTCGACAATTTCCAGGGCACATATGTGCGACCACCAGACGCCGATGACCTAAGCCACATAATTCAGCAGCCAGAGGAATCGGCCAGACAATTCTGGACACGGTTCCTAACCAAGAAAAATCAAATCGTCGACTGTCCGGATGCAGAGGCCCTCGCAGCCTTCAAACACAACATCCGCGACGAGTGGCTTGCCCGGCACCTAGGACAGGAAAAGCCGAAATCCATGGCAGCCCTCACAACACTCATGACCCGCTTTTGCGCGGGAGAGGACAACTGGCTAGCTCGTAGTAACAACATGACCAAGAGCCCTGGTAATTCGGATACCAAGGATAACAATGGCAGGTCACGTCGCAACAAGCACAAGCGCCGCATTAACGGCGATAATGCTGAGGATACGATAGTCAATGCCGGATTCAGAGGTTCCAAACCCGGTCAGCGGAAAAAGCCATTTAAAAGAAATACTCCGGGCCCGTCCAACTTGGACCGAATACTCGACCGCTCGTGCCAGATACGCGGCACCCCCGAAAAACCAGCCAACCACACCAACAGAGATTGTTGGGTGTTCAAGCAGGCAGGCAAGTTAAATGCCGAAAATAGTGACAAGGGGCTGCATAGCGATGATGAGGATGAGCCCCGGCCGCCGAACAATAGAGGACAGAAGGGCTTCCCCCCACATACCCAAAAGGGAGCGGAAGCGTGCACTAAGGGACGTATATGCGATGGAGCCAGTCGCCCCAAAGTTCAACCCATGGTCTTCCTGCCCAATCACTTTTGATCGAAGGGACCACCCCACTAGAATCCGCCATGGCGGATTCGCCGCATTGGTTCTAGACCCAATCATTAACGGATTTCACCTCACTAGAGTCCTAATGGACGGCGGCAGCAGCCTGAACCTGCTTTATCGGGATACGGTCGCAAAATGGGCATAGACCCATCAAGGATTAAACCCACGAAGACGACCTTTAAAGGCGTCATACCAGGTGTAAAGCCAAGCTGTACAGGCTCGATTACACTTGAAGTGGTCTTGGATCCCGGATAACTTCCGAAGTGAGGAGTTAATCTTCGACATAGTCCCGTTCCGCAGTGGCTATCACGCCCTGCTCGGACGAACCGCATTCGCAAAGTTCAATGCGGTGCCGCACTACGCATACCTCAAGCTCAAGATGCAGGGCCCTCGAGGAGTCATTACGGTCAATGGAAACACCGAACGCTCTCTCCGGACGGAGGAGCATATGGCGGCCCTCGCGGCGGAGGTACAAAGCAGCCTGTCAAGGCAATTCTCCAGTCCGGCCATTAAACGTCCGGACACCGTCAAGCGCGCCCGGAGTAACCCACAACCAGACCGCCGCACGTTTGAGCATCGCGTAGCAATGCGGCCCTAACCCCAGCCCTCGCGAAATTGCGAAACCGATGCAAGGCGTACATAACTACGCCTGGAAATACCATGGGCATAGGGGAGGGCACGACAGCGGCATGCCGAATGCGCTCAACCGCACGGGGCCCCGATTGTGTCACTCTTTTCTTTTCTTCTTTCTTCTTTTTCAGACTCCGTTCTCACGAAGCCTGTCCGTGAGAGAATCGCCAAACACACGATGCAACAGCCGGGGAAGCAGGAAGCTTCGTCGAGTGTCCAGTGGTCTCTATTACGAGCAGTATACCTGTTTTACATACCATCCTGCAGCTTACCCACGGAGGGGACATGTGAAAGTCCGCACCTTGCTTATCGCACTATTTGTATCGTTCGCTCTTCGCAGCCCTTTTGAATAAACAATACATAGCTTCGCCTATTATTGAATTCCTTTTATATATATATATATATATATATATATATATATATATATATATATATATATATGTTCAGTTATGACATTGTGCAACCGTACATCTTGGTACGGGCAATACACCAGGGGCTTAAGTACCCCACAATATGGTGTGATAAGTCCGAACACTTTCACAAGTGCGGCACCCCGAACTTATAGCAGTATATGCATCGGCTCCGAATCATGTCTTGGGTCAATAGTTGGGTTTGCCCGGCTCCCATGTTTTGGTACCTTATGTTCCGTTATATCGGCTAAGGTAGCGCTGGGAGAACCACTGCATTGTGCCCCGGTTGAGCTGGGTTAAGCACCTCAGTGGAGAAAGCTAAAACTGACCATCATGATAGGGCGAGAGCCGGTCGCTGTTCGAGAGGTTTTCGAGTCCCTAAAGACTTATGCCGCTTAGAGCGAGGAGTCGGCATTGTCCGGCCTAGGCGGGGATAGCGCCCGAACTCGGTCTTCCGAATACCAGGGGCTTCACCGAAATTTAAAATTATAGAATTCTATGGCTAAGTGAGAGTGTTCAAGCATTATAGTCCGGTTGCCTCGTTCGTCGCGTTGAGCGCCTCCCTCAAAGGACCCAAGAATGGGAACAAGAGCGCTCAAGTTTATCCTGAACACCCCAGCACTCGTGGCATGGGGGCTGAAGCCGACGACTCGTCATCTCTCAAATTTACTAAACGGCCGCACAGAAGGTAATATTTTAAATTCAAAAGTGTTGCTTAGCGCATAAGAATAAGTTTTCAGCGTACAGGATAACAAATGCGAGTCTACTCAAAAAATTACATCTTTGGAGCATTCACCCGCTATAAGGCGGGCACCTTTCAGGACGCCCTCACAATACATTTCAGCCTTGCGATGCTCCTTGCCCGGTGGTGGTCCGTCCTTCACAAGCTTCTCAGCGTCCATCTTGCCCCAGTGCACCTTAGCACGGGCAAGGGCCCTACGGGCACCTTCGATGCAGGCGGAGCGCTTGATGACTTCAAGCCTTGGACAGGCATCCACCACCCGCCTTACCTGCCCGAAGTAGCTTCCAGGCATGGCCTCCCCGGGCCACAGTCGGACTGCGAGACCCTTCATGGCCTGTTCGGCCACCTTATGGAGCTCGACCAGCTGCTTCACTGGTCGCTCAAAGGGCACTGGTGTCGGCCTCGGCATCTTGAGACCAGAACACCTTCTCCGTCGAGCTTCCCTCCTCGGCTCGGTAGAAAGCAGCAGCATCGGACACACTGCGGGGCAGATCTGCAAATGCTCCTGGAGAGCTCCGGATTCGGGTAAGTAACAGATAATTCACTTTCACATGCTTGCTTTGCATAAAGAATGCCTTACCCGCCGCTATCTTCTTCATCGCCTCAATTTCCTGGAGTGCTTTTTGGGCTTCGGCCTTAGCGGCTTTGGTGCTCTCAAGGGCCGAGGCGAGCTCGGACTCTCGAGTCTTTGAGTCACGCTCCAAACTCTCGTGTTTTTCCACGAGAGCCTAGAGCTCTTGCTGCACCTCCACCACCCGCGCCTCCTGCTTCTCTCGCTCGGTGCGCTCTGCGGCCGCATTACTTTCGGCCTTGGACACCGCTTCCTTCAGGGTCGCCACCTCATTCGTGGCCCCTGCAATATTCACGTTATTCCTGTCATTTTTCGCAACCACACCTTTTTTATACATATACTTACATAAGGTATTACTTACCTTCCTTGTCCTCGAGCTGCTTCTTGGTAAGGCCGAGCTCGTTCTCGGACCACTCGAGGCCCTGCTTCAATTCATTGACCTCCGCAGTCAGTGCGGCAGAGGTCAGCAGCACAGCCTGCATTCCCATATTGACACATTTATGTTAGAATCCTGCGTATATCTTTTTGATCCTCAGTTCGGCTTTGCTTTCCGAACACCAAACTGAGCATCAGGGGCTACTGTCTATGCGGTCATATTTTTACATATTTTAAATACGTACCTCAAAGCCTGTTAGAAGGCCGGCACAGGCTTCGGTCAGCCCGCTCTTGGCGGACTGAACCTTCTGGATCACCGCACTCATAATAGCACGGTGCTCCTCGTCGATGGAGGCGCCGTTAAGCACCTCCAGCAGATTATCCGGTGCCTCCGGTTGGGCGGGGGTCACCGGCGTCGTAGGCTTGCCCTTCTTAGTAGGGGGCCACCTGCGGGATGCCGGAACCGTTGGGGGTTCCGGTGCGATGTCCGGCCTAGGGCCGGACCTAAGGCCCTTAGGGGTTTTATCCCCTTTTCGCCTGGAGTCTGGGAGGTCGCCTTGCGGCGCCTCCAGGACCATCTCCTCCTGGCGTGGCTCCTTTTGGGACGCCACCTCGGCGTCATGCGCGGCGCAAGGAGAGGAGGTGGTCGGAGGTGAAGTGCTGTTCACATCCGACGAATCCAGGGAACCGCTCGACGAAGAGTCGAGCCCGGCCTTGGGCGGGCTGCGTGATTATATCCGACGTCAGAGGGAACTGTGCATCAAAGGAACGCTATGAGTTATTCCGGTATCCGGAGACTTATGATTTTGCCAGGGGCTTGGCCCTGAGTGGCCACTCTTCTTCGCTGTCGTTGGCATCGGTGGAATAGTCTGAAGGGAGGGTCCTTCCCTTCTTGGACCCTCCGGCCCCCCCAGTTGGGTCGGCCTTCCTTTTCTTCTCTCCCCCTGCTGGGGAAAGACCTCGTTTTCCTCCTCCTCGTCTTCATGGGAGGAGTCCGCCTCAGGGTCATCGGATGGTGAGTCCGACATCGCCTGGCGTCTGGAACTCTTTCGAGTTTTCGTGGCCTGCTTCTTGGCCTTCTTCTCCGGCACCGCGTAAGGTGCCGGAGCCAGCAGCCCCGTCAAGTGGGCATCCGCTGGGTCTTCCGTCAAGGGAACCGGACAGCTGATCTGTCCGGCCGTCTTCTGCCAATCCTGTCAAAGGTAAGGGAGTTTAGATCCCGCATAGAGTCAAACTATGAAAACAAGTGTCCCGTAAAGGGCAAAATAACTTACCGCGTTGGCTTGACGCCGCGCGCTGAATCCGCGATCCTCGGTAGCGGATGCAGGAGCCTCGGCGCCCTTGAACAGCACCTTCCAGGCGTCTTCGTATGTAGTGTCGAAGAGCCCGCTCAGGTTTGGTGCTGCGCGGATCAAACTCCACAAGCTGAAAGCTTCGTTCTTTGCACGGAGGATTCGGCGGATAAGCATGACCTGGACTACATTGACGAGTTTGAGCTTCTTGCTCACGAGGTCTTGGACGCAAATTTGGAGTCCGGACAGCTCCTCCGGATCGCCCCACGACAAGCCCGTCTCTTTCCAGGAGGTGAGCCGTGTAGAGAAGCCGGATTGGAATTCAGGGGCCGCTGCCCACTTAGGGTCATGCGGCTCGGTGATGTAGAACCACCCCGATTGCCACCCCTTTATGGTCTCCACGAAGGAGCCCTCGAGCCATGTAACGTTGGGCATCCTGCCCGCCATGGCGCCTCCGCACTACGCTTGTTGGCCGCCCACTATCTTCGGCTTGACACTAAAGGTCTTCAACCATAAACCGAAGTGGGGCGGGATGCAGAGGAAAGCCTCGCACACGACGATAAATGTCGAGATATTGAGGATGAAGTTTGGGGCCAGATCGTGGAAATCCAGGCCGTAGTAGAACATGAGTCCCCGGACAAATGGGTGGAGTGGGAAACCTAGTCCGCAGAGGAAGTGGGTGAGAAACACCACCCTCTCATGGGGCCTGGGGGTGGGGATGAGCTGCCCTTTCTCGGGGAGCCGGTACTCGATGTCATTAGACAAGTATCCGGCCTTCCTCAGCTTCTTGATGTGTCCCTCCGTGACGGAGGAGACCATCCATTTGCCTCCCGCTCCGGACATGGCTGGAGGAGGTCGAGGTGAGATGTGCGGACTTGGGCGCTGGAGCTCGAGTGCGCAGGAATGGATAAGCAAAGGAGGAAGAAGATGTAGATGGAAAAAGGTGGATCCTTATCCCCTTATATGGGCGGACGCAACTAAGCGCCCCCACCAGCCCGGTAAAACTCGCTTATCTCCCAAGCGCCGTAAATTAATGGCGCGGTTGGGTTACCCATGTCCGTATTGATGAGAATCCCGGAATAAGGGGACACAATCTCTGCTTTGACAAGACGTGCCAAGGAAACCGCCTCGCTAAACGCGCTGAGGTGGTACCGTAAAAACGATTCGAATAAAGACTTGGCCGTGGCGTGATGGCACGCTGCGGAATACGTCAGCAGATTGATTTTGTGTAAATATTATTCTCTCTACGGTGTTATGTGGAAATTATTTTGCAGAGCCGGACACTGTCCTTGTGTTCAAAATCTTCTATGAAGTATTCGGAGGAGGAACCCGCCTTGCAATGCCGAAGACAATATGCGCGCCGGACTCGTCGTCATTGAAGCCTGGTTCGGGGCTCTTGAGGAGTCTGGATTAGGGGTGTCCGGATGGCGGACTATGACCTTTGGCGGACTCTGGACTATGAAGATACAAGATTGAAGACTTCGTCCCGTGTCCGGATGGGACTTTCCTTGGCGTGGAAGGCAAGCTTGGCGTCGGATATGTAGATCTCCTTCCGTTGTAACCGACGACTGTAACCCTAACCCTCTCCGGTGTCTATATAAACCGGAGGGTTTTAATCCGTGGGGCGAACAACAATCATACCATAGGCTAGCTTCTAGGGTTTAGCCTCTCTGATCTCGTGGTAGATCTACTCTTGTACTACCCATATCATCAATATTAATCAAGCAAGAGTAGGGTTTTACCTCCATCAAGAGGGCCCGAACCTGGGTAAAAACATCGTGTCCCTTGTCTCCTGTTACCATCCGCCTAGACGCACAGTTCAGGACCCCCTACCCGAGATCCGCCGGTTTTGACACCGACACTCCTTCTTGAAGCATGTAGAAGAGAGTAGCTGGTAAGTTCACCAAGTATCATCGCATAGCATAATCCTACCCGGCTATCCTCTCCTCGCCGCCCTGTGAGATAGCGATCACCGGGTTGTATATGGCACTTGAAAGGTGTGTTTTATTAAGTATCTTGTTGTGGTTGTCATAAGGTCGGAATACAACTCTGGGTCGTCCTTTTACCGAGGGACACGGCTATTCGCATAGATAAACTTCCCTGCAGGGGTGCACCACATTACCCAACACGCTCGATCCCTCTGGCCGGGCACACTTTCCCGGGTCATACCCGGCCTCGGAAGATCAACACGTTGCAGCCCTACCTAGGCACAACAGAGAGGTCAGCACGCCGGTCTAACTCCTATGCCCGCAGGGGTCTGGGCCCATAGCCCATTGCACACCTGCACGTTGCGAACATGGCCGGTAAGCAGACCTAGCCTCCCTAATACAAGAGCAGGCTCAATCTCAGTGACAGAAAGAGACATGCACGCATGTTTTGTGATGGGTGCGATCTTGCGGTGCTCAATCTCAGTGACAGAAAGAGACATGCACACATGTATCGTTGCTATTAAGGGTAACAAGATGGGGTTTATTTACACGTGAGTTTATCTTGTCTACATCATGTCATCTTGTTTAAGGCATTACTCCATTCTTCCATGAACTTAATACACTAGATGCATGCTGGATAGCGGTCGATGTGTGGAGTAATAGTAGTAGATGCAGGTAAGAGCCGGTCTACCAATCTGTGGACGTGATGCCTATATACGTGATCATTGCCTTGGATATCTTCATAATTATTTGCTTTTCTATCAATTGCCCAACAGTAATTTGTTTACCCACCGTATGTTATTTTCTCGAGAGAAACCTCTAGTGAAAACCAAAAATATTTATCAGGGGTCTATTTTCTATCATATATTAAAACCAAAAATACCTTGCTGAAATTTTATTTTATTTATTTCATTTTGTATTTTTTAGATATATTTATCAAAACCTATACAATTTAATCTTTTCCAATACCGTTGAGGGATTGACAACCCCTCTATGCGTTGGGTTGCAAGTATTTGTTGTTTGCGTGCAGGTGTTGTTTACATAGTGTTGCTTGGTTCTCCTACTGGATTGATAAGCTAGGTTTCATAACTGATGAAAATACTTATCTCTATTGTACGACATCATCCTCTTCTCTTTGGGGAAATCCCAATGCAGCTCACAAGTAGCAATACGACGGTGGAGGAAATCGGCTCCTACCATCTCGATGGTGAGCCCGGCGGCACTGAGGCGAAGGGTGCGAGTTGTGGCGATTGTGAGCTTCTCATCGTTTAAATCAAGGGAGCCCCAATACCTTCTACTCTCCAACTTCTTCATCCTCAGTCTGCAGAAGTCTGAGAACTCAATATCTTTAATCCAGCACCATTCTGCTCGTCATTCGCTCCACGCCAAGTGTAGTTGGCCGTCAAGGTATGCCCCCTTGGCGCAGGCCCTGGGGAGCCAAGTAATGCCGCCAGAAGGAGCATCTGCTTCAATATGTGGGACAAAGTAGTGGCGGAAGAAAGCAACATTGGGCGCTACTCCAACAAAATTTTCGCACATGTGTGCAAACACAGACATACAAGTCATGGCATTCGGGATGAAGTCAAGAAGATGGAACCCGTATGTGCACATGATCTCAAAGAGGAAGTCGGAAAAAGGGGGGCAAGCCCGCAATAAGAGTATGCGGTGAAGAAGGGATACTTGTCTCCACTATACTTGGCAAAGCCGGGAAGAACTTGTGGCATGGGGTGGGACACCGTTTCCCTCCCCCACATGAACGCGTACCGCTCTACGAGATCCTCCTGCTTCAAGACCGGCGAAAAGACGATGTTGTTCTTCCACAACGCCGTCATCTCCACCTTCCTCTCCTCTGCTTCCGGGCCAGCTAGCTTCTTAGCTTTGCCTTGGCCTCTTTTGGGGGGCCATGACGGCTGCCGAGGAAGTGGGTTTGGTGGGGGACAGCGGCACGGTGGAGCGGCGCCGGAAGGAGCAGAGTGCTCTGTTCTTGCGCAAGGAAGAAGATAAAGGAGGCGGATGCTAGATTGGGAACGAAAGGGGGTACATGAGCGGGGCCTCTCGCGGTTCCCTTTTTATGGGGAAGAAGGGAAGGCGCAGAGGCTGGCTCTTTACTGTCCTACGTGGTTGCGCTTTTCAGGCACACTACCCTTTGCAACCGTTTTGTTCCACCTCTTCCACGTTCCGCATTTAATGCGCATCGTGGGGGCATGGTAAAAGAGAAAATTACAAAAGTTATTCTCTGCCACGCGTGCCCGTGCACTATTTGGGCCTAGCCCAACGATGCCTCGCATGCATATATGGCCCAGGCCCGGGGGCTCCTGTCAGTGTACTAAATTAGGGGTCCCTTAGTACCCCAGACTCGTGCACAGGCAGTTGCAACCCTCCATACGGCAAAGCCTTGCCGGAGGATAAATCGACCCAAGCATCAACACTCGGACACCAAGACCGTGAAGAAGACCTCCAGGTAGGTGATCGAGAAGTACTAATTTAGTACTGAAGATCAAGATTCCAATTGCCGGCAAGCTCCGCACCGGCAAGCCACAACCCAGCAAGCTCCTTGCTGGGAAGTTCCCCCTTCACGCTTTTTGACCACTCCACCTCATCGACCAGCTGATGGCTTGTCAAGATTAGGTGTTGAGCGGACGAGCGACTTGGGGAGGATCATCAGGCCGCGTGTCAGCACGTCGCATGCAGATCAACTTTATTGACACCTGTCTAGTGGACGTGTCAAGAAGATAGGCTCATCCACGTCGACGACACAGAAGGAGAGACGCCTTTTGCCAAAGGATTGCTATCAGTTCACGATGCATTAAATGCCCTTGTCATAGTCCGGCAGGATTATGTTGGATAGCATCGAGACCACTATTCACAAGATGTAATGACCGTATTGCCACTGTGGTGACCCTTTTTTGTCTATAAAAGGAGGCCCATGGCTACCTTGGCACGGGTCGACACTTTGCTCACGCTTACAAAGTAGCTGCACCTTGCTCGCGTTTTTCCAGCAAGTTGCGCTTGTAACTTGAGCCCCAAGTCAAACCACCCAAAGACAGGAGTAGGCTCTTACGCCTCCACGGCGGCCCGAATCTCGCGCTTGTACTATTGGTTTTGCTCTTCGTGCTTGTCAATCTCCTAAGACGAACTGCAAAGGGGCCTCGCTGGTCCCATAGATCGTCGTACTTCTGACACCCGAAGATGGGGAAGATGCGGCAATGCAGTCACAGACAGAAAGGAGTACGACATGGGGCTACAATTGGCGAAGAATAACAGGAGGAGTGGATGGATGGAGGGATGGTCTGGCCGGCGATAGGGTAGCGCTTCGCAGCGAAGCATGCAAAGCAACGCCGCTGACCACCGAAGGCGGGAGCAGGAGGCCCCGTCGGCGCTAGAGGAATTAGATGAGAGATTGAAGATGCATGTCGGTCATTGGATGTACATCCAACGACTACAAATGACAGAATCATTGGCTTCGAGCTATTGACCCACATGTCAGCCTCCTCGCGTGCGAAGATATAACTGATGGGTCCTAGATGTCAGGGGAGGAATAAAATTATTTTTGCCCGTAATAACAGGCACTTTCTTGCGTGCAAATATGTAGCTGCTAGATCCCAATAGATATATAAACAATATGAACAACTCTTACAGAATCAAGTGAACAAGTTAATAACTTGTGCAGTTTAGGCATGGTAACTTTTTACCCAAAAAAATCATTAAACCAACCTAGGCTCTAGTTTTGAAGGTCTCATCATGACTATATGTGAAAATGATTGACGGTATGTGAAAATGATTTTTGAATCGAAACAACAGTTTGAGCAATAAAACATTTTGAATTTTAAATTTCAATTAAATCTTTGCTGACATCAACAATTTCTAAGAGTTAAACCCTGCATTCGTCATGGGCACATTGGCCAAAACTTCAAGGAATCAGGTTTCATGTTACACATTTGTCATGCGTAATGCCTCTGGGATCAATATCTGGTGTGAATATAACGAAGCATAAAACAAACTTACTAGAAAACAGTCTCCACTACTTATTGAAATAGGAATCGGATCAATATTTGTTATACCCGATTCCAACATAAAGACAATCAGTATCTAGTCAACAAAACATTTCATGAGGCCATGCCGCCCATGTCACCTTCGTCAAGATAGAAGCAGCCTCAAAATTTGTTTGATGGCTGGCGTGTCCATTTAGCTTGGCTTTGAAGGAACAAGTGTCTTCAATGTTACCGTTGGAGCATCTGTGACCAAGCATGAACTTCAAATGCAACATAGTATTTACTGTGACAGCAATCACAAACCTCCTTACACCACACCAGTCGCCAGCGGAGCCATGAAAAAGCTGAAATTCATGTTCCTCCACAACATAAACAATGGAACTGAGGGATAGATTAAAATCACCATGTGCTTCTGATATGATAACTTCTACAATGGCCGCAATTGCATTACTAACAAGTGCAGCAGACATCTCAACTGTAGCACAATTACCATTAATGGGAATTTCAGTTGGTTCCCATGGCATTAATAGTCCACGAAATTCCGACATTCCATCAATCAACTGTGTGTCATCTCCTTCGTTTTCTCCGTTCTTGATCCTCATGTCAAACTCAAGTAGAACATCACAGTGAAATGCAATGCCTCTCTTAGGTCCGGTCACTTGAATGAGAGAACCCTATAAAACTATTGCTGTTAGTACTTCATATAACAAAAAATAACTGAAGCTAATACTTATCTTGCAAATGATGCCAACAGATTAAAAAAAACAAGCAAATTAGGAGTTTTACACAAACTCAAAACTTTTTTTTATACGGGGGCTTGCTTTATTAACTTTAAATAACCCTTACATCATCCGCTAAAAATATAGAAATAAAATCAGGGGGTGCATCTACCCACAAGGATGGATTGTTTGCACGACCCCACTTTGCTAGCTCATGAGCAACTACATTCGACTCTATTACAATGCTCAATAGTAACCTACTCGATTTCTCTAAGTAACATTCTGCAGCCCTCGAGGAGAGGAGCTGCCACCGTAGAATGACCTTCGTTGTGCCTCAAAGCTTCCACCACGGTGACATTGTCCATTCTTACCAGGACATTGTTGCTTCCAATACTTTGAATAAGTTTCACTAAACAGACCATAGTAAAATCAAAACGCACTTTCAGGTCTAAAATATCCGTTAGGTTACTAGACATTCTCGGTTTAAGTGGTGGTGCTCTGCGCATCAGCAAAAGGCAGGTCCATGAGGCACTAACTTATATGAAATATAATTTTAGCTAATATGGGCAATCCAGAGGATCTAAGATTGCAGGGTATGAATAGGGTGGGCATAGACAGTGTAGTTCTCAGACACGAATACGATGGCTCTCCTCTCCCTCCCGCTCCCCTCCGGCACCCCTACCCCATCCACCTCCCTCACACCTTCTCCGGCCGCCGCCTCCTCCCTCCAGTCTCCGGCATCGGCTACCTTCCATGAACCCATTCCATGGAAGGATTCCCCCACCGCCAAGGCCCTGCGTGCCGCTCTCGGCGTTGGAGACGCTATAGGCGATGACTTCCAAGCCCAGGTATGGCGCTGCCTCTCCAAGCATATCAACCCGCGCCGCCACGAGCCTCCATGCTTCCTCTCCGTGCATGTCCACTACTCCTCGCTCGACCTGGACGAGGAGCTCGTGGCTGTCCTCATGCAAGCATGCCTGGGTGGCAACGCCCCTGCCTTCCAGGTTACTCGACTCCAAGAAAAGCTCTTTCGCATTTCGGTCTCTGACATGCGCATCGTTCGAGCTCTCATCGCCGAACCCATCCTCGTCGCCACCACTCATTCTGTCAAGTTTCTTCCCTTCCCACCGCCGCCCTCTTTCACACACCAGCCACCCATCTTCCAAAAGCCAAAATTCGACATTGGCGACCGTTTTGGCCACGCTAACGCATTCCTTCGCTCCCAGCTTGGGTTCCTACCCTCGCCCGATGTTGACTTTGTACGCAACATCCTTGATCTGTTCTCGTCCAACGTTTTCACAACACCACTCACCTCTGCCTCGTCAACCAAAATCATCTTCTTCGTTCACAAAGCCGACTTCAGGGTTGACAACACTCTGGTGGCCACACTCCTCTCGTTCCGCTTTGGTGGAAATGCGCACTCCATCCCCGTTCAGAGACTGTCAAACGCAGCTTTTACTGCGCCGGTATCCTCCAATCATGTCGCCACTCTCATGGCGGCATGCTCCCCTGTTGTGGCTCCCCGCATGTTCGCCACCATCACCGTCGCTCCACAAGACACGCCGGCCTTGCCAGCGGAACGACCACCATCGCCGCTCCAGCCTGCGGTGGTGCCGTCTCGCAGCGTCGTCGACGAGCCCTCTCGCTCCCTCCCGTGCATGCCGCCTAGGCAGCTACCTAGGCAGCTGGGACCCGCCATCGTCAACGGTCGGCTGCCAACTGTATCTCCTACGGCTCCCACAGCGCTCGACCCACCGCGACCACATGCAAAGGTACGGCTGTTCCGACCTGGCATTTCGTTCAATAAGCTAATTTTCTCAAAGTACCACTGCCTTGTCACCACACCCACCACATGTTTAACTCATAAACCCACCACGCCATTATGGGTAGTTTTCTGTTCTAAGTCAGTATGCGCAAATGAAACCCTGATTAATAATGCCTTAGATCACCAGTTTTCTTTCCAACGTGTCTTCCACGCGGTCACGCTTGCCCCAAACCTGTTCCTCGTGCATGTGTACTCGGTCAATGTAAGAACAGAAGTCCTCCGTGCTGCACCCATAAAATTTTCAAATTTTGAACTTCACCTCCTTGACTCCTTTGACCAAGCATCTCAAACAGTGCGATCGGTACCGCTGCCAGTCATGTTTGAACAGGACTCGATTGACTCGAACGCTCCCGTCCTGCCTAACCACCCCACGTCCTTGCTTGGACCGCACCCATCGACTAAACTACTCGCTCAAGATCTCCCTCATCTGTTCCATGCGTGGATACCCCTGCCAATGCCTCGGTTGACCACAATGCACTCGATGGCATCGGACACGTGTGCCTCTCACCCCCACCCCCTCGGCCTCTCCCATCGCGTCCCGCTGCATCCTCGCTTCAGAAAGAAAACAAGACCATGGTGACGGCTGCGCTGTACCCTCCATCGACCAACCCTGTTTTTTAAACGATGCGGCTTTGAACGGCGCGCTCCACCGCTTCCCATCGCATCCCACTGCCCGCCCAGCCCCACCGGAGTCGCCACAGCCGCTCCCCCCCCTCGGCTGCGCAGACTGTCGATCCCCCAGATGCCATTTTGCACGCTAAATCAAACCCCGCCATCACTGAATCAGTGGGACCGCACGCCACCCCCCGCCCGCCCTCACCGCACGATATATCCAACGCTTGCATGCACACGCATGCGCCCATCATCACGTCTACTCTATCACCTGCCTCCCCTACCTCCGTCAGCCTACTCCCCACCCCGTCCCCTCAACTCCATCCAGAGGTCGCCATTAACCAAGCCCACGGCACTGCCACTGCTGCCATCGCTGCGAGCTCTTGATCTCCACGCAGCTGCAGGACCCGCGCAGCTACCAGGAGGTTTTGCTCAGTCCCCCGCCTCGGGTCTCTGCATCTCCCACATCCAACCCATCGCCCCCCCCCCCGGCCTATAAATCCCACCCTCCTCCGATGGATGGCTAGCCTCAAGCACATCCACCACCACTACACCCGCAAGAAGGCTCGGTGCTTCCGGTGCCTTGCTTCTGACCACAACGTTGCCGACTGCCGCGACCCCATCCGGTGCTCACGCTGCTGGTGCTCCGGCCATCGGAGTTTCAGGTGCAAGGCCATACGATTCCTTCCTTATTTCCCTGCTATGCCCCCTTCTCCGAGTACTAACCCTGCCTTTGTGCGTCCGCCATGCAGCCCAATGGCGCACACGACCGGCACCCACACCGCTTCCGGCTCATCGTCGGGCTCCAGGCGTTCCGACGGAGCGCCGATCTGGTTCGGCACCCACTGCGTCCTCACCTCCGATCTGCCACCCTTCCGCCTTCCGCTCATCTTCGGGCCACGCACCTCCTCATCCTCGCCGCCGGTGCCATCCTTCGCCCCTCCCCTCCCACCCCCACCCGCCACTGCACCCACCTCGGCCTCATGCTTCTCTCCCCCGGATCCGCACATCCCTCTCCTAGTCCCTCCAAGCTGCCTGGTTCGCCAGGTTGACAACCTAGCCTACGTTCACCTAGCCACTCCCATGCATAACCCATTCCGGTTCATCCGCCAGGCTATCGCACGACACCGCAACAACCCTACCTTCAGCCTCACCTCCTCCGCACGTGGAGCCGCGCGCCTCTCCTTTGCCAACGCAGAGGAGCGCCTCGCGGCCACTGGCCACGGCCCCATCCACCACGAGGGCAACACCCTCTTCTTCGAACGGCCTGAACACGCCGACAATAGATCCACGGCCATCTTCATCCATATGGCCAAGATCGAGGCGTTCGACTACCCTGACGAGCTCTGGCACCCTGAGGGGGCTGCGTACTTCTTCTCTCACCTTGGAGATTTCGTCTCCGCCGACCAACACTGCTTCCAGGGCGATCACTCCAGCGTTCGCGCACTCGTCATGGTTGCTCGCGATTTTGTCCTCCCCCCTGCCTCGTGGTGCGCCTGCCTGACAACGATGTTGCTGTCGTTAAGCTGGAAAGCCGCGCGCTCTTCCGGCATGGCTCTAGGGCCTCTCCGTTCTCCTCTGAGAACGGAGACAATGACTCCCTCTCCTCCCAGATATCCAATCCTCCTCTATCTCCCGCCACCATCACGCAGATCTGCAACATTGCCACGGCCATGTCCCCATTTGCCTGCACACCGGGGTCGCCATCGGGCCCTCCTCCTTCTCCTTCGGCGGATCGGCCACTGGATGGCATCCCGATCCTTGCTGTTATGGCGGATGGCATGCCAGTCGCTATGCTGGTCCATGCTCCATGGTTTCCTCCTGCTAGCTCTCCCTCTCCTGCCCTGACGCGGGCACGCGCACGCATCTCACGCCCCCTGCTCGCCCTGCCAGCTCCACCCTCTCAGCCTTCTCAGCCTCACGCACCATCCCCTCCCCCATCCCCACCTGCCCCTCCGGCGCCTCTCCCTCCGATGGTTCCTGCCGACCAGCCGCTGGACCTGCCTCCTGAGCCGACACACGAGTGCCTGGCCAGGCGCATTAGCAGGCGTGCAAAGATGGCTGCCGACTCTGGCATCAAGGCCAGGCGCAACGCTCGTTTGGCTGAGATCGACCCTCCTATCTATTCCTCCATGACTGCTAAGGCCATGCGCTCCAAGGCCAAGAAGCTTGACCTGTCCGTTGCATCAAAGGATCTCTCTGACGCTCTCATCCATGCTCGTCTCTGCGATGAGATGGGGTTCATTGACGACTCTGCTCGCGGTCATGAGCTGGCTGCCGTCGCTGCTGCCTGCGGCGCCTCGCCTGAGATGGTCGAGGACATCGCTTCGGGCTCCGGTGACCTGGGATCTCCATGATGCGCTCCCTCCTGCTCGGCCACATGCGTGGCGGCCCGTGCTGGCCTTGTATCCGGTGCATCGCACCACCCCGTAGCTGCTATCTTAAAGTTATGCTAGTTGTAATGCTGCTCACTCTTTCTTCTGTCAGCTTGTCTAAGTGTATCAGGAACCGAAATGGTTGTCTTTTGGGTAACTGCCCCTATGTAAGGTGTCAAGTTAAGTTTCCATTATGAAAAACGAAACGTACTCTATCGTCTCCTAGAATGTTCGAGGGTTAGGAGATAATGACAAGTGTGCTAACGTGTTCTCTGAAATCAATCAATTGAGACCATCAATCGCTCTGCTACAAGAAACAAAACTGCAAAAACCAGACACCATCAAACTAAGATCGATCTTGCCACGCTTCCTAGACTCTAATAACCACCTCGACGCAATCGGATCTGCGGGTGGAATCCTCTTTGCTTCTAACTCACGCAGCTTCTCGCTTCTCAACTGTCAGCACAACCGTTTCACTTCCACCTTAACTCTATCATGCCTTGCCTCGCCGCACAACATCTTCATCACTAACGTCTGCGCCCCCTCACAACGAAACCTAAAACCCGACTTTCTAGAAGAACTTAAACAGATAGAACCTCCACATCCATCCCCCTGGCTCCTCATCGGAGACTTTAACCTCACCCGATTCCCTAACGAGAGGAACAACAACAACTTTAGACGATCAGAGGCCGATGCCTTCAATGACACAATTGATCATCTTGCTCTCTTGGAGATCCCACTTCTTGATAGACAATTTACCTGGTCAAACAAAAGATTATCACCTACGCTAATACGTCTAGAAAGAGTACTTATTAACCTTCATTGGGATGCTCTCTTCCCAAACACGCACCTAACCTCTCTTACTAGATTCGTCTCCGATCACGTCCCACTACTAGTCACTATATCTACGGCTGTCCCTTCTTCCCACCTTTTTAGATTTGAACGCTTCTGGACCTCATTCCAGGCTTGTACCAACACGGTGCCGGACTATTGGCGGGCCAACATCACCGGGCCTCCCGCCGATCCAGCTGCTTCTCTCGCCCAGAACATCAAAAAAACAAGAACAGCCCTAAAATCTTGGGCCAAGACGTTGCAGCCCATCTGCCAACGGGAAAAAAACTGCAAAGTGGCAATCCAGGCTCTCGACCTAAACGAGGAATTCGCTCCTCTATCCCCTCTCGAACAGAAACTTAGGCTGACCATTTCTAACCTGCTGCAGTGTGCTATCAAACAAAAAATCGCATTCTGGAAACAGAGGGGGAAGATTAGAGTCGCCATTGATGGAGACGAAAATTCTAGGTTCTTCCACGCTTCTGCTACACAGCGCTCTTGCTCAAACAAAATTCCACTGCTTATTCATAACTCCTCCAAAGTTTTCCTGCACGAACAAAAAGCTGAAATCCTAAAGAACTACTTCCAACAACTAATCGGGACTACAAAAAATGCCACATGGAACTTCAGTCTACAGCAGTTATACCCCTCTCCCCTCCCCCAACTCTCTAATCTGGCACAACCCTTCTCCCATGACGAAATCCACCAAGCTTTCCTCACCATGAATGCAAACGCAAGCCCAGGCCCGGATGGCTTTGGGCCCATCTTCTTCAAAAAAATTTGGAATGATATCAAATAGTCCATCTTACCATTCTTCTCTGTCTTCCATGATCAGACAGCTTCACTTGAACGTTTTAACCGAGCCTTCATGATTCTCCTTCCCAAAACCCTGGCGCCAACGTCCCAGGATGCTTTTAGACCCATCTCTCTTCAAAACTGTACTCCAAAAGCAGTTGCCAAAGTTCTTACAAATAGGGTAAAACCTCTAATCCCACCGCTCATTCATTATGATCAAACGGGTTTCCTCCATGGACGCAACATCGCTGAAAACTTTATTTATGCTGCTGATATCCTAAGTGCTTGCCACACACGCAAAGCGCCGACCATGGTCTTCAAGCTTGATTTCAGGAAAGCTTTTGACTCCATCTCCTGGTCCTCCCTCTTTGATATCCTACAAGCTCGAGGATTCCCTACAACGTTCTGTTCCTGGGTCCATGACATTCTCTTCACTGGGAAAACGGTTATCCTCCTAAATGGCATCCTGGGGCCATGGATCCAATGTAGATGCGGCCTACGACCAGGGGACCCATTCTCGCCATACTTGTTCATCATCGTTGCAGATGTCCTTCAAAGATTGATCGTCAGCGCTTTCCAACAGAATGTTCTTTGCCACCCGCTACGACCAAACGAGCCACCTGTGACGCTGCAATACGCGGACGATACCCTTATCATCGCTGCTGCCAACGATGACGCCACCCTAACCCTAAAAAAAACACTCCACGATTTCGCCCTGGCAACGGGGCTGCGTATCAACTTCCAAAAAGCGGCACTCCTCACTATCGCCACTGACCCATCCATGCAAAACAACATAGCCACTGCTATTGGATGCTTGTTATCCTCCTTTCCACTAATGTACCTAGGCCTTCCTCTCTCCCCCACCAAACTGCCTCTCACAGCCTTCGACCCGATCATTGACAGCTTTCGGAAATTCCTCTTCGGCTGGGTAGCGCGTCTGCTTTCTCGCGGTGCTCGCCTGACTCTGCTAACTGCGGTCTTAGACTCACTAACAATCTATTTTATGTCAGTTTTTCGTCTACCTAAGTCAATTATAGCAAAACTAGACGCCATTCGGAGGGCGTTCTTCTGGTCTAATGAGGCAACTTGCACGGGTGCGAGCTGCTTAGTCGCGTGGAAAAACGTTTGCAAACCGAAAGACTCTGGTGGTCTAGGCATTAAAAATCTCGAAGTTCAGAACCGCTGCTTGCTTATGAAATTCTCATTCAAGATTTTGCAGAACCCAAACGTCCCTTGGACACGGTGGTATCACCACCATTATCCTCTTGGCATCACAGCAAAAACTCCAAGGCCCTCCTTCCTCTGGAAAATTATCAACAAAAATTTGCCTCTGCTTATCAAACACTCATTTGTGATCACATACAATGGCCTTTCCACCTTTGGTTGGACAAATGGCTGCTGCAGTCGCCTCTCCACAAAGTATTCCCCAACCTCCACTCACACTCTTTGGATGACAAGGTTCTAGTGGCTACAATATGGCAAAAAGGCTTATTGATGAACCTGCGGAACCGTCTGTCTAATGCTGCTGCTCGCGAGTTGGATTGTGTCTTGTTGCTGTTGCAGGATTTTCAGCAGGTAGACCGATCCGACGAACGGTCCCTCTCGCATGGGCTGTCGTTCTCTGCCAAGAACGCCTACTCCTCCATTCTTGCTGAAGACTATACCGACCCTCACCACGACTTTATCTGGACCTCCAAGGTGCCAATCAAAGTCAAGATCTTCGCCTGGCTTCTCCTCGGCGATCGGCTAAACACGAAAGCCAACATGTTTCACAAGCATATTGCCCAATCAGCTGCTTGCCCCCGATGTCAAGACCCGCATGAGGATGCTCTCCATCTCATCTCCAACTGCTCATACGCGACACACGTTTGGTCCTCCCTGGGTCTGCCGTCGCCAACCTCACTGGATGATCTGCACCAACACCCAACAATTCTAGGCCTCAACCCCAACATCTGGCCATCGGTCGCTCTGACTGTTGCATGGAAGCTATGGGATTCGAGAAATGCCCTCGTGTTCAGAAACGAGGATCACTCCCACAGAACTACAATTCGTAACATTGTAGCAGATTTCTCCCTCTGGGTCTTTCGGTTCAAAAAGAAAGAAGACAAAACCTTTGCTAAGCAATGGCTTAATTTCCTCTCTGCTGGTATTCACTAAAAGTTGATGTTGTAAACTGAACTACTGTTGTAATTCTTCGCTCCTCCTTTGAGTGGTAATATATTCAGGTGGGGAAGCTCTCCCCCCCGGTGACCGTTCAAAAAAAAATAGGATGGGCATAACAAGTTAATCTGGTCTTCGGTTCTTCGGTTGCATTATGCTAGATCTGGTATAATATGGGTCATCTCGGTCCTACGGTGAGGTTACTCAATTTATCCGAAGTAACAACCTCTATGGGCCAAACCACCTAACTCCGTAACTCCCCAAGGCCCAAGTAAATGCTGCCATGTCCGAGCCCAAGGCGCTAGGGCCTAGGACTACTCATCTGAACATTCATTGCCCATGGCTGGCGATCTCTCAGCCACTCCTGTAGTTTGCAACTGCAAACCCTACAAGGTAGCAGCCACATGTCGACTCATCTTCCTGAAGGCAACTCAGCAGCGACAACCTGCAGTTATGACCTGCGAGTCTGCCATGCAATGGACGCCAGCATGAACAGACTAATTCTTCAAGTCAAAGGCTATTTTGAAGGGGTGAAACTGGGCCACTCCAGGCACAGTAACAGCAATAGCACAACGAAACCTTAAGCTGCCCGGTACGCCCACCGTTATGACCACCAACACAATAATCTGTCTGTTACTTTTACCCCATGTGTTACAACACTATCCAAGCATCTATTACTGGAAGACGATTAGGAGTTTGTAGTATGCCATCAGAAGTATTCCCTCCCTGAAATGTATGGCGCACTTGATTCTTACAGTCTTCAATGTACGAGATTGACTAAGACTTTTGCTTATAATATGTCTGTAAAGTTAATGTAAGGACATATGGCATAAAAATGACGTTTAAGATGAATGCAAGATGCCATCAAAGTATGTCCATTCCATGTATGTTGGTAGAAATTACCGGTCAAAGTCAGAATCAAAGATAGTGAAAAGTCAAGCATGCCTTGACTTTGGGAAAAGGGAGTACATCAGTTTCGATCTCATTATTCTCTGGATGTAATGTACAATGGCTGCAGAAAAGTATTGACATTCACCTGTTGCACGACGATGGGATCTTCTCTGCTACGATTGAAAAGATAATTAAGCCTTAAATCATATTCATCTCGTGCCGCGATGTATCCATATAACTGCATTGAGCCACTGTTGATAGGAGATTTAGCTAACTTTAAGGAGAAAATCTGCATCATCTCACATGTCATATCGTCCCAAGATGCTGGCTCCAGCTGAGCTTCACCAACGATATTATATTGCTGTTGTTAGTTAATATGCAATTGATAAATGAATACTATAAGTAACTTGCGTTGTGCAGCACATATTTAAAGGCCTGCAAATGGGTAACAACTGCCTATTCAAATCCAAACTATTTAGGTAGGTATGAGTATGAAATAACACCCAAAGAATTCAGGTATGGGCAGGATAATACAAACTTAAAAAAAATTATCCACACACAATTTACCCACATAAACTTAACTTATGAAGCGATAAGGAGGGCTGCAAAGGGGCTAGTATCAGAGCCAACTACTGCTTTGCCATCAATTGCTAGCCTATGGGTTTGTCCCATGACCACCATGGCTTCTACTACAGTGAAGAAAGAGGGAACACCTTCAGCAGCAGTAATGAGGTGTCTAGCAACTGTAGTGCCCAACAACATATTTGTGCAAACTGCGACAAGCAGTATGCATATGGTCACCGCTGCACGCAGCAATTTGACATCGAGGTGGATGACTTTGATGACGACAATGTTACGAGTGTGGCACCCTCTTGCTGTCTCACCCGACGCTTCTGCAACTGGGGCAGTTCAGCCTCATGCAATGGAGGCGGTAATCTTCAGTAGCAGTCACAAAAATGACATGGCCACAACAGGTAGAAGCGGAAGTGCTGCATAAGCTAACAATGATAGGATAGTAGTATAGGATGGGTTACAACCAAAATATCAACAGTCTGCGGAGGCAGTACCATAGGAATTGTCTAGACAAAACAGCCATTAAACACCTAGAACATGGCATGTGCATTGAGCTTGTAATAGCTAGTTTTAGTGTCCAGAAATAACTTGATGTGTACTGTAGCACCAACATACTGTACTGTCGACCTACTGCAGCACCAGGGACTATAGCAGAGACCTAGAACTCCTAGAAATAGGAGGGTGCATCTTGTGTAATATCAAGCTTGCAGTGCATCGGAAGATAGAAGATTTTGGCCTTGTGAGGCAGCAAGCCACCAAAACAGCTTGTGTACTTGTGAATGTTGTGAGAAACACAACACAAGCGTGCCCACGCACACACACACAAGCAGAGAGTCTGATTTGGATCCATATGTTTAATACTATGGTTAGATTTATCTTAATTATTCTTTCATAGTTGTAAGTGCATCTAGTGCCCATTAGTGATTTTGGTGTATTGAAGACTTATAGTTTAAGGGACTAATGTGTTTGTGAGTGTACACAGGTCTATAAGTCTATGAGGAGTTTGATATTACAGAGAAAGTCGACCCCTAAAAATGAATGTCTTCAACTGAAGACTTTGGCTTTCTAAAGACTTTGAAAGTGAAGAATTCGGTGCGACTGTGAAGACTCAATATTCATTTGAGGAATATGAATCGTGAAGACTTTTGTTTTTGTAGTTTCGCTTTTCTCTTTCTTGAGTCATAGGAAACACCATACTGTTAAAGGGGGTCGAGGTAAAACTAAGGAAAAGTTTCCAAGTGATGTTCATCTCAAAATCCTACACCTACCCAATCCTTTCGAGTGAAGCCATTTGAAATCTCATACAGTTCAGTCAATTTCTTCAGTGACAGAGAAGAAGATCTTCTGGTCTCTGAGGAATTTGTTCTGACTGAGGAGTTAGGAATTTGCCAGTGCGGATTGCCTACAAGTGAGGAGCATGATAGCCCTGAGGAATTTGATACTCAAATATCCGACCGTTGCTGTGCTACGCGCCAGCTGTCCCAAAATATCTACCCACCTAACGGTCATATCATTGAAGGGCATTTATGTCTTATCATGTCGGGCTGCTCCCTAGGCTATAAATAGCCGCCCCCTACAACCACTAGCTGGTTGGCTGCTCCGAGAGAAACCAACACTTGTCATTGAGAGCATCCCATCCTCCGAGGACTTTGAGTGAAAATCATCAAGTGAGGAAAACCCAAACCCAAACACCTACAAACCCAAAGTCATTGAGCATCACTGAAGAGATTGTTCCTCTGTGGAACCGATGCTTGTTACCTTTCAGGACTGTGCATCCTCCAGACGGTTAGGCGTCATGGTCTAGAGCATCCAAGAGGAAACTGTGGATCGCCGAGTGACCGAGTATGTGAAGGTTTGGAAGACTTACCACGAGTGATTGGGCGAGGTCTATGTGACCTTAGCTCAAGGAGAATACGGTTAGGACTATATGTCCGGGACTGTGTGTCCTCAGGTTTAAATACCTAGCCGCTCCAACCAGACGTACGACTGTCACAACAGTTGGAACTGGTCTACCAAATCACTGTCTTCACCGAGCTACTGGTTCTATTTCCTCAACCCTTCCATTTCCTCATTCATATACTGTTCTACTTGATCGTTGCTGTTTGAAGACTTTGACTGAAGACTTTCTCAATTTCCTCAATCCTATTTCTTCAGTCGGTTTGTCTTCAGACTGCTTATCCTGTGTACGCTACTTGTACTCTGTGCTTGTTTTCATTTCATCATGATGACTGTGCTACTGCTTTGTTATGCTTGCATCTGAGTACTTATTCCGCTGCTAGTCATTCGTGACTTAGGAATTTCCTCACCTTGAAATTCCTCAGTGACGAATTTGTAAAAATCGCCTATTCACCCCCCTCTAGTCGATATAATGCACTTACAATTGGTATCAGAGCAAGGTACTCCCTTATTCTGTGTGATTTTGGTTTAACCGCCTGGAGTTTTAGTTATGTCGACTGCAGGTATGATCAAGGTCTCTACTGGGTGTCCTACCTTCGATCCGACGGACTACCCCTACTAGAAGAATAAGATGTTGGGGAACGTAGTAATTTCAAAAATTTCCTACGCACACGCAAGATCATGGTGATGGAATAGCAACGAGAGGGGAGAGTATTGTCCACGTACCCTCGTAGACCGTAAGCGGAAGCGTTATGACAACACGGTTGATGTAGTCGTACGTCTTCACGATCCGACCGATCCAAGTACCGAACGTTACGGCACCTCCGAGTTCAGCACACGTTCAGCTCGATGGCGATCCCGGACTCCGATCTAGCAAAGTGTCGGGATGAGTTCCGTCAACCGACGGCATGGTGGCGATGATGATGCTCTATCGGCGCAGGCTTCGCCTAAACTCATGACGATATGACCGAGGTGGAATATGGTGGAGGGGCACCGCACACGGCTAAGGAGCGATCCGTAGATCAACTTGTGTGTGATGGGGTGCCCCCCTGCCCCCGTATATAAAGGAGCAAGGGGGGAGGAGGCCGGCCCTAGGAGGGGGCACGCCAAGTGTGGAGTCCTACTAGGACTCCCTAGTCCTAGTAGGATTCCACCTCCCTTGTTGGAGTAGGAGAAGGGAAAGAGGGGAGAGGAATAAGGAAAGGGGCTGCGCCCTTGTCCAGTCGGACCAGAGGGGGCGCAGGCCTCCTTCCTTTGGCCTCTCTCCTCTATTCCCGTATGGCCCAATAAGGCCCATATACTCCCGGCGAATTCCTGTAACTCTCCGGTACTCGAAAAATACCGAATCACTCGGAACCTTTCCGAACTCGAATATAGTCGTCCAATATATCGATCTTTACGTCTTGACCATTTGAGACTCCTCGTCATGTCCCCGATCTCATCCGGGACTCGAACTCCTTGGTACATCAAAACTCATAAACTCATAATATAAGCATCATCAAAACCTTAAGCGTGCGGACCCTACGGGTTCGAGAACTATGTAGACATGACCTAGAACTATTCTTGGTCAATAACCAATAGCGGAACCTGGATGCTCATATTGGCTCCTACATATTCTCGAAGATCTTTATCGGTCAAACCGCATAACAACATACGTTGTTCCTTTGTCATCGGTATGTTACTTGCCCGAGATTTGATCGTCGGTATCCAATACATAGTTCAATCTCGTTCTTGGCAAGTCTCTTTACTCGTTCGTAATGCATCATTCCGTAACTAACTCATTAGCTACATTGCTTGCAAGGCTTATAGTGATGTGCATTACCGAGAGGGCCCAGAGATACCTCTCCGACAATCGGAGTGACAAAACCTAATCTCGAAATACACCAACCCAACATGTACCTTTGGAGACACCTGTAGTACTCCTTTATAATCACCCGATTACGTTGTGACGTTTGGTAGCACCAAAGTGTTCCTCCGTAAACGGAGTTGCACAATCTCATAGTTATAGGAACATGTATAAGTCATGAAGAAAGCAATAGCAATATACTAAATGATCAAGTGCTAGGCTAACGGAATGGGTCATGTCAATCACATCATTCTCCTAATGATGTGATCCCATTAATCAAATAGCAACACATGTCTATGGTTAGGAAACATAACCATCTTTGATTAATGAGCTAGTCAAGTAGAGGCATACTAGTGACTATATGTTTGTCTATGTATTCACACATGTATCATGTTTCCGGTTAATACAATTCTAGCATGAATAATAAACATTTATCATGAAATAAGGAAATAAATAATAACTTTATTATTGCCTCTAGGGCATATTTCCTTCAGTCTCCCACTTGCACTAGAGTCAATAATCTAGTTCACATCATCATGTGATTCAACACTAATACTCACATCTGTATGTGATTAACACCCATAGTTCACATTGTCATGTGACCAACACCCAAAGGGTTTACTAGAGTCAATAATCTAGTTCACATCGCTATGTGATTAACACCCAAAGAGTACTAAGGTATGATCATGTTTTGCTCGTGAGAGAAGCTTAGTCAGCAGGGTCATCACATTCAGAGCCGTATGTATTTTGCAAATATTCTATGTCTACAATGCTCTGCGGAGCTACTCTAGCTAATTGCTCCCACTTTCAATATGTATCCAGATTGAGACTTAGAGTCATTTGGATCAGTGTAAAAGCTTGCATCGATGTAACTCTTTACGACGGGCTCTTTTATCACCTCCATAATCGAGAATTATTTCCTTAGTCCTCACTAAGGATGTTCTTGACAAATGTCCGATGATCTACTCCTAGATCACTATTGTACTCCTTGCCAAATTCAGAGCAAGGTATACAATAGGTCTGGTACATAGCATAGCATACTTTATAGAACCTATGGTGAGGCATAGGGAATGACTTTCATTCTCTTTTCTATTTTCTGCCGTGGTCGGGATTTGAGTCTTACTCAATTTCACACGTTTGCAACACAGGCAAGAACTTTTCTTTGACTGTTCCATTTTGAACTACTTCAAAAATCTTGACAAGGTATGTACTTATTGAAAAACTTATCAAGCGTCTTGATCTATCTCAATAGATCTTGATGCTCAATATGTAAGTAGCTTTACTGAGGTCCTTCTTTGAAAGAACTCCTTTCAAATACTCCTTTATGCTTTCCAGAAAAATTCTACATCATTTCTGATCAATAATATGTTACTCACATATATTTATCAGAAAGACGGTAGTGCTCCCACTCACTTTATTGTAAATACAGGCTTCACCGCAAGTCTGTATAAAACTATATGCTATGATCAACTTATCAAAGTGTATATTCCAACTCCGAGATGCTTGCACCAGTCCATTGATGGATCGCTGGAGCTTGCACATTTTGTTAGCACCTTTAGGATTAGCAAAACCTTCGGTTGCATCATATACAACTCTTCTTTAAAAAAACCATTAAGGAATGCAGTTTTGACATCCATTTGCCAGATTTCATAAAATGTGGCAATTGCTAACATGATTCAGACAAACTTAAGCATCGCTACAGTTGAGAAAATCTCATTGTAGTCAACACCTTGAACTTGTCGAAAACCTTTTTGTGACAAGTCGAGCTTTGTAGATAGTAACACTACTATCGTGTCCGTCTTCCTCTTGAAGATCCATTTATTTAACATGGCTTGCTGATCATCGAGCAAGTCAATCAAAGTCCATACTTTGTTCTCATACATGGATCCTATCTCAGATTTCATGGCCTCAAGCCATTTCGCGGAATCTGGGCTCATCATCGCTTCCTCATAGTTCGTAGGTTCATCATGGTCTAGTAACATGACTTCCGAACATGATTACCGTACCACTCAGTGCGGATCTTACTCTGGAAGACCCACGAGGTTTGGTAGCAACTTGATCTGAAGTTTCATGATCATCATCATTAACTTCCTCACTAATTGGTGTAGGAATCACGGAACTGATTTCTGTGATGAACTACTTTTCAATAAGGAGAAGGTACAATTACCTCATCAAGTTCTACTTTCCTCCCACTCACTTCTTTCGAGAGAAACTTCTTCTCTAGAAAGGATCCATCTTAGCAACGAATAACTTGCCTTTGGATCTGTGATAGAAGGTGTACCCAATAGTTACCTTTGGGTATTCTATGAAGACGCACTTCTCCGATTTTGGTTCGAGCTTATCAGGATGAAACTTTTTCACATAAGCATCGTAGCCCCAAACTTTAAGAAACGACAACCTGGGTTTCTTGCTAAACCACAGTTCATATAGTGTCGTCTCAACGGATTTAGATGGTGCCCTTTTAACGTGAATGCAGCTGTCTCTAATGCATAACCCCAAAACGATAATGGTAAATCAATAAGAGACATCATGGATCGCACCATATCCAATAAAGTGCGGTTACGACATTCGGACACACCATAACGTTGTGGTGTTCCAGGTGGCGTGAGCTGTGAAACTATTCCACATTGTTTTAATTGAAGACAAAACTCGTAACTCAAATATTCATCTCCACGATCAGATCGCAAAAACTTTATTTTCTTGTTATGATGATTTTCTACTTCACTCTGAAATTCTTTTGAACTTTTCAACTATTTCAGACTTATGTTTCATCAAGAAGATATACGCATATCTGCTCAAATCATCTGTGAAGGTTAGAAAATAATGATACTTTCCACTGGCATCAACACTCATTGGATCGCATACATCAGTATGTATTATTTCCAACAAGTTTGTTGCTCGTTCCATTGTTCCGAATAACGGAGTTTTAGTCATCTCGCCCATAGGCACGGTTCGCAAGCATCAAATGATTCATAACCAAGTGATTCCGAAAATCCATCTTTTATGGAGTTTCTTCATGCGCTTTACACCGATATGACCCAAACGGCAATGCCACAAATTAGTTGCACTATCATTATTAACTTTGCATCTTTTGGCATCAATACTATGAATATGTGTATCACTACGATCGAGATCCAACAAACTATTTTCATTGGGTGTATGACCATTTGAAGGTTTTATTCATTTAAACAGAACAACAATTATTCTCTGACTTTAAATGAATAACCAATTGCAATAAACATGATCAAATCATATTCATGCTCAACGCAAACGCCAAATAACATTTATTTAGGTTTAACACTAATCCCGAAAGTATAGGGAGTGTGCGATGATGATCATATCAATCTTGGAACTACTTCCAACACTCATCGTCACTTCCCTTCAACTAGTCTCTGCTTATTCAGTAACTCCTGTTTGAGTTACTAATCTTAGCAACCGAACAAGTATCAAATACTCAGAGGCTACTATAAACACTAGTAAGGCACACATCAATAACCTGTATATCAAATATACCCTTGTTCACTTTGCCATCCTTCTTATCCACCAAATATTCAGGTCATTTCGCTCCAAAGTGATCATTTCCTTTGCAGTGAAGCACTCAGTTTCAGGCTTTGGTCCAGCTTTGGGCTTCTTTGCGGGAGCGACAACTTGCTTGTCATTCTACTTGAAGTTCCCTTTCTTTCCCTTTGCCCTTTTCTTGAAACTAGTGGTCTTGTCAATCATCAACACTTGATGCTCTTTTCTTGATTTCTACCTTCGTCGATTTCAGCATCACGAAGAGCTCGGGAATCGTTTTCGTCATCCTTGCATACTATAGTTCATCACGAAGTTCTAGTAACTTAGTGATGGTGACTACAGAATTTTGTCAATCACTATCTTATCTGGAAGATTAACTCCCACTTGATTCAAGCGATTAAAGTACCCAGACAATCTGAGCACATGCTCACTAGTTGAGCGATTCTCCTCCATCTTTTAGCTATAGAACTTGTTGGAGACTTCATATCTCTCAACTCGGGTATTTGCTTGAAATATTAACTTCAACTCCTGGAACATCTCATATGGTCCATGACGTTCAAAACGTCTTTGAAGTCCCGATTCTAAGCCGTTAAGCATGGTGCACTAAACTATCAAGTAGTCATCATATTGAGCTAGCCAAAGCGTTCATAACGTATGCATCTGCTCCTGCAATAGGTCTGTCACCTAGCGGTGCATTAAGGACATAATTCTTCAGTGCAGCAATGAGGATAAACCTCAGATCACGGATCCAATCCGCAACATTGCTACTAACATTTTTCAATACAATTTCTCTAGGAACACATATAAAAACATAGGAAGCAAAAACATAGGGAAGCAACAACGCGAGCTATTGATCTACAACATAATTTGCAAAATACTACCAGGACTAAGTTCATGATAAATTAAAGTTCAATTAATCATATTACTTAAGAACTCCCACTTAGATAGACATCCCTCTAATCTTCTAAGTGATTACATGATCCATATCAACTACACCATGTCCGATCATCACGTGAGATGGAGTAGTTTCAATGGTGAACATCACTATGTTGATCATATCTACTATATGATTCACGTTCGACCTTTCGGTCTCCGTGTTCCGAGGCCATATCTGTATATGCTAGGCTCGTCAAGTTTAACCTGAGTATTCCGCGTGTGCAACTGTTTTGCACCCGTTGTATTTGAACGTAGAGCCTATCACACCCGATCATCACGTGGTGTCTCAGCACGAAGAACTTTCGCTACGGTGCATACTCAGGGAGAACACTTCTTGATATTTAGTGAGAGATCATCTTATAATGCTAATGTCAATCAAAGCAAGATAAGATGCATAAAG
The DNA here is from genome assembly GCA_021605205.1 of Aegilops longissima. Classification (NCBI taxonomy): domain Eukaryota; kingdom Viridiplantae; phylum Streptophyta; class Magnoliopsida; order Poales; family Poaceae; genus Aegilops; species Aegilops longissima. Next base: position 266,714,557 of record CM038682.1, on the reverse strand, counting down.
GATAAACATCACATGCAATCAATATAAGTGATATGATATGGCCATCATCATCTTGTGCTTGTGATCTCCATCTCCGAAGCACCGTCGTGATCACCATCGTCACCGGCGCGACACCTTGATCTCCATCGTAGCATCGTTGTCGTCTCGCCAACTATTGCTTCTACGACTATCGCTACCGCTTAGTGATAAAGTAAAGCAATTACATGGTGTTTGCATTTCATACAATAAAGCGACAACCATATGGCTCCTGCCAGTTGCCGATAACCCGGTTACAAAACATGATCATCTCATACAATAAAATATAGCATCACGTCTTGACCATATCACATCACAACATTCCCTGTAAAAACAAGTTAGACGTCCTCTACTTTGTTGTTGCAAGTTTTACGTGGCTGCTACGGGCCGAGCAAAAACAGTTCTTACCTATGCATCAAAACCACAACGATAGTATGTCAAGTTGGTGCTGTTTTAACCTTCGCAAGGACCGGGCGTAGCCACACTCGGTTCAACTAAAGTGAGAGAGACAGACACCCGCCAGTCACCTTTAAGCAACGAGTGCTCGCATCGGTGAAACCAGTCTCGCGTAAGCGTCTGCGTAATGTCGGTCCGGCCGCTTCATCTCACAATACCGCCGAACCAAAGTATGACATGCTGGTAAGCAGTATGACTTGTATCGCCCACAACTCACTTGTGTTCTACTCGTCCATATAACATCAACGCATAAAACCTGGCTCGGATGCCACTGTTGGGGAACGTAGTAATTTCAAAAATTTCCTACGCACACGCAAGATCATGGTGATGGCATAGCAGCGAGAGGGAGAGTATTGTCCACGTACCCTCATAGACCATAAGCGGAAGCGTTATGACAACGCGGTTGATGTAGTCGTACGTCTTCACGATCCGACCGATCCAAGTACCGAACGTACGGCACCTCCGAGTTCAGCACACGTTCAGCTCGATGGCGATCCCGGACTCCGATCCAGCAAAGTGTCGGGATGAGTTCCATCAGACGACGGCGTGGTGGCGATGATGATGCTCTACGGCGCAGGGCTTCGCCTAAACTCCATGACGATATGACCGAGGTGGAATATGGTGGAGGGGGCACCGACACGGCTAAGGAATGATCCGTAGATCAACTTGTGTGTGATGGGGTGCCCCCCTGCCCCCGTATATAAAGGAGCAATGGGGGAGGAGGCCGGCCCTAGGAGGGGCACGCCAAGTGTGGAGTCCTACTAGGACTCCCTAGTCCTAGTAGGATTCCACCTCCTTGTTGGAGTAGGAGAAGGGAAAGGGGAGAGGAAAAAGGAAAGGGGCTGCGCCCTTGTCCAATTCGGACCAGAGGGGCGCAGGCCTCCTTCCTTTGGCCTCTCTCCTCTATTCCCGTATGGCCCAATAAGGCCCATATACTCCCGGCGAATTCCGTAACTCTCGGTACTCGAAAAATACCGAATCACTCGGAACCTTTCGAACTCCGAATATAGTCGTCCAATATATCGATCTTTACGTCTTGACCATTTCGAGACTCCTCGTCATGTCCCCGATCTCATCCGGGACTCGAACTCCTTCGGTACATCAAAACTCATAAACTCATAATATAAGCATCATCGAAACCTTAAGCGTGCGGACCCTACGGGTTCGAGAACTATGTAGACATGACCTAGAACTATTCTTGGTCAATAACCAATAGCGGAACCTGGATGCTCATATTGGCTCCTACATATTCTCGAAGATCTTTATCGGTCAAACCGCATAACAACATCGTTGTTCCCTTTGTCATCGGTATGTTACTTGCCCGAGATTTGATCGTCGGTATCAATACATAGTTCAATCTCGTTCTTGGCAAGTCTCTTTACTCGTTACGTAATGCATCATTCCGTAACTAACTCATTAGCTACATTGCTTGCAAGGCTTATAGTGATGTGCATTACCGAGAGGGCCAGAGATACCTCTCCGACAATCGGAGTGACAAAACCTAATCTCAAAATCGCCAACCCAACATGTACCTTTGGAGACACCTGTAGTACTCCTTTATAATCACCCAGTTATGTTGTGACGTTTGGTAGCACCCAAAGTGTTCCTCCGTAAGCGGAGTTGCATAATCTCATAGTTATAGGAACATGTATAAGTCATGAAGAAAGCAATAGCAATATACTAAACGATCAAGTGCTAGGCTAACGGAATGGGTCATGTCAATCACATCATTCTCCTAATGATGTGATCCCATTAATCAAATAGCAACACATGTCTATGGTTAGGAAACATAACCATCTTTGATTAATGAGCTAGTCAAGTAGAGGCATACTAGTGACTATATGTTTGTCTATGTATTCACACATGTATCATGTTTCCGGTTAATACAATTCTAGCATGAATAATAAACATTTATCATGAAATAAGGAAATAAATAATAACTTTATTATTGCCTCTAGGGCATATTTCCTTCATAAGATGTGAATGCATCTTGAGGCAATTGACAACGATCTCTGGTACGTTATGGAAAATGGCGTTCCCTCTATCACTCCTACCATCAACGCTTCTGATGTGAAGAGATTCAAGCAACTCAACTCTCAAGCAAAGAACATCATATGTGGCCATCTGAGCAAAGGGCAGTATGGCAGAGTGAGTGCTTTGGAGACAGCTAAGCTTATCTGGGATAGGCTGTCCAAGGTCAACGAAGGAGTCTCAACATAGCATGACTCTCGAGCTGACGTTCTTCGTAATCTCTTCAACCGCTTCAAAAGACTCGACAATGAAAATGTTCAGCAAACCTTCGATCGCCTCACTGACATCTCAAATGAGCTTCAAGCACTTGGAGCCACTGACATCACCGACCATGAGGTGGTGAAGAAATTGCTGAGATCGCTTGATTCCTCATTTGACACTCTTGCACTAATGATACAAGAACGTGGAGACTACAAGTCACTTGATCCCGCTGATATCCTCGAGAGGCTAAACACTCATGAGTTCCAACTTGCTGAGAATAGAGATCTCTGAGCTATGGTAGATCACACGCTCCGAAGGCCAAGGTAGTCTCTGAATCTGAAGGTGAGGATTCTGGTAGCAGCCTTGGTGATCCTGAAGAACTAAGCCAGGAGCTAGCAATGCTCGTGAGGAAATTCCAGAAGTTCTCAAGGCGTGGTCGCTTTGGTAAATCCTCAACAAGTGATGACATGATATCAGATTCCTCATCCCGTGACTGCAAGAAGAGAACTTGCCACAAATGCAAGAAAGTTGGTCACTACATTCAAGATTGTCCTCTATGGGAAAAGGAATCAAAGAAGAAGAAATACAAGGATTACAGTTCTGATGACTCAAAGAAGAAGAAGAAATCTTCAAAGTCCTCATCGTAAAATTCCTCAAAGTCATCATCTCACAAGAAGAGCAGCTCCAAAAAGGCTCGGGCATTCATTGGCAAGGAAATGGACTCTAAAGCTGAATCTGAGGAAAATGAGGAAGAGGAGGCATCTGAGAAGTCAGAATCTGGTGTGGCGAGCCTAGCCCTCGCTACTGCTTTCGTCAGCAAGTCCATCTTCAACTCTGAGGAAAATGACTTCCCCAACACGGCTGACGACGGCGATGATGACCACGCTCCTACCTATTGCTTCATGGCAAAGGGTACCAAGGTACTCAAATATCCCTCCTCTGAATCAAGTGAGGATGAATCTGATGAAAACCTCAAGCCTAGCTACTCTAAACTTGCTAAGATTGCTATAACAAAAAAAGGCTTTTGAAAAGGTTCAAAATATGCTAGACAAAAGCGATGACCTGGTGGGTGAAGAAATGGATCGCACTCAAACCTTGACTGATAATCTTCAGAGACTTCAGTCTAAGTTTGACAACCTCCAAAGTCATCATAACACTCTCTTAGCTGATCATGAGAAGCTTTCTTATGAATTTCTTCAGAGAAAGCAAGATCTTGAAAAGTTAAGGGAGAGTTATGAAGATCTTCATAAGGAACGTGATTCATTGCTTGCTCAACAGATCAGTGCCGCTCAGGAAGAATTCATTCCACCATGTTTGAAATGCATTGAACATGAATCTGCTAATTCTTCACCTGAAAGTTCAAATGCTTCTATTGCTGCAAATTCTTCAACTGTATCTGCTCTCACAAATTCCTCATCTAAGGATGCTACTAGTATCACTGACAATGCATGGCTGAAGGAATTGTATGTAACAAGCTCTTTGTGATGTGCTTAAAAAGCAGATCCTCAACAGAAACCCTAGGAAAGAGGGTATTGCCTTTGAGAGGAAACTCAATGCTGATGGGACCTACTGTAAAGCTGAGCAGTACCCCAAAACCTCATGGGTTGCTGCAAAGGGACCTACTGTAGATCCATCTACTTTATCTGGCTTTACATGTGAATCTTCATATTCTTCTGATGAGTCATTTGACTCCAACTATAAACTGTTCAAAAATGAGAATGGTGAAGTATTTGCTAGATATGTTGGCACTAACTGCAGGAACGGTCCCCCTAGAAGAAAATCGAGGTTCCCAAAAGGTGCCTCGAAAGTCTTCAGGTGAATGTCATCATGATACCGCCTATGAAGAATATGAACCCAGATGAAATTCTTCATATGGACCAAAGTCTTCATATGGATCCAAGTCCTCACGTGGATCAAATTCCTCAAATGGATCAAAGTCCTCATATGAACATCATCGTGCTAACACTTTTGTTTCGCAGGAAAGATCTGAGGGTTATGAATATGTGTATTATTCTTCAAATCATTATGTTCATAAGTCCTCGAAGAATTTCTCTCCTTATTCATATGCTTAGTCTAACCCCTCTTATGTGAAACGAAGTGGACTGGCTTCTATGCCACCTTTCTCATATGGAGCTCGCAGAATGATGAACTCTTTGCCACCCCTCCAGATGTGGGTGGTGAAGAAAAAGAACTAATCTCTTATGTAGGGTCAGGTCTCCAGATGAACTTAATTTAATCGTCTGAAGAATTTGCTGGAGACCTGAATATGCTTGAAAGGATGCAAGCTAATCATGAAGAAATGAATTTTCATTTATCACGTCCTCCTACTGCTATATCTTTTCTGTTGCTTGATGAAATTGATCTGATGAATTTGTTGTCATATTCTTCACTCATGAAGCATATGAGTTTGTAAGATGCACTAATTCATCTGCAGGATGATCAACCCAAAGCTACTAAGTGGGTCCTCGACAGTGGATGTACAAATCACATGACTGGTGACAGGAACTTATTGATGGACACTGCTTTATCTCCATCGCATCTGAAGCATATCACCTACACTGACAAAGGCAAAAGGAAGGTATTGGGTCTAGGTAAGGTTGCGATCTCAAAGGATCGACACATGAACAAAGTCATGCTTGTTGAGTCCTTAGGATTCAACCTCATGTCTGTCTCAATGCTTTGTGATCTTGATATGGTTGTTGTCTTTGGCAAGTATCGTTGTGTTGTGATCATGGAAGCTGACCATTCCAAAGTCTTCGAAGGCTTTAGGAGAGGAGATTTGTATATAGTTGATTTCTCTACAGGACCACACCTTGCTACATGTCTACTTGCAAAAGCTTCAGAAGGTTGGCTATGGCATCAACGACTAGGTCATCCAGGCATGAGGAACTTGCACATGCCCGCGAAGAAGAAGCATGTCATTGGCATCGAGGATGTCAAATTCCTCAAGGATCACCTGTGTGGAGCTTCTGAAGCTGGAAAGATGACCAAGGCCAAGCATCCCTCAAAGACTATCATGAGTACAACTCGTCCATTTGAATTTCTTCACATGGATCTCTTTGGCCCTACTCATTATGCTACATTCACCAATGCTACATCTTTATATGGCTTTGTTATTGTTGATGACTATTCTCGTTACACATGGGTGCATATCATCACAATATGAAGTGCAGGAAGTCTTCAAAGGATTTTCCTCGAGGGCTTCAACCAACTTTGGTGTGAAGATCAAGCACATCAAAAGTGATAATGGGACTGAGTTCAAAAATACTGGTCTTGATGACTATCTTGATGAACTTGGTATTACTCACGAGTTATCTGCTCCATATACTCCTCAGCAGAATGGCGTCCTGGAGCGCAAGAACATGACTCTTGTTGAGATGGCTCGCACTATGCTTGATGAATACAAGACGCCTCGTCACTTTTGGCCTAAGGCAATTGATACTGCGTGCCACATCATCAACAGGGTATATCTTCACAAATTCTTCAAAAAGACCTCATATGAACTCCTCACTGACAAGAAACCCAATTCGAGTTATTTCAAAGTCTTCGGTGCTAAATGTTGGATTAGAGATTCTCATCACAATTCTAAATTTGCACTGAAAGCACATGAAGGTTTTATGCTTGGTTACGGAAAGGACTCGCACACCTACAGAGTCTTCAACACCGTTCATCACAAGGTTGTTGAAACTGTAGATGTGTGGTTCGATGAAACTAATGGCTCGCAAAGAGAGCACCTACCTCCTATGCTAGCTGAAAAGTCACCTAAGGAATCCATCAAGTTCAAGGCTACTGAGGATGTCATTCCTACCGAAGAATCTGCTGAAGAAGTCATTCCAGAATGTGAAGAACATCATGCTGGTGCACCTGAGGAAAATGGCACTGAAGAAAATGCTGAGCCAATTCAACGTCATCAACCCGCTCATCCCCGCGTTGCAAATGAAGTGTAGATTGAGAAAATCATCAGCGACATCAACGCACCAGGTCCTCTCACACGCTCAAAGGCACATTTATCTAACTTTTGTGGGCACTTTGCTTTTGTCTCTATCACAGAGCCCACCAAAGTAGATGAGGCATTTCTGTAGCCTGAGTGGATTCAAGCGATGCAAGATGAATTACATCAGTTCGAGCTCAACAATGTCTGGGAACTTGTCAAGCAACCAGACCCTCGCAAGCACAATATCATCAGCACCAAATGGATCTACCACAACAAACAAGATGAAAATGGCCTTGTGGTGAGGAATAAGGCACGACTTGTAGCTCAAGGCTACACACATGTTGAAGGAATTTATTTCGATGAAACTTTTGCACATGTTGCTAGACTTGAGGCTATTTGCATATCAGTAGCTTATGCTAACCATCATAATATCATCTTATATCAAATGTATGTGAAAAGTGCATTCCTCAATGGTAAGCTTGAGGAAGATGTATATGTTGCTCAACCCCCAGGTTTTGAAGATCCTAAGCATCCTGACAAAGTCTTCAGACTCAATAAGGCCCTCTATGGCATTAAGCAGGCCCCTCGGGTGTGGTATGATACTTTGAAGGAATTACTCATGAAGAAAGGCTTCAAACCCGGTTCACTTGACCCAACTCTTTTCACCATAAGGCTGTGAAGCATATTCTTCGATATCTAGCTCACACTCCAACACTTGGATTATGGTATCCCAAGGGCTTGGTGAGGGAGTCCTGGACTAAGGGGTACTCGGGCATCCGGCCTGTTAGCCATGGGCCAGACTAATGGGCTGTGAAGATACAAAGACAGAAGACTCTCACCCATGTCCGAATGGGACTCTCCTTGGCATGGAAGGCAAGCTTGGCGACCAAATATGAAGATTCCTTTCTCTGTAACCGACTTTATGTAACCCTAGATCCCTACGGTGTCTATATAAACCAGAGGGTTAGGTCCGTAGAGGCGTATACTCATCATCGTAGTCATACATGCTAGACTTCTAGGGTTTTAGCCATTACGATCTCATGGTAGATCAACTCTTGTAATACTCATATTCAACAAGATCAATCAAGCAGGAAGTAGGGTATTACCTCCATAGAGAGGGCCCAAACCTGGGTAAACATTGTGTCCCCTATCTCCTATTACCATCGACCTTAGGCGCACAGTTCAGGACCCCCTACCCGAGATCTACCGGTTTTGACACCGCCATTGGTGCTTTCATTGAGAGTTCCGCCGTGACGTTGAAAACAGGGTTGATGGCTCGCCTTGTTGTCAAGAACAATATCATCTCCGGAGGAGCCCTGGCTCCGGGCCAAACCCTCCGACTTGGCGGCTTTACCATGACCGCCTGTTCGGTCGTTAAGCCGACGATGACCTCTCGAGTCATCAAAAATCGTCTCCGCGTTGACTCCGAATACTCCAAACGGATGGATCCGACGGAGTTGTCATCTTTAAACGAAGTCCTAGATCGCATCTCTGCCTTGGGGGTCGCTACAGACTACGATCGGATTAGGCTTAAACCTGACCAGAGAGAAATCAAATCTCCGCCGATCACCCATCAGATAGCGGTAGTGGAGGAGCAAGACAATAACTCTTACTCTATATTGAGGACGAACTATGTTCGGATTTCCGAGCTTGAGGAGCTAGATACCTGTCCACGGAACAACGTGCCCTGCCCTCCGAACCTAGAATCGGACGACGGGCCTAAAACATCAGTTGATATCCCGGAGTCCGAACCATTCAGTTCGGAAGATTTACAAACTCCGGATCCCAAATCGGGCCAGGGTTCAGATTTAAAACCACCCACCCACCCAGCTATATGCGATCTAATGTACATACGACAGCAGTCTCAGGAAACGGTCCATCACTTCTGGGCCAGATTCCTCCTTGTCAAAGACAAGATTAAAGATTGCCGCGATGAAGACGCAATCTCAGTATTCTGCAACAATTGCACGGACGAAGGAATCCTGAACACCGTCAACCGCCGTCGCGTATTACACTTCGCTAACTTGGCAACCATAGTATAGAAGTACTACGCAATGGAAAGCGCCTGGAAAACTCAGGCAGCTCGTTGGGAACCACCGGTTTCAACTCAGCCCCTCGTCCGGGAAAAAAGGATGCACCCTCGTGGGGCCCCTGACCTAATAGTAAAGAAATTAAAGCCCATTATGGGGCGCGGAACTGTTCTGGAGGGATGGCTCGATGGGCCATGCAAAATCCATGCAACACCGGATGCCACACCAACCTACAGCCTTAGAGCATGTTGGATACCCCGGCAAGTGGCCAAGAGCGGCGAAGATCTCCTCACCAAAAATACCCCAGAACAACACCCCCTGGAAGACGACGACCTCAGAGTATTGATGGTCTTCAAGACCTTTGCTTCAAAAAATCAGCGCAAAAGGGCACTCCGCGACCTCGCCGAAGTCTGCCAAGTCCCAGCAATAAACCCCTGGAAGGACACGGCCATAACTTTCAATGCCGATGATGAACCAAAATTCAGGACAGTCCGGGCACCAGCCGCCTTGGTCCTCAGTCCAATTGTGGACGGCTTCCGGCTCACCAAAGTGCTCATGGATGGTGGTAGCGGACTAAACCTCATCTACGAGGACACACTCATAAAAATGGAAATAGATAGGAGCCGCATTGAGCAAAGTAGCACGACCTTTCGGGGAATCATTCCTAGTTGGGAGGCGTGGTGCACGGAAAAAATCACGCTCGACGTGGTATTCGGCACGCTGGAGAATTATCGGTCCGAAGAGATAACCTTCCAAGTGGCCCCCTTCAATATCAGTTATCACGCCCTACTGGGGCGAGACGCATTCACACGCTTCCAAGCTATACCTCATTACGGCTACATGAAGCTCAAGATGCCCGGGCCCAACGGCACCATCACTCTTGCCAGTGATCCGGACATAGCACTGTGCGCTGAAAATAAAACCACATCCCTGGCCCTCGAGGCATTGTCTGAAGCCCTCGCAGCCAAAGAGCTGACCACGCTGCGCTCCACTGTGGATAGGTGTTGGGAACGTAGTAATTTCAGAAAAATTCCTACGCACACACAGGATCATGGTGATGCATAGCAACGAGAGGGCAGAGTGTGTCCACGTACCCTCGTAGACCGAAAGCGGAAGCGTTAGCACAACGCGGTTGATGTAGTCGTACGTCTTCACGATCCAACCGATCCAAGTACCAAACGCACGGCACCTCCGAGTTCAGCACATGTTTAACTCGATGATGTCCCGCAAGCTTCGATCCAGCAAAGCTTCATCGGAGAGTTTTGTCAGCACGATGGCATGATGACAGTGATGATGATGCTACCGACGCAGGGCTTCGCCTAAGGACCACTACGATATGATCGAGGTGGATTATGGTGGAGGGGGGCACCGCACATGGCTGGGAGAGATCAACAGATCAACTTGTGTGTCTAGAGGTACCCCCTGCCCCCGTATATAAAGGAGCAAGGGGGGAGGCCGACCGACCCTATGGGGCGCGCTAGGAGGAGGAGTCCTCCTCCTAGTAGGAGTAGGACTCCCCTCTTTCCTACTCCTACTAGGAGGGGGAAAGGAAGGGGGAGAGGGAGAAGGAAAGGGGGGTGCCCCCCTCTCCAAGTCCAATTCGGACCAGTGGGGGAGGGGCGTGTGGCCTGCACTAGGCCATCCCTCTCTCTCTCCACTAAGGCCCATAAGGCCCACTATTTCTCCCGGGGGGTTCTGGTAACCCTCCAGCACTCCGGTTTTCTCCGAAACCACCCGGAACACTTCCGGTGTCTGAATATGGTCGTCCAATATATCGATCTTCATGTCTCGACCATTTTTGAGACTCCTCGTCATGTCCGTGATCATATCCAGGACTCCGAACTCCTTCGGTACATCAAAAGCACAAAAACTCATAATACCAATCGTCACCGAACTTTAAGCGTGTGGACCCTACGGGTTCGAGAACTATGTAGACATGACCGAGACACGTCTCCGGTCAATAACCAATAGCAGAACCTGGATGCTCATATTGGCTCCCACATATTCTACGAAGATCTTTATCGGTCAAACCGCATAACAACATACGTTGTTCCCTTTGTCATCGGTATGTTACTTGCCCGAGATTCGATCGTCGGTATCTCAATGCCTAGTTCAATCTTGTTACCGGCAAGACTTTTTACTCGTTCCGTAATACATCATTCCACAACTAACTCATTAGTTACAATGCTTGCAAGGCTTATAGTGATGTGCATTATTGAGTGGGCCCAGAGATACCTCTCCAACAATCGGAGTGACAAATCCTAATCTCGATATATGCCAACTCAACAAGTACCTTTGGAGACACCTGTAGAGCACCTTTATAATCACCCAGTTACGTTGTGACGTTTGGTAGCACACAAAGTGTTCCTCCGGTATTCCGGAGTTGCATAATCTCATAGTCATAGGAACATGTATAAGTCATGAAGAAAGCAATAACAACATATTAAACGATCAAGTGCTAAGCTAACGGAATGGGTCAAGTCAATCACATCATTCTCCTAATGATGTGATCCCGTTTATCAAATGAAGACTCATGTCTATGGTTAGGAAACATAACCATCTTTGATCAACGAGCTAGTCAAGTAGAGGCATACTAGTGACACTCCGTTTGTCTATCTATTCACACATGTATCATGTTTCCGGTTAATACAATTCTAGCATGAATAATAAACATTTATCATGATATAATGAAATAAATAATAACTTTATTATTGCCTCTAGGGCATATTTCCTTCAGTCTCCCACTTGCACTAGAGTCAATAATCTAGATTACACAATAATGATTTTAACACCCATGGAGTCTTGGTGCTGATCATGTTTTGCTCGTGAGAGAGGCTTAGTCAATGGGTCTGCAACATTTAGATCTGTATGTATCTTGCAAATCTCTATGTCTCCCACCTGGACTTGATCCCGGATGGACTTGAAGCGTCTCTTGGTGTGCTTGGTTCTCTTGTGAAATCTGGATTCCTTTGCCAAGGCAATTGCACTAGTATTGTCACAAAAGATTTTCGTTGGACCCGATGCACTAGGTATGGCACCTGGATCGGATATGAACTCCTTCATCCAGACTCCTTCACTTGTTGCTTCTGAAGCAGCTATGTATTCCGCTTCACACGTAGATCCCGCCACGACGCTTTGTTTAGAACTGCTCCAACTGACAGCTCCACCGTTTAATATAATCACGTATCCGGTTTGCGATTTAGAATCGTCTGCATCAGTGTCAAAGCTTGCATCGACGTAACCATTTTCGACGAGCTCTTTGTCACCTCCATAAACGAGAAACATATCCTTAGTCCTTTTCAGGTATTTCAGGATGTTCTTGACCGCCGTCCAGTGATCCACTCCTGGATTACTTTGGTACCTCCCTGCTAAACTAATAGCAAGGCACACATCAGGTCTGGTACACAGCATTGCATACATGATAGAGCCTATGGTTGAAGCATAGGCAACATCTTTCATTTTCTCTCTATCTTTTGCAGTGGTCGGGCATTGTGTCTTACTCAACTTCACACCTTGTAACACAGGCAAGAACCCTTTCTTTGCTTGATCCATTTTGCGGAATCTGGGCTCATCATCGCTTCCTCATAGTTCGTAGGTTCGTCATGGTCTAGTAACATGACCTCCAGAACAGGATTACCGTACCACTCTGGTGCGGATCTTACTCTGGTTGACCTACGAGGTTTGGTAGTAACTTGATCTGAAGTTTCATGATTATCATCATTAGCTTCCTCACTAACTGGTGTAGATGTCACAGGAACCGATTTTTGTGATGAACTACTTTCCAATAAGGGAGCAGGTACAGTTACCTCATCAAGTTTTACTTTCCTCCCACTCACTTCTTTCGAGAGAAACTCCTTCTCTAGAAAGGATCCATTCTTAGCAACAAAAGTCTTGCCTTCGGATCTGTGATAGAAGGTGTACCCAACTGTCTCTTTTGGGTATCCTATGAAGACACATTTCTCCGATTTGGGTTAGAGCTTATCAGGTTGAAGCTTTTTCACATAAGCATCGCAGCCCCAAACTTTAAGAAACGACAACTTTGGTTTCTTGCCATACCACAGTTCATAAGGAGTCGTCTCAACGGATTTAGATGGTGCCCTTTTTAACGTGAATGCAACCGTCTCTAAAGCATAACCCCAAAACGATAGCGGTAAATCTGTAAGAGACATCATAGATCGCACCATATCTAGTAAAGTACGATTACGATGTTCGGACACACCATTACGCTGTGGTGTCCCAGGTGGCGTGAGTTGCGAAACTATTCCACATTGTTTCAAATGAAGACTATACTCGTAACTCAAATATTCTCCTCCATGATCAGATCGTAGAAGCTTTATTTTCTTGTTACGATGATTTTCCACTTCACTCTGAAATTCTTTGAACTTTTCAAATGTTTCATACTTATGTTTCATCAAGTAGATATACCCATATCTGCTCAAATCATCTGTGAAGGTGAGAAAATAACGATATCCGCCGCGAGCCTCAATATTCATCGGACCACATACATCAGTATGTATGATCTCCAACAAATCTGTTGCTCGCTCCATTCTTCCAGAGAATGGCGTTTTAGTCATCTTGCCCATGAGGCATGGTTCGCAAGTACCAAGTGATTCATAATAAAGTGATTCCAAAAGTCCATCAGAATGGAGTTTCTTCATGTGATTTACACCAATATGACCCAAACGGCAGTGCCACAAATAAGTTGCACTATCATTACCGACTCTGCATCTTTTAGCTTCAATACTATGAATATGTGTATCTCCACTATCGAGATTCAAAAAGAATAGACCACTCTTCAAGGGTGCATGACCATAAAAGATATTTCTCATAGAACAACCATTATTCTCTGATTTAAATGGATAACCGTCTCGCATCAAACAAGATCCAGATATAATGTTCATGCTTAACGCTGGCACCAAATAACAATTATTCAGGTCTAATACTAATCCCGAAGGTAGATGTAGAGGTAGCGTGCCGACCGCGATCACATCGACTTTGGAACCATTTATCACGCGCATGGTCACCTCGTCCTTTGCCAATCTTCGCTTAATCTGTAGTCCCTGTTTCGAGTTGCAAATATTAGCAATAGAACCAGTATCAAATACCCAGCCACTACTATGAGAATTAGTAAGGTACACATCAATAACATGTATATCACATATACCTTTGTTCACCTTGCCATCCTTCTTATCCGCCAAATACTTGGGGCAGTTCCGCTTCAAAGTGACCGGTCGCTTGCAAGAGAAGCACTCGATCTCGGGCTTGGGTCCAGACTTGGGTTTCTTCTCCTGAACAGCAACTTGTTTGCCGTTCTTCTTGAAGTTCCCCTTCTTCTTCCCTTTGCCCTTTTTCTTGAAACTGGTGGTCTTGTTGACCATCAACACTTGATGCTCCTTCTTGATTTCTACCTCCGCAGCCTTTAGCATTGCGAAGAGCTCGGGAATTGTCTTATCCATCCCTTGCATGTTATAGTTCATCACGAAGCTCTTGTAGCTTGGTGGCAGTGATTGAAGAATTATTTCAATAACACTATCATCCGGAAGATTAACTCCCAGTTGAATTAAGTGATTGTTATACCCAGACATTCGGAGTATATGCTCACTGACAGAATTATTCTCCTCCATCTTGCAGCTGTAGAACTTATTGGAGACTTCATATCTCTCAATGCGGGCATTTGCTTGAAATATTAACTTCAACTCCTGGAACATCTCATATGCTCCATGACGTTCAAAACGTCGTTGAAGTCCCGGTTCTAAGTCGTAAAGCATGGCACACTGAACTATCGAGTAGTCATCAGCTTTGCTCTGCCAGACGTTCATAACATCTGGTGTTGCTCCTGCAGCAGGTTTGGCACCTAGCGGTGCTGCCCGGACGTAATTCTTCCGTGCAGCAATGAGGATAATCCTGAAGTTACGGACCCAGTCCGTGTAATTGCTACAATCATCTTTCAACTTTGCTTTCTCAAGGAACACATTAAAATTCAACGGAACAACAGCACGAGCCATCTATCTACAACAACATAGACATGCAAAATACTATCAGGTACCAAGTTCATGATAAATTAAAGTTCAGTTAATCGAATTATTAAAGAACTCCCACTCCAATAGACATCCCTCTAATCATCTAAGTGATCACGTGATCCATATCAACTAAACCATGTATGATCATCACGTGAGATGGAGTAGTTTTCAATGGTGAACATCACTATATTGATCATATCTACTATATGATTCACGCTTGACCTTTCGGTCTCCAGTGTTCCGAGGCCATATCTGCATATGCTAGGCTCGTCAAGTTTAACCCGAGTATTCTACATGTGCAAAACTGGCTTGTACCCGTTGTATGTGAACGTAGGGCTTATCACACCCGATCATCACGTGGTGTCTCGGCACGACAAACTTTCGCAACGGTGCATACTCAGGGAGAACACTTTTACCTTGAAATTTAGTGAGAGATCATCTTATAATGCTACCATCAATCTAAGCAAAATAAGATGCATAAAAGATAAACATCACATGCAATCAATATAAGTGATATGATATGGCCATCATCATCTTGTGCTTGTGATCTCCATCTCCGAAGCACCGTCATGATCACCATCATCACCGGCGCGACACCTTGGTCTCCATCGTAGCATCGTTGTCGTCTCGCCAACTATTTCTTCTACAACTATCGCTACCACTTAGTGATAAAGTAAAGCAATTACAGGGCGATTGCATTGCATACAATAAAGCGACAACCATATGGCTCCTGCCAGTTGCCGATAACTCGATTACAAAACATGATCATCTCATACAATAAAATTTAGCATCATGTCTTGACCATATCACATCACAGCATGCCCTGCAAAAACAAGTTAGACATCCTCTACTTTGTTGTTGCAAATTTTACATGGCTACTACGGGCTGAGCAAGAACCGTTCTTACCTACGCATCAAAACCACAACGATATTTCGTCAAGTTAGTGCCGTTTTAACCTTCACAAGGACCGGGCGTAGTCACACTCGGTTCAACTAAAGTTCGAGAAACTGACACCCGCTAGTCACCTGTGTGCAAAGCACGGTGGTAAAACCAGTCTCGCGTAAGCGTACGCGTAATGTCGGGCCGGGCTGCTTCATCCAACAATACCATCGAACCAAAGTGTGACATGCTGGTAAGCAGTATGACTTGTATCGCCCACAACTCACTTGTGTTCTACTCGTGCATATAACATCTACGCATAAAACCTGGCTCGGATGCCACTGTTGGGGAACGTAGTAATTTCAAAAAAAATCCTACGCACACACAGAATCATGGTGATGCATATAGCAACGAGAGGGGAGAGTGTGTCCATGTACCCATGTAGACTGAAAGCGTAAGCGTTAGCACAACGCGGTTGATGTAGTCGTACGTCTTCACGATCCGACCGATCCAAGTACAGAACGCACGGCACCTCCGAGTTCAGCACACGTTCAACTCGATGATGTCCTGCAAGTTTCGATCCAGCAAAGCTTCGTCGGAGAGTTTTGTCAGCACGACGGCGTGATGACGGTGATGATGATGCTACTGACACAGGGCTTCGCCTAAGCACCACTATGATATGATCGAGGTGGATTATGGTGGAGGGGGGCACCGCACACAGCTGGGAGAGATCAACAGATAAACTTGTGTGTCTAGAGGTACCCCCTGCCCCCGTATATAAAGGAGCAAGGGGGAAGGCCGGCCGGCCCTATGGGGCGCGCTAGGAGGAGGAGTCCTCCTCCTAGTAGGAGTAGGACTCCCCTCTTTCCTACTCCTACTAGGAGGGGGAAAGGAAGGGGGAGAGGGAGAAGGAAAGGGGGCGCCCCGCTCTCCTAGTCCATTTCGGACCAGTGGGGGAGGGGCGCGCGGCCTGCCCTAGGCCAGCCCTCTCTCTCTCCACTAAGGCCCATAAGGCCCACTATTTCTCCCGGGGGGTTCTGGTAACCCTCCGGCACTCCGTTTTTCTCCGAAACCACCCGGAACACTTCCGGTGTCCGAATATAGTCATCCAATATATCGATCTTCACGTGTCAACCATTTCGAGACTCCTCGTCATGTCTGTGATCATATCCGGGACTCCGAACTACCTTCGGTACATCAAAACACAAAAACTCATAATACCGATCGTCACCGAACTTTAAGCGTGCGAACCCTATGGGTTCGAGAACTATGTAGACATGACCGAGACACGTCTCTGTTCAATAACCAATAGCGGAACCTGGATGCTCATATTGGCTCCCACATATTCTATTAAGATCTTTATCGGTCAAACCGCATAACAACATACGTTGTTCCCTTTGTCATCGGTATGTTACTTGCCCGAGATTCGATCGTCGGTATCTCAATACCTAGTTCAATCTTGTTATCGGCAAGTCTCTTTACTCGTTCCGTAATACATCATTCTGCAACCAACTCATTAGTTACAATGCTTGCAAGGCTTATAGTGGTGTGCATTAGTGAGTGGGCCCAGAGATACCTGTTCGATAATCGGAGTGACAAATCCTAATCTCGATATATGCCAACTCAACAAGTACCTTTGGAGACACCTGTAGGGCACCTTTATAATCACCCAGTTACGTTGTGACGTTTGGTAGCACAAAAAGTGTCGGGGATATACCCAGTGGCGTAAACCGGCCGGAAGTATAACCCGGCTGGACTGGACGACTCACTGGTAACCCGCCTGGAGCTTGGCGGTTCATGGGCTACCCGCCCGGTCTTGGCGGTTGATTAGTAACCCGGTGGGCGGGTTAGATGGATGACGAGGCCCAAGGCCCAGAAGGCCGGTTCACGTTTAATGGTGGGCCGGTTTATGAGGAAAGCGTAAGGACTATTCTCCTACAAAGGAAGCAAGACTAGGACTCCACTTGTAATAGATTAATCCTAATCCTACTAGGACTAGTCATGTAACCCGCCCTTCAACATATATAAGGAGGGGCAGGGCTCCCCAAAGAGGGACAAGCTACAAGCAAGAAGAAACAATCTTAGTGCTAGACACAAAGAGGAGAGCCGGTTTACGGCGACTCCCTCGTGATGATAATGAGACCTAGCCTCAAACAGCATGTAGGGTTTCTACCGGATGATGTTTCCTGGGGCCCGAAGCTGTCTAAACCCTTGTCTGTGTGGCCTCTCTCGATTCCGCTCAACCCCTCTCAAGCTACCACATAGATGCGTTGGCCTCGCGACTAAGTCCTCACACTAAGGACATCTGACGTGTTAATTCCACGACAAAAAGTGTTCCTCCGGTATTCGGGAGTTGCATAATCTCATAGTCATAGGAACATGTATAAGTCATGAAGAAAGCAATAGCAACATACTAAACGATCAAGTGCTAAGCTAATGGAATGGGTCAAGTCAATCACATCATTCTCCTAATGATGTGATCCCGTTTATCAAATGACAACTAATGTCTATTGTTAGGAAACATAACCATCTGTGATCAACGTTGAGTCAAGTAGAGGCATACGAGTGACACTCTGTTTGTCTATGTATTCACACATGTATCATGTTTCTGGTTAATACAATTCTAGCATGAATAATAAACATTTATCATGATATAAGGAAATAAATAATAACTTTATTATTTCCTCTAGGGCATATTTCCTTCAATAGGGATGAGGTAATCCTGGACAAACAACCCAAATCCACCTCCTTTAAACCAGCAGATGAAATAGTCAAATTTCAAGTCCACCTGACGGACCCCAAGAAGACAGCATCCATCGGGCTGCTTCGACCCAACGGTCGATGCAGCCACGGAGTTCTGTGTAAGAACTGGGACATATTCGCGTGGCACCCTTCTGACATGACAGGAATCCCACGCAGGTTGGCCGAACACAACCTCAATATGTTAAAGGGATATAAACCGGTCAAACAAACACTGCGGCGTTTTTCCGAACCTAAACGACAAGCTATGGGAGAGGAGCTAGCCAAGTTACTCAAAGCCGGATTCATCAGAGAAATAAAACACCCGAACTGGCTAGCAAACCTGGTGATGGTACCAAAGAAGGATAAATCCTGGCGGCTATGCGTCGATTTCAAAGACCTCAACAAAGCTTGCCCGAAGGATCCCTTCCCCCTCCCTCGCATCGATCAGATTATTGATGCAACCGCAGGACACGACTCACTGTGTTTCGTTGATGCGTACTCCAGATACCATCAAATCAAGATGAAGGAGTCCGATCAAGCCGCAATGGCATTCATTACCCCATATGGGCCTTTCTGCTTCAACACTATGCCTTTCGGGCTAAAAAACGCTGGCGCCACCTACCAACGCATGATCCAAACATGCCTGGAGAAACAGATCGGCAAGACAGTTGAAGCATATGTGGATGACGTCGTCATCAAAACCAGACACGTCGAGTCATTGATAGATGATCTACGTCTTACATTCGACAAACTCCATACATATGACATCAAGCTCAACTCGGAAAAGTGTGTTTTCGGCGTCCCCACTGGAAAACTGTTGGGCTTCATCATTTCAAATAGAGGAATTGAGGCAAATCCAGCCAAAATCTGAGCTTTGCCACAATTGGCTACGCCAACAGACCTTAAACAGGTCCAAAAACTCGCGGGATGCGTGGCAGCTTTAAGCCGCTTTATCTCCAGATTGGGAGAAAAAGCATTGCCCTTTTAGCGAGCAACCCAATCCTGGCAGCGCCGAACATCGGTGAACCCATGTTACTATACATATCGGCAACACACCAGGTGGTGAGTGTGGGAGTCCTGGACTAAGGGGTCCTCGGGCGTCCGGCCTGTTAGCCATGGGCCGGACTAATGGGCTGTGAAGATACGAAGACCGAAGACTGCACCCGTGTCCGGATAGGACTCTCCTTGGGTGGAAGTCAAGCTTGGCGACCAAATATGTAGATTCCTTTCCTTTGTAACCGACCTTGTGTAACCCTAGATCCTCCCGGTGTCTATATAAACCGAAGGACTTAGTCTAGAGGGGGAGAGACTCATTACCATAGTCATGCAGGCTAGACTTCTAGGGTTTAGCCATTACGATTTCGTGGTAGAGCAACTCTTGTAATACTCATATTCATCAAGATCAATCAAGCAGGAAGTAGGGTATTACCTCCATAGAGAGGGCCCGAACCTGGGTAAACATTGTGTCCCCTGTCTCCTGTTACCATCGACCTTAGACGCACAGTTCGGGACCCCCTACCCGAGATCCGCTGGTTTTCACACCGACATTGGTGCTTTCATTGAGAGTTCCACTGTGACATCGACGACAGGATCGATGACTCGCCTCATCCTTAAAGACAATATCACCGCCGGAGGAGGCCTGGCCCCAGGCCAAAACCTCCGGCTGGGCGGCTTTACAATGACCGCCCGTTCGGCCATTAAACCGACGATGACCTCTCGGGCCATCGAAAATCCCCTTCGCATCGACTCCAAACACTCCAAGCAGATGGATCCAGCGGAGTTCTTGTCTTTAAATGTAGCGACCCGACCCAAAATCGGTCAAGTCTCTGTGTAGCTGTACCATCCCAAGATCATGCTGGCACCCACAGTACATTGATGAAATAATCAAAGTTCAATCACACCTGAATTTATTACACGATTCTCATATCGAGTCTTTATTACAATAGAATAAATTCGGCCGAAGGCCAACTCATGAGAAATAAACTAAATAAAGCTGCGGAAGCGTAGAAGAATAGCGAGTCCATCCGACTCCAAAGGGCAATCGCCAAGCGCGGATCGTAGCCTCACTCCTGCTCGGAATACTCCTCTGCAACATAAGACGTTGCAGCCGTGTAGGTCAGCATTTTGAATATGCTGGCAAGTCATGAAGAGAGAATAACAATAACAATTACTATCACTATATGCAATTTGGCTGTGGGGCTCTAAGTTTCATTGTTTTGCGAAAAGCCAGTTTTTCCCTACAACAGTGGACTTGCTTGCAAATACTACAAAATTGTTGGTAATTATTGAGATGGTTCCGCCAACCAATGTCTCATTCCCAATTATTAAATAATAACCCCCTCAATTAATTTATTAAGTTTCAGTGTTGAGATTTCCGAAATACTTCCAAGTTCCAGAGGCTCAAATTGTCCGTAACCGGGGACACGGCTAACCGATTAGATCTTCACTCTGCAGAGGTTTGCGCACTTTACCCGCAAGAATCATTCCCTCCTTTTAAGTCTTCGCACTTCATGGTGTTTGAAGGCGGGATGAAGAAACAGGTCTTAGAAGAGTTCTTGGCCCTTGCCGGTACCCATCCAATCCTACCGTTCTTCTATATCTCGTAGCACCGTCCGGCCAGAGTCACAACTAGGGTTGACCAAGCCAGAGCCCATAATGGCTTGCGGCTGCACAGGTAAGCTTCCGGTCAATGGGGTATACATCTGTCTCTTTGTGGCTGGGTGAAGCTTTCCGCAAGATGTCATGGCGCTTCTCCATGCATCCCGGCCAACCACTCGGTTCTGCAGGGTGCCCGTCAACCGTCCTCCACCCAGTAGTGAATTTTGAAGTCCATCTTTATCTTGAAGTCATGGGGTTGTCATCACCTTGACTCTCACATCTCCCTTATGATTCACTCAACCAACCCCGTCTATGAGCATAGCAAAATAAAGTACTTCGTCCCGGGCAATGGTAACATGGGGAATTGGGTTCATCCTACCTCATGATACTACTCAAGAACATAACTTCAAATTCACCTACTGCATGCATGGTGGGGAGGTATAATTCTAATGCAATAAAATCATAGGTATTGTAAAAGAAATATGATCAATGACTTGCCTTGCTGACGATCTTCGAAAGCTAGGGACTCGTGGTAGCAAGCTTCGCACTCCGGAAATTCTACCGAGGCAAACAACAATCATAATAAGCATACAACATATGATCACTTAACATAATAGTATGCTAACATAACACATGAAACCATTGAATCAAAACCCAAAGAAAACTCGAAGAAATCCAAATCAATGTTTTTACCATATCAAACAATCATCCAAGAATAGTTTCACACAACTAAATTTTTCTTAACAGAACTCAAGCATGGGTTTTTGCTCACTAACAGAAAAGAAATCATCATGCAACTAGGAGCAAAAAGAATCACATTAAAAGCTATTATAAAACTCCTGTTATGCCTAAAACAATCCTAGCAAGGAAAAAATAAAATAAAATTTTTATTTATTATAAATAAAAGTTCATGTCCTAAGGTTACAGAAACTAACCTAGAATAAACTATCACATAGGAAAAATAAAATTATTTGCTAAATAAAACAATAGGAAAATAGTAGCAAGTTAAATAAATAGGAATAACATGATTCTGATTAAAACTATTTTTTATTAAACCTAAAATACCCAAATAAATTCCTACGGTTAGGTAATGTCAAAACAAAGTTGTGACAAAAGAATCACTAAAAATAATATTCCTAACTCACTTTATAGCAGAATTACTAATCTGTCTAAAACTAAAATAAAGCAATTTTACATAATTTAAACATGGCCAAAGATATTTTCTACAGAAACTACAATAAATTTGCAAACCAACAAAAAAGAATCAATTAAAAATATTAAGTAGATTAAAAGATATGAATTTTACAAAACTGAAACTATTCTGTTAAAAACAGAAACGAAAAATAAAATTAAAAGAAAAATCGGGCGCTAAAGGGCCTATCTAGCGCTCGGGCATAATATAACTAAAACGCGCCCGGGGTTTAACAGAAAATAACCGCGTCGGCCGGTCCAACTAAACCCTAATAAAACCAAAACTAAACCGGAATAAAAACCGGATTTCTAAAATAGACCGTACCCCTTCGGGGATCTAATCTAGCGCGTACATTTTAGATCTAACGGCGGAGGGGATTTCCGGCGACTCACCGCGGCGGTCGACGGCGACGGCGGCTCGGGCGGCTCGGGCGACGTCGGCTCCGGTGGCTCGGTGGTCGAGGACGAC
Organism: Aegilops longissima; assembly: GCA_021605205.1. NCBI lineage: Eukaryota > Viridiplantae > Streptophyta > Magnoliopsida > Poales > Poaceae > Aegilops > Aegilops longissima. The sequence continues at coordinate 266,691,991 of CM038682.1, read as the reverse complement.
GGCGAGGCCTCCGTGGTCTTGGTGAGCAAGGGAGCTTCGGGGTGGACTCAGGCGAGCTCGAGGGGTCGGAGTCAGGCGTGGCGGTGGCAATGGCAATGGCGGCCGGACTCGGCGAGGATCACGGGAGGAGAGGGGTCGGGCGAGGGGAAAAGTGGGGAAGGGGTCGAGGGCGGGGGTATTTATAGAGGGGGGGCACCGACTTGGGCGAGGGGCGATCGGGCGAGGGGATCGGGGATGATCCCGGATCTTGCGAGATTCCGGCGAGCGGCGGCGGGAGTTGGCGTGGGCGAGGGGAAGAAGGGGAGGTGGGGCCCGGGTGTCGGTGAGAGAGGGGAGAGGGCGATCGGTCGGTCGACCGATGGGGAGGAGCTTCGGCTCGGGCGCGGCTGGGTCGGTCGGCTCGGTTGGGCTGCGCTGGTGGGCAGTTGGCCTGCCCGCTGAGTGGGCTGTCGGCTGGCTGGGCAGTTAGCTGGTGGCGCTGGGTCTATTTTTTTTCTTTTTTCTATTTTTTTTGAATTTAGGGAAAGGGGAAAAATATATTTAAATATAAATATTTTATATAGGACATATATATATCAAAATGATCGGGAATATTCCTATAATTTGAACATTTTCGAGGCAAAACTCAAACTTTATAAAAAAAATCATTTTTCTAAAATTCCAAATAAAATTCAGAGTTGAATTTCAAACTTTTTGGCAGGGTTTTTCATCTGACATATTTGGAGTGTCATGTTTACTCCTCTCATACTTTTTCTCAAGTATTTGTCAGGCATTACTTTGAAATAAATTTCAACTGCCAAACTTTGAATTCAAATTCCAACAACTCCAAAAACTTCTAAAACTTCAAATGTCACTCAAATTCAAACAATATGCATAGATGCTTAGCTAATATTGTAAAACATTCCAAATAGGAAATTTGGGATGTTACATTAAACGAGCTCCTGGATCACATCGCCGCCCTGGGAATTGCCACAGATTACGATCGGATCGGGCTTAAACCCGACCAAAGAGAAATTATATCTCCACCAGTCACCCACCAGATAGCGGTAGTCGAGGAGCAAGTCGGCGACTCTTCCCCTATACTGAAGACGGACTATGTTCGGATCACCGACCCTGCAGAGCCGGATATCCACCAGCGGAAGGATGTGACCAACCTTCCGAACATAGAATCGGACGGCGGGTATAAGCAATCTGAAGATACTCCGGAGTCTGAACTGTTAAGTCGACAAAATTCTCAGACTCCGGATCATCGATCGGGTCAGGGTCCGGATTCAATTCCACCCACCCACCTAGACGTAAGCGCTCATATGAGCATACAACAGCAGTCTCAGGAAACAGTCTATCACTTCTGGGCCAGATTCCTCCTTGTCAAGGACAAGGTTAAAGATTGCCGCGACGAGGTACGCGATATCAGCGTTCTGCAACAATTGCACGGACGAAGGAATACTCAACGCCATCAACCGCCATCACTTATTACACTTCACAGACTTGGCAACTATCGTGCAGAAGTACAGCGCAACGGAAAGCGCCTGGAAAACTCAGGCAGCCTGTTGGGAACCATCGGCCCCCACTCAACCCCTCATTCAGGGAAAAAGGGCACACCCTTGTAACACGCACGGTCCAATAGCAAAGAAACATAAGTCCATTGCGGGGCGCGGAACCGTTCTAGAAGGATGGCTCGATTGGCCATCCAAAATACACACAACACCGGATAATGTACCAATGCGTAGCCTTAGAGCATGTTGGATACTCCGGCAAGTGGCCAAGAGCGGCGAGAATATCCTCACCAAGAATATCCCAGAACAACACCGCCCAGAAGACGACGACCCCAGAGTATTGACGGTTTTCGAGACATTCGCTTCAAACAATAAGCGCAAAAGGGCAGTCCGCGAACTCGCTGGAGTCTGTCAAATCGCCGCGATAAACCCTTGGAACGACACGGCTATAACCTTTAACGCCGGTGACGAACCGAAATACAAGACAGTCCGAGCGCCAGCCGCATTAGTCCTCAGTCCCATCGTGGACAGCTTTAGACTCACCAAGGTCCTCATGGACGGCGGCAGCGGACTAAACCTCATTTATGAGGATACACTCCACAAAATGGAAATAGACAGAAGCCGCATCGAGCAAAGCAGCACGACCTTCCGAGGAATCATTCCCAGTCGGGAGGTGTGGTGTGCGGGTAAAATCACACTCGACGTGGTATTCGGCATGCCAGATAATTACCGGTCCGAGGAAATAACCTTCCAAGTGGCTCATTTCAGCAGTGGATGTCACGCCCTGTTAGGGCGAGATGCTTTTACACGCTTCCAAGCCATACCTCATTACGGGTACATGAAGCTCAAAATGCCCGGACCCAACGACATAATCACTCTTGTCAGTAATCCGGACATAGCACTCCGCGCCGAAAATAAAACCGCATCCCTGGCCCTTGAGGCATTATCCGAAGCCCTCGCGGCCGAAGAATTAACCGCACTACGCTCCATGGTGGATAGGGACGATGTGATCTTAGACAAATGACCTGAATCCACCTCCTTCAAACCGGCAGACGAAATAGTCAAATTCTAGGTCCACCCAACTGACCCCAAGAAGACAACATCTATTGGAGCACAACTAGACCCAACAGTAGACGCCGCGCTACGGGATTTCCTTCGCGAAAAATGGGATATATTCGCCTGGCACCCTTCTGACATGCCAGGAATCCCGCCCAAGTTGGCCGAACACAACCTCAACAAATTAAAGGGATATAAACCGGTCAAACAAACACTGGTGCGCTTTTCCGAGCCTAAACGCCAAGCTATGGGGGAGGATCTAGCCAAGCTAATCGAGGAAGGATTCATCAGAGAAATAAAACATCCGGACTGGCTGGCAAACTTGGTGATGGTACCAAAGAAGCACAAATGTCGATTTTAAAGACCTTAATAAGGCTTGCCCTAAGGATCCCTCCCCCCTCCCCGCATTGATCAAATCATTGATGCTACCGCAGGACACGACTCACTTTGTTTCCTTGATGCATATTCCGGATACCATCAAATCGAAATGAAGGAGTCTGATCAAACTGCAACAACATTCATCACCCCATACGGGCCATTCTGCTTCAACACCATGCCCTTCGGGCTCAAGAACGCTGGCTCCACATATCAATGCATGATTCAAACATGCCTGGGGAAACAGATCGGCAAGACATTTGAAGCTTATGTGGACGACGTCGTCATCAAAACTAGGCACGTCAAAACACTAATAGGCGATTTACGTCTCACATTCGACAACCTCCGCGCGTATGACATTAAGCTCAATCCGGAAAAGTGTTTTTTCGGCGTCCCCGCTGGAAAACTGCTGGGCTTCATTGTTTCCAATAGAGGAATTGAAGCAAATCCAGCCAAAATCCGAGCTCTGTCAAAATTGGCTACGCCAACAGACCTTAAACAAGTCCAAAAACTCGCGGGTTGCATGGCAGCTCTAAGCCGCTTTATCTCCAGATTGGGAGAAAAAGCACTGCCAATCTATCGCCTTCTACGGTGAACCGACCACTTCGAGTGGACGGACGCGGCAACAGCCGGACTGGAAGAAATAAAAACCCTTCTAGCGAGCAACCCAATCCTGGCCGTGCCAAATGTCGGCGAACCCATGTTACTATACATATCGGCAACACATCAGGTGGTGAGCGTCGTACTCGTCGTTGAACGAGAACAGGACGGACACAAATTCCCGCTTCAGAAGCCAGTATACTATGTATCCACTATCCTTACACCATGCAAATCCCGGTACCCCCGTTATCAAAAGATAGCATACGCGGTCTTCATGGCATCCCGAAAGCTACGACACTACTTCCAGGAGTGCTCGATTATGGTGGCTTCCGAAGTACCACTCAACGACATAATAAACAACCGCGATGCCACGGGACGGATTGCCAAATGGGCCATTGAGCTCATTCCATTTGATATTACATACAAACCACGTCGAGCTATTAAATCCCAAGTACTGGCTGACTTCGTCGCCGAATGGACAGAGGCCAAACTCCCTAAAGAGTACGACACTTATTCCAATCGGGTTATGTATTTCGATGGCTCCAAAATGCTGGCAGGGCTAGGAGTGGGCATCGTTTTAACGTCCCCCACTGGAGATGTCGTTCATTATGTACTCCAAATACTATACATAGACTCCAATAACGCAGCCAAATATGAGGCCTTATTGCATGGTCTCCGGATGGCTGTCTCCATGGGAATACAACGCTTGGAAGTGCGCGGAGACTCAAACCTCGCAATATCTCAAATAAATGGAGACGTTGATGCCAAAGATCCAAAGATGGCAGCTTATCGTAATGCCGTCCTAAAAATGTCAGCTTGGTTCGAGGGTCTTGAGTTCCATCACGTGGCCCAAGAAAGTAATCAAGCGTCGGACGTTCTTGCTCGTATCGGCGTCAAGCGCGACCCCGTCCCACCTAATATCTTTCTGGAAAGGCTTTGTAAGCCATCCGTGCTGTGGCAGGGGGAAAGCAACAACACTAGTCCGGATCCGAACACAGCCCCAGACTCCGAACACACAGATATCATCGGTGGCTCAGCCGTCGAAATAACACCATCGGCCCATCTCATTATGGCAGTCATCGCCCCATGGACTGAACCTTTCCTGGCCTACCTTAATAGGAAAGAACTCCCTCAGGATCAGAATGAGGCTCGCCACATTGTCCGGCGTTCGAAGGCCTACAAGGTTCACAACAGAGAACTCTATAAGAAAAGCGCCACCGGAGTCCTTCAAAGGTGTATCTCTAAGGAGGAGGGGATGCAGCTCCTGGCTGAGATTCATGCCAGTCTCAGCGGGCACCACGCCGCAGCTCGGGCCCTTGTTAGCAAGGCCTTCCGTAAGAGATTCTACTGGCCGACGGCCCGAGCAGATGCACAGGACCTTGTCCAACGTTGCGTCGGATGCCAACTCTTCGCCAATCAAAGCAATATGCCTCCCACTACCCTACAAACAATCCCCATCATTTGGCCTTTTGCGGTCTGGGGACTGGATATGGTTGGACCACTTAAAGGAGGAAGCCATAAGAAAAATATCTGCTGGTCATGGTGGATAAATTCACTAAGTGGATAGAGGCAAAACCAGTTAAAACGGCCGAGTCCGGGCCAGTGATAGAATTCATATCCGGCGTCGTACAATGTTATGGTGTTCCGCACAGTATCATCACTGATAACGGCTCCAACTTCACATCGGACGAAGTGAAAACCTGGTGCGTTAATCTGGGCATCAAGCTCGATTACGCCTCTATATATCATCCACAAACAAATGGTCAAGTCGAAAGAGCGAATGGTCTTATTATGAGCAGCATTAAGCCTAGACTAGTGCGGTCTTTGAAAGAATTAGACAAGCACTGGGTTGAGGAGCTCGGCTCCATACTCTGGGGGCTGCGAACCACGCCCAGTCGCACTACCAAATACATCCCTTTCTTCATGGTGTACGGTGCAGAGGCAGTACTACCCTGCGACATTATTCATGACTCACCTCGAGTGCGCATGTACGAAGAGAGAGAGGCTGAGCTCGATCGGCAGGACATCTTAGATGCCCTGGAGGAGGAGCGCGACGTCGCAAAAGCCCGTTCCGCATTTTATCAACAACATGCTCGCATGTATCAAAGCAGAGAGGTGCGGGCCAACACTTACAACGTCGGCGAACTCGTTCTACACCTGCCGGAGAAGAAAAAGGACAAACTCAAGCCCAAGTGGGAGGGTCCCTTCATCATCGACGAAGTTTGCACCAGAGGGGCGTACTGCCTGCGTGATGCATCAGACAATCGATCAGAGCCGAACCCCTGGAACGCGGCCAGACTCCGAAGATTCTATGCCTAGCGCTGAAATCTTGTTCATCTCCTTACCCCTACTGTTTCCGTCATTTTTTCTCTGTCTTTTTCTTTTTTATTTTTAGCTTTAAAAGCTTTCGTGCGGTTAGACCGTACACCCCCGACGCATACATCTTGAAGTATGTACGTCTATTATACCTAGGGGCTTCTTGGACAGAAGCTTGCTATAATTATTTTCTGAGCATCAAGCTCTTCACATATGCGTTTTTCTCCCATATGTACCTTTTCTTCGCCATTATATGCATTGATATGACTTAAGTTTTGGCCAAGCTGGGTCGCATGGCTCCTGTGCTTATGCCCTACGTTCCCGTTAGTTCGGCTAGGCCATAAAGGGAGCACCTCTGGGATTGTTACTGCCTGATCATCCAGATGTGTACCTCAGACTGGGTGAAGCCGAAAGCTATCGTTCTTAAGGGAATATTCGGTCGGTGAACTAAAGATGTTTTTGCATTCATCCCATCATGAGCCCCCAAAAGCTATACACATTGTGATTTCTTCATCACAGTTCAGACATGCACATTGATGCATGCACACCCAAGGAAAGGAACCCTTAATGGAACTATTCTCTCTGGAAGATGTTTCTTACACTCCTAATGTAATATAACATAACTAGCCGGATAATTGTCTGTTCAAGCAACTATGACCCCTACACCTGGTTTCCATGCATACCCGGTCTACTCGGCCGCTCTGGTATTCGGAATCACTCCACACCTTCGGGTCCAGAGGTTGAAGCGAAAAGGTCTGCCATGACAATCATTTTATAATTCAGCTAGAGTTGTGTATGCAAAGGAAAGTACATAGTTACTTAGGACTTAAAAACTTCCTCCTCTATGTCGTCCAGCAGGCTATCTAATTTACAATCCTGCTGGGAATACTTGGCGGCTACTGTTACTTGGTCATATACTAAACTAACGGGAATTTCTTCCCCATCTTACCCTAGCGGTCCGACCCGGGCCATGTGATTTGGATCCAGCTTGGTTGTCACAGCCCCAGATCAGCCCTTGCTTGACTTTGCTTGCTCATCATGTCATCATGTTAAAATTCCTAAGAAACTTGAAATGGGGATTGCCTAAACCCTAGCATTAAAGGAATTCACTAGGTTCAACCAAAATATTCTCAGTGAATCCAAATGGCTTTCAAAAATGTTCATCTTTTCTGGAAAATGCTAGAAGCGATAACCAGAGGTGTTGCACATTTTTCCATGACATATTTGGTCACTGAATTAAATCATTTAGTATTTGCAATTGGGCATTTAAATGCTATATATTATTTTAAGTGCTCAATTAATTCTGAACTTAAAAGTGGGCTATTAGGAATAATCCCAACAGAGCCCACAATTATTTGCAGGATTTTTGGAAACGTTTTAGTATTTTTAATAAAGCCCAACATTTACAGGAAAATAGAAAAGCAAACTAAATGAAAAAAAGAGAGAGAGAGAGAAAGGCCAGGAGGCCACTTACCTGGCTGGGCCGGCCCACCTGGCCTGTGCCAGTCACCATCCTCCTGGCGCCAGAAGGACGCCGGCGTGTCGACGCGCGCGCCCCCGAGCTCCACCTCCTGCTTCGCCGTGGCAGCCTCCTCGATCTTCGAACCGCGCCACAGAGACGCCCAACACCTTCCCTCTCACCCCCATCTCTCTCGTGCCTTTCTCCCTCTCTAGCCCTGCTCCACGTGACCACCGAACACACCCGCCGCCGCCGACGAGCACCACCACGGCCACAGCCACCTCCTCGTCCCTCCCCCGTGTTTGGAAGGTCCGCCGCGACTTCCTCTTCCTCTTCGCCGAGCCACGCAAGCCGAGGATCACCATGCCATCGTCTTCAAGCTCATCACCACCGCATCTACTCGCAGGACTTCGCCAATCGATTCGCCGTCTCCGACGCCTCCCCAAGCCCGCTGATCTGCCATGCGTGTCCACCGTGAGCCCCTGCATCGACCCCCCCTCTTCCCCGCTTTCTCTACTCTCCATAGACGTCGCCCCTTTGCTCGTCGTAGCTGCCGCCACACGGGCTCGTCGCCGGTGCAGCCCCGGTGACCAAATGGTCCCGCACGTGCGTCCGTTCCACTCGCAACGCTCCGTAGAGCAACTCTAGCGCGACAGCCGACTCGTTTGTCAGCCGCAGCGCCAACCCCGCACCCACCCGAACTCCGGCCGACGCTGCGGTGCTCGCCGTCGATGTTTCCGGCCACCCCAAGCCCGGAGACCACAACCATCCGACGCGGCGCATCGCCAGCGCCATAGGGATGCCTTCAGCGCATCGATCCGAGCCTCGTGGAGGGTTTCCGAGCACCTCCAGCATCTCGGGCCTCGTCGGCGGCTAACCGCCGGCAGGTTTGACCCGCTGACCCAGTTTGACCTCGGGTGGGCCCAGTTTGACCCCCTTGGGTCAATGACAGGTGGGGCCAGCCCTGCTAATTAACTAGGATTAGTACTAATTAAACATTAGTTAGTCTAATCACACTGACACGCGGGACCCACTAGTCAGGTTTGACATGGACCGCCCTACATTGACTGCCGACATCACGGTGGCGTCATCTTGTGTGATAATTCTTCTGGAATTTAAATAAATCTTAAATGGTTTATTTATTTCAGAAAATGTTATAAACTTCTAAAAATCATAGAAATTAAACCATAACTCCAAATAAAATAATTTATATATGAAAAATTATCAGAAAAATCCAATATATCCATCTGTACCATTTTAATGCATGTTAGAACAACTTATGACTACTGTTTAGGACAATTCAATTAAATGGCATTTAAATAACCACATGTGAAGTTTGAATTTGAATCTTGGATTCAAACCAACTTCATTTAATCTGGTTTTAGTTGCATTAGCACAAACCACAGCATATTGCCATGTCACATTGATGCATCATATTGTTGCATTGCATTGATTGTGTTTCTTCTTTGGTTGTCAGTGCTTGTTCCCTCCCAGTAGACGTGTACCGACGATGTGATCGATGACACCGATGAACAACTATACTATCTTCAGAAGTGCCAGGCAAGCAAAACCCCCTTGTTCATTCCGATACAATCCCACTCTCTCGCTCCTGCTCTCTTTTACTGCATTAGGACAACATTGATTCAACTGTTACATGCTGCGGTAGTTGAACCCCTTTCCTGTGCATGACCTGTCATTGCCACAGTAAATAGATGAAACCCACTAGCATGAGTAGGAGTTGTTTGAGCCCTGATGTGCCTACTCATTCATGCTTGTTTGTCATGCCTGCTATTGCTTAGAGTTGTGTCAGGTCTGATTCACCAGGGATGAATTGGAGGTGTGTGAACATGTCCTACTGTGTGTGAGCTAAGTGTGTGAACACGATTTGGTAAAGGTAGCGGTGAGAGGCCATGTAGGAGTACATGGTGGGTTGTCTCATTGCAGCCGTCCTCAGGAACTGAGTTCTGTGTTTGTGATCCATCAACAGTTACTACCACACATTGGGCTCCGGGCACTCCAAGCCCTCTCGGCTTATTAATCGCCTCGATCTCTGTCTAGGAGTTGCAACTAGTTTCTGGTGTTTGTAGGATATGTGTTGGAGGCCGTGCGTAGAGCTGACCCTAGGGGTGGGCTATGATGCGGTAGATACACCGTGGCCCGGTGTACCGAGCGCCCGTTCGGTGTCTCGGGAACCCTGCACACATCGTTTGGGGCCGTGAGCGACATCCCGGCTGGATCTCCTTGCGGATGGAACCCGAATAGGCGATAAACCTGGACTAGAGACTTGTGTGATTAGTCAGGTCGTGGCCGACTCCCTCGCCAAGCTTCCGCTTGAAGGTTGCCGAGATACACGATGTGTACATGGTGGTAAGTGGCGAGAGCGTGTGTGAAGAAGTACACCCTTGCAGGGTTATAAATGATCTATTCGAATAGCCGTGTCCGCGGTAATGGACTTCTGGGTTGCCTGTACAGTTCATAGACAAGTGAAAGTGGATACTCTAAAATGCGCAAGATAAGCGTGGGTGCTATGGATGGCGTTCTCGTAGGGAGACGGGAGCGGATCCATAGTGGTGTATTGATATGGTGAATATGTGGACTTGTGTGCGCCACCTCAAAAGAGTTACTTGCAGTCGTAGTTCAGGATAGCCACCGAGTCAAAGCTGGCTTGCTGCAGTCAAACTCCACCACCCCCTTTGTTGATACCGATGCATATGTAGTTAGTTCTGATGTAAGTCTTGCTGGGTACATTTGTACTCACGTTTGCTTAATTTATGTTTTTCAGAGAGACTTCAGTCTCGTTAATAGTTCCACGTGGACTTCGACGTTTAGCTTGATACCTCAGCTACGATCTTGTGCCTCGGCAGGATCTGGTCGATAGTCAGGCTTCTCAGCCTTTTTCATTTGTAGATGTCTGTACTCAGACATGTTAAGCTTCCGCTTGTGCTTTGACTTGTATGCTCTGAATGTTGGGTCATGAGACCCGTGTTTGTAATATTTCGCTCCTCGGAGCCTAATGAATAAATACTTTGAGTCATAGAGTTATGTTGTGATGCCATGTTGTATTTACACATATCGAGCATATTCTGTGTATGATTGAAATGCTTGGTATGTGTGGGATCCGACAATCTAGTTGTTTATCCTTGGCAGCCTCTCTTATGGGGAAATGTAGTCTAGTGCTTCCTTGAGCCATAGTTGTCCGCTACTGCCGGTTCACGGAGTCCTGCTAGCCCAAGCACTATTGCTCGGGACACTTATTTGGGCGTCATGTGTTTCACTTCGTTCTGTGTCCGTCCCTTGAAATGTCACGCGGTGACATCCGAGTCTGCCTAGCCTGCTACAGCCCGGGTTCCCGGAGTCCTGTTATCCCAGTGCTACAGCCCGGATTCACACACTGCTGACCGACATGCTCGAAGTTGATTCATGTATGCCTGTCCCCATGGGTTAGTGCCGCTTTGGGTTCACGACTAGCCATGTCGGCCCGGGTTCTCTATCATATGGATGCTAGCGACACTATCATATACGTGAGCCAAAAGGCGCAAACGGTCCCGGGCCATGGTAAGGCGTCACCCGTGGAATACCATGCTTGAGGCCGCAAAGTGATATGAGGTGTTACCGGCTAGATCGATGTGACTTGGAATCGGGGTCCTGGCAACTTTGGTATCAGAGCCTGACTGCCTGTAGGATTACCAAGCCAAACCGGTCGAAGTTGTGTCTAGAAATGCTTTAGTTATATAAGGGAATTGATTGTGGGATGGAACGTAAGGCTCTTTTTACTCCTTTACCCTACGCCCTTCTAATCTGAGTCAACCTCTTCTTCTCTACGGGGATTAAGAACTAGGCCTTCTCATCTATCTATCAGGATGACGTGTTACTAATCCATAGACTTATAGAATTGATAGTTTCAAATCTCAGTTCAGTTTCTACTACTTCCGTATGATCATAGCTGGACTCAGAACCTTGATATTATGATGTTGAGTGGTCATGCCATTATTTTGCAGGATGTCTCAAATCATTTTGAGCATTTACAGCCGTTATGCTGTCTGAGTCATCCCAGATCTCTAAATAGTCTGATACATTTGCAAATCCCTTCTCTCCGTTTCTAATGTTCATTTGGGCCAGATTAATCACACAAATTAGTGTGTTGAGGTACTCCGCTGCCTCGGCATATATGTTGGAGCTATTATTATGAACCTAGGTGTTTTAGGTAGTCACCTAGTAATCTAGCCATGTTTTGTGTTCCCGGTGTGGTGATTCTTGCTATTATTCTCGAAAGCATCCTGTGATGCCATATAGTAGTAGGTATTCTATTCCTGGGTTCTTGAACCCGAGGTTCACCCTACTTACCTCCTGTTGATAGTGTTTGCTAGTTCCTTTAGGATATTATTAACCTTTGCGATAGTCCTCGAGGTCCGTGGTATATCCTTCTTCCAAATACCATGAACCAATAAGGCAGAAGTTCTTTGAATTAAAAGATCACTATCAGAGTACTCTTGAGGAGTTCTCCATTCATAATTGTGACTCTGTCAGTTCTACCTTCTCTGCATGGGTTATCCGGAAGAAATGTTGAGCTTTGCTCGACATACTAATCTATGCATCCACAACTCAGAAAATTATATGTTCCTCGAGTTGTTCCTCCTTAGTTGTATTCTGACCCCGTCTATCAATTGATAGTCAAGGGTATGCGTGCATTCTTTTATCGATGTCCATTACTTTTATGGTCCGTCAAGCCATTCTATCCGGAATGACTTGGAGAAACAAACTCCAGTACCTCATCCATATCTAGGATTGGGTCAAAGCAGTTGTATTCCGCAGATCAAAATGCCAATCCAGCTTTTGGTTCTGTTCTACCCTGAAGTATTGCCCTCTTTATGTCAGGAACGTCATGAGAATTGCACCTTCCCTTATGAATTCTTGACGTAGTGATACTTCTCGCCATCATCATTCGCTCCCCGGTTTCGTGTTATTGCAACCGGAATACCGACAAGTGAACCGTGATGTGTGAAATCAATACTCCTAGCAACTAGTTGCTTGGTAGTAAACGGGCAATACTCTTATTCTTAGCGTGTTGGTTATTGAATCATCATTTCTAAGATAGATTGTGCTACCTAGTCCTTATTTCTGATGCACCCTTCGATCAATGAGTTAGGATTGTGTCAATCCCTCACTCTTTTGATCATATCATCTTGCCCTGAAAGGCAAGGTTGCTCTCGAGCTTAGTAACATACCGGTGGTTCGTGATTTTCCGAATATCTTCTCGGAAGTATTACCAGGTTGTCCTCTGACTGTTATGTTGAGCTCGTGATCAAGTTGGTTTCTTGTGAACCACCCTTTCTCCAAGAATCTGTGTTGGATACCCCTGAGCCAGTTGGTTGAGCTAAACAACGACTTGGAGAGTTGGAAGATAAAAGCTTGTCCGACTTAGTTCATCACTAAGGGATATCCTTGTGTGTGTGTGTGTGTGTGTGTGTGTGTTGAAGAAAGATGATATCTTCGTTGATTGATCCTCGTGATCAGTTGTCGGTGCTATCGTCTTATCCAACCCTTGATTTGAGTATGGGATATTGTCAAGTCAAATCAGAACCAACGATATTCGTAATGTTGTCTTACTCGTGGTTGATTCCTCGAGCATACACCGTTATACTCTTTGGGTCTGACCAATGCTATCACCTTGTTCACATGATGGTGGAAGTCGATGATATGGAAATTCGATGAGTTCTTTGTTGAGCCCATCAGTGACATCTTGTCTCCTCCATGATTCATGCTGAACATCAAGTTAGTGTTGGAAAATTTTGTAAGCAATGCCTTCGTGTTCCGTTCATGAAGCTTATGCTTGGATGGAAAAAGTGACTTTCTCCAAGTTCACGTGCATTAGGTGTAAGTTGCCGCCATGAATTTGAGCAAGGTTTGTTTTGCTTCTCTTGGAATCATCCCAGGTCAATCATGCACGTGCGAAGTATTCTATGGTCTGATAGACTGATCATCTTCATTCCACATGAAATCCGTAGCACATCAAGCCACTGATTGATTTGTTCAAGGAAAAGAAGTTCCTTCTCAAGAGCAAGACTTATACAAGGACCTCGATATTCTCGATGATGGTTCCCCACCTGAACTCGGTAGCATTTTGTTGTAAGACTACTATGTGGTCATGCTTGTCTTGGACAGCGTGTTCATAGGTTTGTAGCAGAACCAGCTCATGTTCTAGAGCTTGCTATTGTAGTTCATTTCCTGCGAATCTTGCAACGTCATCTCGTCGATTTGTGTTGCAACCTTTCCTTTTCAGACATGCTGTCTGAAATATCATGTTACCAACCAGATCTGAATCTTAGGTAGATATGATGGTTGGAACTTTTCCAAGATCTATGATATAGGTCCCGACAAGGTTGATGTTCTGGCTGACACACCTAGCCGGAAGATCTATTATTGTAGTATCTTGATTAAGCAATCTGATCATTCTCTCCATGAGGATTTCGTGCGACTTATTCTAGAAGTTGTTCCTTATGGATCCTTTGTCCTCCCGAAGTCCGACCTATACTTGATGACCACGTTAATGCTTTAAGTATGATTGTGGTATGTAGAACATCAAGGAGAACATTAGAAGCGGAGTGCTAAATGTCTCTCGGTCGATCATCCAGATTCTGTTTCCTTAGCCCCGCTAAGGGGAAGTCTGAGAAGGTGTTATCTTCCTTTGTATCTGCATCATCCATCACTATTCATCATGGTAGTATGAGGTGTAGCCAGGATCCTCGGCATGGATGTTGGTAAAACCCTGATGAATTTGGAAATGCTCAAGTTCTTGAAGGCATGCTCAGGCACTAGGTTACATCCTCGGTATCAATTGGAATGTGCCTTCCATTTGCCGAATTGCCCTATAACCGTAGTTTCCTTTCCAAACTGAGTATGCCATTTCTTCGAATTCCTTTAAACGATCGTTTGTGAATTGCCATTAGCCTGGTATGAAGAGCTTCAATAATCCTTTTCGATAGAGTTTCTTTCTATCATCGTCGTGTTAGCTGAAGATCTCGAAAGCAAAGATGTCAAGACCAATCTGGAGCAATGAATCAATATCAACGATGAGGGCAGTTGGATCATGAAGATCGTGATAGCTTTGCGTCCCCTCTGTCTTCTTACCTCACGTCTTGAATCTCGGGACGAGATTCTTGTTTAGTAGGGGTGAGCTGTCACAGCCCCAGATCAACCCTTGCTTGACTTTGCCTGCTCATCATGTCATCATGTTTAAATTCCTAAGAAACTTGAAATGGGGATTGCCTAAACCCTAGCATTAAAGGAATTCACTAGGTTCAACCAAAATATTCTCGGTGAATCCAAATGGCTTTCAAAATGTTCATCTTTTACGGAAAATGCTAGAAGCGATAACCAGAGGTGTTGCACATTTTCCATGACATATTTGGTCCTGAATTAAATCATTTAGTATTTGCAATTGGGCATTTAAATGCTATATATTATTTTAAGTGCTCAATTAATTCTGAACTTAAGTGTGGGCTATTAGGAATAATCCCAACAGAGCCCACAATTATTTGCAGGACTTTTGGAAACGTTTTAGTATTTTTAATAAAGCCCAACATTTACAGGAAAATAGAAGAGCAAACTAAATGAAAAAGAGAGAGAGAGAGAGAGAAAGGCCAGGAGGCCACTTACCTGGCTGGGCCGGCCCACCTGGCCCGTGCCAGTCACCCTCCTCCTTGCACCAGAAGGACGCCGGCGTGTTGATGCGCACGCGCCCGAGCTCCACCTCCTGCTTCACCGTGGCAGCCTCCTCGGTCTTCGAACCGCGCCACGGAGACGCCCAACACCTTCCCTCTCACCCCATCTCTCTGGTGCCTTTCTCCCTCTCTAGCCTTGCTCCACACGACCACCGAACACACCCGCCGCCGCCGACGAGCACCACCACGGCCACAGCCACCTCCTCGTCCCTCCCCCGTGTTTGGAAGGTCTGCCGCGACTTCCTCTTCCTCTTCACCGAGCCACGCAAGCCGAGGATCACCACGCCATCGTCTTCGAGCTCGTCACCACCGCATCTACTCGCCGGACTTCGCCAGTCGATTCGCCGTCTCCGACGCCTCCCCGAGCCCGCTGATCTGCCCTGTGTGTCCACCGTGAGCCCCTGCATCGCCCCCCTCTTCCCCGCTTTCTCTACTCTCGATAGACGTCGCCCCTTTGCTCATCGTAGCCGCCGCCGCACGGGCTCATCGCCGGTGAAGCCCCGGTGACCAAATGGTCCCGCACGTGCGTCCATTCCACTCGCAACGCTCCGTAGAGCAACTCTAGCGCGACAGCCGGCTCGTTTGTGAGCCGCAACGCCAACCCCGCACCCACCCGAACTCCAGTCGCCGCTGCGGTGCTCGCCGTCGATGTTTCCGGCCACCCCAGGCCCAGAGACCACAACCATCCGACGCGGCGCATCGCCAGTGCCATAGGGATGCCTTCAGCGCATCGATCCGAGCCCCGTGGAGGGTTTCCGAGGACCTCCAGCATCTCGGGCCTCGCCGGCGGCTAACCGCCGGCAGGTTCGACCCGCTGACCCAGTTTGACCTCGGGTGGGCCCAGTTTGACCCCCCTGTGTCAATGACAGGTGGGGCCAGCCCTGCTAATTAACTAGGATTAGTACTAATTAAACATTAGTTAGTCTAATCACACTGACACGCGGGACCCACTGGTCAGGTTTGACCTGGACCGACCCTGTTGACCACGGACATCACAGTGACGTCATGCTGACGCAGTAATTCTTCTGGAATTTAAATAAATCTAAAATGGTTTATTTATTTCAGAAAATGTTATAAACTTCTTAAAATCATAGAAATTGAACCATAACTCCAAATAAAATAATTTATATATGAAAAATTATCAGAAAAATCCATTCTATCCATCTGTACCATTTTCATGCATGTTAGAACAACTTATGACTACTGTTTAGGACAATTCAATTAAATGGCATTTAAATAACCACATGTGAAGTTTGAATTTGAATCTTGGATTCAAACCAACTTCATTTAATCTGGTTTTAGTTGCATTAGCACAAACCACAGCATATTGCCATGTCACATTCATGCATCATATTGTTGCATTGCATTGATTGTGTTTCTTCTTTGGTTGTCGGTGCTTGTTCCTCCCGATGAGCGTGTCTGCAAGCGATGTGATCGATGACACCGATGAAGAACTATATTATCTTGAAGTGCGGGCAAGCAAAACCCCTTGTTCATTCGATACAATCCCACTCTCTCGCTCCTGCTCTCTTTTACTGCATTAGGACAACATCGATTTAACTGTTACATGCTGCGGTAGTTGAACCCCTTTCCTCTGCATGACCTGTCATTGCCACAGTAAATAGATGAAACCCACTAGCATGAGTAGGAGTTGTTTGAGCCCTGATGTGCCTACTCATTCATGCTTGTTTGTCATGCCTGCTATTGCTTAGAGTTGTGTCAGGTCTGATTCACCAGGGATGAATTGGAGGTGTGTGAACATGTCCTACTGTGTGTGAGCTAAGTGTGTGAACATGATTTGGTAAAGGTAGCGGTGAGAGGCCATGTAGGAGTACATGGTGGGTTGTCTCATTGCAGCCGTCCTCAGGAACCGAGTTCCGTGTTTGTGATCCGTGAACAGTTACTACCACACATTGGGCTCCGGGCACTCCAAGCCCTCTCGGCTTATTAATCGCCTCGATCTCTGTCCAGGAGTTGCAACTAGTTTCTGGTGTTTGTAGGATATGTGTTGGAGGCCGTGCGTAGCGCTGACCCTAGGGGTGGGCTATGATGCGGTAGATACACCATGGCCCGGTGTACCGAAGCGCCCGTTTGGTGTCTCGGGAACCCACACACATCGTTTGGGGCCGTGGCGACACCCGCCGGATCTCCTTGCGGATGGAACCCGAATAGGCGATAAACCTGGACTAGAGACTTGTGTGATTAGTCGGTCGTGGCCAACTCCTCGCCAAGCTTCCGCTTGAAGGTTGCCGAGATACGATGTGTACATGGTGGTAAGTGGCGAGGCGTGTGTGAAGAAGTACACCCTGCAGGGTTATAAATGATCTATTCTAATAGCCCCGTCATGGTAATGGACTTACGGGTTGCTGTACAGTTCATAGACAAGTGAAAGTGGATACTCTAAAATGCGCAAGATAAGCGTGAGTGCTATGGATGGCGTTCTCGTAGGGAGACGGGAGCGGATCCATAGTGGTGTATTGATATGGTGAATATGTGGACTCGTGTGCGCCACCTCAAAAGAGTTACTTGCAGTCGTAGTTCAGGATAGCCACCGAGTCAAAGCTGGCTTGCTGCAGTCAAACTCCACCACCCCCTTTGTTGATACCGATGCATATGTAGTTAGTTCTGATGTAAGTCTTGCTGGGTACATTTGTACTCACGTTTGCTTAATTTATGTTTTGCAGAGAGACTTCAGTCTTGCTAATAGTTCCGCGTGGACTTCGACGTTTAGCTTGATACCTCAGCTACGATCTTGTGCCCTCGGCAGGATCTGGTAGATAGTCAGGCTTCTCAGCCTTTTTCATTTGTAGATGTCTGTACTCAGACATGTTAAGCTTCCGCTTGTGCTTTGACTTGTATGCTCTGAATGTTGGGTCATGAGACCCGTGTTTGTAATATCTCGCTCCTCGGAGCCTAATGAATAAATACTTTGAGTCGTAGAGTTATGTTGTGATGCCATGTTGTATTTACACATATCGAGCATATTGTGTGTATGATTGAAATGCTTGGTATGTGTGGGATCCGACAATCTAGTTATTTATCCTTGGCAGCCTCTCTTATGGGGAAATGTAGTATAGTGCTTCCTTGAGCCATAGTAGTCCGCTACAGCCCGGTTCACCGGAGTCCTGCTAGCCCAGCACTACTGCTCAGGACACTTGACTGGCCGGCATGTGTTTCACTTCGTTCATGTGTCTGTCCCTTCGAGGAAATGTCACGCGGTGACATCCGGAGTCCTGCCTAGCCTGCTACAACCCGGGTTCCCGGAGTCCTGTTAGCCAGTGCTACAGCCCGGATTCACACGCTTCTTTGGTGACATGCTCAAGTTGATTCATGTATGCCTGTCCCCATGGGTTAGTGCCACTTTGGGTTCACGACTAGCCATGTCGGCCCGGGTTCTCTATAATATGGATGCTAGCGACACTATCATATACGTGAGCCAAAAGGCGCAAACGGTCCCGGGCCATGGTAAGGCGTCACCCGTGGGAATACCTTGCGTGAGGCCGCAAAGTGATATGAGGTGTTACCGGCTAGATCGATGTGACTTGGAATCGGGGTCCTGACATTGGTATACCGTGTTTTCACCATGGCCCAGGCCTCTTGCGCACCCTCTCGGCAGGCCGATATCTTCCATAGTTGGATATGCCGCCGCGCTCCCTTGAACAGCTCTACAAGCTCCTCCATACTCCCTGGAGGGGAGGCGGATCGCCGTAAGGCCTTGGCTACACTCCTCATTTCCTGCCGAGCTTGCTTGTGCAATTGCGACAACCCTTGCAGAAGATCACTTGATGATCCGGACACCTCCTCTTCGGGACGGCCCATCAACATACCTGCAATCATAGCTATATCAGCTACTTTTACCTCCAAACTATTATAAGGTAAGATCCGGCCACATACTGAATATGCCTCCTTGTAGCTTTTTATTCTCCTTCACAGAGTGGGCTAGCTGGGCCCGCACATCTTTCAGTTCTTCGCCCAGTTTGGTGTTTGAGTCCTGGTTTATTTTTCTCCTCTCTGACTCGGGTCAGGGATCGCCTGCGGCGTGTAGTCTTTCTTTCTCTCCCGCTTGAGCGGTTTTCAACTTCTCTTCTAGTTGACCTGATGATCCTATTATGAGATAAGCAACAATATTAGCACAGCTATTGTATAATTGTTATTCCTCGATGGAGGGGATCATTACCAGAAGATGCCTTCTCGGACACTTTCAGCTCGGCGGTAGCAGCATTTAGCTGTGTCCGACACTGCTCCAACTCTTGAGCTAGCAGGTTGTTCCTCTCAGTTCGAACCTGGTTATACATCGATCCATAAATCACTTGTGCCAACTGCTTTCAGTCTCGGGGGCTACTAGCATGTGGTTATCCTTTTCGGACAAAATAAACCTTACCCGCGCATCCGTTAAATGCTGCTTTGTGGCTCTGCCAAGCCCATCTCGAGCAGCTCGGATGTATGCGTCAGCCAAGCTGAAGGCATCAAACGCCTCTTTTGAGAAGCCAGGGTCCCGTAAAATGGCCCTCCGTCGCCGATGATTCATGGCGCTCTCCACTTCCGAGTTGGTAACGGACATATCTTCCGAGCCCTCGGCCAAAGGACTGTCCGATGTCATTCCCGTATCGGCCCCTGTCTTTCCGGCAAGGTCCGCACCCCGGCTCTTGGGAGTACGACTGGCTGAATTCCGGACATAGTTCGGTGAACCTTTTTCCTAATATAGGACAAACATAATGATCACAGTTGGATGTGACTGCTAATGCATAATTTCAAATTCATACCTCTTTGACGAAGGCCCGATCGTGTCTTCATTGGCCCTCCTTCTAGAGGCCTTGCTCGGCGCAGGAGCCGCTCTCTTCGGAGTCGCCCCCAGGGTAGCATGACGTGCCGAACGCCTCCCCTTTGGAGCATGAGACAGTGCGGGTGAGGCAGGGCGAGGAAACTCTTTCAGGGGAGATTTCTCCTGATGACTTACGTGGGAAGCAGGAAGAAGACCAGGAAAATCGGCGACAATGGCCACTTCTGTACCATCGTAACTTGCCTGGTAAAACACCCCTTCCGCAAGTACCACAAATATATCCGGGTCCTCTTCGAACCCAGGATCAAGCTCCCGGTCGTGGTTCTCTGGCTGTGGGGCGGGGCTGAGGAGCCCCTCGGTGATCTTTCGCCAGTGCTGTTATAAACAGATGGACTAAGAATTCATTAAAGGTGACTTGGAAAGCGGAATGAGTAAAAGTAGAGGGGTCAGGACTTACCCAGCTAGGAGGGTTATACATGGAGTACCCATCTGTGCGATTGATGCAAAGAAATTCCTCTTCCTCCCCTTTGAACAGCTCGGCCAGTATCTTGGCCACAGCTGCGGGGGTATCTGGACCTTTTCGACCGCAGCGGGAGGCGTCATCCTCCCCATTGTAGTGCCACATTAGGAGCCCTCTATATTGAAGCGGCTGAACCCCCCGCACTATGGAGGTTGCCATTACCTCCACTATTGTTAATCCGGACTGGGCGAGCGTCTTTATCTCGCCCATGAGCTGACAAACTTCCGCACTATCGTCCTCTTCAAGACTTTGGGGACGCCAACTGTGGCGTTTCTTCAGCGGAACGCTAGCGAATTCGGGAAGACCCTTTCGAACTGGGTCAGGGAGTGCGACGTCCTCGATGTAGAACCATTCGGAAGGCCATTCTTCAGATGCCTTCCGTGGTGTGCCGGGCAGGTATCCGGTATTGGCGACACGCCACACTTCGGCTCCGCCCACTTCAAATATTGACCCCTCGTGGTTACGCGGGACAAGGCAAAACAACTTTCTCCACAGGCCGGAGTAAATTTATGCAGCTGGAGTCCATAGTATTCCAAAAGCCCCCGGAGGAACGGATGGATTGGAAATCCGACGCCCCTTAGCAGATAGGGGATGAAACACACTCGCTCCCCTCGGATGGATTGGGGGAAGTCCTCCGCCTGGGTCTCGCCATTAAAGGAGGCCATCCCTGCTCGAACAGGGACCAGATCAACAGGGGGAAGAAATCTATCACAGCCTGGATTTTGGCCCTTTTCTTTTTCTTTCAATTTAATTGGTTTTTGCTCTGTTTTTTCCTCTTTTCGGAGTAGTTCTGTGGCCTTGCCACCTGGGAAATCATCCTCATTCCCCCCTCCCAAGTGGCTCATCATTCTCAAAACCTTGCCAATCTCATGTCACTTCACTGCTTGATCAAACCCTAATTTCTTTTTCTCAGGAATATTCCTTTTTCTATTAAAGGAATAACCCTGTCTGCCCTAGGTTGTGAAGCAACCTATATTTCTGTCCATCCAAAAATTTCCAAATAATTATCATAATTCCTTTGGGTCATATATTGCTCAAATATGTCCAAACTTTCCTGTTCTAGCCCAAGAACAATTCTCCAAAAATTATTCTTCATTTCTGTCCAGTGTGTCTTTCTGTGAAGTAAGTGCCACCTATCCTTTCCTGATTGCCCCCAAACCTTTTGGGCATTTTATTATGTCCAAATAATTGCCTCATGCCGAAATTCAACTTTATTTGCCTAGCCCATCTTCCTCAGTGATTTTTCAAAGTTTCTGTCAAACAGAAGCTAGTGTGAAGGAAGTGCTAGCTAGGAGTACCCAAATAAGTTGAAATTTTGCATGCCTCTTCATGAGCTCATATAATTAGCCTCCTCCAAATTTCAGCTCCATCCCTTGATCTATGTGAGCACAAGACCAAATCTTTGATTCTGGCAATATTTTCAGGTTGTGAAGAAAGTGCATTTTATATTGCTTCATTATTTCTGAGAAAATACCAGATTGTTCTACTACCAAAATAACATCTGTCCACCCAATTTGGGATCATTTTCATTGAGCCATTTGTTCACCAAAATTATTCCAAGATTCTGGTCAGTGAAGATAGCTGTGAAGGAAGTACCATTTTGGTGAATCCAATTGGTATGAAATTTTTACAGCTTCTTACTATGACCAAATAACTATGCCTTGATTTCAGCTCAATTGGCCTCACCATATGAGTCCATCATCCACATTTTGATTCTGGACCAGCTTATGTGGTTGTTAAACAAGTACATTAAATATTGATCCAAATCTTCTCAAAGTTACCAGGACGAAAGTCCTTCTTACCTTAAACCTTGTAGACAACTCCCTTGCTCCCAATCTCCTTCCTGTTGATCAGCAGTTCACGACCAAGTTTACTGCCGGAAACTTCATAGGTTACTTACCATTTAACCAGATCCTTTTTCACCAATCTACCACTGCAGTTGAACCCTCCCCTGGAAGAACTTACCCCTAGACAATATTTTTCAAGCCCATCTCCCCCGCTACATGCCAGTGCACACGGTGACCGCGTTAATGGCATCACAGTGCACGTGCTCTGTGTGCAGTGGCCGCGTCCAGTGGCCGTTTGTGCCGCGGCACCTCATCATCTCGTCGCCTTCGCGCGTGTGACCGTGTCCACTGTCTTCCTCTCGTCGTCGCCGTTCCTCTGGACCCCTTTCCCCCTCCGTCTGTTTCCTCACCTATGCTCGTCGCCGAATGCCCACGGGGGCACAGTGCTCCGTTTGGCTCTGAGCTCACTGCGGCCTCTTCCTTTGCTCTCCAATGTCGTATACCTCTCTGTGACCTCTGCATCAATGCTTCGTCGTCTTCCTGTGCCCGCCCGTGCTCGCTGAGCTAGCCAGAGCTTTGGCCGAGCTCGAGTGGCGGCACTCGGCCACGGCCTCCCTCGCCCGCCTATAAATGGCCCTCCCCGCGGCCTCCCGAGAGCCGCATCGACCTCACCCCGCCTCAGAAAGCCTCCTCGACCTCTCCCACGAGCTCCAGGGGCTCTCCTCGCCTCTGTTGGCCACCATGGCCGCCACGGTCATCCGCCTAAATTCCCTCGAGGCCGAGCCCATCCCTCCTCCTTTCCACCTCCACAAGAGTTCCTCAACCCCGGCGAACCCCTCCCGAACCCTGCCTCTCCTTGCCCTCCACCGTAGCCCCGATTCCATCTTCGCCGTCGCCGCCGTCCGTCTCTGGAGCCGGAGCCCTGCTCCCTCTGCTGCTTCTCGGCGGGAAAGAACCAGCCGGGTGGATGCGGCTCTTCTTCCTGGCCACTCCAGTGGCCGGAGTGTCGCCCCTCCCTCTGCTCCATCGGGCGTCGATGGAGAAGGAAGATGCTGCCCCGTCAGCTGTCTAGTGGAGCCCCGGGCCCTGCATGTCGGTCTTTTAGGCATTGACTCGGTCCGGTCCACTTGGATAAGTGGCGGGCCCCGCCTGTAAGTCCCCACGTTGACCCGAGCTGCTGAGGTGGATAAGTGAAAGCGTATTCTGGGGAATACGTTTTCCTACACCGAAAGCGCATTCCGTTTCTTCTTCAGCCCGAAATACGTTTTCAGTTTAGTGAAAGCGTATTTCTCGAATTGCGATTTCTGTTTTTCTGTCCAGGCCCTGTTTGAAAATATTTTCATTACAGATAGGTCCCTGGCAGAAAACACTTTACAACTTTTCAACCACAACTCCAAATGAGGTGAATCCAAAGCCCACTTCTTTGTTTCGTCGAGCCCGTTCTATTGGTATCATTTTTCATTATGTTTCAACATTCTAAAACTGACCATTTTGCCCTTGCCGTTAACCAGCCCCTTTCGGAGAGAAGTGTTTCCGGTAAATCTTTCTGCGATGTTTCCGCATTTCTCCCTGGTGCATTCTTCATCCCCGGGCAAGCCACAACCACCATTTGCATGATAGCCATGCAGTAGCATTGGTTTACAACTTGAATCTTTAATAACTGTATGTTTGTTTGCTACTGCTGTCGTTATTTCAATTATGTTTATGGATCAGTGGTTACCGTCTTGCTATGTTTTCTTACACTCTGTTATCATGTTATACTTTCTAGTATTACTTTCATATTGTCATGCTTGATAATAGTACATGTTGGTTGGTCATGTTCTTCAGTGCATGACCAACGTCGGTTACCGAGTACCGTTGATAGGCATTTTTCCTTTGCTGTTAATTGGTTAAGTGATTACTAGGTTATGGTATTGATGTGTTCTTGCATGATATTTATTGTTGATGCTAGTGGTCATGTTATGCTATGACTAGTGTTGTACTCATAATAATGCTCATCATTATGCCATGCTCAGTTGGATATGATTCATTGTTGATATGGTGGATAGTTATGTTGTACCCGCATGCTTATGTTGATATCATGCTCATGCATTGTAATGGCATCATGTTAGTTTATCATGGCTCAGCATATTTGCATTCAAGTTTAACCGGATTAAATTGAACTTGAACAACTATTGGCTGAGTCATGGTGCCACCATATCGAGCTGACCAGTGCAACCACGCCTACCTTTATGGGAATGTCCTAACTGGGTCTATTGTCGTGCCTCTGCCGGTGCCTCCCACGCGGGAAGGTTATGGGCGCACGCTACCTTGATTAGGTAGGCGGACACAAGCCTTGTGTGCCCGTAGTTGTTGTAGCTGGCTTGTCCCCGTTTGGGACCGTTTTTGCCACGATGGTGGCCTTTGGTGCCTTTGGTAGGCACGGGGCCACCCAGGACTTAGCCTAGTGGGGAGTGAGTCGGAGTGGCCGTGAGAGTGTCATGGAAATAGGACGGTTTTGTCGGAACGCCGTTGGTCCACCCGAATGGGAGTGCGAGGCCATGGGTTCCGTGGTGTGGGTACAGTGTACTAACCTCTGCAGAGTGTATACTAAATCTATCGATAGCCGTGCCCGTGGATAAGGGCCCAGTTCATGTCGGTCACACTATGGGTCAACAGTAATAATAATAATGTGCTTAATAACAAACCCGGTTCGATGATGAGATAAGTTGGTTATGTCATCCGTGAATGATCACCGTTTGGTTACGAGGTAACCCGTTGAGCACAGAGTGGTTCCATTTGTGATCCGTGAATGATCACCGTTTGGTTACGAGGTAACCCGTTGAGCCTAGAGTGGTTCCGTTTGTGATTCGTGAATGATCACTGTGGTATCAAGGATACCGAGTTGTTGGATATTCGTGATGTTGTGCGAGAATCGTGGGTAAAGATCAAGCTCCTTGTGGTCCTTTAACGATTACTACGGTATTGTTTATACCAAGCTTGATTTGATCCTGAGACGATCGTGTGATGTCTGAGGCAAGTGTTGGTTACGAGGTAACCCGAACAGAGTAAGTTGGTGCATGATAACGTCATCATGTTGCATGATAGTGCCATCATGTTTATATGTTCATGCCATGCCCATATTGCTCTAGCTGTATCATGTTCATGTTGTTCATGCCATGCTATCCTTATGATCTCATGATAATTCCTGCTTAACCTGTAATTGCCATGCTGTTGTTTGTCTTGAATGCTTCTAGTTATTGTGAGCTTGCCAGTACATTCAATGTACTGACCTGGCATGTCATGCCAGTTTGCAGGTCATGCCGGATTTGATTGCTTGCTTGTCATGATTTCCGTTCATGCGAGCTAGGATAAGCGTTCCAACCAGAGTCCCTCCAGAGTGGAGTTCACCACCGTCGTCGTTGTTCCGCTGCCAGTAGTTTTTTCGCTACTTCGAGTTGTTCTGCTGCTTGCATAGAGCAATTGAGGATGGCGTAGTGTCGCCGTGCCGATGTTATTCATTGTAATATCGGAGACCTTGTATTCATATTCGTGTAATAATAGAAAGCTGGTTTGTTCTATGCTTGATACTTCTCCGTCGTATCTACTTCTCCAAACACTTTTGCCCTTGTTTTGGACTCTAACTTGTATGATTCGAATGGAACTAACCCGGACTGACGCTGTTTTCAACAGAATTGCCATGATGTTGTTTTATGTGCAGAAAACAAAATTTCTCGGAATGACCTGAAACTCCACGGAATATCTTAGAATAAATAATAAAAAATCCTCGCCAAAGATGAAGATCAGGGGGCCCACACCCTGTCCACGAGGGTGGGGAGCGCGCCCCCTACCTCGTGGGCCCCCTGGAGACCCTCCGACGCCAACTCCAACTCCATATATTGGCTTTCGGGGAGAAAAAAATCAGAGAGAAAGTTTCACCGCGTTTTATGATACGGAGCCGCCGCCAAGCCCTAAGCTCTCTCGGGAGGGCTGATCTAGAGTCCGTTCGGGGCTCCGGAGAGGGGATTAAATCGCCGTCGTCATCATCAACCATCCTCCATCACCAATATCATGATGCTCACCGCCATGCGTGAGTAATTCCATCGTGAGGCTTGCTGGATGGTGATGGGTTGGATGAGATTTATCATGTAATCGAGTTAGTTTTGTTAGGGTTTGATCCTAGTATCCACTATGTTTCGAGATTGATGTTGCTATGACTTTGCTATGCTTAATGCTTGTCACTAGGGCCCGAGTGCCATGATTTCAGATCTGAACCTATTATGTTTTCATGAATATATGTGTGTTCTTGATCCTATCTTGCAAGTCTATAGTCACCTATTATGTGTTATGATCCGACAACCCCGAAGTGACAATAATCGGGATACTTCTCGGTGATGACCATAGTTTGAGGAGTTCATGTATTCACTATGTGCTAATGCTTTGTTCCTGTTCTCTATTAAAAGGAGGCCTTAATATCCCTTAGTTTCCATTAGGACCCCGCTGCCACGGGAGGGTAGGACAAAAGATGTCATGCAAGTTCTTTTCCATAAGCACGTATGACTATATTCGGAATACATGCCTACATTATATTGATGAATTGGAGCTAGTTCTGTGTCACCCTATGTTATGACTATTACATGACGAACCGCATCCACCATAATTATCCATCACTGATCCAGTGCCTATGAGCTTTCCATATATTGGTTTATGCTTATTTACTTTTCCGTTGCTACTGTTACAATCACTACAAAAATACCAAAAACATTACTTTTGTTGTCTTTACTTTTGTTACCGTTACCACCGCTATCATATTACTTTGCTACTAAACACTTTGCTGCAGATACTAAGTTTCCAGGTGTGGTTGAATTGACAACTCAGCTGCTAATACTTGAGAATATTCTTTGGCTCCCCTTGTGTCGAATCAACAAATTTGGGTTGAATACTTTACCCTCGAAAACTGTTGCGATCCCCTATACTTGTGTGTTATCAAGACCCTTTTCTGGCGCCGTTGCCGGGGAGCATAGCTCTATTCTTTGAGTCACTTGGGATTTATATCTGCTGGACACTATGAAGAACTTGAAAGACGCTAAGACAACAATTTATCCCTCAACTACGAGGGAGGTAAGGAACTGCCATCTAGCTCGCACTTGATTCACCTTCATTATGAGTAAGCTAGCGACACCTAAACCTGCTTCTGCTATTCGCTCCGATATGTCGCATGTTATTGATGATGCTACTTCTGCTATGCATGGTACTTATGATGAAACTACTTCTATGCTTGATACCACTGTGCCCCTTGGTGAATTTCTAGATGAACAAATTTCTAGGTCTAGAGAAAGAGAAACTATTGAACTTGAATACGATGATGAAAGTGATGATGAAAATATGCCTGCTATTCCTGAGGGTTATCTTTTTGATGCTGAATCTTCTACAACTATTTTTGCTTGTAAGGATAGATATGTACTTAAAAGGCTGCTAGTTAAATGGGGTAAAGAATCTCTTAGAGACAGAATGAAACCCGGCCCTGCTTTTGCTACTTCACCTATTTGTGTTCCCGATAAGGATTATTATGAATTCTCTGTTGATCCAGATATAATTACTTTGGTTGAATCTAATCCTTTTTGTGGCTATGAATCTGAAACTGTTGTGGCACATCTTACTAAGTTAAATGATATAGCTGCCCTGTTTACTAATGATGAGAGATCGCGCTACTTTTACATACTCAAAATATTTCCGTTCTCGTTAAAGGGTGATGCTAAGATATGGTTTAATTCTCTTGATCCTGGTTGTGTGCCTAGTCCCCAGGATATGATTTATTACTTCTCTGCTAAATATTTCCCTGCTCATAAGAAACAAGCTGCTTTGAGGGAAATATACAACTTCGTGCAAATTAAAGAAGAGAGTCTCCCACAAGCTTGGGGGAGGCTTCTCAAGTTACTTAATGCTTTGCCTAATCATCCTCTTAAGAAACCTGAAATACTTGATATCTTCTATAATGGACTAACCGATGCTTCCAGAGATTACTTGGATAGTTGTGCTGGTTCTCTTTTCAGGGAAAGAACACCGGATGAAGCTGAAATTCTATTGAATAATATGCTGACAAATGAATCTATTCCCAAACCAACTCCGAAGAAGAGAGGTGTTCTATTTCTCAGTCCCAAAGATATGCAAGAGGCAAAGAAATCTATGAAAGAAAAAGGTATTAAAGCTGAAGATGTTAAGAATTTACCTCCTATTGAAGAAATACATGGTCTTAATTTACCGCCTGTTGAAGAAGTGTATGATCTCAATTCCTTATTCACTGAAGAACCTCCTGATCCCGATATCCCGACACAGGTAGTAAAGGTAAATTCTCCCTATAGATATGATAAAGCTGAAGTCCCTCCTACTAAAATTGCTAGTCAGTGCTTGGATGAGTTTGATAACTTTACGTTTAAGCAAGATGACTTTAATGCTTATTTTGGTAGACAATTAAAACAAAATACCTATATGATTAGACACTTGGGTGATTATATGGCTAATATTAGAGGTGAACTTAAACTTGTTAGCAAACATGCTTCTATGGTTACCACTCAAGTAGAACAAGTACTTAAAGCTAAGAAAGAAGTGCTTGATGAAATGAATAGTAAGAAAAATGATTATGCTGTTAGAGTGGCTACTAGAACTGGTAGAATGACTTAGGAACCTTTGTATCCTGAAGGCCACCCTAAGAGAATCGAGAAAGATTCTCAGAGAAATAATATTGATGCACCTAGTTCTTCTAAAAGGAAGAAAAAGAAAAATGATAGGACTTTGCAAACTTCTAGTGAACCTATTGCTGAACCACCTGAGAATCCAAATGATATCTCTATGTGCGATTTGAAACACAATCGGTAATGAACATGAACCTAGTGAACATGTTAATGATGATGTTCATGATGATGCTCAACCTAGTAATGATAATGAAGTAGAAGTTGAACCTGTTGTTGATCTTGATAACCCACAATCAAAGAATCAACGTTATGATAAGAGAGACTTTGTTGCTAAGAAACATGGTAAAGAAAGAGAACCATGGGTTCAGAAACCCATGCCTTTTCCTCCCAAACCATCCAAGAAAAAGGATGATGAGGATTTTGAGCGCTTTGCTGAAATGATTAGACCCATCTTTTTGCGTATGCGATTGACTGATATGCTCAAAACAAGCCCTTATGCTAAATATATGAAAGATATTGTTACTAATAAAAGAAAGATACCGGAAGCTGAAATTTCCACCATGCTTGCTAATCATACTTTTAAGGGTGGAATACCAAAGAAACTTGGAGATCCAGGAGTACCTACTATACCATGCTCCATTAAAAGTAATTATGTTAAAACTGCTTTATGTGATCTTGGAGCCGGTGTTAGTGTTATGCCTCTCTCTTTATATCGTAGACTTGACTTGAATAAGTTGACACCTACTGAAATATCTTTGCAAATGGCTGATAAATCAACTGCTATACATGTTGGTATTTGTGAGGATGTGCCTGTTGTGGTTGCAAACGTTACTATTTTAACGGACTTTGATATTCTTGATATTCCAGAGGATGATAGTATGTCTATTATTCTTGGAAGACCTTTCCTTAATACTGCAGGGGCTGTTATTGATTGCAACAAAGGCAATGTCACTTTTCATGTTAATGGTAATGAGCACACGGTACACTTTCCGAGGAAACAACCTCAAGTATATAGTATCAACTCTATTGGAAAAATTCCATCGATTATATTTGGAGGTTTTGAATTTCCTCTTCCTACTGTCAAGAAGAAATATGATATACTTATTATAAGGGATGTCCACATCCCCATTGAGGTAACATAGTGTTATTCGAAATTTCTCCGGTTCCATGTTAATCGGAATGAGTTTGTTAACAAGACCTGATCAACCTTGTTAGTGGATTCTTTTTGATGAGCATGAAATGGATGAAACTAGAAGCACAACCTTTTGGACCCTCTTTATATTTTCTGTTATTTAGTAGAAATAAAGTAAAATAGTATTTTTCTGTCTGTTTCCTGATTTATCCGTGCAATATAAAAATATCCCGAAAATAAAAGTCCTCAGAATGCCATGCCAATTTAATATGATTTTTTCGGGAATATTTGAGGATTTTTAGTGCAAAAATTATCGCGGGGGGAGCTGCCACCTGGCCACGAGGGTGGAGGGTGCGCCCCCTGCCTCGTGGGCCCACGGTGGCCCTCCTCCACTTATCCCTGCACCCATCTTCTTCCTCTGCCTCACACAAACCCGAAAAACCAACTCAAGCTCGTGTTCCCGCCACTTTTGGTGTGATTTTCGATCTCCTTGCTCAAAGCACCTCTCGCGAAACTTCTTGGGGAGATTGTTCCTTGGTATGTGACTCCTCCATTGGTCCAATTAGTTTTTGTTCTAGTGCTTTATTCTTTGCAAATTTGTGCTGCATAGGTGACCATGTTCTTGAGCTTGCATGTCAAATTTATATGATTCCAAGTAGTTCTAATGCTTGATATATGCTCTAGGCACTTGTAGGAGTAGTTGCTATCAGTTTTATTGAAGTTGGTTCACTTTTGTTTGAAGTTACTAAAAACTTCAGATTATTTCAGAAATAATGAAGAGACTTTTGAGGGGCTCGTCGAGCCGAAGCTTGAAGGAAAAACAAAAGGAAGAAGAGCAGAAACCCAAATTTAATTTGCCTCGTACCGCGGAGGTCCGGCCGTGTGAATGGCCTTCCGATGACTTCTTGAGGAGAGCCGGGATTTATGAGGATTTCTATCTATTAATTGAGAACGCCGGCCTCACCGACTTCCTCCACGACCAACGTCATCAGTATCTCTTACTCACAAATACTTTTGTGCAAAACTTCTACTTTTTCCCTAAGAAATCACCTCCAACAGTAGAGTTTCATCTATATGACGTTGTTAAGGAGATGACATTAGCTGAATTTTGTGAGGTTTGCAAAATACCCTTTGAGGGTACCTTAGATGAACCACACCGTAATGAAGTGGAAGCATTTATTAACACTATCACTGTGGGAGAAACCAGGAAGGTTTCTGATGCAAGAATTACTAGCATACATTTTCCTGTTTTACGCTACTTTGCCTTATTTGCTAGTCGTTGCTTGATTGGTCGTGGGAACTGTGGAAACCTTAGTGTTCCTGATATTATTATTTTGTTTCATGGTTTATACCGCAATAACTCTGTTAGTATGGGTGGAATTGTTGCTAGACAGTTAAGTCTGAACCATACTAAGGGCCCCATCTTTGGAGGTATTTATGCTTCACGCCTAGCTGAATATTTTGAAATACCTATTAGGCATGAGGAGAAAGAAGAAACAGCGTTGCCCCGTGCCTATTTAGATTATAAGAGTATGCTAGCGCATGATTTTCTTGTTAAGAGTCGCGAAGGGGAGCTCAAATATAAATTGTACTTTGATAAACAACACACTGAGACTATTACTTTGCCTGCTCCCTCTTGGTTTAACTTGTCTACAGGTCCTTACATCATTCCGTGGGCGGCTGTTCAAGCCTATCCGAATCCTGCACCAGCCCCGGAACCTGAACCACAAGATGAGCCTCCACGACAGTCTGTTCATTCTTGGGATCCAGAGGCGGTTGCCAGCCAGTGGCAGTCAGAGTCCTCTTCATCACATTATGATCCCAACTATTCTTCATCGCAGTACGACCCCAGCTACACCTACGGGTATCCACCAGGCTATCCCTGGCAATAGACCAACTTAGGCCAAAAGCCTAAGCTTGGGGGAGTACGTATTCCCACCGACATTACATTTATGTTCACACACACTCATTGCTAGATGTCGGTGCTCATACTCTTTCACTATAATATCCATGCTAGTTTATTTTCTTTTTCCTGCTTTCTTCTTGTGTGTTTAATAAACCTTAAGAAAAAACCAAAAAATTAGTAGTAGTTTATTTTTCCTGCTATAGTAGTAATAATTAAAAAGAAAACCCAAAAATATTTCCCGTTCTTCTTTTGCTTGTTGGGAGCTTTCCCGTGTAAATAGTTTTTATTTCTTTTCTTTTCTTTGGGGGTCAGTAGGAGAAGACCATGATTAAATTGTTGAAGTAGCTCTTATATGCATAATTGTTGATTTAACCAAGAGCCCATATTGCCTTGTCTTATCCTGTTTATTGAATGCTCGCAGATTCCAGCTTAGTCCAATGCACGTGCACTCTTATTATTATTCACATCGTTCGGTCGTGCAAGTGAAAGGCAATTATGATGACATATATGATGGACTGACTGGGATGGGAAAAGCTGGTATGAACTTGACCTCTTTTGTTTTTGTAAATATGATGAGTCCATCATTCCTGATTCAGCTTATTATGAATAAACATGTTTGCAATGACAATTAGAGATCATAGTTGCTCGTGCCATGCTTGATTAGCTATGAGTTATAATGGTTTACCTTGCATGCCAACATGCTATTAAAATGGTTGTGATGTGGTATGATGGGGTGGTATCCTCCTTTGAATGATTTAAGTGACTTGACTTGGCACATGTTCACACATGTAGTCGAAACAAATCAACATAGCCTTCACGATATTTATGTTCATGGTGGATTATATCCTAGTCATGCTTGTATTCAATGTTTATTATTTTTAATGCATGTTCATGACTATTGTCGCTCTCTAGTTGGTCGCTTCCCAGTCTTTTGCTAGCCTTCACTTGTACTAAGAGGGAATACTTCTTGTGCATCCAATCCCTTAAACCCCAAAGTTATTCCATATGAGTCCACTATACCTTCCTATATGCGGTATCTACCTGCCGTTCCAAGTAAATTTGTATGTGCCAAACTCTAAACCTTCAAATAAACATTCTGTTTTGCATGCTCGAATAGCTCATATATCAACTAGGGATGCCCTTATCTTCCGTGTTAGGCGGGTTATTCTCAAGAGGAGTGGACTCCGCTCCTCACTCACGAGAAAATGGCTGGTCACCGGGATGCCCAGTCCCATGCTTTATGCAAACTAAATCAAAATAATTGCAAACAAAACTCCCCCTGGGACCCGTTGAATGATGGAGGCACTCGTTGTTTCGAGCAAGCCATGGATTGATGCTTGTGGAGGAGGGGGAGTATAAACTTTACCATTCTGTTTGGGAACCGCCTATAATTTGTTTAGCATGGAAGATATCGTCATCTCTTAGTTGTTATGTTGACAATCAAAGTATGCCGCTCAAAATATAAATTATCTCTATTTCAAAACCGAGCTCTGGCACCTCTACAAATCCCTGCTTCCCTCTGGGAAGGGCCTATCTATTTACTTTTATGTTGAGTCATCACCCTCTTATGAAAAAGCACTAGCTGGAGAGCACAGCTGTCATTTGCATTCATTACTATTAATTTATATCGGGTATGACTATGATTGGATCTCTTTTACCATGAATTACAATGTCTAGTCAGTCCTTGATCTTTGAAGGTGCTCTGCATTTATGTTTTGCGGTCTTAGAAAGGGCTAGCGAGATACCATCTTGTTATATCATATTATGATTATTTTGAGAAAGTGTTGTCATCCGAGATTTATTATTATGGCTTGCAAGCTGATTATGTTATTGATATGAGTAAACATGAGACCTAGCAGTTATTGCAAATGTGGTTAGTTATGATCTTTGCTGAAAACCTGAATGTTGGCTTGACATAGGTACAACAACAAGAGCAAACAGAGTTTGTAAAAGTTTTTCTTTTTCTCTTTCAATTTGTCAACTGAATTGCTTGAGGACAAGAAAGGGTTTAAGCTTGGGGGAGTTGATATGTCTCCGTCGTATCTACTTTTCCAAATACTTTTGCCCTTGTTTTGGACTCTAACTTGTATGATTTGAATGGAACTAACCTGGACTGACGTTGTTTTCAGCAGAATTGCCATGATGTTGTTTTATGTGCAGAAAACAAAATTTCTCGGAATGACCTGAAACTCCACGGAATATCTTAGAATAAATAATAAAAAAATCCTCGCCAAAGATGAAGATTAGGGGGCCCACACCCTGTCCATGAGGGTGGTGGTGCGCCCCCCTAGGGGGCGCCCCCTACCTCGTGGGCCCCCTGGAGACCCTCCGACGCCAACTCCAACTCCATATATTGGCTTTCGGGGAGAAAAAAATCAGAGAGAAAGTTTCATCGCGTTTTACGATACGGAGCCACCGCCAAGCCCTAATCTCTCTCGGGAGGGCTGATCTGGAGTCCGTTCGGGGCTCGGAGAGGGGATTCGTCGCCGTCGTCATCATCAACCATCCTCCATCACCAATTTCATGATGCTCACCGCTGTGCGTGAGTAATTCCATCCTAGGCTTGCTGGGCGGTGATGGGTTGGATGAGATTTATCATGTAATCGAGTTAGTTTTGTTAG
Organism: Aegilops longissima; assembly: GCA_021605205.1. Taxonomy (NCBI): domain Eukaryota; kingdom Viridiplantae; phylum Streptophyta; class Magnoliopsida; order Poales; family Poaceae; genus Aegilops; species Aegilops longissima. The sequence goes on along the minus strand of CM038682.1, from coordinate 266,657,551 downwards.
GGTTTGATCCTAGTATCCACTATGTTTCGAGATTGATGTTGCTATGACTTTGCTATGCTTAATGCTTGTCACTAGGGCCCGGTGCCATGATTTCAGATCTGAACCTATTATGTTTTCATGAATATATGTGTGCTCTTGATCCTATCTTGCAAGTCTATAGTCACCTATTATGTGTTATGATCCGACAACCCAAGTGACAATAATCGGGATACTTCTCGGTGATGACCATAGTTTGAGGAGTTCATGTATTCACTATGTGCTAATGCTTTGTTCGGTTCTCTATTAAAAGGAGGCCTTAATATCCCTTAGTTTCCATTAGGACCCGCTGCCACGGGAGGGTAGGACAAAAGATGTCATGCAAGTTCTTTTCCATAAGCACGTATGACTATATTCGAATACATGCCTACATTATATTGATGAATTGGAGCTAGTTCTGTGTCACCCTATGTTATGACTGTTACATGACGAACTACATCCGCATAATTATCCATCACGATCCAAGTGCCTCACGAGCTTTCCATATCTTGGTTTATGCTTATTTACTTTTCCGTTCTCTTTGTTACAATCACTACAAAAATACCAAAAACATTACTTTTGTTGTCTTTACTTTTGTTACCGTTACCACCGCTATCATATTACTTTTCTACTAAACACTTTGCTACAGATACTAAGTTTCCAAGTATGGTTCAATTGACAACTCAGCTGCTAATACTTGAGAATATTCTTTGGCTCCCCTTGTGTCGAATCAACAAATTTGGGTTGAATACTTTACCCTCAAAAACTGTTGCGATCCCCTATACTTGTGGGTTATCAATGCTAAGCAGTGCCGTATTCTAGAAGACTTCTCCTCGATCTCTGGGCTGGAATATGGGGCGTTCCGGTTTGTCTGAGCCGGGGTGCCACAAAATCCCTGCGTTTGCAACTTCAGCAATCGACTGTGGGACACAGAGCACCTCTCCCACTCGCCTTTCTCTGGGTCGGAACGGGAGGAGGAGCTGGGAATGCTAGCCATGATGGAATGACCTTTCCTAGCAGCCTCTGAGGATTTTCTCCACATGGTGCCGAATGGATCTAAGATCCAATCTCTTAAATAGACACTCTTTATGGTCGGGGTGTTATTTGCAAAAAATACCCTGACCTTCCGCATTCGTTCGACACATGGAAGTTGAAGTCATTGATGCGCGGAAGCCGAGGAGGGCGATATTGAATGGAAGGCCGAATACATTACTTAAAGGTCATCGAAGGAGGAACCCTCCTTGCAATGCCGAAGACAATCTATGAGCCAAACACCTCATCATTGAAGACTGGATCGGGGGTGTAAGTGCATCTAGTGCCACCCCTAGTTGGTTTTGGAGTATTGACGACAAACCTGGTTGAGGGACTAATGTGTTTGTGAGAATTGCAGGATAACACAGGTAGAAGTCCCTCATTGATTCGGTTTACCTACCGGAGATGACCCCTAAAAATGTAAGAAGACATTGAGGACAAAGGTGGTATGTGAAGATATTCACATTGAAGATTATGACAAAAGAAGACATTGCGTGAAGACTATGGAGCGCAAAGACTTAGTTGTTTTGTTATTTCCTTTTCTTCTTTGTTGAGTCATAGGAACCACCGTACTATTAAGTGGGGTCCCAGTGAACAAAGTCAGAGTGGCTGAAGTGATGCTCAACCAAATCCTATGTCTTCGAGCGAAGACAATGAGAGCAAATCTTATCCAGAGCTGGATGAGTCAGCTTTACTTGTAGCCCAAGTAAAGTTGCCGCGTGTGTTTGAAATCTGACCATTGGAACACATGTTAGTTCCTTAGTGACCCAGGGTCATTTCGGACAAATCAGGTCGGGTTGCCTAGTGGCTATTGTCGGTGTCAAAACCGGCGGATCTCGGGTAGGGGGTCCCGAACTGTGCATCTAAGGCGGATGGTAACAGGAGGCGGGGGACACGATGTTTAACCAGGTTCGGGCCCTCTCGATGGAGGTAATACCCTACTTCCTGCTTGATTGATCTTGATGATATGAGTATTACAAGAGTTGATCTACCACGAGATCGTAGAGGCTAAACCCTAGAAGCTAGCCTACGATTATGATTGTGTATATCTCTATCGACTAGCCTGGCCTCGGTTTATATAACGCACCAGAGGCCTAGGATAACAAGAGTCCTAGCCGAATACGCCGGTGGGGAGGAGTCCTTGGCTTGATCATCAAGTCTTGTGGAATCTTCCTTGTATGCGGCAGCTGTCCGAACTGGCCCATGAGTATACGGCCATGGGGGTCCTCGACCCAATCCAACTGATAGGAAGATGACGTGATGAGTACCCCCTAGTCCAGGACACCGTCAGTAGCCCCCTGAACCGGTCTTCAAGTTGGGGACGCTCCTCGATTCTTCCGAACTGTTCTTCATCTTCGGTTGTCGGTCTTGAACACTGGTTCAACAAATCTTCTCATCTTCGATCTTGAGGATCGCCGAAGTGCATCCGACGAGTTTACACGTCGGGTATCCAAGGAGCCCCTTTAAGTTTCCGGCCTTTATCAATGCCTTGTTATTTTTATGCCACACCTCGGGTTTGAAGTTGTTCCCGGGCGGTAGTGTCCTCTTGTGTCCAAGCCCCAACGCCGGACTGTATTCGAGGTATCTCTTGCAGCCGGGTACCAACGCCGGGCTGCATCCGAGCTCCAACATCGGACTATATCCAAGCTCCAATGCCGGACTGTATCCAAGCTCCAACGCCGGACTATGTTCCAGCTCCAACGCCGTACTATATCCGAGGTGTCATAGATCACCTTGTTTCTAAAAAGTTGAAGGAGTTTAGCCGAGCTCAATGTCGGAAATGCCCTCTATGGATCCAGCCACTGGCGCCCGAGCTTTATGCCGGACTGCTTCCGAGGTGGTGCACCACCCGACAGCGGGCTGATTTTTTGTGAATATTTATGATTGGTGCAATTTATTCTCTGCCGAGATATATAGCCAGTATATGTATATCCAGTAGCCCTCAAGGTGTGTGTCAGTCTAAAATCCGCGATGCACCTGAAGGAAAATATGAAACCGCTGATCCTAGTAGCTTTTGAGACTCAGATCGTGAAATCGGCCTGAGGATCAACTCCTAGCTCGGCAGCATACATAGGAATAAAAATGCAGTGTAATATATTAGAGATAATAGTGATTGGCGAACGGGCCCCTGAGAGAGGGTCGTGAGAAGTCACCGCAATATACTAGCTTGATGCCGGATAGGTCCATATGGTACCTATTATTGTCCGAAGACGCAGCGTATCGCATAGTTGATCAAGCCGAACACGAGCACTTTGAATTCTCTGCATTGAATAAGCAATGCAGTAGCCCCCGAGACACTGGTCGGTTGGCAACATCAAATCAGGGGATTGATGTGCCCCTTTAATATTTATAAATAATGAGCACGAAGCCAGTAGCCCCCGAGCCTTAATGTGGGCACGGGTGGCCGAATTAAGGATCGATATCCAGAGTAAAATCACTAATTATGTGTAATGATTCTATGTGTCCAAGTACTTTACATCATTATTTTGACTCCATTGCGACCATTTATCAGTTGAAAGTGGCCCATCGTCGGCTTCTACCCCTTGGTAGATACTATGCAGGGTGTTTCCGCACTAAGAAAAACAACCCTTAGCCGACGTCTCGGTGCCCGGAGGCGGTTGTGTTAGCAGAAATGAGGCGATCAGATATGCGGGCTTTATAACTTTCACTTAGTCATAGGAGCTTAAAGTTGGAAGGCCAGTTACTAGCCTCCGGTTAGTGTTCGGCGACAGTCGAGGTCAAGCCGTAAACACTTCGGCCAATATTATGAGCGGCCCGTCATTTAACATAGTCATCGAATCGCTGACCAGTTTACGCTTATTGTGACAGTCAGTTTTTGGCTTTCTCCAGTGAGGCGCTTAACCATGCTAGCTGGAAGCACAATCGCAGTGATTCTCCCGTTGCGCACCTAGCCGAACAAAGCGGAACGTAGGAGGCAAGCATAGGAGCCGGGCAACCCAACTATTGACCAAAGATGCAATTTGAAATCGATGCATATACATCAATGTCCGAGAATGTTTTTGCCGAATCCCTAAAGGTGTCCGGTGTCGCGCTATGAGACTAATGCTGGAAACACACAAATAGATTAAAAGTGCCATAGGGTTGGAAAACCAAAAACTTCAGTAAAAACTAGACGCCCGAACTAGATCAAGTGTTCGGTGCCAAATCGAAAATTGGTCTTAGAAAAAGAAAATCGCGTTGCTGTCGTGCTTTACAATGACACATCCTATCTCAAGACTTCAAGCGGGTCAGCCTACGGCTTCAACCTCCTTATCCCGAAGGCGGAGTGCTTCTCCAAGGCTAGTTTAGCAAACTAAGTTCGAGCGGCTTTAGAGAGAAGCAAGGCTATCTGGCTATTGACCGCACACTTGCATCGAGAAAGGAGTGATAAATAATAATAAAAAACTTTGCAACGACTAAGAAGAAGAACTCTTATTATAAAATGGCTCATTTTAGATCCCCCAAGTGACTTGGGTAAAATAATTTTATGTATAATGATTGTATGTACCGAAGTACTAATATCATATCTTTGTTCACCCGAACTTTAAACGCGTCTTAACCGACCGTCGGCTTCTCCCTCTTCGGTCAAGGACCGAGAAGTGTTATGTACTCCACCTGTCGAAAATATCGACGGTGTTTCCGATAACCAGGCAATCAGGCCATAAGGCTATAACAGACAAAGCGCGCTCAGGGAACTTATGCGATATTACTGACGAAGTGTAAGAAGCATCTTCGAAGAAAATAGTACCCCCACCGATACCTTTCTTCGGTTGCTCATTGTTACTATGAGACTTGTGCAATATATTTTTTGTACTCATGAGTTCCGTTGTGTGCCGACCATAATTGAAAAAAATAAGAGCGCTTTCTTTCGGCTTCACCCAGTCTGTCCGAGCTCGGATGACCCAATCGTGACAATCACAGAGGTGCTCCCTTTACTCCCTAGCCGCACAATCGGGAACGTAGGGGTAAACAGAGGAGCGAGGCAACCCAGCTTGCAAATCACTTAAGTCAATATGGTGCATATTGTGGCATAATACACGAACAAGAAACAAAGCCGTACAAGTATAATCATATGCAAGAGGAAATGCTTCATGAAGGAAGCCCCCAAGTGAACTGGGTATTTGAAATTGTGTGTCACAAACAAGGTTATGACAAGGATTTTTTTCACAAACAACTTTTTGCCAAAAAGGTATAATGCTAGGTCGAACCGAACACAAGTTAAAAATTTAAAACTTTGAGCATGAAGGCAACTTAGCTTGTTAATGTGTTCGGCATTGATGACGCGGTCCGAGCTTGATGCGGGACAAGGTTCCATCCCCCAAGCCGGTCCCGAGGTGGCGGAGCGAAGAGCTCGACACTCCGAAGTGGTGACATAGCACGGCCAATGTAGGTCGGCAGAGTGACGCCAAAGTCCCTGGCATGGGGTAATGAAGTGCTGACGAAGCCCCCCGTCCAGCTGAGGTGACGTGGTATGTCAGTACACCGAGTTGACGATGCTGCCCGACCCGGATCATTTTCCTGTGCACAAAAAATAGTGCAAGAACTAATAATTATTAAAAAAATCATTGCATAATAAATAATTTATGCAAAGTGAGTACTAAAAGAAAATATGGCCTGCGCGCCGAAGTGAATGTCGATGCAGGGCGTCGGCGTGATGCGGTAAAGGTGTGGCAAGGCCTGAATTCATAGGTCGGTCCGAGTTCCGGATGCGGCGTGCGCCGCAGCTGGTCGGCTAGTGACGCTGAAGTCTCAGGAGTAGGTTGATGAAGAGATGGCGAAGCCCCCAGTCCATCCGAGGTGTCGAAGCCTCGATGTCAGCCGATGAGTCGAAGTAGGTCGGCGTGATGGACATCGGCTTGAAGAAGCAACAGTGCGGCCCTGCCGATGCCGGTCGTGACGTGGTCAATGCCGGCTTGATGAAGTGACCGTGCGGTGATGTTGGTGATGATTTATCCTTCGCGATGCCGAACCCTTGTTCGGCTTGCCGAGATGATGATCCGAAGAAGTTGAGCTCGGCTCAATAAAGTGACAACGTGTCTAGCACAGGTCGGCAGCCGTAGAGCAACGTTGTCGGGCTGGTTTGACACTAGCACGATGGTGAAGATCATATTGGAAAAGACTTCAAAATTAGTGGTATGTGTTTGGGAACAAAACACAATACCCCATACAAAACTTCCTTCCAAAAGGATGTCCGAAATCCCGTTCATAAAAAAGATGAATTCGGGTCGGATTCGTTCTCGCGTAGAAAACAGATCCGAAAAGTGATGCACTAATCGGAAGGTTCCCGGAGTTTGGATGGTCGGATCGAGCTAAAATTTTGAGGGGTGGTAGATATAAGAATTCCGCAGCCGATCAACGGTTGGATCTTCCAAAGGATGTCTAAGCTAGAAGCTGGACACCATGCCCTAAAATCGTCCAGATTCCCGTCCAGATTTGATAGCACTCCGGTATATCGTGGATTGCCAGAGATTCCTCCATCGGAACTCGATGAAATTTTCCAGGGTTGTTGTAGACTCAATTCTGCACAATTCCACCGAAGCAATCATTAAAATGACACTTGAGGAGGCGGCGGCGGCAGATACAAGTTCGCTGTCCAGAAAAACAGCACGGTCGCCCGAGGGCAATGTTGACGTTGAGCCCCCGGGCTCCCTGGATGACTCCTCCATGATCTTGATAGAGATCGGAGTTGATGTTGATGAAGGCCCTCCTCCGAACATGACGATCGGAGGTAGGTGTAGTCCTTGGTCCAGCCAAGGTGACCAGTCGAGCCGGTGACGAAGAAGCTGACGTCGCAGTTGATCTGCAATCGAGCCATTGATCCTTTTGCCGATCACAAAGCAGAACTCTCAATGAAAGCACCATTGTCGGTGTCAAAACCGGCGGATCTCGGGTAGGGGGTCCCGAACTGTCCGTCTAAGGCGGATGGTAACAGGAGGCGGGGGACACGATGTTTACCCAGGTTCGGGCCCTCTCGATGGAGGTAATACCCTACTTCCTGCTTGATTGATCTTGATGATATGAGTATTACAGGAGTTGATCTACCACGCGATCATAGAGGCTAAACCCTAGAAGCTAGCTATGATTATGATTGTGTATATCTCTATCGACTAGCCTGGCCTCGGTTTATATAATGCACTAGAGGCCTAGGATAACAAGAGTCCTAGCCGAATAAGCCGGTGGGGAGGAGTCCTTGTCTTGATCACCAAGTCTTGTGGAATCTTCCTTGTATGCGGCAGCTGTCCGAACTGGCCCATGAGTATACGGCCATGGGGGTCCTCGGCCCAATCCAACTGATCGGGAGACGACGTGATGAGTACCCCCTAGTCTAGGACACCGTCAGCTATAAATAGCCCACCCCCTACACCATAAATTGGTGGCTGCTCAGAGTTAGTGCACGACTTTTGTCGTTTGAGAGCAACCCACCTCCGGAGCTTTTGAGAGAGAGAGAAATCCTTGCGAGGACAAAGCCCAAACACCCAGAGCCAAAGAGTGTTAGGAATCACTGAAGTCTTTCTGTCTGCGTGACCTGAAGACTTGTTACACTTGAGGACTGTGAATCCTCCAGCCGGTTAGGCGTCGCGTTCTGAGCATCCAAGAGTCATTGTGGATCACCGGTGAACGAAGTCTGTGAAGGTTTGGAAGTCTACCTTGAAGACTTACTAGAGTGATTGGGCGAGGACTGGGTGTCCTTAGCTCAAGGGGAATAAGGTGAAGACATGGTCTTCTGAGTTGAATCTCAGCCTCCCTAACCAGACGTATAGTTGTCACAACAACTGGAACTGGTCCAACAAATCCTGTGTCCTCACCAAGTGACTGGTTATATCCTCTCCCTCTCTTTATTTACAGTTTGTCTTCGCGAAGTCATTGCCTGCATGCACTACCTGTTTGACTTCACTATGTGACTACTATCATTGTTTGGCTTCATACTATCTTCCATCCTGATCTTTACTACCTAGCTGCTATTAGTCTCCGTGCTTTCACTTCATTGAATACTTGACTATGGCTTGCTTAGTGTAGTCTACCTTCCGCTGCATATCAATAGGTTCATTTCTATTGTTTGTCTTCGAAACTATCATGTTTTGAAGACTTTCATAAAAAATCGCCTATTCACCCCCTCTAGTCGATAACTAGCACTTTCAGGGGGCTACTGAGGGAGTCCTGGACTAAGGGGTCCTCGGGCGTCCGGCCTGTTAGCCATGGGCGGGATCGATGGGCTGTGAAGATACGAAGACTGAAGACTGCACCCATGTCCGGATAGGACTCTCCTTGGCGTGGAAGGCAAGCTTGGCGACCAAATATGTAGATTCCTTTCCTTTGTAACCGACCTTGTGTAACCCTAGATCCTCCCGGTGTCTATGTAAACTGGAGGACTTAGTCGGGAGGGGGAGAGACTCATTACCACAGTCATACAGGCTAGACTTCTAGGGTTTAGCCATTACGATCTCGTGGTAGATCAACTCTTGTAATACTCATATTCATCAAGAGCAATCAAGAAGGAAGTAGGGTATTACCTCCATAGAGAGGGCCCAAACCTGGGTAAACATCGTGTCCCCTGTCTCCTGTTACCATTGACCTTAGACGCACAGTTCGGGACCCCCTACCCGAGATCCGCCGGTTTTGACACCGACATTGAGCGCCGTGCTTGTCATCGAGCGAGGGCAGGACGGACACAAATTCCCGCTCCAGAAACCGATACACTATGTATCCACTGTCCTCACACCATGCAAATACCGATACCCTCATTACCAAAAGATAGCATACACAGTCTTCATGGCATCCCAGAAGCTGCGACACTACTTACAAGAGTGCTCGATTACGGTGGCTTCTGAGGTACCACTCAACGGCATAATAAACAACCGCGATGCCACGGGCCGGATTGCTAAGTGGGCCATTGAGCTCCTTCCATTCGACATAACATACAAACCACGTCGCGCCATTAAATCCCAAGTACTGGCTGACTTCATTGCCGAATGGACAGAGGCCGAACTCCCTAAAGAGTACGACACGTAATCCAACTGGGTCATGTACTTCGATGGTTCCAAAATGCTGGCAGGGTTAGGGGCGGGCGTTGTCCTAACGTCCCCCATGGGAGACGTAGTTCAGTACGTACTCCAAATATTATACACAGACTCCAACAATGCAGCCGAATATGTGGCCTTGTTGCATGGGCTTCGGATGGCTGTCTCCATGGGCATACAATGCCTGGAAGTGCGCAGGGACTCAAACCTCGTAATATCTCAAATAAATGGAGATTTTGATGCCAAAGATCCAAAAATGGCAGCTTACCGCAACGCCGTTCTTAAAATCTCGGCCCGTTTCGAGGGGCTCGAGTTTCATCACGTGGCTCGAGAAAGTAATCAAGCGGCGGACGTCCTTGCTCGCATCGGCGCCAAGCGCGACCCCGTCCCATCTAACATCTTTCTGGAAAGGCTTTTCAAGCCGTCCGTGGTGTGGCAAGGGGGGAGCGGCAACAACAGTTCGGATCTGACTATAACCTCAGATGCCGAACACACCGATATCATCGGGGGCTCAACCACCGAAATAACACCGCCGGCCCATCTCATAATGGCACTCATTGCCCCATTGATCGAACCCTTCCTGGCCTACCTTAATAGGCGAGAACTCCCTGAGGATCAGAATGAGGCTCGCCGCATTGTCCGGCGCTCTAAAGCCTACAAGTTTCATGATGGAGGACTCTACAAGAAAAGCGCTACCGGAGTACTCCAATGATGTATCTCCGAGGAAGAGGGGCAGTGGCTCGTGGCTGAAATTCCTGCCAGTCTCGGTGGTCACCATGCCGCGGCTCAGGCCCTTGTAAGCAAGGCTTTCCGTATAGGTTTCTATTGGCCGACGGCTCGAGCAGACGCACAGGACCTTGTCCAATGTTGCGTCAGATGCCAGCTTTTCGCCAACCAGAGCCATATGCCACCCACCGCTCTGCAAACCATCCCCATCACTTGGCCTTTTGCGGTCTGGGGGCTTGATATGGTTGGACCCCTTAAAGGAGGAAGCCATAAGAAAAAATATCTGCTAGTCATGGTGGATAAATTCTCTAAGTGGATAGAGGCCAAACCAGTTAAAACGGCCGAAGCCAGACCAGTGATAGACTTTATATCCGGCGTTGTACACCATTATGGTGTCCCACACAGCATCATCACCGATAACGGCTCCAATTTCATAGCCGACGAGGTGAAAAACAGGTGCGCCAATCTGGGCATTAAGCTCGATTACGCCTCCGTCTATCACCCGCAAACAAACGGTCAAGTTGAACGGGCCAATGGTCTTATTATGAGCGGCGTCAAGCCTAGACTGGTGCGATCTTTGAAAGAATCAGACAAGCACTGGGTTGAGGAGCTCGACTCTGTACTCTGGGGGCTGCGGACCACGCCCAATCGCACTACCAAATATACACCTTTATTCATGGTGTATGGCGCAGAGGCTATGTTACCCTGCGACATTATTCATGACTCACCTCGAGTGCGCATGTACGAAGAGAGAGAGAGGCCGAGCTTGATCGACAGGACAACTTAGATGCCCTGGAGGAGGAGCGCGACGTTGCAAAAGCCCGTTCCACATTTTATCAATAGCAGGCTCGCAGGTATCAAAGCAGAGAAGTGCGGGCCAAGACTTACAATGTTGGCGAACTTGTTCTAGGCCTGCCGGAGAAGAAAAAGGAAAAACTCAAGCCCAAGTGGGAGGGTCCCTTCATCATTGATGAAGTTCTCACCGGAGGAGCGTACCACCTGCGTGATGTGTCAGACAATCGCCTAGAGCCGAACCCCTAGAACGCGGCCAGACTCTGAAGATTCTATGCCTAGCGCCGAACTCTTTGTTCGTCTCCTTCTCCCTATTGTTCCCATTGAGTTTTCCTCTCTTTTCTCTTTTTCCCTTTTAGCCTTAAAGCTTTTCGTGCGGCTAAACCGTGCACATGTGACATACACATCCTCAAATATGTACGTCAATTATACCTGGGGGCTTCCTTGACAGAAGCTTATTATTGTTATTTTTCGAGCATGAAGCTCATCACATATGCACATTTTTCCCATATGTACCTTTTCTTCACCATTATATGCATCGATATGACTTAAGTTTTCTCCAAGCTGGGTTGCCTGGCTCCTGTGCGTATGCCCTACATTCCCGTTAGTTCGGCTAGGGCATAAAGGGAGCACCTCTGCGATTGTTACTGTTGGGGCATCCGAATGTGTACCTCAGACTGGGTGAAGCCGAAAGCTAGCATTCTTAAGGGAATATTTGGTTGGTGAACTAAAGATGTTTTTACATTCATTAAAATATGAACCCCCAGATATTGAATATACTGCGATTTTTTTTCACAGTTCGGACATGGACATTAACGCATGTACACCCAGGGAAAGGAACCCTTAACGGAACTATTCTCTCTAGAAGATGTTTCTTACAATCACAATGTAATATAACATAGCTAGCTGAAGACAACTTGTCTGTTCAAGCAACTATGACCCCTATGCTTGGTTTCCATGCATACCCGGGTATATTTTTCCGCTCAGGTATTTGGAAACACTCTACAGCTTCGGGTCCAGAGGTCGAAGCGAAAAGGTCTGCCATGACAATCGTTTTACAATCCGGCTAGGGGCGAATACGTCAAGGAAAGTACATAGTCACTTAGACTCATAAATTTCCTCCTCTATACCGTCTAACAGGATGTCTAACTTACAATCCTGTTGGGAATATCTGGTGGCTACTTCTACTTGGTCATATACCAAATTCACGGGAATTTCTTTCCCATCTGACCCTAGAGGCCCAACCTGGGCCATATGATTTGGATCAAGCTTGGTATACCGTGTTTTCACCATGGCCCGGGCTTCTCCTGCACCTTCCCGGAAGGCCGATATCTTCCATAATGGGAAGCACCGCCGCGCTCCCTTGAATAGTTGTATAAGCTCCTCCATCCTTCCTGGAGGGCAGGCGGATGGCCATAAAGCCTTGGAAATACTTCGCATCGCCTGCCGAGCTTGCTCGTGCATTTGCGACAGCTCTTGTAGCAGATCGGCCGAGATTCCGGACATCTCCTCTTCGGGACGGCTGGTCAGCATACCTACAGATATAATTCTGTTAGTCCCTTTCATCTCCGAACTACACGGAGGTAAGTGTGACCACATACCAAATATGCCGCCGTGCAGCCTCTTATTTTCCTTCACGGAATCAGCCAGCTGGGCCCGTACATCTTTCAGTTCTTCGCCCAGCTGGGTGTGGGCATCCTGCAGCTTGTTTTTCTCATCGCTAACTCGTGTCAGAACACGTTCGCCCGTGGCCAACAGTCTTTTGGCTTCTTGTTCTTCCACTTGGGCGGCTTTCAGTTGCTCCTTCAGTTGCTCCTTCAGTTGATCTGACGATCCTGCCATAAGATGAGCAACAATGTTAGCATTGCCGGTATATAATTATGTTTTCTCGATGGAGGGGAACATTACCAGGTGATTCCTTCTTGGATTTCTCCAGCTCGGCGGTAGCAGCAGTTAGCTGGGTCCGACACTTTTCTAGTTCCTGAGACAACATGTTGTTTTTCTCCGATAACACATGGTTATACAATGATCCTTAAATCAGTTGTATCAACTGCTTCAAGTCTCACGGGCTACTGGTATATAATTATCAGTTTTGTACAATAAACTTACCCGTATATCTTTTACATGTTGGTTTGTGGCTTTGGCAAGCCCGTCTCGAGCAGCTTGGATATATGCATCAGCTGAGCTGAAGGCATTGAACGCCTCGTTCGTAAAGCCGGGGTCGCGTAGAACGGCTCTCCGGCGTCGATGATTCATGGCACTCTCCACTTCCGAGTTTGTGACGAATACATCATCCGACTCCTCTGCCGAAGGACAATCTGGTGTCACTCCCGTATCAGCCCTTGCCTTTAAAGCAGGGTTGGCAACCTGACTTGTGGAGGCACGGCCGGTAAGATTCCCGGACATAGTTCGGTGAACGCTTTTCCTGATAAGACGCAACGGATAATGTCACAGTTGGATGTGACTGCCAAAGGGCATATTTACAAAGCCATACCTCTTCGATGAAGGCTCCGTCGTATCTTTGTTTGCCTTCCTCTTCGAAGGCTTGCCCGGCGTGGGCGCCGCTCTCTTTGGAGTTGCCTCTGGTGTGGCATGACGCGCCGAGCGTCTCCCCTTTGGAGCACAAGACAGTGCGGTGGGTGAGGCAGAATGAGGAGGCTCTTTCAGAAGATATATCTCCTGATTACTTACGTGCAAGGCGAGGAAAAGACCCGGATAGTCGGTGGTGATGGCCACTTCCGCGCCGTCATAGCTCGCCTGGTAGAACACCCCATCCTCGAGCTCCACATATATGTCCGGATCCTCTGCGAATCCGGGGTCAAGGTCCCGGTTATGGTTCTCTGGCTGTGGGGCTGGGCAGTGTAGCCCCTGGGTGATTTTTTTCCATTCCTGTTACAAATGGACATAGTAATGTTCATTAAAAGTGACTCATGAAGTAGATTGAATGGAATGATGGGATTGGAACTCACCCAGCTAGGAGGGTTGTACATGGAAAATCCATCCCGACGCTTATTGCGGAGGAATTCCTCTTCCTCCCCTTTGAATAGTTCGACCAATATCTTGGCCAAAGCGGCGGGGGTGTCCGGACCTTTTTGACCGCAATGGGAGGCGTCATCTTCCCCGTTGTAGTGCCACATAGGAAGCCCTCTGTATTGGAGTGGCTGAACCCCTCGCACTATGGAAGTCGCAATTACCTCGACTATTGATAATCTGGACTGGGCAAGCGTCTTTATCTTGCTCATCAGTTGACGGACTTCCGCGCTATCTTCCTCCTCGAGGCTCCGAGGGCGCCAGCTGTGGTGTTTCTTCAACGGAACCCTTGTAAATTCAGGAAGACCCATTCGAACTCGGTTAGGAAGGGCGACGTCCTCGATATAGAACCATTCGGAAGGCCACTCTTCTGATGGCTTCTTCGGCGTGCCGGACAGGTATCCGGTCCCGGCGATGCGCCATACTTCGGCCCCGCCCACTTCAAATATTGATCCATCTTGGTTGCGAGGGACGAGGCAGAATAGCTTCCTCCACAAATCAAAATGGGCCTTGCAGCCCAGGAATAGCTTGCAAAGAGCGGTGTAACTCGCGATGTGCAGGATGGAGGCTGGAGTGAAGTTGTGCAGTTGGAGGCCATAATACTCCAGAAGCCCTCGGAGGAACGGATGAATTGGAAATCCGACGCCTCTTAGCAGGTAGGGAACGAAACACACTCGTTCCCCCTAGATGGATTGGGGAAATTCTCCGCCTAGGCCCCGCCATTGAAGGAGGTCAACCCTACCCGAATAGGGACCAGATCCACAGGAGGAGGAAATCCCTGCGTTTGCAGCTTCACCAGCTGACCGTGGGGTACGGAGCACCTCTCCCACTCGCCTTTTTCTGGGCTGCAGGGACGGGTGGAGGAGCTGGGAGCACTAGCCATGTTGGGGTGGCCTTTCCTAGCAATCTCTGAGGATTTTTCTGCATGGTGCCGAATGGATCTGAGATTGAATTGAATAGACACTCTTTCTTACATGGCCGGGGTGTTATGCGCAAAAATACCCCGACCTCTCGCATTCGCTTGACATGTGGAAGCTGAAGTTGTTGATACACAGAAGCCGAGGGGTACGACATTAAATGGAAGGCCGAATACATCACTTTGAAGTCATCGAAGGAGGAATCCGCCTTGCAATGCCGAAGACAATCTGCGCACTGGACACCTCGTCATTGAAGCCTGGTTCGGGGGCTACTGAGGGAGTCTTGGACTAAGGGGTCCTCGGGCGTCCGGCCTGTTAGCCATGGGCCGGACTGATGGGCTGTGAAGATACAAAGATCGAAGACTCTCACCCGTTCCGGATGGGACTCTCCTTGGTGTGGAAGGCAAGCTTGGCGACCAAATATGAAGATTCCTTTCTCTGTAACCGACTTTATGTAACCCTAGATCCCTCCGGTGTCTATATAAACCGGAGGGTTAGGTCCGTAGAGGCATATACTCATCATCGTAGTCATACAGGCTAGACTTCTAGGGTTTTAGCCATTACGATCTCATGGTAGATCAACTCTTGTAATACTCATATTCATCAAGATCAATCAAGCAGGAAGTAGGGTATTACCTCCATAGAGAGGGCCCGAACCTGGGTAAACATTGTGTCCCCTGTCTCCTGTTACCGTCGACCTTAGGCGCACAGTTCGGGACCCCCTACCCGAGATCCGCCGGTTTTGACATCGACACTTGGCTTTTGATCTCATTGGATATTCTGACTTTGACTATGCTGGTGATCGTGTGGACCGCAAGTCAACATCAGGCACATGCCATTTCCTCGGACTATCCTTGGTATGTTGGTCCTTGAAGAAACAGAACTGCGTATCACTCTCTACTGCTGGAGCTGAGTACATTGCTGCTGGTTCGTGCTGTGCTCAATTACTATGGATGAAGCAAACCCTCAAGGACTACGGCATCAATGTTAAGAATGTTCCACTCTTCTGTGACAATGAGAGTGCCATCAAGATTGCTCATAACCCAGTTCAGCACTCAAAGACAAAGCACATCCAGATTCGTCATCATTTTCTTCGAGATCATGTGTTGAAGGGCGACATCTCTATCGAGCACGTGAAGACTGAAGAATAGCTAGCCGGTATCTTCACAAAGCCCTTGGATGAGAAGAGATTTAGCAAGTTGCGGTGTGAGCTAAATATCTTAGAATCTTCAAATGTCCTTTGAAAAGGACACACATCCTAACACTTATGCTAAATTGATGACTTAGATGTGCAACACACGAAGTAGCGTTTTTCTTCAATCAATGAAGACTAACCCTCTAAGTGTGAACAAATTAATGAAGAATTTGATTCTTAGAGCCCTACGACAATTTTACGCGGCGTCTGAAATCATCATTCATATACGATGGGTCACGCCACCAACAAAAGTTGAAATTCTTCAATTTGAGTTTTTCTTCTGTTTTTGAAATTCCTCAGTTGTTCAAATTCTTCAACTTTGCAATGTCTTCACTCTTTCCAACCTTGTTCTTCATTGACTATATATATATATATATATATATATATATATATATATATATATATATATATATATATATATATGAGTTTTCAGTCCTCTACAGCATTCACTTATTGCTAATTCTTCAAGTTGACTTTTCTGCTAAGTGAATGTGATCGGACCCGTCCCCCTTTATGCTAAACTCAACCCAGTCTGTTCACAAATTCTTCATGTGCGTTCTATTTGAAACCCGTTCAAGATCTTCATTGTGTCCTTGTCAGCTGAACAATTTGCGAACGTAACTTTAAAATATTCTTATCTGAATTTTCGGTTTTTGCCGCTCAAACCGTTCCACATCCCATGATTTGATTATTCCATTCACCCACGATCTCACATGATCTCCACTTCTCAGTACATGGGTGACACATGTCGCTAGGATGAGAAGGGTTAGGGGCACGTTCGTCCATTTTCCTCGAACGAGCGGTTTTTCACCTCGGCTATAAATACCCCTCACCCTCCTCAGACCGCATTTACCCCGCTCAACTTCACTCCCCTCGCTCGAGCTCTCAGACCTAGCACTGCCGCTACTTCCATTGTCGCTAGTGAGGAAGAGCTTCACTGCCTCGACCTCGTCGCCGTCGTACTTGCATCGGCCTCGGAAATCTTCACTCCGCCGCCGCCGTAGCTGTCTTCCACCGCCAAGTTAGGGCATGGAAGATCTGAACGGACAAACTTCCCATCTACAACTCCCAGTTCATCATGTTCTTCGTCAAGGGTAAATAAAATTTATTTTTACTGCCCTTGTTGATTCTGATGATTTCCACAAAATCTTCAAAAGGTGTTTATTCTTCGACTTCCACACTCTTAAACACCACAGTTGCGTCTGTTCTTGATTTGTTTCTTTAAGCAACATTTTTCCTCAAGATTCCTCAATTGTGTGGATTTTCAATCTATACAACTCTGGAACCTAAGTCAAAGACCACTTAGTGAAATTCCTCAAGACATTCCTGGTCAAATTCCTCAAACTTGTTCTTTTGAAAAACTTCTGAGAACGCATATGACCTCTCCAAATTCTTCGCACCTATACTCAGTTCACAGGTACACATGTCCGCCGCTGAATCTCTAGGTTCTCATCAACTTAACTCATTTGCAGCATTTCTCGAAGAGAAATTGCATACCTCATCAAGGAATTCCATTGTTCAAAATCCTTAGCTGAAGAAAATGGCTGATAGCAAAAGACCTCAGAAGGGAGGAAAGAGACGAAAAGCAAACACTTCTTTTGAGATCCCTGATGACATCTATGAGGAATATTGCACTCCTGATGAAGCCAAACATGGAAAGGAGAACAAAAATCAGCGCAAGGTGTGCATACAGAGGATAGAGAGGAGATGGGCCAGAGAATGTAGGGAGCATAGACATGTGACTCCCAAGTACATGAAGAAATTCGTTGTACACCCTCCATGCCCAAGACCACCATTGGCACCAGGCCAAGTTGCTGATCCCTCTAGCATCAGAAGAGGTGAGGAATTTCCCAAGGAGTGGGCTAAGTGGCAAGCCAAGTTGGCCAAAATGTCCAAAGAAGCAGTGAAGAAATTCAATGAAGATTGTGCTGCTGCTACTACTGCTGCTGAGGCCTCTGCTAGCAAGCCCAAGAAGGCTATGCCCAAGAAGCCTGCTCACAAGGCCAGTTCCTCAGCAATGCCCTCACAACCATGCTCATCAAAGCCCTCACAAAAAATTCTTCAAGCAGCTCCAGTTCCCCCTATTACAAAACCTTCAGCTGCTGCTGAAAGTCCTCAACACCTGCGCATCTGGCCTCTTGCCAAAGGACCACTGGTATCTCTATTGCTTTAGGAGCATCTGCAAGTTCTTAAGCTCCTCTTTAGTCCTCAGCAGGCCCGACTTTGCTGAAGACAAAGGCCACTGCTGGACAAGGCACAAGGCCAAGTCCTCACAAGAAGCAAGTTGCCTTCCATGTGCCGTCTAGTGAAGATGAAGCTGATGATGGAGAATTAGCTGAAATCATCAGAGACAGATAGCAAAGGGCCACTAGAGCCAAAGGCAACAATGTGCCTCTTATGCTGGATCCCAAGTTGATCCTCGACTTCATTGATCTCTGGCACAAGCACCCCAACACTCCTATGCCTGATTTCAATCTAACACCTGGCCAAGTCATATGCTGACAACCTTCATAGGCGAAGAAAAATGGAAGTTTGAAAAGGCCAGGCAACTGAAGAAAGCTCAATACAAGAAGGAGAGATTTTTGAAGAAAAATGTTATCAAAATGACAAATGATGAACTTGTAGCCATACAAACTAAGATCAAAGCACTTAGTGATGAATTTGACACATACCATGCAGATTGGCTAGGAGCTAAGGTCAGATTCGTCAGATTGGCGAAGGGATTCACCTCAAATGTTGTAGCCTCAACGCAACGTGAAATTCCTCAGGCTGAAGCATCTGCACAACAAACTGAAGAACATGCAAGCATAGCCGATGACAATCAGGCTGTTGATCATTCTGAAAGCACCAGGGCTGATGAAGAAATTCCAGCCGCTGAAGAAACTGCCACGACAACCTCTAGTGTTACACCTGATGAACAAGCCAGGTCAGTTGAAGCATACGCTACGGCGCTGAAGAAATGAACATGCAGAGGCAATCGCATCGATTCGCCAAGAAACTGCACAAATTTCCTCTGCTACTCCTGCACAGACGACAAGTCCTACCCTTCCTTCTGCATCAGAAGTGAAGAAAACCAAGGCCGCGGAGCGAGCAACTGTGAAGAAAAGGAAAGCATCTGCATCCTCAGAGTCTTCAGCTCTGAAGAAAGTGAAGACTTTGACAAGCTCCTATGCAAATCCCATCGATGTTATTCCTCTATCAAGCATGCCATCAAAGGAAATTGTTCCCTTTGGTGAGGATTATATGATTCCAAGTGAATCTGATGAAGAAGAACCTTCTGCTACTACGTCATAGCAGATTGATGAAGAAATTGAAGTGGACAACATCACTTCATCTCCACTGGTATCATCGCCCATGCCTCAGTTCACAGCTGAAGAGGCAGGCTGATAACCCACAATTATAAGGGATCGCAATAGTTTTCGAGGGTAGAGTATTCAACCCAAATTTATAGATTCGACACAAGGGGAGCCAAAAAATATTTGAAGGTATTAGCAGCTGAGTTGCCAATTCAACCACACATGGAGATTAATTATCTGCAACAAAGTGATCAGTAGCATAGTAGTTTGATAGTTTTGATAGCAGTGACAGCAGCAACGGTAACAATAATAGTGATAGCGGTAATTTGTAGCAAGTGTAACAGTGATGGTAGCAATAGTAACGCATCAAGATCAATATAAATAAATTCGTAGGCATTGGATCGGTGACTTGTTGGATGATATTCATCATGAATAGTTATAACCTAGGGCGGTACGGCACTAGCTCCAGTTCATCGATATAATGTAGGCATGTATTCCGTAAATAGTCATACGTGCTTTATTAAAAGAACTTGCATGACATCTTTTGTCCTGCCCTCCCGTGGCAACGGGGTCCATATTGGAAACTAAGGGATATTAAGGCCTCCTTTTAATAGAGAACCGGAACAAAGCATTAACACATAGTGAATACATGAACTCCTCAAACTACGGTCATCACCGGGAGTGGGCCCGGTTATTGTCACTCCGGGGTTGCCGGATCATAACACGTAGTAGGTGACTATAACTTGCAAGATCAGATCTAAAACATGGATATAATGATGAATTCATAAACGGTTCAGGGCACCGAGGCCCAAAGTGACAAGCATTAAGCATAGCAAAGTGATAGCAACATCAATCTAAGAACATAGTGGATACTAGGGATCGGGCCCTAACAAAACTAACTCGATTACGTGATGGATCTCATCCAACTCCTCACCGGCCAGCGAGCCTACAAAGGAATTACTCACTCCCGGTGGGAAGCATCATGGAATTGGCGATGGAGATTGGTTGGTGATGACAAAGAACAAAGATCCCCCTCTCCGGAGCCCCAAACGGACTCCAGATCTGCCCTCCCGAGGAAAAACAGGGCTTGGCGGCAGCTCCATCTCATGAAGCGCGATCATTCTTTCTCCCTGATTTTTTTGGAATAATGTGAATTTATAGTATCAGGGGGTCGTCAGCGGGGCCACCAGGTGGGTACAACCCACCTGGGCGCGCCAGGAGAGGGGGGCGCGCCCTGGTGGATTGTGCCCACCCAGGTGCCCCTCTCCAGCAGGTCTTGGCTCCATAAATTCTTATTATTGGTATAAAAAATCCTCGCAAAGTTTCGTTCCATTCTGATAACTTTTATTTCTGCACAAAAACAACACCATGGTAGTTCTGCTGAAAACAACGTCAGTCCGGGGTTAGTTTCATTCAAATCATGCAAATTAGAGTCCAAAACAAGAGGAAAAGCGTGAGAAAAGTAGATACGTTGGAGACGTATCAACTCCCCCAAGCTTAAACCTTTGCTTGTCCTCAAGAAATTCAGTTGATAAACTGAAAGTGAGAAAGAAAAACTTTTACGAACTCTTTTGCTCTTGTTTGCATAAATAAGCTTAAACAGCACCCAGGTTTTCAGCCAACATTATAATTAACCATGTCAACAATAACATTTAAATATTATAATGATTCATATCAATGACATAATCAGCTAGCGAGCGATAATAAGATATCTCAAACAGCAACACGTTGTCAAAACAACCATGATATAATATGATAATAGTGGTATCTCGCTAGCCCTTTCTGAGACCGCAAAACATAAATGCAGAGCACCTCCAAAGTTCAAGCAGCGACTAAACATTGTAATTCATGGTAGAAAAGATCTAGTCATGATGCTCCCAACATTAGCTATACACAATGCATAAATCATGACAGCTGTGCTCTACTCAGTTTCTGGCGCTTGTTTTTAGAAGGTGATGACACAACATAAAAGTAAATAGAAAGTCCCTTCGTAGAGGGAAGCAGTGATTTGCAGAGGTGCCAGAGCTCAATTATTAAAACAGAGATAAATGATAATTTTGAGACATGCCCACTTCACGACCATCAGTTATCAACATCTTCCATGCTAAGCACGCTAGTGGCAGTTCCCAAGCGAAAAGTAAAGGTTTTGACTCCATTGGAAGTTTTTGTTTGATTATTCAAGAGATGAACTCTTTTTCATGTTTGCAGTTTGGGACTGGGCATCCCTATTACCGTCCATTTCCTCGTGCGATGGCGAGTGAATAAACACTTGACCTGAGGATAACCCGCTTAGCACGGAAGATATCGACCACCTCCTGTCGTTCCATGAACGATCCATGCACACAAAACGGATAATTTTTACAATTTTTTAGAGGTGGCACATGCAAATTTACTTAGGAAGGCAGGGTAATACCGTATATAGGTAGGTATGGTGGACCCATCTGGAATAACTTTGGGTTCAAGGTTTTTGATGTACAAGCAGAGTTCCCACTTAGTACAGGCGAAGGCTAGCAATTAAGATTGAGAAGTGGCCAGCTAGAGAGCAACAACGATCATAACCAGGCATTATGCATAAGTAACATTGGAAACTATCATGAGTAGGATATGAACACCATGAACATAAATATTATAGAGGCTATGTTAGTTTTGATTCAACTACATGCATGAACATGTACCAAGTCAAGCCACTCGAACATTCAGAGGAGGATACCATATCATCATACTACATCACAATCATTTTAACGCTATGTTGATATCCAATATAAATCATTATCAAATCCCAGCTACTTATGCATGGCATGAGAAACTATAACCTCTAATTGTCATTGCAAACATGTTTAATCATAATGGGGTGAAGCCTGGACACTAGGTTAAACATATTTACACAACAAGAACAAGTCGAGTTCATACCAGTTTCTCTTTGCCACGTCCAGCTCATGGAATATCACCATTATTGCCTTTCACTTGCACGACCGAATGATATGAAAATAATAATACTCCCTCCATTTTTATATACAAGGCCACTATGGAATATACGTTTTGCATCTATACAAGGCCACCAACAGTAATTGAGACAAAATTAATGATATTTTCTCGTACTAGCAACCTGTTTAATAGTTGCATGCATGCAGTCATAATGACAGTCAGCTACTTCCTCCACTCAATTTTCTTGCATGCATGTGGGATATTAATGATCCCTGTAAACAAAAAGAAAAGCCCACTTTCAAAGCAGACATTAAATTTTACATTGGTACCTATAATTTGAGTTTGTGGCCTTGTATATAAAAATGGAGGGAGTAGTGCAAGAGTGCCATGGACTAAGCTAGAATCTGCAAACATTTTATTTCAAAGGAGAAAACAAGGTAAAATGGGCTCTTTATTAGTTCAACAGTTATTCATATGAGAGCCACTCAACATTTTCATTGTGGTCTTCTCCTCGGTACGACTCGAATAAAAAGAAAAGAAATTCAGAGAAACAAACTGAAATATTTTTGGAGTTTTTGGTTTTCTAGAGCAAGCAAAATAAAAAGCAAAATCGAGAAAAACTATTTACACGAGAAAGCTCCCAACAAGCAAAAGAAGAACAAGGAAATCTTTTTGGGTTTTCTTTTTAATACTACTACTAAGCATGCATAGAAAGTAAATTACTACAACTATTTTTTTGGTTTTTCTAAAGTTTTTCAAACACACAAGAAGAAAGCAAGAAAATTAATCTAAGCATGGATAGTACAATGAAAAGTGTGAACACCGACAGATAGAATGATATGCGAACATGAATATAATGTCGGTGAGAAACACATACTACCCCAAGCGTAGGCTTTTGGCCTAAGTTGGTAATCAATCAGTAGCCTGGAGGGTAGTAGGGATCCTGAGGAGCGGGCATCCACACATCCCACTGCTGAGGTGCCTGTGGAGCTTCTGCAGCAGCGTGAGCGTTCCAGTAGGCGAGGATGTCTGCAGGCATAATCCGGTATCCGCCCCTAGCAACAGAATCAAACAAAGCAGGTGCAAGCAAGGGGATAACATCGCGAGTATCAACGCTATAAACCAAGTTATAAGGAATGACAATGTTAGGACGATCATGTGCAAGAAAGTGATGGTGATACATGGCTGCCTGGTCTAGGTAAACCTTGGTCAGAGGATAATCATGAGGGCGTATCTCAACCTCGAAGTGAGCCGCCAAACGAGTAGCAAAAATCCCACCAAGTATTTTACCCTGAGATTTATTAAGATGGAGGCGACGAGCCACAATAGCTCCCAAGCTATACGTGTGTCGCCCTCTATTGCACGGCGTAAAACAGCAAGGTCTGGTGAACTAAGTGCACCCACCTTCTCCCTAGCAAGCAAGCATTTTGGTAATGAGATATGCAAAGTAATGAACATCAGGAAAATGTAAGCTACTGGCAGTGATGGCTGACACTCTCCTCTCACCACACACTGTCAAAGTGCGACAAAAATCCTCAAACTCAGCCGGCCTAGGCTCAGTCAAGCTCCCATCAGACGGGATCATGCATATGTTGCAAAACTCAGTAAGTGGTATCTGATGGTTTTCAGCATATAAATCAAAACTCACTTCAGGAGGATTATTCCTAGGCAGGAAAGTAAAACTTTGAACAAACATGTTTGTGAGGATTTGGTGCTGTTCACACTTATCTGCGATGAAAGTCGGTGAGACCGGCATTGGCAATAAATTGCATGAACTCTTCATGAATTCCAGCCTCTTGCAGGAACGGGGTGTGCCATTCGCACGGCTGTACCTCCGCCAACCTCCGAGGGCGGAGATCACTGTCAGAAGAATCTCCAATAACACCCTTGGAGTTCTTCTTAGAGCCAAACTTCCTGAAGATATTCATGTCCACGTACAATTTTTCCTATGAACAAAAATCTGAATTTTTAGTCCACGAAATTTTACCAACAAAACTTCACAAAACTAATAGCAACTACTCATAGGGATACATAGAGGCCATAGCAAGCATTCAAACTACTTAGAACACTAAGAATTGAACATGAAAGCACATCTACAGTAGCACCAAGAGTAGCTATTTATTCAAAGTATAAACCACTAAAACAAAAACTAATTGGACAAATGATGGAGTCACATACCAAGCAACAAATCCCCGAAACAGTTTCGGAAATGGAGCTTCGAGCAAAGAGATCGAAATCCGCGGGTTTGGGCTCAAGAACACGGGAGAGAGAGCATGAGAGATTTTTTTCTGGAGGTACGTGACAATGTGGGCTAAAGAGATAAGTGAGGGGGCCCACATGGGGGCCACAACCCCCAGGGCGCGCCAGGGGGTCCTGGCATGCCCAGGTGGGTTGTGCCCACCTGGTGCACCTCCCTCTGGTATTATTTGCACCAAAAATTCTTAAATATACAGAAAAAATCGTATAAAATTTTCAGGGCATTCTGAGAACTTTTATTTTTGGGTCATTTTTTATTCCTCGGGAAATTCAGAAAACAAACAAAACATGGCCTTTTATTTTATTTAACTAACAAAAACAAAAAACAAATAGTAAGGATAGAAGGTAGTGCTTACTAAGTTCATCAGCTTCATACCGCTAAAAAATGATTCATTAATAAGATTGATCAGGTCTTATTAACAACCACTTTTGATTAGCATGAAACCGAAGAATTTTTGTAAATCACTAAGTTACCTCAATGGGGATATCCATCTCCCAACAATAAGCACTTCATATTTCTTTTTGACAATAGATGGAGGTATTTGAAAACTTCCAATAGTGATTGTCGGAGATTTTTCAATAACAAGAATACCATTCGCTCGGAATAGTTTCTTCGGAAAGTGCACCATATGCTCATTAAACTACTGTAGGATGCTGCTAACGCGACACTACGATCAGAGACCCTTCGAGAAATTGTGTGCGATGCAATAATCGCAAACGGTGTTGTATGAAAACCGTCAGAAATGTATAAAACGTTTGCGATGACGGATGCATCAAACACGGTTCAGGTTTTAGTTGCATGTGCATGAAGGGCATACTGTTGATCTGTATGAACTGTTTGCGATGAGACAAAACAACAGAAATGGGCAGCCAGATCAAGGTGTGTGCGATATACGACATACAGTTCACTCTGATGAACCGTTTGCGATGAGTGAGGTGAACACAAACGATTCATCGTAACAAGATGTGTGTGATAACCGACAAACAGGTCGGTAATCTGAATTGTGTGCGATCATTATAGACAGCCCATACGGTCTTTTTTTGTGAATTGTGTGCTCGTCAGGGCACACAGTTCAACAAACCAACCTGTTGGCGATAATGTAGATGATCTCTGTCGAATACATATTACTAACCGTCTGCGATGTGATTGACGTGATAAATAGAGTTATATACAGTCTGCTTAATTTATTCCTTCTTCTTGTTGTTCTTGTTGGATGGCCCCACGACATCGTCTTGGAGAGGATGCTTCTTGATGCTAACCGTTGGCTTTTCATCGCCGTTGCCATCGTCATCGTAGTTGCTGTCGTCGTCGTCCTCCTCCTCGTTCGACCATTCCTCCTCGTCCTCATCGTCGTCCTCTTCTTCATCCTCCGACGGCTCCTCGTCTGTCTGGTTGTCGTCTGATGACTCTGGAGGCGGCGTCCCTTCCATGAACTAGATATAATAGAGTTCTGGGCTCGACATCGGACTCATGGAATATGAGCGGGATGATTCGGATGTTGACCTATCATCGGGCGCTAGACTGCTGGCCGAATTGTCGTCCTCGCTGTCGCTCGACATGGCTACGGAGTGTGTGCCAGTGTGTAGCGCGGCCTGCCAGGGACGATGAAGATGGTGGACATGTAAGCGGGGTATGCAGAGAAGAGGAACTGCCAATTGAAGCGGGGGTTGACGTATTATCTAACCGCTGATATAATCAACCACAATTATTTGTACGCAGTCGCTCCAAATTCCCGGGTTGCGCAGGAATCCTATTGGCTATTTGGCTGGTTTCCTTTTTCAGGACAAAAACAAGGAACGAGTTTTGGGATTATGCACCGGTACCGGTACGAACGGAGTAGGACAGTTGGCAAGCAATACATTGAGCTCTTCTTATTGATAAAGCCAGTAATAATCAAACTAGAAAGGAAAAGAAAAAAGACAAAGAAAAATATCTGCATGAATCTTTGCGTAACATCAATGGCATAGGACCTATATGTGCATTACTTAGAGCACATCTAGATGTGCTTTAGCAACACTGTCAAACAAAATCCCTAATCATCATTGCAAACAGCGCATAGAACATGGCTAATGCGACAACCACAACTACACATGCTAGATCCTTTTTGTCTCTTGCTTTCATCTGTTGCCTGTGATTGATTCTTTCTTGCTTCATCGTACTGATTGTACATTCTAGATCAGCCAGTTTCTTCTTCGGCTTTACATTATGATCTGCCAGCTTGGTGATAACACTCCGAGCCCTGCCATGCCATTCTTCATCCAGCCAGTTAACAAAGGCACAAGCCTCATATCCCTGCCAATGTTAAATAGTATTCTGGATGAGTGGTGGCATTAACTGAAGTAAAATGATGAACTTAATTAGCACTAACCTCTAAGGGGCAACTGAGAAACCGCCTGCCAATTTCGAATCCCTCCGTGCATACATGATACGTCTCCAACGTATCTATAATTTTTGATTGTTCCATGTTGTTATATTATCCTTCTAGGATGTTTTATATGCACTTATATGATATTTTATATGATTTTTGGGACTAACCTATTAACCCAGAGCCCAGTGCCAGTTTCTAATTTTTCCTTCTTTTTGACTCTCGTAGAAAAGGAAAACCAAACGGAGTCCAAACAGAATGAAACCTTCGGGAGAGTTATTTTTGGAACGGAAGCAATCCAGGAGACTTGGAGTAGACGTCAGGGAGGCCTCGAGGAAGCCACAAGGCAGGGAGGCGCGCCCTACCCCCTGGGCGCGCCCCCCACCCTCGTGGGCCCCTCGTGGCTCCCCTGACCGACTTCTTTCACCTATATATATCCATATACCGTAAAAACATCGGGTAGCAGAATGGATGAGGAGTTTCGCCGCCGCAAGCCTGTGTAGCCACCAAAAATCAGTCGGGACCCTGTTCCGGCACCTTGCCGGAGGGGGGATCCTTCACTGGTGGCCATCTTCATCATCCCAGCGCTCTCCATGATGAGGAGTGAGTAGTTCACCCTCGGGGCTGAGGGTATGTACCAGTAGCTATGTGTTTGATCTCTCTCTCTCTCTCTCTCTCTCTCTCGCTCTCTCTCTCTCTCTCTCGTGTTCTTAATTTGGCACGATCTTGAGTTTCCCCTTTGAAGTTATCTTATCGAATTGAGTCTTTAAGGATTTGAGAACACTTGTTGTATGTCTTGCATGTGCTTATCTGTGGTGACAATGGGATATTCACGTGATCCACTTGATGTATGTTTTGGTGATCAACTTGCGGGTTCCGCTCGTGAACTTATGCATAGGGGTTGCCACACGTTTTCGTCTTGACTCTCCGGTAGAAACTTTGGGGCACTCTTTGAAGTACTTTGTGTTGGTTTGAATAGATGAATCTGAGATTGTGTGATGCATATCGTATAATCATACCCACGGATACTTGAGGTGACATTGGAGTATCTAGGTGACATTAGGGTTTTGGTTGATTTGTATCTTAAGGTGTTATTCTAGTATGAACTCTATGATAGATCGAACGGAAAGAATAGCTTCATGTTATTTTACTACAGACTCTTGAATAGATCGATCAGAAAGGATAACTTTGAGGTGGTTTCGTACCCTACCATAATCTCTTTGTTTGTTCTCTACTATTAGTGACTTTGGAGTGACTCTTTGTTACATGTTGAGGGATAGTTATATGATCCAATTATGTTATTATTGTTGATAGAACTTGCACTAGTGAAAGTATGAACCCTAGGCCTTGTTTCCTAGCATTGCAATACCGTTTGTGCTCACTTTTATCATTAGTTACCTTGATGTTTTTATATTTTCAGATTACAAAAACCTATATCTACCATCCATATTGCACTTGTATCACCATCTCTTCGCTGAAATAGTGCACCTATAAAATTTACCATTCTATGTGGTGTGTTGGGGACACAAGAGACTCTTTGTTATTTGGTTGCAGGGTTGTTTGAGAGAGACCATCTTCATCCTACGCCTCCCACGGATTGATAAACCTTAGGTCATCCACTTGAGGGAATTTGCTACTCTCCTACAAACCTCTGCACTTGGAGGCCCAACAACGTCTACAAGAAGAAGGTTGCATAGTAGACATCAAGCAGTTTCTGGCGCCGTTGCCAGGAAGGTGAGTGCTTGAAGGTATATCTTTAGATCTTGCAATCGAATCTTTTAGTTTCTTGTTTTATCACTAGTTTAGTTTATAAAAGAAAACTACAAAAAAATGGAATTGAGTTTGCCTCATACGCTTCATCTTTTTAATATATTTCGTGAGAATGATGGAAAGGAAAATTGTGCTCAAGTGCTAGAAGAACAACTCTCTAGAATGTTTGGCACTAAATCTTTGGAGGATGAGCATGATTTCAATGTTGTTAGTATGAACTCTTTGAATATCCGTAGTACTAATGATGATTGCACTAGTCATGATGAAAATATCTCGTATAAGCATGTCAAGTTTTGTGGAATACATAGAACTTGCAAGTACACACCAATTAGGGAAAATAGATTTTGCAAGAGGCATAAGTATTTGGAAACTAAATGGTTGCAAGAAACGCTAGATGTTTGTGCTGAAAGTTTAAAATTTCTTTGCCCTACTTGTGAACTTTGCAATGAACATAGTCATTTAAATCTCCAATGCAAATTGTTTCATGATCGAATCGTGTCCAAAAATTGTGATGACTTGATTTCCCTTGCACATCATAATGAACTTAGTTTTCTTTTGGGTTATGAATAAATGAAATGTAGAACTAAGCATATTCCAGAATATAACCTTGAGAAATTCCTCGATATTGATCTAGAAGAAACTTTTATGTATTGTGCGGTGAATTGCATTGAAAATCCTTATATTGACAATTACATAAAGAAAATAAAACAAATAGAAGATGAAGAGAATACTAATGAAAGGGAAGAGACTTCCCAATATCCTCCTATTATTTCTTATGATGAATCAGGTAACGAGGAGGAGCCTTCTATTCAACCAATCTCATTAATAAGGAGCTCCAAAAAGAGGATTAAACCCACACATGATGTGAAGAAGAAAAAGAAAAGACGGAGGAGCAAAGGTAGAAAGGTATCCCTCCCAAATGATGTTGCGCCTATTACTCATTGTGATGATGATAATTGCTATACTATTGGTGCTATCCAAACTATTAATGATGAGAGTGATTATGCTTATGATATGAAAAGGCCCAAGCTTGGGGATGCTATGTTTGATGAGAATGACTTGTTTGAGAATATATTTGCTGGAATTAATGTTTGTCCCAAGCTTGGGGATGCTATGTCTAATGAATATGATATTTTTAGCCTCCCAAGTTTTGATGAGAAAATTTATTATGATGATAGCATGCCTCCTATTTACGATGGTTATATTGATGAAAGTGGATTTGGAGAGGTCATGACTTTATTTAGTGATGAATCCACTAGTTCGGAAGATGTTTCAATTGATTATGATGAGACCAAAGTTTCTACTTATGATGATTATTGTGATGAAACTTATACCATAAAAAGTAGTGATGATTATATTTATAAAACTTGTCATGATTATGATTACCCTTTTTCTGAACATTACTCTTTTAATATGGAAACAATTTATAGTATTCGAGTTTCTTATGATACTCCCACTATTCTGAATGAGAAGAGTTTTGCTTGTGTGGAGAGTAGTGAATTTTCTATGCTTGTAGATCATGAAAAGAATGCTTTAGGTGATGGTTATATTGTTGAATTCATTCATGATGCCACTAAAAATTATTATGAGGGAGGAATATATATATATATGCTTGTAGGAATTGCAATAATATCAAGTTTCCTCTCTATGTGTTAAAACTTTTAAAGTTATGCTTGTTTTGCCTTCCTATGCTAGTTGATTATTGTTCCCATAAGTTGTTTGCTCACAAAATACCTATGCATAGGAAGTGGGTTAGACTTAAATGTGCTAGTTATATTCTTCATGATGCTCTCTTTATGTTTGAATTCTTATCTTTTATGTGAGCATCATTGAAATCATCATGCCTAGCTAGGGGCGTTAAATGTTAGCGCTTGTTGGGAGGCAACCCAATTTTTATTTTTTGTTCTTTGATTTTTGCTCCTGTTTAGTAATAAATAATCTATCTAGCCTCTGGTTATATGTGGTTTTATGTTTTAATTAGTGTTTGTGCCAAGTAGAACCTTTGGGAAGACTTGGGTGAAGTCTTTGTGATCTTGCTGTAAAAAACAGAAACTTTAGCGCTCACGAGATTAGCTGCCATTTTTTACTGGAGAGTTCTTTTAGGTTGATTCTTTTTTAATATGATTAATAGACAAATTACTCAGGTCCACCAATTTATTTCAGAATTTTTGGAGTTCCAGAAGTATACGTTTGATACAAATTACTACATACTGTTCTGTTTTTGACAGATTCTGTTTTCTATGTGTTGTTTGCTTATTTTGATGAATCTATGAGTAGTATCGGAGGGTATGAACCATAGAGAAGTTGTAATACAGTAGATATTACACAAATATGAATTTATAATGAGTTCACAACAGTACCTAAGTGGTGGTTTTATTTTCTTATACTAACGGAGCTTACAAGTTTTCTGTTGAGTTTTGTGTTGTGAACTTTGCAAGTTCTGGGTAAAGATTCGATGGAATATGGAATAAGGAGTGGCAAGAGCCTAAGCTTGGGGATGCCCAAGGCACCCCAAGGTAATATTCAAGGATAAACAAGAGCCTAATCTTGGGGATGCCCTGGATGGCATCCCCTCTTTCGTCTCCGTTTATTGGTAACTTTACTTGGAGCTATATTTTTATTCGCCACATGATATGTGTTTTGCTTGGAGCGTCATTTTATTTTCTTTTGTTTTGCTTGCTGTTTGAATAAAATACCAAGATTTGAAATTCTTTAATGTTAGAGTCTTCACATAGTTACATAATTATTCGACTACTCATTGATCTTCACTTATATCTTTTGGAGTAGTTTGTCATTTGCTCTAGTGCTTCACTTATATCGTTTTAGAGCACGGTGGTGGTTATAGTTTAAAGAAATAGATGAACTATCATGCTTCACTTATATCATTTTGAGAGTCTTAAACAGCATGGTAATTTGCTTTGGTTATGAATTTAGTCCTAATATGATGGGCATCCAAGCGGGATATAATAAAAACTTTCATATAAAGTGCATTGAATACTATGAGAAGTTTGATTCCTTATGATTGTTTTGAGATATGAAGATGGTGATATTAGAGTCATGCTAGTGGAGTAGTTGTGAATTTGGGAGATACTTGTGTTAAAGTTTGTGATTCCCGTAGCATGCACGTATGGTGAACCGTTATGTGATGAAGTCGGAGCATGATTTATTTTTTGATTGTCTTCCTTATGAGTGGCGGTCGGGGACGAACGATGGTCTTTTCCTACCAATCTATCCCCCTAGGAGCATGTGCATAGTACTTCGTTTCGATAACTAATAGATTTTTGCAATAAGTATGTGAGTTCTTTATGACTAATGTTGAGTCCATGGATTATACGCACTCTCACCCTTCCAGCATTGCTAGCCTCTCTAATATCGCACACCTTTCACTGTATCATACACCCACCATAAACCTTCCTCAAAACAGCCACCATACCTTCCTATCATGGCATTTCCATAGCCATTCCGAGATATATTGCCATGCAACTTTCCACCGTTCCGTTTATTATGACACGTTCCATCATTGTCATATTGCTTTGCATGATCATGTAGTTGACATTGTATTTGTGGGAAAGCCACCGTTCATAATTCTTTCATACATGTCACTCATGAGTCATTGCACATCCCGGTACACCGCCGGAGGCATTCATATAGAGTCATATTTTGTTCTAAGTATCGAGTTGTAATTCTTGAGTTCTAAGTAAATAAAAGTGTGATGATCATCATTATTAGAGCATTGTCCCAGTGAGGAAAGGATGATGGAGACTATGATTCCCCCACAAGTTGGGATGATACTCCGGACTAAAAAAAAGAGAAGGCCCAAATAAATGAGAGAAAAAGAGAGAAGGGACAATGCTACTATCCTTTTACCACACTTGTGCTTCAAAGTAGCACCATGATCTTCATGATGGAGAGTCTCCTATGTTGTCACTTTCATATACTAGTGGGAATCTTTCATTATAGAACTTTGCTTGTATATTCCAATGATGGGCTTCCTCAAAATGCCCTAGGTCTTCGTGAGCAAGCGAGTTGGATGCACACCCACTTAATTTCTTTTGTTGAGATTTCATACACTTATAGCTCTAGTGCAGCCGTTGGATGGCAATCCCTACTCACTCACATTGATATCTATTAATGGGCATCTCCATAGTCCGTTGAACGCCTAGTTGATGTGAGACTATCTTCTCCTTTTTGTCTTCTCCACAACCACCATTCTATTCCACCTATAGTGCTATGTCCATGGCTCACGCTCATGTATTGCGTGAAAGTTGAAAAAGTTTGAGAACATCAAAAGTATGAAACAATTGCTTGGCTTCTCATTGGAGTTGTGCATGATTTAAATATTTTGTGTGATGAAGATAGAGCATAGCCATACTATATGATTTTGTAGGGATAGCTTGCTTTGGCCATGTTATTTTGAGAAGACATGATTCCTTTGTTAGTATGCTTGAAGTATTATTGTTTTCATGTCAATATTAAACTTTTGTCTTGAATCTTATGGATCTGAATATTCATGCCATAATAAATAAAATTACATTGAGAAATATGTTAGGTAGCATTCCACATCAAAAATTCTGTTTTTATCATTTACTTACTCAAGGATGAGAAGGAATTAAGCTTGGGGATGCTTGATAAATCTCCAACGTATCTACAATTTTTGATTGTTCCATGCTGTTATATTATCCTTCTAGGATGTTTTATATGCTATTTTATATGATTTTTGGGACTAACCTATTAACTCAGAGCCCAGTGCCAGTTTCAGTTTTGTCCTAGTTTTTGAGTCTCGTAGAAAAGGAAAACCAAATGGAGTCCAAACAGAATGAAACCTTCGGGAGAGTTATTTTTGGAATGGAAGCAATCCAGGAGACTTGGAGTAGACGTCAGGGAAGCTTCGAGGAAGCCACGAGGCAGGGAGGCGCGCCCCCACCCTCGTGGGCCCCTCGTGGTTCCTCGACCGACTTTTCACCTATATATATATATATATATATATATATATATATATATATATATATATATATATATATATATATATATATATATCCATATACCCTAGAAACATCATGAGCAGAATAGATCGGGAGTTCCGCCACCGCAAGCCTTTGTAGCCACCAAAAACCAATCGGGACCATATTCCGGCACCCTGCCGGAGGGGGGAACATTCACCGGTGGCCATCTTCATCATCCCTGCGCTCACGTGACGAGGAGGGAGTAGTTCACCCTTGGGGCTGAGGGTATGTACCAGTAGCTATGTGTTTGATCTCTCTCTCTCTCTCTCTCTCTCTCTCTCTCTCTCGTGTTCTTGATTTGGCATGATCTTGATGTATCGCGGGCTTTGCTATTATAGTTGGATCTTATGATGTTTCTCCCCCTCTACTCTCTTGTAATGGATTGAGTTTCCCCTTTGAAGTATCTTATCAGATTGAGTCTTTAAGGATTTGAGAACACTTGATGTATGTCTTGCATGTGCTTATCTGTGGTGACAATGGGATATTCACGTGATCCACTTGATGTATGTTTTGGTGATCAACTTGCAGGTTCCGCTCGTGAACTTATGCATAGGGGTTGGCACACGTTTTTGTCTTGACTCTCCGGTAGAAACTTTGGGGCACTCTTTGAAGTACTTTGTGTTGGTTTGAATAGATGAATCTGAGATTGTGTGATGCATATTGTATGATCATACCCATGGATACTTGAGGTGACATTGGAGTATCTAGGTGACATTAGGGTTTTGTTGATTTGTATCTTAAGGTGTTATTCTAGTATGAACTCTATGATAGATAGAACGGAAAGAATAGCTTCGTGTTATTTTACTACGGACTCTTGAATAGATCGATCAGAAAGGGTAACTTTGAGGTGGTTACGTACCCTACCATAATCTCTTCCTTTGTTCTCTGCTATTAGTGACTTTGGAGTGACTCTTTGTTGCATGTTGAGGGATAGTTATATGATCCAATTATGTTATTATTGTTGAGAGAACTTGCACTAGTGAAAGTATGAACCCTAGGCCTTGTTTCCTAGCATTGCAATACCGTTTGTGCTCACTTTTATCATTAGTTACCTTTCTGTTTTTATATTTTCAGATTACAAAAACCTATATCTACCATCCATATTGCACTTGTATCACCATCTCTTCGCCAAACTAGTGCACCTATACAATTTACCATTGTATTGGGTGTGTTGGGGACACAAGAGACTCTTTGTTATTTGGTTGCAGGGTTGTTTGAGAGAGACCATCTTCATCCTACGCCTCCCACGGATTGATAAACCTTAGGTCATTCACTTGAGGGAAATTTGCTACTGTCCTACAAACCTCTGCACTTGGAGGCCCAACAACGTCTACAAGAGGAAGCTTGCGTAGTAGACATCAAGCAGTTTCTGGCGCCGTTGCCGGGAAGGTGAGTGCTTGAAGGTATATCTTTAGATCTTGCAATCGAATCTTTTAGTTTCTTGTTTTATCACTAGTTTAGTCTATAAAAGAAAACTACAAAAAAATGGAATTGAGTTTTCCTCATACGCTTAATCTTTTTAATATCTTTCGTGAGAATGATGGAAAGGAAAATTGTGCTCAAGTGCTATAAGAAGAAGTCTCTAAGATGTTTGGCACTAAATTTTTGGAGGATAAGCATGATTGCAATGTTGTTAGTATGAACTCTTTGAATATCCATAGTACTAATGATGATTGCACTAGTCATGATGAAAATATCTCGTATAAGCATGACAACTTTTGTGGAATACATAGAGCTTGCAAGTACACACCAATTAGGGAAAATAGATTTTGCAAGAGGCATAAGTATTTGGAAACTAAATGGTTGCAAGAAAGGCTAGATGTTTCTGCTGAGAGTTTAAAATTTCTTTGCCCTACTTGTGAACTTTGCAATGAACATAGTCATTTAAATCTCCAATGCAAATTGTTTCATGATCGAATCGTGTCCAAAAATTGTGATTGATTTCCCTTGCACATCATAATGAACTTAGTTTGGGGTTATGAAGAAATGAAATGTAGAACTAAGCATATTCCAGAATATAACCTTGAGAAATTCCTCGATATTGATCTAGAAGAATTTTTATGTATTGTGCGGTGAATTGCATTGAAAATCCTTATATTGATAATTACATGAAGAAAAGAAAACAAATAGAATATGAAGAGAATACTAATGAACTTGTGTTGCGGGAGTCTGGAGTCAAGCTCCGGATCTGGCGGCAGATCGCTTTCCTGGGGGAGTGGGGGGGGGGGTCATTCAGGACGGATTCAGCAAGGAGCCATACTTTGGACATGCTAAAAAAGATTGGTATAGATTGGAACCTAACAAGACGATTCGGATCTGTAGTACACTTGCCTTCTGATGACCTTAGGCCAGTGCTCGGCGGCGACCGCCGTCGTGGTGACGATACGAGCAGGAGCAGCCACACTGAAACCATCAGCACCACTCATCCGCATTCCCCCAATGTCAGCGCCACACGAGGGAATTTGGAGGCTATGTAGGGATTTCGGAGAAATGGGGAAACTGTGGAGATGAGCTAACGGTCGGGAACTACTAATGGCACTATATATATGTTGTATACGGCACACTGTTTGTACATGTCGTTTGTGTTAGGTATTACAACGTCACACACGATTTCCGCACCAAACCGTGTGAGAAGACAACGTAGGTTAGACACGGTTGCCATTACATAACCGTATGTGATGTACTACCCTATCCATATAATTGAGTTACGACGAGATACCGTGTAAACAACTACTCCATGGATATCCGTAAAAAAACAGCTGCTCTGCATATAGAGATGGCGGCGGCGGCCTAGGCAGCGGCTAGAGGTCAATCCTCGGTCGGTGGGCGGTGGCGGCGTCATAGGAGGTCAATCCTCGGTATATGGCGGGAGATAGGAGGAGCTCAACCATCGAGGTTGGCGGCGGCGTGATTCGAGCACATCCATCGCGGTCGATGGCGGGATAGTGGAGGTCGAACTTCAGGCGGCAGCCACACTAAGCTTTGCTCCTCGACCCTGCCGTCTCGGCGTGTCGCCGCATCGCGCTTGTCTGTCTGCTGGGTGGAGGTCGCCGCACGGCTAATTAATTAAGGTATTCTTTTCGTGAGTGGCTAAATTAAGGTATTCAATTCCTAGATGTAGTATTGTACTAGTACTTTGCGTTTAAATTGACTGGCCATTAATTTTTGTCATAGCACGTCTGAATAAGAACATGGAGTGCCCTCGGTAATTATTAAAATAAAACCTTGTGATTTATGCACGCATCTTTGGACAACAGTTAATCTGTGTATTAATGTTGTCGTTTTTTTAATTACCATTCGTGTGCTGCAGATGGAACGATCTCGATGGATGAAGAATCAGAAAACCGCAGATTTTATCAGTGGCGTGACAGAGTTCATGAATTTGGTTGAAAGTACAAAGAGGAGAATTGGTGATGCGGATTACATCCTGTGTCCATGTACAGATTGTGCCAATACAGAGTCACATGAAGTTGCAGATGTCCAGAAGCACTTAGTCTCTAGGGGATTCATGGATGGATATTGTCGGTGGTAAACGACACCTATGGGATCACAAGGATCCCTACTGCGGTTGCAAGGCGCAGGGTTGAGAGAAGAGCGGATCTGACAGAGAGTACGCGGTTCGTTTATCCAGGTTCGGGCCGCGAGGATGCGTAAAACCCTAGTCCTACTTTGGTGGATGTATTCTGAGTTCTTGAGCTAGCTACGGGGTGTAACGAGCTCCAAAAAGCCGAATCCTTTCTCTGTGTGCCATGGGCCTCCTTTTCTAGGCGAAAGGGGCTGCCACAGTGGCACACAGGAGGTGTGTCGGAGTAAATGACCACGAGTAGCCTAGCCGGCTCCCCCTGGGACTTCTGAAAAACTTATGAGTCAATCAAGCCCTCCAACATCCAAGACACAGGGCCGCCTTCCCCCGGCCGGTTGTCTCTCAGGCCGGCTATCGGGAGGCGGCCCGACCCTAAAACCTACAGGAAGAAGGCTGCAAGACGGCCGACTACCAAGGAGCCGGCCACCAGAGAGCCGACTCCGCGAAGCCGGCCGCGAAAAGGCCGACTCCAAGAAGCCGGCCCCCCAGCATGTGGCCAAGGCCGCACCCTCAGAATCTGCACCCACATAACGGTGATGAGACGGGGCGTGGCTACAGTGAAGCCTGCCACCCCACATCCCGGAGCGCCAAGATAGCCCACAAGCGCCCGTCTGGCGCTGCCATCACCCGTCCGCGGCGCATTTATTGCCATGTTGACCATGATGTCACCCACGACAAGTTGTCAAGACGACCCACAGCGGCGGGTCCCTCCGTCGAGAGATGCCCGAGCGGCCCGGCCTCCCGGTCGGCTGAGATATGGCCGGCTTCCGTGAGTCGGGCTTGCTCCCTCCTCAAAGGAGGCACGTAATTAAGGAGACAAGACGAGGTAAGGCTACAGTGATCGCCGCCAAAGCGGCGGCACTGTAGCCATGCTTACCTCAACAAAGCCCTCGTCATCAGGATTGAGACAACAGTAACCAGCCCCCGATAAGGCCCTCAGCGGTGGGACTAGCTTGTCGACCAAGAAGCCGGCAGCCGGCGGGACCAACCAGTCGGCGGGCCCCAGCGGCCGGCGGAGAAGCCAGTGAATGTAGACGCTGATGGCTAGGGCCCGCGCCCAGCCAGACTACCATTGTACCCCTGGGGGGTAGGCCTATATAATCCCCACAGGGCACCCATGCAAAGGGTTGATCTCTTAGAGTTTTAGACACCACATAGAGGGAAAAGGAGAGCTAGCCGTGCCCTTCCTCTCGCCGAACAGCTCAAGGAGCCTCTTGTAGCTACTTGTTAATCTAGTGATCATGCGGAGACCCCGCAGAGCAGCAGTAGGGGTGTTATCTCCACGGAGAGCCCCGAAGCTGGGTAAGATTCGCCGGCGTGCATGTCTTCGCCATCCCGCTTCTGTGCACCGCGACGCCTTATTGGCTCCCACAATGATAAGCCACCTGTTGGCATATGTCACACCTACCACCCGACATTTGGCGCCCACTGTGGGGCCAGGTGCACCATCGTCCGGAGACCTGTTCTGGACGGGAACCCTCTTCCTCCCCAGCGAGCGTAGCCAGCCCGGCACGCCCGATGGCGCTTTGTTCTCGACGGCTGCAAGGCGCCATCGACGCTCGCACGGCGAGCTGCCTCGCTGATCTTCTAGGCGAGGCTCGCATCTCCGACGAGCCCGCCTCCTACGGGGGCACAGGCTGCCTCGAGAGCCACCTCGTCAGCCTCCTTGACCAACTCCACGTCTCCAGCGAGCCTGCTGTGGATTTGGAGTCATTATTCCACCGACCCGATGCTTGTCGACCGACACCGGCATCACTCGACGCTTCCCTACCAACGTTGTGATCTTCAACGACCCGCCCCCGAAAGGCATAATCGTGGCGGTGCCATCACCAAGGTGCTGGTCATCAACACGGCGGCGCCCGCAAGAACGCCCACGACGCTCGCAAGAGGCAATCCACGACTTGTCCGTCCCTCTCCGGCCGACACCGACGCCAAACACCGAGGCACGCCGCCGCCTCATTGCGGAGGGCCGAAGTTAGTTTCCATGAGGCGCTTCATCGAGGCTCACCAGCGCGAAGTCGACCGCACCGCTTTCGGCACGCCGCCTCCTGACGGGCCGAGCCGAATCGGCGCCATCAAGCAGCGTGGCGCAGCCATCGCCGACATGCTAGGAGTTGACCGCCCAGTCTACGCCACACCCCTCAAGAACCTGCGCGCCGCCCAGGCGGCCGTGGACGAGCTGAATGGACTGGGGGCCGAAGAGCTCCCCCACATGACCAGACGCATCCAGCAGCTGATCGATGCAGCTACGCAGCAGCACGAAGCCGGCATCCGCGCGGAGAGTCCTCCCCCGCGTCGAGAGAACGGCGCAACGTCACGGACGCCGACTGCGGGCAACACCCGCGCGCGGCAAGGAAAAGAGCCGGCTGCCAGCCGCAGTCGAACCCGGATCTCCACCGAGCGTGACGCAGAAGGCCGCCCTCGAGCCGTGGAGCGACGAGGCAACCCGCCTCCTCCTCCGCCTCATGGGGAGAGATATCCCACCCCGCCGCTTGTCACGCATCCGACTCCGCGAAGGAGTCGGCGAGAACGATGCTCGCCATCGGATCGACCACCTAGCACGATCCCTGGTGCTAGAAGAGGAAGACGATGTCGGCCCGCCTTGCTTCGGCCCCCGCATCCGCGACGAGCCCTTCCCCAACGGGTTCTCGTTCCCAAGAGACACGCCCAAGTACAACGGCTCTGTGAAGCCGGAGGATTGGTTGATCGACTACTCCACCGCAGTCAAGATAGCTAACGCAACAGCGCTGCTGCCGCGGAAGTATGTGCCCTCATGCTTCAAGGCATGGCGTGAACTCGCTCAACAGCCTCAAGCCAGATAGCATCAACAGCTGGCTAGACTTCACGAAGCCTTCATCCGCAACTTCACCAAAGACCTACAAGCGGGCTCCCAAGCCCAGACAGCTCTCCCAGCGCATAAGGACCCATCAATCAACTCGCGACTACCTCACGCTACCGGGCCGAGCTCCGCACCTCGCGAGGGGCGCACGAGGTTCAAGCCATAGAGTATTTTCACCGCCGGGTGCCGAGAAGGCACCTCTCAAGCACAAGCTCCTCTCGCGACGAGCCAACTACCTCGGCGAGCTGCTAGTCATAGCGGACAAGTACGCCACCGCCGACTCCTCGGTGAAAACCGAGCTCCGGGTGGACGCCTCCGGGAAGGTATCAACCCGGCTCCCAAGACGCCAGCTAGGGACTCCAACTGATGCCCGTACCAGAACGACAACAAGCGCAAGGGCTCCATGCCACCTTCAACCGTCGGCGGTGGCCACAATGAAGACTAACAGCCCGAG
This sequence comes from Aegilops longissima, assembly GCA_021605205.1. Taxonomy (NCBI): domain Eukaryota; kingdom Viridiplantae; phylum Streptophyta; class Magnoliopsida; order Poales; family Poaceae; genus Aegilops; species Aegilops longissima. The sequence goes on along the minus strand of CM038682.1, from coordinate 266,617,334 downwards.
GGGCGTGCCTACCAAGAAGGTAGAAGCAGCAGCGGCTTGGCAGCCGGCCTTCTCCTATGAGCAGGACCTTGACGCCCCATGCAAGTTCCACAGCGGCGTGAAGCCGTCCAACCACACGACCCGGAAGTGCCACTGGCTCATGCGAATCTCCAAGGGCGAAGGGCTGGTGCCGCCTCCGCCGGCTGGTCACCGCCCCAGCTCCTCAACAGCCGCCGCCGACCAGCAACAGAGCTGCTCAAGATGAGTTCCCTGACGAGCATGCCGCTGACGTCATCTTTACAAGCCAGCCCGAAGACCGGCGCAACAGGCACCGACAGCACCAAGAAGTCAATGCGGTCTCCTCCAACACCCCCGAGTACATGCACTGGTGAGAAAGGCCTATCAGCTGGAGCTGGGCCGACCACCCAGAGGTGATGCCGTCTCCCGGCTCTTATGCGTTGGTTTTGGACCCCACCCTCGCAACAGACGGGCGTGCTGCCCGTTTCTCCCGCGTGCTGATAGATGACAGGAGCAGCATCAACATCCTGTACCGTGACACAATGGAGAAGCTAAACGTCAAGACGAAGCAGCTCATGCCTAGTCGAACCGTGTTCCATGGCATTGTACCCGGCCTGTCCTGCTCACCAATCAGTAAGATCAAGATAGATGTTCTCTTTGGGGACAAGGATCATTTCCGCCGAGAAGCGATCTGGTTTGAAGTGGTGGACCTCGAGAGCCCCTACCATGCACTGCTTGGCCGACCTGCCTTGGGTAAGTTCATGGTTGTACCCCACTACGCTTACCTCAAGATGAAGATGCCGAGTACCAAGGGTATCATCACCATAGCCGCGACACAAGAAATCCTCCGAAAGTTGCGACAGCCAAAGAGCCGACCGCCGAGTCCCTTGTGATCGCCAAGAAAAGAAGATGTTGAACGAAGTCAGGCCATGGCTGGCAAGCAGCCAGCCCCGCCCCCGACCCCAAGGAGTGTGATGCCCAAGGTTCTTTCCAGCTAGCCAAGGAAACAAAGAAGATACCTCTGGACCCGGAGCACCCAGAAAGGTTTGCCGTCATTGGGGCAAACCTGGACAGCAAATAGGAAGGCGAGCTCGTCGATTTCCTCCGTGAGAATTGGGACATCTTCGCATGGTCCCCCAAGGACATGCCGGGTGTTCCGAAGGAGTTCGCCGAGCACAAGCTACACGTCCCAGCAGATGCAAAACCAGTCAAGCAGCCCCTCCGCCGACTGTCGGAAGAGAAGAGAAGGATTGTGGGAGAAGATATAGCCCGGCTGCTGGCAGCCGACTTCATAATGGAGGTGTTCTTTCCGGAATGGCTCGCCAACCCAGTCCTCGTGCTTAAGCAGAATAACAAGTGGTGCATGTGTATAGACTACACTAGCCTCAACAAAGCCTGCCCCAAAGATCCCTTCGCCCTGCCAAGGATTGACGGTGATAGACTCCACGGTCGGATGCGAGCTGTTAAGTTTCTTGGATGCTTACTCAGGCTACCACCAGATAAAGTTGGACCCAGCTGACCGCCTGAAGACCGCCTTCATCACGCCATTCAGAGCTTTCTGCTACCTGACTATGACATTCGGCTTGAGAAATGCCGGTGCCACTTTTCAGCGTTGCATGCAGAAATGCCTCCTCAAGAAACTCGGCAGAAATGCCCACGTCTATGTAGATGATATCGTGGTGAGGATGGAGAAGCGCGACACCTTGCTGGAAGACCTCAAGGAGACGTTTGAGAATCTGCGCCGGTTTCAGATCAAGCTCAACCCCGAGAAATGCGTGTTCGGAGTACCAGCCGGCCAGCTTCTAGGATTCCTGGTCTCCGAACGCGGCATCGAATGCAACCCCGTGAAGATCAAAGCCATTGAGAGAATGGAGATTCCCACTAAACTACGAGACGTCCAGAAGTTTACCGGATGCCTGGCTTCCCTGAACCGCTTTATCAGCCGGCTTGGAGAAAAACCTCTCCCCCTCTACCGACTCATCAAGAAAACCACTCACTTCGAGTGGAACGACTGCTGACCAAGCTCATGAGCTGAAGAAGATGTCGCCACGCCACCTGCTCGGGCGGCGCCGACCGAGAAAGAGCCCATGCTCCTTTACATTGCCGCTACCACGGGTGGTCAAGACCACATCGTGGTCCACCACGGAAGAAGGCCGAGCTCAGCCACCCAGAGGCCGTGTATTATTTAAGTGAAGTACTATCTACCTCAAGCGTAACTACCCGCACTACCATAAGATGTGCTATGGTGTACTTCACGCCAAGAAGCTCAGGCCCTACTTTCGAGAGCACCCCATCATGGTTGTATGCACCGCCCGCCGCCGAGATCATAGGCAGCCGATGCATCCGCCGGTGGCAAATGGGGCATTGAGCTGGCCCTTACGCATCTTCTACTAGCCTCGCGACCGCCATCAAGTCCCAAGCATTGGCCGACTTCCTCGCCCAATGGGCTGAGACCCAAGACCGCCACCGCTCCCGACTCCACTCATTGGCGGATGCACCGGTGGGTCCAAGATGCGCACCGGCTTGGGAGCCGCATCATCCTCACCGCTCCCAAAGGCGATAAGCTCAGATACACATTGCAAATTCATTTTGCCGCCCAACAATGTGGCCGAGTACGAGGCGCCATAGACGGGTTCGGCCAGCTAAAGAGCTCGGCATCCGCCGGATCTCCGTGCTATGGCGACTCGGATTTGGTAGTCCAGCAATCATCCGCGATCGACGCCAAGGACGCAAACATGGCAAGCTACCGCCTCGCTCAGCAAATCAGCGGTATTTTGAAGGATGCGAAGTTCTCCACATGCCACGGGCCGACAACAAGCAAGCAGATGCCCCGCACGAATAGGCTCCACTCGACAAGCTATACCGACCGGCGCCTCTCTCCAACGCCTCCTCGCCGATCAAGCCGCCTGTAATCCGATTCCATCTTCGTGCCGCTTAAACCCGGCAATCGGACCCGCTTGGGGAACCAAGTAGACGGCTCGGGACTTCGAGAAGCGGACTGGGACTCCGATAGGCGGCTCGGGATCGCTGATAGTCGCATCTGCCGGGAATTCAGAACCCGCCCGGACTAGGACAATGACTCGGGATCAGATCGACACAAGAAAGCGGTGGCCGACTCCACTTTTTCACCACCCAGCCCACCCGCCCTAGTCGTAGTAGCCGTTGGCTATAGAAGAAGTCACAGCCCATCATGGGCTCAGCCCATCTCAACTTCCTCGTAAAGAGAACCGCCGCCGACGAGATCGCGGCAAGACAAGTCCAACGCCGAGCCGGAGCATACACAATTGTTAACAGAGAGCTATCAGCGCAAAGGTCACCGAGTCTTCCAACGCCACGCCGAACCGAGAGAAGGGTATAGCAATCCTCAAAGACATTCACCATATGAATGCGCCACCACGCTGCCTCAAGATCACTCGCTACAAAGCTTTCCGCCATGGATTCTTTTGGTCGACTACTTTGGACGACGCCAAGGAGTTGGTCAAACATTGCAAAGGGTGCCAAGTCTTCAGCTCCAAGCAACACCTGCCGGCCAAAGACTCAAGACCATTCCTCACCGCCTTTTGCCGTCTGGGACCGGACATGGTGGGCCCGTTTCAAATGATGAGGCGGCATGACACATCTGCTCGCCGCTGTGGACAAATTTACTAAGTGGATTGAAGCGGTTGATCAAGAAGCTGAATGGGCCGACCGCCGTGACATTCATCGCAGATATTACAATTGCACGGCGTACACACAAAGATCATCACCGACAATGGCACGAATTTTGCCAAAGGAGCATTGGCACGCTTTCTGCGCCGACTGTGGCATCCGACTAGACTTAGCGCCCGCTGCCCACCCGCAGTCAAACGCCAAGTCGAGCGAGCAAACGGCCTCATCCTTTCCGCATCAAGCCCCGATCGGTCGTAAGCACCGAGCGCTCGCCGGTTGTTGGCTCGACGAGCTGCCGCCCGTCCTCTGGAGTCTGTGCACTACCCCGAATGAGTCAACCGGCTTCACCCCTTTCTTCCTTGTATATGGTGCCGAGGCTGTCATCCCAACTGACATCGAGTTCGACTCGCCTCGGGTGACAATGTACACGGAAGCAGAGGCCAAGGAAGCATGAGAAGACGGCGTCGACCTGCTGGAAGAAAGCCGGCTGTTAGCCCTCAGCCGGTCCGCCATCTACCAGCAGGGTTTGCGCCACCACAGCTGGAAGGTTTGTTAAGAACCTTCCAAGAGGGCTTACCTTGTGCTCCGTTGATCCAGCGAATAGCCGCCAAGACAAGCTCTCGCCCCTTGAAGGCCCCTTCACATCGCCAGAGCATTGGGAAACGACTCCTACCACCCGATCGACGCACGAAGTCAAGGCACGAAGAGAGATGATTTCGCAAGGAGTCGGAATGACCATGGAACGCCAACCTCCTCTCAAGATTTTACAGCTTAAAATGCAGTATGTATCACGCTACCTTTTGTACTAAGTATGAGACATTAGGCCCCGAGGAGCACTCGGGACTACCATCTTTATCTATGAATGAGGAGTATCATGCTTATGATTATGTCACTACATTCATTCTTCTCGTCCGCACTGGTTCGACCCGGTCGGCCTGGGACTTGCCGCTTGAGTTATATTCAAGTTCTACTTGCAAATGTCAGACAAGTAGTGTCAAGCACCCAAGCCCTCTCTTGTCGAAAGTCGCAGCTCAAGAATCGGCCGTCCGGCCGGGCAAGAGTCAAAGGTGAAGGGATGCCCACATGAAAACGGCTAAGGACTAACGAACTTATATAACAAAAGCCAAGCTTCCCCATCGCCGACCGGCTACTGTGAGCAGCCGGCCGACCGCTTCCCATTCACCTTGCCACAATCTAAGAAAGCTCAAGTACTTGTCTTCCCAAAATGGACAGTTCTCCCAGCCACAGATCGCAGAGCAGCTGTCCGGCTGAAGGCGGCACCAAGGAAGGCGGCAAAGGAAACAACCTAAGGATAAAAAGCAAATACGAATGGAAGCCAAACACATGCATGATTATATTTACACAAAAAGCCTTCGAAATCCGGCATTCAACATAGTTTGAATACACCCCCAGTAGGTGGAACTGCGTGAATTTAATAAATAGTTGTTCAAAGAGTAACAACAGGAAAGCAAGGACGGCAGATCAGGCCAAAGGAACGACGGGCGAGTCAGGCAGGTCGGTGGAGGCGGTAGTGCTGGCCGGAGGACTGGCCGGCTGGTGGGTCTCGGCTTGATCATCACCCGCAGACGGTAGAGGCCGCTGCCGCGTTGCCGGAGGCACGATCAGCTGGCTGGTTGGTCGTCATTGTCGGGCACGACGCCTTCGCCACCCTCCCTTCCTCATCTTCGCTGTCGCTGGAAGCGATCTCTCCGCCGAGTCCTCACCTTCCGCCGGGTTCAGCCCAAACCACTCCTCCGCTGGCGACGCCGTTGTCATCCACCTCAGAGCAAAAGCGCCGGTGTCGCGATAGTCGGCGATTGCCGAGGCGCTGGATGATAGCCGCCGCATTTCCACCCGCCTCGTCCGCCTCCCGCCGCTAGGTGCTCACTGGGCTAAGCTTCAGCCCAGATACTAGGCTCGGACGAACTCCGGCGCGCCGTCTGGCGCCGGACCGAGCAGCGAAGCCTTCTGTGCCTCTAAGCGGCCGATCGCATTCTCCAGCCACCGGCAGTCCGACCGGGTGAGAGGAATCGCCACGCCGTGAGGGCGGTCAGACTTGCGCCCGCACGCAAGGCGGCGGAGCATGCGGTGAGCCGTTGCGCCGGGCCTGATCGCCAAAGCTTGCTCAAGCCGTCGGCCGGGCATCTCGGCGCGATTCGACCCCGCCGCTGGCGTGCCTCAAGGTGGGCCTCGGCGTCTTAGGTGGTGGCGATGGAGTAACCGGAAAGTAATCCGCACGAAGAACAAAGAAGCAGCACAAAATCAAGACAAACCAGAGGGCAAGGCAAGCAAAGGGACTAAGAGGAAGGCGGCCATCTCCGATCGATCCTCAACCCGTCCAAAGCCCTTACTCAGCGCTTTGAGCCATTTTCAGCCCGCCCGCCTCGGTCTCAGACTCGGCTTTAAGGGCGGCCTCGCTGTCTGCGCTTTCTTCAGGCCGCTTATGGTCTCTTCCCGGTCGGCCAGCTTTTGGCCAGACGGTCACGCCTCGGGCCAAGGCGCTGCACTCGGCCTCCTTGGCACGGGCGGTCTGGGCCCCGCCAGCTGCTCCTCAAGTCGGGCGCTGGCCTCGCAAGCATGGAGAAAAAGAAAAAGCAATAAGGTAGAAGTCGCCAGAAAGATCCGACCCGACCGCCAGCCAGCCGTTCAATCTGGGACCACACCCAGGCAGGCTGACGCGCCTCACGTGAGATAAAAGAAATGAAGCACTCACTCCGCTATTAGTCGCCGGCGGCCTTCGCTCAGCCCCGGCCCGAGTTGAAGGCAGCTGCGCCGGAGATTATGATATTCCCGGAAATCAGACGGGTGCGAATAAGAATAAGATAGCCGCAAGGTTTACTAAAGTTCCAAGCCGCCGCCAAAGCCCACTCGAACTCGGGATTACACCCAAGGTGCGCTGATGCCCCCACGAAGAAATCAAGAAAGAAATCGATCAAGGCTAGAGGAATCACCCGGATGACCGCCGCTGCCGGAGAAACTCTTGGTGTACCATTGCAGCGAGGCGCTCGGGCTCGCCAGCCCGACCTCCCCGCGCCGCCACATTCAGCTCGCCGCTCCACCATCGGGCATCCACGGACGCGCCGGGCGCCGCCGCCCAGATCTCGAGCCATCGAGCCGCACCGCGGCTCTTCGGCGTCCGCATCGAGGGCGCCTTTCCCTGCGCGCCGCGAGGCGGCGATCGCACCACAAGATCCGCCTCCGCGACTTCCGCCTCAGCCCGGCTGCTCGGGCGGCGCAGCAGGTCGGCCGCTTTGCTCTGCTCCAGCCGGGCGCCGATCGTGGCGCCTCCAGATGATCACGCTGCCCTCCTCCTCTCCATCGCCGCCGGTCGCGGGTCGGGCTTCCTCCGACGGGGCACGGGATGTTGGGAGCCAAGGCGCTGAGGGGAATGACGAGGCAGAGGCTGATTGCGCAGGCCTCCGCCTTTCCGTGGCGCTGCCTCCGCTCGAGCCTTGGCTGCTGCGGCGGCCGGGCGCCGGCCGACTTCTCCTTTGCCTCCTGGCGCGCCTCCGCCTCCTCCGCTTCCGCTTCCTCCCCGCCTCCCACGCTGCTCCGCCTCCGCTGCTCCATGAGGTCAGCGGGATCCACGCGGTGGGAGTCAAGACCTCCCGTCGGTCCGACTATGGAAGCGGCAGGAACCCGTTCGAGGGAAAGCGGCGCCCTAATCGGCAAATCAAGAAGAAGGCTCAAAAGATCATCAACCAAAGAACAAAATAAAAAAGCACGAGACATTCAACACTTACGCCGAGACCGCCTGCGGCTGCTTCACCACCTTGCGGAAGCGGGCCGCCTTCGCGGCCGCCTCATCCCGCTTGGTTGCCGCCGTGGAGCCCTTGGGCTTCTTCGGCCGGCTGCCGAAGAGAGTCGGCGCGGCCCAACGTTTTTGCACGCCACCCCGAGCAGCTGGCACGGCAGAAGGTCCCGCACCTTGGCGATCGGCCGCCGGCTGGCGACGCGGGATGGCCTCGGCTTCATCATCGTCTGCCAGTCCTCGGCCGCCCGCAGCTCGGGCCGCCGCTTTCCGCAGTTCGGCTAACGGCGTTGCCCATGGCGGCCGCCACAGATCTGGGTCGTCGAGGTCGTCCACCGTGCGGTCGGCCATGAACCGGCGCTCCGGCCCTGCGGCCCAGGCCGCCGGTCGAAGAAGGGGGTTCTTCTCAAGACAAGTCGGCTAGTCAAGAGTCGGCCATCACAAACCCGGCAACAAGAGAAGAAGAAAAGAAGGGAAACTCACCATAGGCGGGGGATCAGCTTGAGAATACAAGGTTTTGCCATACCGCCACCTCGGTGAGCTTGCGCTGGAGATGTAGTTCACCATGTAAGATACCTCATCACGAGGCATCTCCTTGATGCTCAGCCGCATGGGTCGGCTGCCGCCATCCGCAGATCATGTGGCCGGCCTTGAGCGGGAGCACCGGGCGCTTCCATGAAGGCGGCGACCAGGTCGGCCCCACTAAGCCCTCCGATTGGACCATCACCCGAGCCGGGTGACGGCAGCGCCCCAGCCAGGAGAGCGACTGGCTCGGTAGGACCAAGACGGCCGCCTCCCCTGCCCGGCGGGCCGCCACGAAGCCGGCAGATTGACTAAGTCGCTTTATGGGCGATCGCTCTTCACGAGAAGTATGATTGCTGCCGAGTTTCACCGACCGATCAGCGGATCGGCGGAACGGGTTGTTGTCGGCTGACTCCGATGGCGGCGAAGGCGCCACAGGCGTGGCACGCCCGCGGAGACGGTGCCGAGCTTGCACTGAAAAAACTCCCCCCAGAGCTCAAGGGTCGGGAGGACGCCAAGAAAACCTTCACACAGAGTGACGAAGGCCGACAGCAGCATCACCGCGTTGGGGGTGAGATGATGCGGCTGGAGACGGTAGAATTCGAGGAAAGAGCGGAAGAACCCGCTCGCTGGCAGGCCGAGGCCGCGCAGGCAGTGCGAGAGGAAGATGACCCGCTCGCCCTCCTCCGGCACCGGCGAAACCTCCGTCTCCGGCGCGAGGCGGGTCTTCACGTAGCCCTCGCCCGGCAGCCGCCGCGTCTTGCGAAGCCAGTCAATGTGGTCCTCGTGGACGTTGGAACCATCTGAATAGCTATATAGCGCCATGGGAGTGAGGAGGAAGCGATAGAGGCGCGGCGGCGGAGGACGCGCAACAACGCTACGGCGGAGCTACGGCGAGCCAAGAAGGTCGATGGAGAAACGACGCGGCGGTGAGGCGCTGCGACGGCGGAGGAAGGGAGAAGGAAGTAGAAGGAAGGGTGGAGCGAGGGCGAGCGTGTGAGCGTCTGCTGCTCCCCCTCCTCCCCCTACTTATAGGCTCGTGCGGCGGAGCCGAGGAGGCGAGGCGGGGGACGGGATTAATCGCGCCCACCCCCCACGCCCCGCGCGATTATTGCACCCTAAAGGCGGCTGAAACCGCCGCTGGAAGGCGAAAAGGTGCGCTCGGGCCACAGAGATCTGCACATGGGCCGAGGCCTAGGTATGGCGGGCTCCGCCTGCGGCGACGCCCCGTCGCGCTGCTGGGTTGGCAGGCCTTTTTGCCACGTGGCGGCGGGCAGCGCGCAATAACGCTAATTAGGCTCGCGTTCTAACCTTCAAGCCGCAAGCTTCCTCAAGACGACGCACTCCGCCAAAGCCGCTCCTAGATGCCGACCTCAGATAGGAAGCTGATCGATCTTCTCGCCCTTCCTTCAGCCTCAAGCTCAACCAGCTTCCGGACTACTGTCTAGTAATGACCACGGTAGCCTAGCCGGCCCCTCGACTTCTGAAAAATTTATGAGTCAATCAAGCCCTCCAACATCCAAGACGCGGGGCTGCCTTCCCCCGGCCGGCTGTCTCTCAGGCCGGCTACCGGGAGGCGGCCCGACCCTAAAACCTACAGGAAGAAGGCCGCAAGAGGGCCGACTACCAAGGAGCCGGCCACAAGAGGGCCGACCAAGGCCGGCAAGCAGAAGGCTGACTCCAAGAAGCCGGCCTCAAAGAAAGTGCCAAGGCCGTGATCCTCGAATCTGCACCCACATAACAGTTGATGAGACGGGCGCGGCTACAGTGAAGCCTGCCACCCCACATCCCGGAGCGCCAAGATGGCCACAAAGGCGCCAGACGGGCGGCCATCACCCGTCCGGCGCTGCACTGCTGCTATGTCGACTATGATGTCACCCACGAAAGTTGTCAAGACGACCAAGCGGGCGGGTCCCTCCGGGTCGAGAGATGCTCAAGCTACGCCGGCCTCCCCCCACCACGAGATATGGCCTGCTTCCCATAGCCGGCTTGCTCCTCCTCAAGGAGGCGCCTCATTAAGGAGACAAGACGAGGTAAGGATACAGTGATCGCCGCCAAAGCGGCGGCACTGTAGCCATGCTTACCTTGACAAAGCCCTCGTCATCAGGATTGAGGCAACAGTAACCAGCCCCCGACAAGTCCCTCAACGGTGGGACCAGGTTGTCGACCAAGAAGCCGGTAGCCGGCGGGACCCACCAGTCGGCGGGCCCAGCGGCCGACGGAGAAGCCAGCGAACGTAGACGCTGACGGCTAGGGCCCGCGCCCAGCCAGACTACCATTGTACCCCTAGGGAGTAGGCCTATATAAACCCTCCCAGGGCACCCATGCAAAGGGTTGATCTCTTAGAGTTTTAGACATCACGTAGAGGGAAAAGGAGAGCTAGCCATGCCCTTCCTCTTCCTCTCGCCGAACAGCTCAAGGAGCCTCTTGTAGCTACTTGTTCATCTAGTGATCATGCGGAGACCCCGCAGAGTAGCAGTAGGGGTGTTATCTCCACGGAGAGCCCTGAAGCTGGGTAAGATTCTCGGCGCGCATGTTCGCCATCCCGCTTCCGTGCACCGCGACGCCTTATTGGCTCCCACAATGGTAAGCCACCCATGGCATATGTCGCACCTACCACCCGGCTAAGGTGGGAAAGTGCTACTGCCAGGAGCTTATCGCTGTTGTTACGGGACAAAGCACATTTAATGCGAGGCTTAGGTGTCCCTTCACTTTATTGGGGACGGAGCGAGGCCCGCCCCATCCGCCGCCGCCTCCTCCTTGCTCTCGACATCGCGCCACGGCCAGCGATGCATGCGGTGCCATGTAGGCAGGCAGGCAGCTGAGGCGGCGTGGTGGTGGAGCCTCCAGGAAGGTTTCCATGTTGCCACGCAGGTGCCTGCATAGCTGGTTGGGTCGGTAGCTGCATGCGAACGGCGGTGAAGACTTGGCTGGTGCGGGCCTGGTAGTGGCTCTCGCCGGTGCAGCTTGGCAAGGGGGCCTTGTTGGGTGGTCTGCTAAGGGTCTTGCCATGGCGCATATAGGCGCCCCTGGCAAGGATCTTGCCGGGGATCTTGTGGGTTTCTTCGGTGAGGATGATTGCCTTCCTATCCTCACTTGATCTTGATTATTCTTTGTCTTCACAAAGATCTGCATGCCACCACGGAAGTGCCTCCCGAGCCCTGTCCCAATGCGTCTGTTGAGCATTCGTGGGCTCAAGGGTGGCTCGCTCGGCTGGAGTAGGCGAGCTGCCCCGGCAAGGGTCCTTGCCGGGAAAGCCTGCTTCGCCCATCCGATCCTTGTGGCCTTGGTCCTTGTCGTTGCTTTGTTTGTCTTGTGCCTTCGGCTTCCCTCCGGCTTCCCTTTCCTGCTCTGTTATGCATGGTTGTGGCGGGCGGCTCCGACTGCCCGTGCACAAGTAAACGGGTCAGGAGAGCCCCTACTTTTGTACACCGACAGGAGCCCCCGGGCCTGGGCCACACATAAGTGCGTCACGTTGTTGGGCCAGGCCCAGAACGGTGCGCGGGCAGGAGGGGCGGATTTTGCATGTAATCGGTCCGTCCGTCTGCGCTTCACGCTTCACGCTCGGCTGAACGCGCGACGCGGGGTCATGCGCGCGCGCGTGGCGGAAGCATGCTGGCGTCACCTCGCGATGGAAAGTAAAGAGGCGGCTTGCGTGTCTCTTTGAGACTGCAGGGCTGCCTCCCATTTACTGCCCCCGCTTGGGAACCGTCACTCCATGTTTTCCGCATGCATAATGCAGAACAAATGACAGGTGCACGGGATGTGGGAAGTCGTGCGTGCGCGTGGGTCGATTCCCACGCGCCTTCAATGGAGCGGGGAGGGCGGTCGACGGCCTCGCTCGCCGTTACTTCAGCGGGCCGGATTGGTCGAGAGGGGGCGGCCGAGTCTCGCCCCCACCCCTTTATAAAGAGGGGAGCGGGAGGAACGGTGCCTCTCAACCCTCCACCATTTGACTCTCTCCATTCTTGTTTCTTCCTTCTGCCATGGCGAGGGGGCGTGGTGACACTTCATCGGTGGTGGCGAGGGTTTCGGCCAGACAACACATTGCTCCTCCCCAAGAGCCCGTAGCGGCGGAGCCGGACACTGGAGGAAGCGGGAGGGGGCGAGGTCGAGGCCGTTGTGGTGCTCGAGGGAGAGGAGGACAGGGTGGCAGATCAGCCTCGCCTCCGCCAGTAGCTCCTCCTCCGATGGAGGGCCACGCTTGGGACAACCCTTGCGAATTCTTTGTCAGGCTGTACCGCCACCGCGCCGTCGCCTTCGCCTCCCGACTCCATTCGCTTGGGAGATGGAGCTGGATCCGCCCCAGGCGTTGCGGCTGCATATGAGGGGTTGTGGGAACATCAGCACATGGGTCGATGTCGAGTTCCCTGCCCCTCATGTCATGTACCTTCATCGAGGGTGGAAGACCTTCGCTTGCCTCCACATCTTGACGGATGGGCTCACTCTCCATTTCAAACTAATGGAGGGTGGCCTTCTCTCCGTCAAAATCTTCGGGCACTTCGGGACTCGCGTAAGGTGCTGCGTGGAGAGCTCTTCTGATGACGAAGATTCCTCCTCGAGCGAGAGTGACAAGGAGGACAGCGGCAGCGACGGCGAGGCTAGCAGGCGGCAGGATGACGGGTCCGATTAGGCATCGGGCGCCGCTCCGGGTGGCACCGGCGACCCCCATCATCCGTGTCGCCGACTCCTTGAACTTCTCGGGGCCATCTCCTTGGGCGGCTGGCGTAGAAGGTGCGGGGAAGGCGAAGAAGGCGGATGGTGGACCGTCAACTTGGAGTACTCGGGCACCGACGCCTTTGTCGCGTATTGTCGGTCCTGCCACCTCGTCTTCCAGCTCTTCCACTGTCATCATCATCACCGGCCTCTCGTCGGGGTGGCTGCCGGGATGTTCTCCTGGCGCCTTCTCGCTGCTCGTGCCGCTTATGCGCTCCTTTTCGCTTCTTTTGCCATCTTGCTCTTCACGAGGAGAGGGACAAGAAAGGATCACGGGCACCTTATCTTTTTAGTTTGGAAGCTCATGGGCCCTTGTTAAATTTAAAGCTTGTAATCACCTTGCTCATGTTTTTCATTTCGTATTTAACTGCACTGCACGGATGTTTTTTTTTAATGAAAAAGGATGTTTGCCAAGATTTTCGTCATGGGTGGAACCCACGACAAGGAATGAATCTCTATCCTTAAGATAAATGTTTTTTGCCCGGCAACAAACCTTGCCCTCCCCACTTCGCTCGACCTTTCTCACGCCCTTGGGGAGCCAGGGATGAGGTGGGCCTAGGCTCCTTGTTTTATTTCCTTGCTGCCGCGATTACGACCAAATTCGGTCCCATGAGACGAGTCCTAGGGTCCGGAATGAGGGGAGCACGGTAGCCTAAGGATAAAACGGGTGGATCGGGTGGATATTCATGTGTCCTGCGCCGCAAAACGCCGGTCCCCTTTCTTCCAAAGCAGCTCGGCAAGGATATTCATGTGTCCTGCGAACCAAAGAAGATAGAGAAGAACAGAGAGACACGCACTCGACCTCTAAGTTAGGGGTTAGCCGCCGCTAAGCACTATCAACCCTAACCAAGGACGAGACTCAACCTAGCATGCATGCTATAACTTAGGGCGCCAGCGCTTCATTTATTTATGCTCATGGTCTACGCCTGGCTTTGTACAAAGGGTTACATGCCTTGTCGACAAGGCTTGTACAAAAGGTTAGCTGCGGGAGGCTTAGGCAAGCCGGCATATATGAGTAAAACTTGCGGAGATGCTTTCGATGTTCAGAGTTGCTCACTTGATTCTAGGCGAAGGGCTGCCATGTGGCACACAGGAGGTGTGTCGGAGTAATGACCACGAGTAGCCTAGCCGGCTCCCCGGGACTTCAAAAACTTATGAGTCAATCAAGCCTCCAACATCCAAGACGCAGCTTCCCCGCCGTTGTCTCTCAGTCATATCGGAGGCGGTCTGACCCTAAACCTACAGAAGAAGGTCGCAAGACGGCCGACTACCAAGGAGCTGCCACCAGAGAGCCGACCTGAAGTCGGTCAAAAGGCCGACTCCAAGAAGCCGCCCCAAAGATGTGGCCAAGGCCGCACCTCGTAATCTGCACCCACATAACGGTGATGAGACGGGCGTACCAGGAAGCCTGCCACCCCACATCCCGAGCGCCAAGATGGTAATAAGAGCGCCGACGGCGCTGCCATCACCCGTCCGGGCGCTGCACTGCCATGTTGACCATGATGTCACCCACGACAGTTGTCAAGACGACCCACAGCGGCGGGTCCCTCCGTCGAGATGCCCGAGGCGGCCCGCTCCCTGGGCCGGCTCGAGATATGGCCTTCCTGTAGTCGGGCTTGCTCCTCCTCAAAGGAGGCACGTAATTAGGAGACAAGATAAGGCTATGATCGCCGCCAAAGCGGGCGCAATCAGCCATGCCCTCAACAAAGCCCTCGCCATCGGATTGAGACAACAAGAATTCAGCCTCGATAAGGCCCCGGTGGACTAGCTTGTCGATCAAGAAGCCGGGCAGTCAATGGACCAACCAACAATGGTCTATGGGCCGGCGGAGAAGCCGCTGAATGTAGACGATGGCTAGGGCCCGCTACCAGCCAGACACTCATTGTACTTCGGGGTAGGCCTATAATTCCCCACAGGCACCCATGCAAAGGGTTGATCTCTTAGAGTTTTAGACACCACATAGAGGGAAAAGGAGAGCTAGCCTGCCTCTTCCTCGCCGAACAGCTCAAGGAGCCTCTTGTAGCTACTTGTTAATCTAGTGATCATGCGGAGACCTCTGCAGAGCAAAGGGTGTTATCTCCACGGAGAGCCCTCAAGCTGGGTAAGATTCGCATGTTCATCCTGCTTCTGTGCACCGCGACGCCTTATTGGCTCCCACAATGATAAGCCACCTGCTGGCATATGTCACACCTACCACCCGACATTTGGCGCCCACGTGGGGCCAGCACCATCGTCCCGAGACCTGTTCTCGACGGAACCTCTTCCCTCCCCAAACAGCGTAGCCAGCCCGCACGCCTGATGGCGCTTGTTCGACAGGCCGCATATGCCACCGACGCCAGACGGCGAGCTGCCTCGCTGATCTTCTAGGCGAGGCTCGTGATCTCCGACGAGCCCGCCTCCTACGGGGGCACAAGCTGCCTCGAGAGCCACTCGCAGCCTCCTTGACCAACTCCACGCCTCCAAATGAGCTCGCTGTGGATTTGGAGTCATTGGTCCACCGACCCGATGCTTGTCGACCGCACCCGATCATCACTCGACGCTTCCCTACCAACGCTAGGATTCAACGACCCGCCCCCGAAAGCGCATAATCAGGCGCGTGGCATCACCAAGGTGCTGGTCATCATCACGGCGGCGCTCGCAAGAACGCCACGACGCTCGCAAGAGGCAATCCACGACTTGTCCGTTCTCCGGCCGACACCGACGCCAAACACCGAGGCACGCCGCCTTTCATTGCGGAGGGCCGAAAGTTAGTTTCCGCGAGGCGCCACGAGGCTCACCAGCGCCGTCACCGCACCGCTGCACGCCGCCCCCGACGGGCCGCCGACCGGCGCTTATCAAGCAGCGGGCGCAGCTATCGCCGACATGCTAGGAGTTGACCGCCCACCACGCCACACCCTCAAGAATCTCGCGCGCTTCAAAGCGCCGGACGAAGTTGAATGGATCGGGGTCAAGAGCTCCATTATGACCAGACGCATTCAAAGAGCCGATCGATGCAGCTACGCAGCAGCACGAAGCCGCATCCGCGCGAGAGTCCTCCCCGCCGAGAACGGCGCAATCGCCACGGACGCCGATCGCGGGCAACATCGCTGCAAGGAAAAGAGCCGCTGCCACCGCAATAACCCGGATCTCCACCGAAGCGTGACGCAGAAGGTCGCCGAGCCGCGGAGCGACGAGGCAACCCGCCTCCTCCGCCTCATGGGGAGAGATATCCCACCGCCGCTTGTCACGCATCCGACCACAAGGAGTCGGCGAGAACGATGCTCGCCATCGGATCGACCACCAGCACATCCCGGTGCTAGAAGAGGAAGACGGCGTCGCCCGCTTTGCTTCGCCCCGTGATCCGCATTTGAGCCCTTCCCCAACGGGTTCTCGCTCCCAAGAGACACGCCAAGTACAACGGCTCGGGAAGCCGGAGGATTGGTTGATCGACTACTCCATCAAGCAGCCAAGATAGCGAACGCAACAGCGCTGCTGTCGGAAGTATGTGCCCTCATGCTTCAAGGCATGGCGTGAACCTGCCTCAACAGCCTCAAGCCAGATAGCATCAACAGCTGGCTAGACTTCACAGGTTTCATCCGCAACTTCACCAAAGACTACAAGCCGGCTCCAAGCCCAGACAGCTCTCCCAGCGCATAAGGACCCATCAATCAACTCGCGACTACCTCACGCTACCGGGCCGAGCTCCGCACCTCGCGAGGGCGGCACGAGGTTCAAGCCATAGAGCTCACGGGTGCCGAGAAGGCACCTCCAAGCACAAGCCTCCGCGACGAGCCAACTACACCGGCGATGAGCTGCTAGTCATAGCGGACAAGTACGCCACCGCCGACTTTCGGAAAACCGAGTTCCCGTGGACGCCCGGAAGGTATCAACCCGCCCCAAGACGCCAGCTAGGGACTCCAATCGATGTCGCATCAACGACAACAAGCGAAGGGCTCCATGCCACCTTCAACCACCGGCAGGTGGCCACAACAAGACTAACAGCCCGAGGGGCGCCCGCCGCCAAGAAGCGTAGTGCTGCTTGGCAGCCGCCTTCTCCTATGAGCAGGACCTTGACGCCCCATGAAGTCCACAATGGCGTGAAGCCGCCCAACCACACGACCCGAAGTGCCATCGCTCATGCGAATTCTGGCAAGGGCTGAAGCCGCCCGCCGGCCGGGTCACCGCCCAGCCTCAACAGCCGCACCACCAGCAACGAGCTGCTCAAGATGAGTTCCTCGACGAGCATGTCACCGACGCTATCTTTACAAGCCAGCCCAAGACCGCGCAACAGCACCGACAGACCAAGAAGTCAATGCGTTCTCCAACACCCCGAGTACATGCATCGGTGAGAAAGGCCTATCACCGGAGCTGGGCCGACCACCCGTAGGTGATGCCGCCTCCGGCTTCTATGCGTTGGTTTTGGACCCCACCGCAATGACGGGCGTATGCCTGCTTTCTCCCGCTGCGATAGATGACAGGAGCAGCATCAACATCCTGCATGCGGACACAATGGAGAAGCTAAACGTCAAGACGAAGCAGCTCATGCCTAGTCGAACCGTTCCATGGCATTGTACCCGCCCGTCTCCGCCACCAATCAAGAAGATCAAGATAGATGTTCTCTTTGGGGACAAGGATCATTTCCAGAAGCGATCTGGTTTGAAGTGGTGGACCCGAGAGCCCCTACCATGCATCGCTATCGACCCGCTTTGGGTAAGTTCATGGTTGTACCCCACTACGCTTACCTCAAGATGAAGATGCCGAGTACCAAGGGTATCATCACCATAGCCGCTGACATAAGAAATCCTCCGAAAAGGCGACACCCAGAGCCGACCGCCGAGTCCCTTGTGATCGCGAAGAAAAGAAGATGTTGAACGAAGTCAGGCCATGGTGCAAGCAGCCAGCCCCCGGCCCCCCACCCAAGGAGTGTGATGCCCAAGGTTCTTTCCAGCTAGCCAAGGAAACAAAGAAGATACCGACCCGAGCACTCAGAAGGTTTGCCGCCATTAGCAAACCTGACAGCAATAGGAAGGCGAGCCTGTCGATTTCTCCGTGAGAATTGGGACATCTTCGCATGGTCCCCAAGGACATGCCGGTGTTCCAAGGAGTTCGCCAGCACAAGCTACACGCCCCAAGCAGATGCAAAACCAGTCAGCAGCCCTCCGCCGACGTCGGAAGAGAAGAGAAGGATTGTGGGAGAAGATATAGCCCTGTGCGGCAGCCGACTTCATAATGGAGGTGTTCTTCCGGAATGGCTCGCCAACCCAGTCCTCGTGGCTTAAGCAGAACAAGTGGTGCATGTGTATAGACTACACTAGCCTCAACAAAGCCTGCCCTAAAGATCCCTTCGCCTGCCAAGGATTGACGGTGATAGACTCCACGGTCGGATGCGAAGCTGTTAAGTTTCTTGGATGCTTACCAGCTACCACCAGATAAAGTTGGACCCAGCTGATCATCAAGACCGCCATCACGCCCATTCGTAGTCACACCGACTATGACATTCGGCTTGAGAAATGCCGGTGCCACTTTTCAGCTGCATGCAAATGCTCTCAAGAAACTCGCGTAAATGCCCACGCCTATGTAGATGATATCGCAGGAGGATGGAGAAGCGACACCTTGCCGGAAGACCTCAAGGAGACGCTTTGAGAATCATACCGGTTTCGCATCAAGCTCAACCCCGAGAAATGCGTGTTCGAGTACCAGCCGCCAGCTTCTAGGATTCCTGGTCTCCGAACTGCATCGAATGCAACCCCGTGAAGATCAAAGCCATTGAGAGAATGGAGATTCTCACTAAACCACGAGACGCCCGTAAGTTTACCGGATGCCCGGCTTCCCGAATCATTATCAACCGCTTGGAGAAAAACCTCTACCGACTCATCAAGAAAACCACTCACTGAAAGTGGAACCACTGCTGACCAAGCTCACGAGCTGAAGAAGATGTGCACACGCCACCGCTCCGGGCGGCGCCGACCGAGAAAGAGCCCATGCCCTTACATTGCCGCTACCACCGGTGGTCAGACCGCCATCGTGGGTCCACCACTTAAGAAGGCCGAGCCACCACCAGGCCGTATTATTTAAGTGAAGTACTATCTACCAAGCGTAACCACCCGCACTACCATAAGATGTGCTATGGTGTACTTCGCCGCCAAGAAGCTCAGGCCCTACTTTCGAGAGCACCCCATCATGGTTGTATGCACCGCCCGCCGCCGAGATCATAGGCAGCCGATGCATCCGCGGTGGCAAATGGGGCATTGAGCTGGCCCCTTACACGATCTTCTACTAGCCTCGACCGCCATCAAGTCCCAAGCATTGGCCGATTTCCTCGCCCAATGGGTGAGACCCGATCGCCACCGCTCCCGACTCCACTCATTGGCGGATGCACTTCGGTGGGTCCAAGATGCGCACCGCTTGGGAGCCGCATCATCCTCACCGCCCCAAAGGCGCATAAGCTCAGATACACATTGCAAATTCATTTTGCCGCCCAACAATGTGGCCGAGTACGAGGCGCCATATAGACGGCTCCGCCAGCCAGTTCGCATCCGCCGGATCTCCGTGCTATGGCGACTCGGATTTGGTAGTCCAAGAATCATCCGCGATCGACGCCAAGGACGCAAACATGGCAAGCTACCGCCTCGCTCAGCAAATCAGCGGTATTTTGAAGGATGCGAAGTTCTCCACATGCCACGGGCCGACAACAAGCGCGATGCCCCGCACGAATAGGCTCCACTCGACTGCTATACCGAATGGCTCTCTCCAACGCCTCGCCGCCGATCAAGCCGCCTGTAATCCGATTCCATCTTCGTGCCGCTAAACCCGGCTAATCGGACCCGCTTGGGGAACCAAGTAGACGGCTGGGACTCGATAGGGCGGACTGGGACTCGATAGGCGTTCGGGATCGCGATAGTCGCATCTGCCCGGAATTCAGAACCTGCCCGGACTAGGACAATGACTGGATCTGATCAAAGAAAGGGTGGCCGACTCCATTTCTTTCACCACCCAGCCCACCCGCCTAGTCGAGTAGCCGTGGTTGGCTATAGAAGAAGTCACAGCCCATCATGGGCTCAGCCCATCTCAACTTCCCGGTAAGAGAACCGCCGGTCGACGAGATCGCTGCAAGACAAGTCCAACGCCGAGCGGAGCATACACAATTGTTAACAGAGAGCCTATCAGCGCAGAGGTCACCGAGTCTTCACCGCCACGCCGAACCGTAGAAGGGTATAGCAATCCTCAAAGACATTCACTATATGGCGCGCCACCACGCCTCAAGATCACTGCCAAAGCTTCCGCCATGGATTCTTTGGTCGACTACTTGGACGACGCCAAGGAGTTGGTCAAACATTGCAAGGGTGCCAAGTCTTCACCCAGCAACACCTCCGCCGCTTCAAAGACTCAAGACCATTCCCCACCGCCTTTTGCCGTCTGGGACCGGACATGGTGGGCCCGTTTCAAAACACGCGCATGACACATCTGCTCGCCGCTGCGGACAAATTTCTATAAGTGGATTGAAGCGGTTGATCAAGAAGCTGAATGGGCCGACCGCCGTGACATTCATCGCAGATATTACACTGCACGGGCGTACACAAAGATCATCACCGATAATGGTAACGATTTTGCCAAAGGAGCATTGGCACGTTTCTGCGCCGACACGGCATCCGACTAGATTTAGCGTCTGCTGCCCACCCGCAGTCAAACGCCAAGTCGAGCGAGCACGGCCTCATCCTTTCCGCATCAAGCCCCGACTGGTCGTAACGAGCTGCTCGCCGGTTGTTGGCTCGACGAGCTGCCGCCCGCTCCTCGAGTCCGTGCACTACCGAATGAGTCAACCGCTTCACCCCTTTCTTCCTTGTATGGTGCCGAGGCTGTCATCCCAATCGACATCGAGTTCGACTCACCGGGTGACAATGTACACGGAAGCAGAGGCCAAGGAAGCATGAGAAGACGGCGTCGACTGAAGAAGAAAGCCGCTGTTAGCCCTCACCGGTCCGCCATCTACTGCAGGAGGGTTTGCGCCACTACAGCTGGAAGGTTTGTTAAGAACCTTCCAAGAGGGCTAATTTTGTGCTCCGCTGATCCAGCGAATAGTCCGCCAAGACAAGCTCCTCGCCCTTTGAAGGCCCCTTCACATCGCCAGAGCATTGGGAAACGACTTACTACCCGATCGACGCACGAAGTCAAGGCACGAAGAGAGATGATTTCGCAAGGAGTCGGAATGACCATGGAACGCCAACCTCCTCTCAAGATTTTACGCTTAAATGCAGTATGTATCACGCTACCTTTTGTACTAAGTATGAGACATTAGGCCCCCGAGGAGCACTTGGGACTACCATCTTTATCTATGAATGAGGAGTATCATGCTTATGATTATGTCACTACATTCATTCTTCTCGTCCGCACTGGTTCACCAATGGGCCCTGGGACTTGCCGCTTGAGTTATATTCTGTTCTACTTGCAATGACAAGTAGTGTGCCGCACCCAAGCCCTCTCTTGTCGAAAAGTCGCAGCTCAAGAATCGGCCGTCCGCCGCAAGAGTCAAAGGCGTGAAGGGATGCCCACATGAAAACGGCTAAGGACTAACGAACTTATATAACAAAAGCCGGCTTTCATCGCCGACGGCCACGAGAGCAGCCAGCCGACCGGCTTCCCATTCACCTTGCCACAATCTAAGAAAGCTCAAGTACTTGTCTTCCCAAAATGGACAGCCTCCTCCCCACCACAGCATCGCAGAGCAGCTGTCCGGCTGAAGGCGGCACCAAGGAAGGCGGCAAAGGAAACAACCTAAGGATAAAAGCAAATAACGAATGGAAGCCAAACACATGCATGATTATATTTACACAAAAAGCCTTCAAACTGCATTCAACATAGTTTGAATACACCCCCAGAGGTGGAACTGCGTGAATTTAATAAATAGTTGTTCAAAGAGTAACAACAGAAAGCAAGGACGGCAGATCAAGCCAAAGGAACGATGGCGCAGTCAGCAGTCGGTGGAGGCGGTAGTGCTGGCCGAGGATCGGCCGGTCAGGGTCTCGCTTGATCATCACCTTGGCAGACGGTAGGCCGCGCTCGCTAAGCCGGAGGCACGATCAGCTGGCTGGTTGGTCGTCATTGCCGCACGACGCCTTCGCCACCCTCCCTTCTCATCTTCGCCGGAAGCGATCTCCTCCGCCGAAGTCCTCACCTTCCGCCGTTCAGCCCAACCACTCCTCCGGCTACGACGCTTGTCATCCACCTCAGAGCAAAAGCGCCGGTGTCAAGATAGTCGGCGATTGCCGAGGCGCTGCTGGATGATAGCCGTCCGCATTTCCACCCGCCTCGTCACCCTCCCGCCGCTGGTGCTCACCGGGCTAAGCTTTCCCAGATACTAGGTTTTGACGAACTCAGTCGGGCGCCGGACCGAGCAGCGAAGCCTTCTGTGCCTCTAAGCGGCCGACCGCATTCTCCAGCCGGCCGGCATCCGACTGGGGTGAGAGGAATCGCCGCCGCCGTAGGGCGGTCAGCACTTCGCCAAGACGTCAAGGCGGCGGAGCATGCGGTGAGCCGTTGCGCGGGCCTGATCGCCAAAGCTGCTCCTCGCCGTCCTCAGCATCCGGCGCGATTCAATTTCGCCGCGGCTGCTCTCAAGGTGGGCCTCGGCGTCTTGGTGGCGATGGAGTAACCGGAAAGTAATCCGCACGAAGAACAAAGAAGCAGCACAAAATCAAGACAAACCAGAGGGCAAAGGGCAAAGGGACTAAGAGGAAGGCGGCCACTGCCGATCGATCCTCAACCTGGCCCAAAGCCCTTACTCAGCATTTGTTTCTCAGCCCGCCCACGCTGTCAGACTCGGCTTTAAGGGCTACTCGCTGTCCTCGCTTTCTTTCTAGGCCGCTTTATGGTTTCTTCCGGTCGCCGCTTTTGGCCGACGGTCACGCTCTCGGGCCAAGGCGCCTGACTCGCCTCCTTGGCACGAGGCGGTCCGCCCCGCCAGCTGCTCCCTGTCGGCGCGCCCCCGCAAGCATGGAGAAAGAAAAAGCAATAAGGTAGAAGTCGCCAGAAGATCCACCCGATCGCCAGCAGCCGCCCAATCTGGGACTGACACCTGGCAGGCTGACGCTACCACGTGAGATAAAAGAAATGAAGCACCCATCCGCTATTAGTCGCCGGGCGGCTCGCTCAGCCTCGGCCCGGAGTTGAAGGCAGCTGCCGGAGATTATGATATTCCCCGAAATCGACGGGTGCGAATAAGAATAAGATAGCCGCTGTTTACTAAAGTTCCAAGCCGCCGTCAGCAGCCACTTTAACTCGGGATTACACCCAAGGCAGCGCTTGATGCCCCCACGAAGAAATCAAGAAAGAAATCGATCAAGGCTAGAGGAATCACCGGATGACCGCCGCTGCCGGAGAAACTTGGTGTACCATTGCAGCGAGGCGTTCGGCTCGAAGCGCCCGACCTCCCCGCGCCGCCACATTCAGCTCGCCGCCCACCATCGGGCATCCACGGACGCGCCGGCGCTGCCGCCTGTATCTCGAGCCATCGAGCGGCACCGCGGCTCTTCGCTCCGCATCGAGGGCGCTTTCCCGCGCGCCAAGTAGGCGGCGATCGACCACAAGATCCGCCTCGCCGACTCGCCTCAGCCGGCTGTCGGGCGGGCGCAGCAGGTCGGCCGCCTTGGTCTGTTCTCCAGCCGGGCGCCGACCGTGCGCCTCCAGATGATCACGCTGCCCTCCCTCCTCCATCGCTGGCCGGTCGCGGGTCGGGCTTCCTCCGACGGGGCACGGGATGTTGGGAGCCAAGGCGCTGAGGGGAATGACGAGCTGTGAGGCTGATTGCGCAGGCCTCCGCCTCCTTCCGTGGGCTGCCTCCGCTCGAGCCTTTGGCCGCCGGCCGGGCGCCGGCCGACTTCTCCTTGCCTGGGCGCCTCCGCCTCCGCTTCCCGCCTCCCCGCCTCCCACGCTGCTCCGCCTCCGCTGCTCCATGAGGTCAGCGGGATCCACGCGGTGGGAGTCAAGACCTCCCGCCTGTCCGACTATGGAAGCGGCAGGAACCCGCTCGAGGGAAAGCGGCCTAATCGGCAAATCAAGAAGAAGGCTCAAAAGATCATCAACCAAAGAACAAAATAAAAAGCACGACATTCAACACTTACGCCGAGATCGCCAAGGCTGCTTCACCACCTTGCGGAAGGGCTTCGCCGCCGCCCATCCCGCTTTGGTTGCCGCCAGGAGCCCTTGTTTCTTCGCCGCTGTCAAGAGAGTCGGCGCGTCTAACGCTTTTGCACGCCACCCCGAGCAGCCGGCACGCAGAAGGTCCGCACTTGGCGACGTCGCGGCCGGGCGACGCTGGATGGCCTCGCTTCATCATCGTCCGCCAGTCCTCGGCCGGTCATGAGCTCGGGTCCGCCTCCGCGCGAGGCTTCGGCTAACGGCGTTGCCCATGGCGGCCGCCCCACAGATCTGGTCGCCGAGGTCGCCCACGGCGGTCGGCCATGAACCGGGCGCCCGCCTCATGCCCAGCCGCACGGTCGAAGAAGGGGTTCTCTCAAGACAAGTCGGCTAGTCAAGAGTCGGCCATCACAAACCCGCAACAAGAGAAGAAGAAAAGAAGGGAAACTCACCATAGGCGGGGATCAGCTTGAGAATACAAGGTTTTGCCATACCGCCACCTCGGTGAGCTTGCAGCTGAGATGTAGTTCACCATGTAAGATACCTCATCACGAGGCATCTCCTTGATGCTCAGCCGCATGGGTCGGCGGCCATCCGCAGATCATGTGGCCGGCCTGGGCGGGAGCACCCGGGCGCTTCCATGAAGGCGACCAGGTCGGCCCCACCAAGCCTCCGATTGACCATCACCCGAGCCGGGTGACGGTAGCGCCCCAGCCAGGAGAGCGACTCGCTCGACCAAGACGGCTGCCTCCCCAGCATGGGCAAGCCACGAAGTCGGCAGATTGACTAAGTCGCTTGCGGGCATGACGCTCTTCACGAAGTATGATTGCTGCCGAGTTTCACCGACGGATCAGCGGATCGGCGAACGGGTTGTTGTCGGCTGACTCTGATATGGCGAAGCGCGTTTACAGGGGCGGCACGCCCGGAGACGGTGCCGAAGCTTGCACTAAAAAACTCCCCCAGAGCTCAAGGGTCGGAGGACGCCAAGAAAACCTTTCACAGAGTGACGAAGGCCGACAGCAGCATCACCGCTGGGGTGAGATGATGCGGCCGGAGACGGTAGAATTCGAGGAAAGAGCGGAAGAACTCCGCCGCTGGCAGGCCGAGGCCGCAGGCGAAGGCGAGAGGAAGATGACCCGCCGCCTCCTCCGCACCGCGAAACCTCCGCCTCTCCGGGCGCGAGGCGGTTCACGTAGCCCTCGCCTCGCAGCCGCCGCCTTGGCGGCCAATGTGGTCTCGTGACGTTGGAACCATCTGAATAGCTATATAGCGCCATGGGAGTGAGGAGGAAGCGATAGAGGCGCGGGCGGCGGAGGACGCGCAACAACGCTACGGGCGGAGCTACGGGCGAGCCAAGAAGGTCGATGGAGAAACGACGCGGCGGTGAGGCGCTGCGACGGCGGAGGAAGGGAGAAGGAAGTAGAAGGAAGGGTGGAGCGAGGGCGAGCGTGTGAGCGTCTGCTGCTCCCCCTCCTCCCCCTACTTATAGGCTCGTGCGGCGGAGCCGAGGAGGCGAGGCGTGGGGGGACGTGGGATTAACTGCGCCCACTCCCCCACGCCCCGCGATTATTGCACCCTAAAGGCGTATAAAACCGCCGCTGGAAGGCGAAGGTGCGCTCGGGCCACAGAGATCTGCATATGGGCCGAGGCCTAGGTATGGCGGGCTCCCGCCCGCGGCGACGCCCCGCCGCGCTGGTTGGCAGGCCTTTTTGCCACGTGGCGGCGGCGCAGCGCCGCAATAACGCAATTAGGCTCGCTCTAACCTTCAAGCCGCAGTTTCAAGACGACGCGACTCCGCCAAAGCCGCCCTAGATGCCGACCTCAGATAGGAAGCTGATCGATCTTCTCGCCCTTCTTCAGCCTCAAGCTCAACCAGCCCGACTGTCGTTAGTAATGACCACGGTAGCCTAGCCGGCCCCTCGGGACTTCGAAAATTTATGAGTCAATCAAGCCTCCAACATCCAAGACGCTGGGCTGTTTCCCCCCGCCGGTTGTCTCTCAAGTCGGCTACCGAGGCGCCCCGACCCTAAAACCTACAGTGAAGAAGGCCGCAAGAGGGTCCACTACCAAGGAGCCGGCCACAAGAGGGCCGACCAAGCCGCAAGCAGAAGGCTGACTCCAAGAAGCCGGCCTCAAAGAAAGTGCCAAGGCCCGATCCTCGTGAATCTGCACCCACATAACAGTTGATGAGACGGGCGTACATAAAGTGAAGCCTGCCACCCCACATCCCGGAGCTGCATGGCCACAAAGGCGCCAGACGGGCGGCCATCACCCGTCCGGGCTGCATCGCTGCTATGTCGACCATGATGTCACCCACGACAGTTGTCAAGACGACTCCAGCGGCGGGTCCCTCGGGTCGAGAGATGCTCAAGGCGCCGGCCTCCCCAACCGCCTGAGATATGGCCTGCTTCCCATAGCCGGCTTGCTCCTCCTCAAGGAGGCGCCATTAGGAGACAAGACGAGGTAAGGATACAAAGTGATCGCCGCCAAAGCGGCGGCATCAGAGCCATGCTTACCTTGACAAAGCCCTCGCCATCAGGATTGAGGCAACAAGAATCAGCCCTCGACAAGTCCCTCAACGGTGGGACCAGGTTGTCGACTAAGAAGCCGTAGTCAAGGGACCCACCAACAAGCGGGCCCAACGGCCGACGGAGAAGCCAAATAAACGTGACGCCGACGGCTAGGGCCCGCGCCAGCCAGACTACCATTGTACCCTAGGGAGTAGGCCTATATAAACCCTCCTGTGGCACCCATGCAAAGGGTTGATCTCTTAGAGTTTTAGACATCACAGAGGGAAAAGGAGAGCTAGCCATGCCCTTCCTCTTCCTCCGAACAGCTCAAGGAGCCTTGTAGCTACTTGTTCATCTAGTGATCATGCGGAGACCCCGCAGAGTAGCAGGGTGTTATCTCCACGGAGAGCCCCTGCTGGGTAAGATTCTCCGCGCATGTTCGCCATCCTGCTCTGTGCCAGCACCGCGACGCCTTATTGGCTCCACAATGGTAAGCCACCTGTTGGCATATGTCGACCTACCATTCGGCTAAGGTGGAAAGTGCCGCTAGCTACAGGAGCTTATCGCTGTTGTTACGGGACAAAGCACATTTAATGCGAGGCTTAGGTGTCCTTCACTTTATTGGGGATCGGAGCGAGGCCTGCCCCATCCGCCGCCGCCTCCTGCTTCGACACGCTCGCCAGCGATGCATGCGGTGCCATGTAGGCGTGCAGTGCAGCTGAGGCGGTGGTGGTGGAGCCCAGAAGGTTTCCATGTTGCCACGCAGGTGCCTCGCGATATTGGTTGGGTCGGTAGCTGCATGCGAACGGCGGTGAAGACTTGGCCGGTGCGGGCTCGGTAGTGGCCCCAGCCAAAAGGTACCAAGGCTTGTTGCGGCCTGCAAGGGTCTTGCCATGGCGAAGATACGCCCTGCAAGGATCTTGCCGGGATCTTGTGGGTTTCTTCCGTCTTCGCCAACGCCCTCAAGTCCCCGCCGCCGATCGCCGACGTTGAAGCGCCAAGGCCCTTGTCGCACCCATTGTGGACAGGTGAGCGGAGTCAAGAGGGTTGATGGCGACCGCGTGGACTAGGCCGCCAAGTTTATCTTTCCTTTGTCGCTGCTGATCATGTTTAGGAGAACAATTTATTAGATCTGCGACAAGTTATTTTGTAATACACTCTATCTTAGGCAACGATTGCAATGTTATTTCCTTTACTTGATTCCTTCATTTGTATGTTTGTGCCTCACGCTTTTAGGGAACTTGTCGGCGCGGGCACCTTTGCGCAAGAGCTGAAAGCGGAACGTCAAGAGTTCGTTGGCGGTGCCGCCCCGATAAGCAACCTTGTCGCAACTAGTTGCAGCTCACTTAAGTTGTTGAGCGGACTCGAAACAAAGTAAGGCGCGACTAGCTACGAGTTGGTTCCTCTGCGCACAGGTTTTCCATACAAAGTACTATCGTTCGAGGAAGATAACTTAAAATTTTTAAAACTGATTGCTTAAACTTAGCAACTTAGCTTTTCTGTCGTTTGCTTCCCGGCAAGGCGATACTTCCTCGAGCGACACTTGGTGGCCCACATCATTATCTTCTCATCCCCCCTGGCTAACTTGTGGGTTGATGAACCTTCCTTTCATTGAGAAAGAGAAAGAAGAGAAAATAAAGTTATGGAGCCTTGTGGCTCGTTATCGCTTACCGGGTGTGGATGCTGCACAAAATGTCAGATAACACATGCAAAATAATGATGAAAGCATGAAATTGACAAGTTGTGCGCAACACATGAGCTTTATCGATGCATCGGGTCTCGCGCATGGCTTTGTACAAAGGATTACATGCAACATTGGCAAGACTTGTACAAAAGGGTGGTTGCCGGAACATGCAATATTGGCAAGACTTGTACAAAAGGGTGGTTGCCGGAACGGGTTCCGGCAACCGCGTCCTATGGGTAAAACTTACGAAGATGCTCTATATTCCAGGAGTTGCTCACCGAACGCCATCTTCGGTCTCAAGGCGGACAGCGCCAGTGCCTAGTGACTCGTTTCACCCGAGCAAGGGCCTTCCCACTTCAAGGCCAACTTGTTGGAATTCTTGGCGGACTGAACGCGCCAAGAACAAGGTCACCTTCCTCGAAATTTCGGCACTAACTTTGCGGTTATGGTAGCGGCGCAAAAGCTTGCTGGTAACGAGCAGCTCAGACAGCAGCTCAAGACGGTCCTCCTCAAGGAGCAGCGTCATCTTGTCGCAGCTGCTCTTGCTCAAGCTCATCATAGCGAGCACTCGAGGTGACCAGATACGAAGTTCCGTGGGGAGAACTGCCTCGCTCCATAGACTAGAGCGAAGGTGTCCGCCGCTGGCTCGACGGCGTCGTTCGATCGACCAAAGAACCACCGCAGCTCCTCAATCCAGTTTCTTCCGCACTTGTGCAGCCTCGTCGAAAGTTCTGGTCTTGAGTCCTCGCAGCACTTCAGCGTTTGCCCTCTCTCGCTTGACCGCTGCTTCTCGGATGAGCAGCGAAGCAAAGCAGACCTTGGCGCCAAGATCTTGGACGTCTTGCATGAAGGTGCGACTTCGTGAATTGTGTGCCGTTGTCGGTGATGATCTGGTTAGGAATCCCAAAACGGCAAACAATCGACCAAGAACTTGATTGCGACCGTGCCGTCACCTTCCTCATCGCTTCCACTTCCGCCACTTTGTGAACTTGTCGATTGCGACGCATAAGTACTCAAAGCCCCGACAGCTTCGGGAAAGGGCCGAGGATGTCGAGCCCCTGCATCAAAAATGGCCGTGATAAAGGGATCGAATGCGGAGAGCTTGAGC
Organism: Aegilops longissima; assembly: GCA_021605205.1. Classification (NCBI taxonomy): domain Eukaryota; kingdom Viridiplantae; phylum Streptophyta; class Magnoliopsida; order Poales; family Poaceae; genus Aegilops; species Aegilops longissima. Next base: position 266,588,286 of record CM038682.1, on the reverse strand, counting down.
TGGTGGTGTATCCGCTTGGAATGGAACTGCACGCTTCACACTTGGTTACTTGTGCAGTTGCATCCGGAGGGCTGTCGGCAGAAGAAACCTTGCCGGAAAGCTTTGCCGGCAAGTGCTTTTGCGCCAATGTGGTGACCACATATGCCTCCGTGTATCTCGCCAACAGCTTCGCCCATATTCCGCGAATACACTTCAATTTCACCCGTTGAGTCTTCTTACATGCATGGATGTTGTCAACAAACTGGTACATACTTGACCGCCGGGCTACTCTTTCCGCTTCTTCTTGCTCTTGGGAAGTTCTCCTGTCTGAAGGAAATGGACAATCTGCTGTGCCCATCTTTGGAGCTTGCGGCTCGACAACAAGGACTAAAGGCACATCTCTGCTGCTGGGAACATCCGCTTGACGGCAAGAACCCGAGGCTCGCCGAGTTGATGTTCCCCGGCAAGCTTGCCGGAGCAAAACTTGTCGGGAGCGTCTGCTTCAACAAAACAAACCCTAGGGCTTGTCGGAGCAGACTGCTCCTCAGCACTCTTGGCGTTGATCTTGGGGACCTTCGCGGCGGCGGCCTCGGGGAGCTCGGCCGGGAAGTAGTCACCGGAAATCAACTTCCTCTTCTTGCTCTGTCCGGTTGATGGCGTTACAGTTGGCTGAGTCAGCTTGAGCACAAAACTTCCTGGTTCCACAGGTAACTTGAGTGCAACGCACTTTGACAAGCCATCAGCAATATCATTCTGAGCTCTTGGAACATGTTCCATTTGTAGGCCTTCAAAGTGCTCTTCTAGCTTTCTCACTTCATCGACGTAGGCTTCCATCAACGGACTCTGATAATCTTTGTTTACTTGGCGGACGACTAGCTGCGAGTCACCCTTGACAATGAGCTTCTTGATCCCAAGGTCTACTGCAATTCTGAGACCGGCAAGCAAACCTTCATACTCTGCAGTATTATTTGTTGCTTGCTCCTTGGGAAAGTGCATTTGGACTATGTATTTGAGGTGCTCTCCGGTGGGTGCGATAAGCAGCACGCCGGCACCGGCGCCTTGCAGCGAGAAGGCACCATCAAAGTACATGAGCCACTCTTTACTTGCTTCCTTGACGGGGATGCTCGTCTCTGGAATTTCTTCATCTTGCGTCGGCGTCCATTCTGCTATAAACTCTGCCAATGCTCTGCTTTGGATAGTTGAAGTGCTTTCAAACTTGAGGCCAAAGCTTGACAGTTCTAGTGCCCACTCGACAATCCTGCCTGTTGCCTCTGGATTTTGCAATATCCTCTTTAGCGGAAAGCGAGTGACGACTGTTATCTCATGTGCTTGGAAGTAATGGCGCAGCTTTCTCGAGGCCATGAGGAGGCCGAAAAGCAATTTATGCACAACAGAGTACCTTGACCTAGCCCCCTGCAGAAGGGAACTGAAAAAGTAGACTGGGCGCTGCACCATCCTTTTCTGCATCTTCTCGCAATCCTGCGCAGATCCGTCCTTGTCGGGACCAGAGCTTGTCGGTGAAGCCCCCTGCTTGTCGCTGGATGCATCCGCCTCGGTTGCGGCTCCTCATCTCGCCTCCCTCTCGCTACTAACGCAGCACTAACCACTTGATTGGTTGCCGCTATGTATAGCAGCAACTTCTCTTGTGGCTTAGGTGCGATAAGTATTGGAGTGGAGGATAGGTACCTCTTTAAGTCTCGCAGCGCAGCCTCCGCTTCGAGTCCATTTCATTGACCTGCCTTTTTCAAAATCTTGAAAATGGCGTAGGCGCCGCCATCGAACCTAGAGATAAACCTGCTGAGAGCAGCCACGCAATCGGCAAGTCTTCGTACATCCTTGACGCGCTTTGGTGCTTCAATCTGCTCAATGGCCTTGATCTTGTCGGGGTTGGCTTCAATTCCCCTCTGAGACACGAAGAACCCGAGAAGCTTGCCGGAGGGAACTCCAAACACGCACTTCTCGGGATTGAGCTTGAGGTTGATATTGCGCAGATTTGCAAAAGTCTCATCTAAATCTTGAACCAGAGTTGCTTTGTCCTTGCTCTTGACCACTATGTCATCCATGTAGGCTTCTACATTTCTGTGCATTTGCGGCTCAAAAGCGTCATGGACTACTCTTGCAAACGTTGAACAAGCATTCTTCAAACCGAAAGGCATCCGTATGAAACAGTATGTGCCACATGGTGTAATGAATGCGGTTTTCTCTTCATCTTCTTCTGCCATGAAGATCTCATGATATCCGGAGTATGCATCAAGAAACGAAAGCAAGTCACATCCAGCCGTGGAGTCAACAATCTGGTCGATACGTGGCAAGGGAAATGGGTCTTTGGGACAAGCTTTATTAACATCTGTGAAGTCAATACAAAGTCTCCATTTCCCATTTGCCTTGCGTACAACTACCGGATTGGCTAACCACGTGGGATGGAGCACTCCTCTAACAAGGCCTGCTGCTTCCAACTTCTTGATCTCTTCTGCTATGAATTCTTGGCGCTCCACTGCCTGTTTCCTGAATTTTTGCTTGACGGGCCGCGCATGAGGGCAGACAGCTAGGTGGTGCTCAATTACTTTCCTGGGAACACCGGGGATGTCAGACGGTTGCCATGCAAACACATCAACATTCGCCTGCAGGAAAGCAACGAGCGCGCCTTCCTATTTAGGGTCGAGAGTGGCACTGATGGTGAAGGTACCACCAGTGCCGTCCTCCTTGGCGGGCACCTTCTTGGTCTTCGGTGGAGCTGCCATCATCTTCTTGCACTTGCCGGTGGAGCTCAATGGTGCGTCCTCGACGGTAGCGCAGCACTCCGAAGAGGTGCGCTTGCCGGAGTGAGCATCAGAGCTCTTGCCGGACAAAGTGGTCTTCTTCTTCCCCCCAGGAGCTTCAGCGGCAAGTGATTTGCTATCTGTCCCAGCTGCTCCATCCCGGTAAATCTTGTCGGCGCAGATAAGAGCATCTTTCTTGTCTCCATGAACAGAAATGACACTTATCGGGCCGGGCATCTTGAGCAAGTTGTATGCATAATGAGAGGCTGCCATGAACTTGGCGAGTGCGGGACGGCCGAGTATCCCACTATAAGTGTAACGCCCTCGATGCGGCTATATCTCCCACGTGTCGAAGCACGACTTAGAGGCATAACCGCATTGAAAGCAATGTCGCAAGTGAGGTAATCTTCACACAACCCATGTAATACATAAGGAAAGAGATACATAGTTGGCTTACGACCGCCACTTCACACAAGACATAAATAAACATCCATCATTCAGATTACACTCAAGGTCCGACCACGGAACCAAAATAAAAGAAGATACCCCAAATGCTACACAGATCCCCGATCGTATCAACTGGGCTCCACTATGATCATCGGGAAAAAGACATAGTAACGCACCACGTTCCTCGTCGAACTCCCACTTGAGCTCGCTTCGTCACCTGACCGCATCGTCGGCACTCGCAACTGTTTTGGTAGAATCTGTGAGTCACGGGACTCAGCAATCTCACACCCGCGAGATCAAGACTATTTAAGCTTATAGGAAGGACAGAGTTGTGAGGTGGAGCTGCAGCAGCGACTAGCATATATGGTGGCTACATCGCAAAAGAGAGCGAGAAGAGAAGCAAGGCACGGTCGTGAAGCTAGTAGCGATCAAGAAGTGATCCTGAACTACTTACGTCAAGCATAACTCCAACACGTGTTCACTTTGACTCACCGAGAAGAGACCATCACGGTTACACACGTGGTAGATGTGTATTTTAATTAAGGTCAACCGGGTTTTCTACAACCGACATTAACAAATTCCCATCTGCCTCATAACCATGGCACGGCTTTGAAAGATAATACCCTGCGGGGTGTCCCAACTTAGCCCATTATAAGCTCTCACGGTCAACGAAGGATATTCCTTCTACGGGAAGACCCGATCAATCTCGGAATCCCGGACTACAAGACATTTCGACAACAATAAAACAAGACCAGCAAAGCCACCCGATTGTGCCGACAAATCCCGATAGGAGCTGCACATATCTTGTTCTCGTGGCACACGGATAGGTCAGCCCTACGAGTAAAACCAGCCCTCGAGTTGCCCTGGTGGCCCCGATCTGCCGGTTCGGGCCAGCACTCGAAGGAGCACTTGGTCCGGGGTTAAATAAAGATGACCCTCGGGCTCGCGAAAACCGGGGAAAAAGGCTTAGGTGGCAAATGGTAAAACCAATGTTGGGCCTTCTGGAGGAGTCTTATTCAAAGCAAACTGTCAAGGGGTCCCATAAATCACCCAACCGTAAGGAACGCTAAATCAAGGAACATAACACCGGTATGACGGAAACTAGGTGGCAAAGTGGAACAAAACACCAGGCATAAGGCCGATCCTTCCACCCTTTACCAAGTATATAGATGCATTAATTATAGCAGATATATATTGTGATATCCCCAACAAGTAAACATGTTCCAACAAGGAACAACATCTCCATGTTCCAACAAGGAACAAACTTCATCTTCACCTGCAACTAGCAACGCTATAAGAGGGGCTGAGCAAAGCGGTAACATAGCCAAACAACGGTTTGCTAGGAAAGGATGGTTAGGGGCTGACATGGCAATATGGGAGGCATGATAAGCAAGTGATAGGCATCATAGCATAGGCATAGCAAAAGAGCGAGCATCTAGCATAGCAAAGATAGAAGTGATTTCGAGGGTATGGTCATCTTGCCTGCAAAGTTCTCAGAGTTTTCGAAAGCTTGATCCTCGTAAGCGTTCTCAACAGGTTCCTCGTTCACGTACTCGTCTCCCGGCTCTACCCAAAGCAAGAACACAAACAAAGGAACCACAATAAATCACGGTGCAATGCACAAACAACATGATGCAAAACATGGCATAATATGCGGGATGTGATATGCATTGTGTATGCGTGCTCCGGAAGGAAAATGATGAACCAGGCATCAACTTGGAAAACCAAGTATGCCGCTGGAAAGATAAGACGATTTCGGTTGAAATCGATTTTAAGATCACCGGAATCGGATGCACGGTTTGGAAATGACAAGCAAAACAAGAATGGCACAAATCTGCCATTTACAGCATGATACCACTTAGCAAGCAACAAGAAATTAAGCTACTGCATCCAAACGTACCAACAAAGTATATGGCAGTGATCTACTCAAGATGCTTGACAAAAGATGAACACTGAGCTACGGCTAGTTCACACCATAACAGGTCCAAACAAGCATGGAAAAAGTGCAAAACATATCAGCTTCACAGACTTGGTGAAATTACTGAACATGGCAAAATCAGTATCAGGTAGCAATGTTCAGAGCAAGCAAACGACATGCTACAGGAACTTATAATAGCAAAGCAAGGCATGACATGAATCTACTCAAAGCATATAACAAAAGTCCCTTACGGACCATAAGCCAAAAAGGATAAGAAAATATAGTAACACCCATGTCAATATAGCAAGTTTCGCTAACAGATTCAGCAACAGGGCATGGCAAAAACAGATAACAAGTAGGCATGTTAAAGAGCTCGATGCACTCCCTACAGAGCATTCCATGATAAACTAATCATACATACATCAAGAAGACATGGCATAGAAAACATACATGTCAAGAACAACATCATAGCATGCACGGATCAACCACAACAACCTTGGCAAAATTGAATAACATGTAAACAATCTGCCAGGAAACATTTTATAGCAAAAGTAGAGCTTGATTGACTCAAGATATGGCACTCCATAATTGCAAACAAAGGGATGTATGGATAGAGCATAACCATATGTTCAAAACATCCTTACTGAAGTATCCCAAAATATGCATGGATCTCTCGGTAGCATCAAGTTAACATGGCATAAAAATATCAGCAAAACAGGGGCTGAAATCAGCAACATCATGACACCTAGTTTGCATGCTTGTGCTAGTCACCACATAGATCACAAAAATACATGGCATACACCCCTGGAAATATGGCATGGCATATTACAAAACACATGTAGGACTCAAATTCATAGGGTGCACACATCAATCATAGCAAAAATAACAAAAGTGCATGTTCTGTTAAGAAACAGAAACTAACATCACATAGCCCTCTTCTAACAGCATTTCGGGCATCAAGATGAGCTCAAATAAAAATGATGCAATGAGATGAAATGATCTACTCTTCGGGGCGAACATTTTGACATATTACACGCACGAAATAGGGTCACAGGTGCAAAGTTATGGCACGACGAAAATGCAACAAATTATCACCGAATTAAAGATTTAGAGGAATTTTGGGGGAAGAAAGTCAACCGATGCGGTTTTCGGATCGGATCTGGCCGGACGCGCGGAAGCCGAGGCGAGGTCCGCTCTCGCCGGAGTTCGTCGGGGCGAGGAGGAGGAGGGTCGCCGGAGGAGGGAGAGGCCGGGCCGGCCGAGGGCGCCGGTGGCAGGGGCGGGCGGGCGGGCCGGCTGGGCGGCGGAGCGGGCGACGGGCGCTGGGCCATGGCGTGGCAAGGCCGGGAGGGTCATGGTCGGGCTCAGCGGCCAAGGCGCTGTGTGGAGGTGGCGGCGCCACGTGGCGTGTGGGATTGGGCGCATGGGCAAAGCGCTGACGGGCGAAACGTCCGGGCGGCAGTGGATGTGTCCGTCAAGTGGAGAAGGAAGGAGCTAGGGTTTGATCCGAATTTGAGGGGGAGGCTATATTTATAGGTAGAAGGAGCTAGGAAGCTCCAAATGGAGTGTAGCTACCACACGATCGTGATCGAACGATCGAGAGCATGGATGTGACTTAGATGAGTTATTGGACTATTTTGAGGGTGTTGGGCTGCAACTTAAAAGAGGCCTTTGCGAGAGTGCGGTTTACCGCTGAGTACCAAACGAGCTCCAAATGACCCGAAACTTGACAGTGGTCTACCGTGGTATACCAAGGACACTTGACAAACCTCGGTCCATTCCGAGAAAGTTTAGTACCGCCACGGAAAAAATTAAAGGGACGCCGGTGGACATAGGAGTGCGGATTGCAAAACGGACAACGGGAAAATGCTCGGAATCATGAGGCTAACACGTATGCAAATGCGATGCACATGATGACATGATATGAAAAGCATGACATGGACAAAATGCAAAAGAAGAAAACCCAACCACGGAGGGAATATCATATCACAATGCCGAAAATGGCAAGAGTTGGAGTTACAAATATGGAAAGTTACATCCGGGGTGTTACAATAAGGCAATGGGAAATCAGCAACGCTTAACGTGACCTCTCGATCCTGAAGTTTAGCTCATCGCCAAATGTTACCGGCAACGTGATCTTCCCTTTGGCTTGCTCCTTCTGGCTTGATTCCTTGAATGTGCCAGCCTCTTCGAGCTCATTGTCGAGGATTTGAAGCTTCCGAGCACTGCGAGGAGATCAGGTTTAAGCCGCCCCCGTCAACTAGCATCTTGGTGACCTTGAGGTTGCGGATAGTTGGTGAGACCAACATCGGCAAGCACCGACCACGATTATGCGGTCGGGTGGTCCTCAATATCAAAGATGATAGGCGTCTTGGACCACTTCGAGGCCTACATGACTCTCACGGATGGTTCTGGCTGCATTAACCTCCGTGATCCATTGCTTGAGTTGGCGGTGCGAGGTATGCAGAGAAGCACCACCGCCAACGCAGAGGACCTCCGCTGCTTTTCAAACTCCTGCTCATCAGCTTCATCGCCTTCCATATCTTCATCGTCGCCATCGTCTTCATCCTTGTCGCGCCGCGGGAGGTCTGTCTCTTGCCGCTGCTTGGCCTTGCTGCAAGGCCCTCCCCGCCGGTCGCTTCTTAGCTGCCCCAGCACCTTCTGGGCCTTCTCCTTGTCTCGCCGTCAGATTCAGCCTTCGCTGTTCAACAAGCTGCTCGACCTTCTTGCAGCTCGAGGTCATGGCCCTTGGTGCGTGAATCTTGCAAGATTGTTTGTTGAGCTGTCCTGCTTGTCGGCGGCCGCCACAGCTTGGCGGTCGGTGTCAGCGGCAACCTCCTTGCCGGAGCTACCAACCTTGGCCTTCTTGGCGCCACCTCCATTGCCGGACTGCTCGACAACTAGTACCTCTTTGCCCTTCTTCTTTCTGTTGTTCCGCCGCCGGCTCTTCTTTGTCAGATCCTGCTTCTGCATTCTCTCCTGGGAGACTTCTTCCTTCTTCAGCATGTGCACACTTGTCGGCCAAGGCATACAGCTCACTGACGTCCTTGACCTTGCACATCGCCATCTCCTCCCTCATCCTGCGGTTCCGCACATTTTGATGAAACGCCCTGATCACCGCGGCAGGGTGGACATCTGGGATATTGTAGTGCACACGGCTGAATCTCTGAATGAACTAGCGCAGGGACTCTCCTTCCTTCTCGGCGAGCAGGTGAAGGTCACTCTCTTGGCCATGAGGCTTGTGGCCGCCTGTGAAGGCACCGACAAACTGATGGCATAGATCTGCCCAAGAGGATATGGATCCGTCCGGCAAGTGCATGAGCCAAGATCTGACATTTGGCTTGAGTACCAGCGGGAAGTAGTTGGCGAGGATCTTTTTGTCTCGTCCCCCCGCAGCCTGCACCGCGATGGTGTAGATGCTGAGGAACTCCGATGGATGCGTCCTACCATCATACTTCTCTAGCACATCTCGCTTGAAATTTTTCTTGTCGGGCCACCGGACTTGCCGTAGCTCACGAGTGAACGCAGGGCAACCTACGCGCACGCAAGTCACCTGGTTCCCCGCGGCGCTGGCGCTGTCAACATGGGCCCAAAGACGCTGGTCGGATTGACGCCGCGCTTCTCTTGGCGCCGATGCGAGTTCGGCGTCTTCTTGTTGCCGTTCTTGGAGAACTTGGCGCTGATCACGGCGAGCTCGTGGATTCGATGACGCGGTGGAGTCGCTATCGAGGTGGATCCGAGGAGCTGGTGATCTTGGCCTTCGGGATGGAGAGTGCATGGTGGTTGCACCCCCACAGGTTTCGTCGCCACCGGCTCGTGTCTTGTCGTCTCGCCGCGGCAAGGATGCAGTTGGTTGCCGCGGAGTATCGCTGTTGTTAAAGCCGATGAGACTCTGGATGGTGGCCCTCCATTCGTCGACCTTGTCGGCCGTTGGAGGGTAGTCTAGAAGCAGTTCAGCTCTCGCCAAGGCTTCTGCTGGAGTGGTGGGTCGCAATGGCATACGGTGCGAGGAACGGGATATGCTCGGACTTCTAACCAAGTTAGAAGGAGCAGCATCCCGCCCAGCGATCGTATTCGCTTCACCAGCATGCGGCGCATGCTGGTCTCGAGGGCTTCGGATCCTCCAGCTTGGCCTTGATCCAACGAGCGTATGGCGCTGCGAGCACCATGACGCCGTCGGTCTCGCGCCCCCGAGATGGACGCGTGACGATCCGGACGCCGAGGTCCGCGCCGCCTTGTCTCTGACTTGGCAGCGTCGTGGGCTCCCTCGACGACGCTGTTCCTCCGCTTAACGCCTTCCCCACCACTCCTCAGCTCCGGTGGTGGTGGGTTTGACGCGGACGGCTCTGCTGCCACCGAAGCCTTCTTCTTCGGTGGCATGTTGATGAAGATGATGAAGATTGTTGCTCATGTGAACGCCGGATCAGGTTCACACAGCCTCGACGCCCCCTACCTGGCGCGCCAAAGATGTCGGGGAAGCTGATCGTGACCCACGGACACCTATGGGACCTGGCGGACCGAGTCCCTTGTGGTTCGATGAGGGGTGGAGATTGCACGAAGAGCAGATCGAGGCGATGCACACGAGCGGTTTACCCAGCTTCGGAGCTCTCCGGAGAGATAATACTCCTACTGCTGCTTGGTCGATTGTATTCTTGCTAGGGAGCAATGAGAGCTACAAAACCTAGCCTGAGTGAGTGTGGTCTCGAATGAGTCGAACCAGCCGAACCCTTTCTACGTTGCACATGGGCCTCCTTTTATAGGCTCAAGGGGTCAACACAGGTGGCAACGTAGATGAGGGTACAAATGGAAAGACGAGAGTTGGTACACCGACTTGTACGAGGTATGCAGTGCATTATACCTAACTCTCGACGGCAAGGGACAAGATCAATAAATGCCCGCCCTCGTCGCCTAAACAAAGGCAACAGGGACCGCTGGCGCGCCACCGCTTGCCACGATGGTAAGCTTGTCGCCGCTTATCGCTGCTCCCGCTGGCTGCACAGCCCTTTGACACGCTGCGTTCGAATAGCCCCATGGCGATATCGCTGGCGGATGAGTGGGAGCGAGATGAAGAGAGAGGTTGTCGCCGCGGCAAGCTCCTTGCCGCGGCTGAAATCCTTGTCGCACTCGGAAGCTTATCGCTCACCGAGCCTTCCCGGCAAGCTCCTCCTGCCGGGGCCTTGTTTCCTTCGTGCCTTGAGTGGCCTTCCCGGCAAGCTCCTCTTGCCGGGGCCTTGAATACTTTGTTCTTGAATGGCTCCAAAGGAGCCGCGGAGGACCTTGGCGGTCACTAGGCAAGCCCTGCCGCGGGGTGCTGCAACTGCCTGTGCACGAGTTCGGGATACTAGGGGACCCCTACTCTAGTACACCAACACAAGCATATGACATAAATGGATACACGTTCTACACTGAGGAACGTGATAAGAAGACCTCGTATCAGAACGGCGCTGTTTGAATAGAATGCATGACTGTAAATGAAGCTGATAAAAGGGTGTACTATGGAACCATCAAAGAGATTTCGGAGCTTGACTATGTGAAAGTTAAGGTGGCATTATTCAGGTGCGCATGGATCCCTCTTGGTCAGGTAAGGATTGATGAGTACAGGAAGACCTGTGTTAACAGGACAACGATGGCATATCACGCGGACCCATTCATTCTTGCCAGCGATGCTACCCAGATTTTCTTTGTGGAAGACCCCTTGCATAAGAACGGCCATTTAGCGGCATCGGAAGCGAAGGGTACTGGGTGTTGACGATGTTGCCGATCAGGACGAGTACGATGAATTTGATGAGTTGCCAGCCAAGGGATCACGCACCAGTGCAATAGAGAAGCGTAAAATCATCAAAAACCCCAAGTTCATTCGGGGTCAACTTAATGATCCCAATTCCCCCATGTACATGTGAATTAAGCTGTAAGACTAGTCTTTATGCCTACCCTGCAACTTAATCCTTTCAATTTAGAACTGTCGCGTGTACTGAATTTGTGAGTTATGCCCGGTTTTCTGTTGATGTAAGAACCGTTAATATGTTGACCTTGATATGCTATCAGCTCAGGCAATGAATATGAACTGTTTATTATTATTATTATTATTATTATTATTATTATTATTATTATTATTATTATTATTATTATTATTATTATTATTATTATTATCATATACCTACACTGGTGTGATATCTATTTTTGCCTTGATATATCTGTGTGTGTGTGTGTGTGTGTGTGTGTGTGTGTGTGATGTTACTCATACTAGTAGTAACTAGATAAAATAGATGATGTGGCAAGCAAGCAATAAATGAAGAAATGTAGGAAAGTGGTAACATAGCTAGTTACTAGTAGTATGAGTAACATCACACACATATCAAGGCAAAATGAGTCTATAGCCTAATAAATGATGTGTTGCATGTTACCACACATATGTTACTCCTCACTATAGAGGTAGTAACATAGAGTAGTAACATGTGCATGTTACTAGTCTATGTTACTACCCATTGTGGCCAGTCTAACTAGCTATGTTACCACTTTCCTCTCTTTCTTCATTTATTGCTTGCCACATCATCTATTTTATCTAGATATGTGTGATGTTACTACCTATGTTACTCCCATTGTGGGTAGTCTAAGAAGGCTATAAGGAATACACTTATATATATGTGCTTATTAGTTGGAGGGAAGAGAAGAGAAGCGGGCTCTTGGTTAGTAGAGCTAGCTGCAACACGAGACCCAAGACACTTTGTGAGGATGTAAGGTGGGCCAACTATTAATAAACTAGTACGTATATTAAACTTATTTTTGTACATGCCCGCTAAGAGGTTGGCTGTATATGACATGGCAACTTCTTATAGCCGACCCTTGGCTGTATTATTAACCATGCTCTTAGTGAGGAAGCTAGTATATCATAGGCGACTAGCTAATATGATGTGCCACACAATTAAATGAGGAAAGAGAGGATGTGGTATCATATCATGATACCGTGTCATATTAAATGTTGTACTACTACTTTGTGTGATGCATGACAATTAGTAAGGCAACCTAAAATGCTAACTTATGATAAGCCTATAATTTTGAGATAAGCCTATAAACCAAAAAGGGGGGAGTATATATGCATGATACTAGTATATGATCGGCAATACCTCTGTTATGCGTGCATGCATATATAGTATCATAAGTTAGTATCTTAGGTTCCTTATTAATTAATTGCCATGCATGACACAAAGTAGTACAACATTTAATATGATACGGTATCATGATATGATACCACACCCTCTCTTTCATCATTTAACTATGTGCCATCATCCAAAAAGTCTAGTTGGCATGCATCGTACCACTTGATACTCCCATATTACGACCAGCCTTATTAGGGTGGCCATAGTGGGGGTATCATAGCTGGTATCATGCACTCAGGAATAGAAAATATGGTGATGTGGAAAAGAAGAAGTAACATATGTAGATATATATATATATATATATATATATATATATATATATATATATATATATATATATATATATATATATATATATATATATATATAATAAATGTTATACTACTTTGTGTCATGCATGGCCATAAATACGGTCATCTATGATATGTACTACTCTATGATACTATATATGCACTATGAAGGTACGTACGTAGTATCATACACTAGTATCATATGCATGATACTATATATATAGTATATGATACTCCCCACTATATAAGGCTGGCCATAGTGGTGGTATCATAGCCGACGATTTCATGCACTCGGAAATAGCAAGTATGCTGATGTGGCAAAGAATTAAATATATATATAAAGAGGGTTAGAGTAACATATAGGTAGATACCGTATCATTTTAAATGCGATGCTAATTTGTGTCATGCATGGCAATAAATATGATCTATATATGATACAATACTCTATGTATTATACTATGCGCTATAATTAATTAAAGGTAGTATCATACACTAGTATCATATATACCGTATATTCATGATACTAGTATATGACACTCTCCACTATACTCGTGATTTCTTACCATGGAAAAAAATTGGAGGCGAAACGATGAACTCATGTTTTCATTCGAACAAAAATATGATGTTAGGTAATGTAAATGTTTTCAAAGAGCACACCGTTCACTCACGAAAGCCGTGTGTCCACTAAACCGTGGCCGATGCACCCCACCCTCTCGCCACGCCGATCCGAGTAGTGCTTTCGATTGGCGTAACCCAAACCCCACGGATCGCACGTGCTGCACGTTGCTGATTCTCCTTGATCGAACGGCGATCCTCATCCCTTTCGACAACACATGTACATGTTTTCAAATAGCCCCTCCCAAAAAATGTTTTCAAATAGCACACGGTTCACACACGAAAGCCATGTGCCTACCAAACCGTGGCCGATGCCCCCCTCGCTCCGCGCGCAATCTGAGTAGTGCGTTCTGATTGGCCAGAACCCAAACCCCATGGATCATACGTCTGCACCGTTGGATGCTCCCAGATCGAATGGCACTCATCATCCCTTTCGACAGGAAATGCAGTCCGGCTAGGAATTGATTTATATGCCAACATGCACGGTAAATGCCAAAAAATGTCTTACATATAGCACATGAGACCTGAAATGCGCCAGCAAATCAAACCCATGGTAAAATTGTGATTGGTTTATGTGGGAAAAATTTAGAGGCGAAACGATGAACTCACGTCTTCATTTCAAACGAAATTATTCTGTTTGTGCACACAAGCGCTTAGAGGCAACCGTTTGCATAGGCCTTTCCGCGCGCGCGGCGACCGGGCATATTTTTCACCCTTTTCACCTAGGCCGCCAACACCCGGAGTCCCAACACCCCCCACCGTCCGCCCACGTTTCACTCAACTAGTCCACCCAATCTTCTCCGCCAGCTCACCCCTGCCCCAGATCCACAGCAAAACGCTCTCTGGCGCCGCCCTGCATATCCCGGCCGTGTGCCCGCTCATCAGCATCAAGCCTACCTCCACTGTCGTTCCCAACACGCGGCGGCCCGCGCCTCGCCGTCGTCGTTTGCTCGCTAGCCACCCTCGAGCATATTGATGCAGTAAACCTCGCCTCTCCTATGGCCCGGCCGGGTTTGAGCCTGTTAGTTACTGCTCTCCATCGTGGTGAGGCATATTTCCTCGCAACCCCTCTTCCAATTTCGTTCCATATGTTCCCAAATTGGCTATAAAATAACGGCGAGCGTATATATGTTCATTATCTACCTTCCTCACTACATATAAGCTGTATTTGTTCCAATAAGTTATTGCCTATTTACAGATCGCGGGCGCCCGAGTCACACGAACATAACAAATTACCCGTACATTTTCTAAATTATTGCATGGCATGTTTAGAAAGCTTGATACCAAGTTGTTAGTTTTATGCTTATCCTCCTTTCCTGAGTTTCACATGTGTTCTCTGTAGATGCCGAGTAGTAGGGACATCACTCATTCAGGCCATGTATCTTCAACAGATTGTGAGGGATCAAGTAGTCTTGAACGGGATAGAGCTGCAGCAATTACCCTTCCGATCAGGACACGGAGGAACGCTCCAAGGAAGCCCACACACCAGCCTAAAGGTGTATATGAAGTAACCGAGATTGATTTAAAGTCCTAGGCTCCAACTAAACCAGATAAAGCACGCATGAGGTTCAGGAGTGTGTGTGGATTTGTTGGCAGGGCAAGGCTCAACATTAATCTGCCGGGGTTTCGGAAGGCTGACATAGAAACACAGCGAAGGATAGTCCGAGATATCATATATCACTTCAGCATTCTAGAGCAGTGTAGAATGCAGGTGGAACACACTGCACTGAAGAAGGCTACGGATGCTTGGAGAAACTGGAAGCACGTGTTGTACAAGAAGTACTTGAGTGAAGGCAAGGACCCAATCCCCGCGTACCCCCAAATTACAAAGGCAGACTGGGCAGAATTCAAAAGGGCCAGGGCAACTCCAGAGTTTGTTGAGAAGAGTTTCAAGTAATCGGAACTTTAGAAGAAGAACATACACCCCCACCATCTTCACCAGGGCACTGATATGGGAACAGGAGGACAAAGAAGCAATGGCGGCGGGTGGGAATCCGGCCTTTAGTGAAATCAAGGGCGAAAGCGCCAGAGACTACTTGCGGGCACGTGCAAAGAGGTGTGATGACGAAACTTATTACTTTGAAAACGCACGTGACGCCAAACTATATGAAGTGATGGTAGAGGCTTCCAAGATCCCTGGAAGGTTCTACAGGAACTCAGGGCCATGTGACATTTTGTCCATTGCTCTGGACACAAAAGAGCCCCCTAGCCGTGCAAGGGGTATAGGTGTTAATGTCCCGCACAAGAGCGCTTTCACACTCAGCAAAGAAGAGAGGCTCAGCATGAAAAAAGCAAGGAGTGAAATGAAGCAGAATGCATTGTATGAAAAGTTGAAGAAGGAGATTTATCCGGCTGTTCGAAAGGATGTTGAGGAGTCAACGATGATGATGCAGAAGACTCTAATACTGACAGATAGCCAGCAGATGGGAGGGGAGGCGGGCATGGAGGATGTTGCTTATTGCGTGACAACAATGCACAAGAGTAGCTATGCATCAGCTGACCCCAGCGACAGTGAGACTGCAGCTGCTTGTGATGATGCTATATCTGATCTATCTGGAATGAAAGACAGACTGAAGGGCGTGTTTACACATTATGAAGGTGCATTAAAATGTGCAACATCCTGGGTTTGCCCACCCTTCTTGGAAGATGGCCTCTTCTTGGACAATGTGCAATTGAAGCCGGGCTGTGTGAAGTGCTACGTGACTGAAGTAAAGCCTGGATTCAATGAATTTGCCCTGAAGAATGTCCTAGGAGACTTTGATGAGCAAAGGACCTTGGGAGAAACACTGTTACATCACATCCAGTGGCCACGAAAGGAAATAGAGTTCATCGATGTGATTCCTGAAGCCCTGCCAAGAGCTACCACTGTCACCGCTCAACCGGTGACGCTCTCCTTGCCACAGCAGCTCTCGCAGGCTGATGCATCAACCTGTGATCAGCCGAATGAACTTTGTGGCGTACATGCCATGTCATCCTCCGCCCCAAAGCCGCCAGTGCCAAGGCCTACAACTGCTGATGACGCACCACCGGTTCAGATGCCAGCCGTTGAAGCAGTGGGGGGGGGGGACCCAGCTGTAGCACATGCTCAGCAGACCAACCTGGTGGAACAGACTGCTAAGCAGTCTGATGCTTCGGAACCGCCTGCTAAGCAGTCTGTAGGTCCAGAACCGACTTCTCATCAGTCCATTGGTCCGCAGGCGCGTGATCAGCATACCAATGCGCCAGCACTTCCTGCTCAGCAAACCAACGCGTTGGCACGACCTCCTCAGCACACCGACAAGTTGGCACCACCTGCGCAGAAACCTGACATAGCTTCAACGCATGGTCAGCAGTCCGATGCCTCTGCTCCTACAGCCCAACAGCCCGTCACAGCAGCACCGCCAGCTTAGCAGTCTGGCATAGATAAACCGTCTGCTAAGCAGTCCCTCCAAGCTTCACCTTCTGCTCGGCAGTCTACCTTGCAGGAAACCAGACGTTCTGCTAGAAATGCTTCAAGTACCAAGAAGGAAGTGGCCAAAAAGGCTACACCCATGACCACGAGGAAGCGCGGCGGGAGAGTGATGAGGAAAGAGAATGATTGCCTCTTACTTAAAGCACTCATCACCCAGAACCAAATTAACAGCAGTTTGTTCGAATCGGGGAGTAATATTATTTCTGACACCATGGGTGATGAAGAAGTACGTTTGTTGCTTGCTAAAAATAAAGCAGACGTACTTGAAGCATGCAATTACGTGCATGGCCAGCCATTTCTTGTTGGCGCATACTTTGATGGGTGCAGCTCTAGTTGCCGCGAGTTACATGAATATTGCATGGATCAAATGTCAGAAGGTCATCATGCTTTGCTACTCCACTACAATAGAGATCATTTTCGACACGATGCTGGTTCCATCAATGTGGGTTTCGAGGACTTACATCACTTCTTCAACTTCAACGTGCTCGCTGCCACTCTTATTAGATGCCTGATTTTGTAAGTACTTAACAAACTCTGATCAACTTCTCCATACAAGGCTGTGAATGATAAACAACTAACTGCATTTTATTCCTCTCAGGGGATTGAACACGTAGAGAAGAAGAATGCAGAGTGTGTATTTCATAGATCCTGCATTAGCAAATGGCACATCATTAGATGGTAAGGACCGATGGGACTGGGCCGTTAACACGGTCCTCCATATCTTCAAAAATAAGTCCCATGCAGAATCATTTCTCTGGCCATATCATGAATGGTAAGTCAAGTAAACAACCACGCATACACTGATTGTCTTTCAGATTTCGACATCATTCGTAACTTCATAGCTTTCTTAATATGTAGCAATCACTGGATATTGGTATTCATTGTTCCAAACAAGAACACAGTTTACTACATCTGACGCATGTTCAGCAATTCTTGGATAGGTATTGAATTCTATGTTGTTGAAATTAATTTGCATTCATATCTGGTTCAATAATTGATGTTGTCAAAATTCATCATCATTTGAAGTGTGCTCGCATTGTGGAAAACTAAACCAGGGAACCTGTCGTGGATTTGTCACGGCATATGTCCTAGTGTGAGGACTTAGTCGTGAGGCCAACACATCTATGTGGTAGCTTGAGAGGAGTTGATCGGAATTGGGAGACGCAAGGCAAGACAAGGATTTGGACAGCTTCGGGCCCCGGGAAACATCATCCGGTAACAACCCTACATGCTGTTTGTGGCTAGGTCTCATTATCATCATGAGGGAGTCACCGGTAAACCAGCTCTTTGAGTCTAGCCCTAGAGATTATTTCTTCTTGCTTGCCCCTCTTTGGGGAGCCCTGCCCCTCCTTATATAAGTTGAAGGGGCGGGTTACATGACTAGTGTCAGGACCCCGATTCCAAGTCACATCGACCTAGCCGGTAACACCTCATATCACTTTGCGGCCTCACGCACGGTATCCCCACGGGTGTCGCCTTACCATGGCCCGGGACCGTTTGCGTCTTTTGGCTCACTTATATGATAGTGTCGCTAGCATCCACATGACAGAGAACCCGGGCCGACATGGCTAGTCGTGAACCCAAAGCGGCGCTAACCCATGGAGACAGGCATACATGAATCACATCGAGCATGTCGGTCATCAACGTATGAATCCGGGCTGTAGCACTGGGCTAACAGGACTCCGGTAACCCGGGCTGTAGCAGGCTAGGCAAGACTCCAGATGTCACCGCGTGACATTTCCCTGAAGGGACAGACACATGAACGAAATGAAACACATGCCGACCAGTCAAGTGTCCAGAGCAGTAGTGCTGGGCTAGCAGGACTCCGGTGAACCGGGCTGTAGTGGACTACTATCGCTCAGGAAGCACTAGACTACATTTCCCCAATGAGAGGCTGCCAAGGATAAACAACTAGATTGTCGGATCCCACTCATACCAAGCATTTCAAGCATACACACAATATGCCCGATATGAGTACATACAACATGGCATCACAACAAAACTCTACAACTCAAAGTACTTTATTTAAGAGGCTCCGAGGAGCCATACATAACATGTTCATACAGATAGGGGTCACATGACCCGTCACTCAAGTCATACAAACATAGAAGCACATACGGAAGCAAACTAGTCTGAGTACAGACTCTAAAAAGAAAGAAAGCTTGACGAAGCCCTTCTATCTACAGTGGCCCTTCACAAGCCTTGGATCACCACCTGGGTGGCTAGTCACTCGTCGACGTCAAGGTCTACATAGAACCCATCGGAGGGGGCGGTGTTGTCGTCTGAAAACATTAATTAAGCAAACATGAGTACGGAGGTACTCAACAAGTCTTACAACAGAATCCTACTATACATGCACATTCTCAAGAAGGTAGTGGAGTTATTGCAGCAAGCCAGCTTTGACTCTTGGCTAAGCTATCCTACGTGACACCACTTGAAAAGCATTTGTCGCACACGAGTCCACTAATCACCATCACAATACTCCACCGTGGATCCTCTCGTCAACCCGAGAGGGCCATCCATGATACTCACACTTATCTTGAGGCTTTTAGTAGTATCCATTTACTTGTCTATGAACTGTATAGGTGACCAAGTAGTCCTTTATCATGGACGCGCGGCTATTGAATAGTTTCATACCCTGCAGGGGTGTACTTCTTCACACACTCTCACCACTTATCGCCGCTACACGACGTGTACTCGTCAACCTTCAAAGCGGAAGCCCAGCGAGGGTGTCGGCCACGACCGACTAAACACACAAGTCCCTAGTCGGGTTTATCGCCTATTCGGGTTCCATCCGTAGGGAGTCCGCCGAGGTTTCCACTAACGGCCCCGAACAATGTGTGCAGGGTTCGAGACACCAAACAGCGATCGGTACACGTGTACACGTGCCTACCGCAACACAGCCCACCCCTAAGGTCAGCGCTACGTGCGGCCCCCAGCATGCTACAAACACCAGAAACTACTTTGCAACTCCCGGACAGAGGACAAGAGTGGTTAATAAGTCGAGAGGGTCCATTGGTTTCGGGCCCAATGCGTGGTAGTAGCTGAATCTTAAATCACACACACAGATCTCAGTTCTTAAGGACGAATTCAATGAAACAACCCACCATGTACTCCTACATGGCCTCTCATCGATACCTTTACCAAATTGTATTCAACACTTCACTCTCGTTACCGACACATCCTTTCACTCTAGTTCATCTTCACGATGAGCCAGACCTGACACAACTCTAAGCATAGGAAGCATAGCATGGTAGGAAGCGCAAACATTGCTCATTCAATTCCTACACATACTAGTGGGTTTCATCTAGTTACTGTGGCAATGACAGGTCATGCAAAGGAAGTGGGTTCAACTACCGCAACACACAACCGTTTGAATCGCGTTGTCTTAATGCAGTAAACAAGAGCAGAAGCGAGATCATGGGTTTGTATCGGAATGATCAATGGGTTGCTTGCCTGATGTAGTTTAGTAGTAGGGTACTGCCCTTCAGATGGATATTCGGGGTTATCCTCGGAGACAGAATCTACCATGAAAGACACACAGAACATAATCAACACATGACGATATGCAACAATATGATGCATGCTATGACATGGCATTATGAATGTGTGTTGGCCTAATGCAAGCTAGAACAGAAATGAATGAACTTATTTGAATCAAGATTCAAATGTTAGCTCATTTAACATAGCCGTATTAGTGTATTATCTTAATCTGCTTAAACAACAAGGTTAACAAGTTCTGTCATGCATGAAACCATTACCAATTGATAGATTGAATATTTCTGATCAAAATTCATATATAAATCTTTGCATTTGGAGTTACAGATTAATTTCTATGAATTTTTGAAGTTTGCAACAATTTCCGGAATTTCCTCAATATAAATAACTCCAGAAATTAGTTATTGCGTCGTGAAGTCGAGGTGGCGTCGGTGGTCAACGGGGCGCCCAGGTCAAACTGACCAGTGGGTCCCGCATGTCAGTAGTTAATTTACTAACTAATTTTAGTTAAAACTAAACTGGGTAATTAGCAGAGGGGGGCCCCACTTGTCATAGACTCAGGAGAGTCAACCAGGGCCCCACCCAGTCAAAGTTAAGGTCAACCCACGGCGTTTAGCGCTTGGCGCAGCCGACGGCGGAGAGAGTGTGTTTGTGCATTCCGGCGACCAAATGGCCGGCGGTGACCATCTACGTGTAGCGGGGACAAGCCGCGACGTTTGGTGGCAGTGGTTGAGCTTTGGGTGGCCGGAAACGTCACCGGCGAGGAGCTAGGCGGTCGCCGGAGTCGGGTGAAAGTGAACCCGAGGCTTCGGGACACGGCGAGGTGCGTGGAGTGGTGCTACGGGTTCCTGGGGATGTGGTGAAGTTAGTGGACAAGGTGGCGTGACCAGTGGGTAGCCGGAGACACGTCAGCGACGAGCTCGGCGGTGGCGCGTGCGGTGATGCTTCGTGCGGCAGCTACGGTGCACGAGAGGGCAAACGGAGAGGACGAGGAGGTAGCTGGGCTCACAGCGAGTATGTCGAAGCAGTCGGCGAGGTCGGGGACGAGGTGATGCGGTGGCGACGGCGATGGGGATCTGCGGCGGTGCTCGGTGAAGACGAGCTCGAGGAAGACGAAGCAGGGCTCGCGAGTGCTCGGGGCTCGGGCTGCTTGACGGAGTCGACGACGGCGGAGTTGTTGGACACGGTGGCTCGACACGGGGACGACGGAGAGCGCGACTATGGCGATGGTGCGGCTGCGGTTGCGTCGGCCATGGTGAGGAGAGGCGAGGGAGAGAGGCAGGGGGCGAGTGAGGTGTCCACGGGGTCGGGGCGGCGACGTGGAGCTCACCCAGGTGCTCGGTGGCGCGGGCGACATGCAGCTGACGCTGTGGCGAAGCTCAAGCTTCGCAAGGCCACCTCTCTGTGCCTGCATGGCGACGACGAAGCAGCTGGCTGGCATGGGCCAGCACAGTGCTGGGCCGGCCAGCCGGGCTGCCAGGTGGGCTGCGGCCAGGTAAGCCTTTCTCTCTCTTTTAACTTCTGTTTTCTATTTTTCTGTAAGTGTTGGGATTTTCTAAAAATACCTAGGCACTTCCAAAAATCCTGCAAATAATCATAGGCTCTGTTTGGAATATTTCCAACATCCCACACTTATTTTCAGAATTATTTGAGCATCCAAAATATTTACTAGCATTTAAATCCCCAAATGCAAATTACATATGATTTAATTCAATGACCTTCTGTTGACCTAGAAAATTGTGCACCTATTTTGCCAGAGGTTCTAACCCAAGACAAAGATGGTGAACTTTTTAGAAGGGCATTTCAGGTTCATTGAAAATATTTTTAGTAAACCCTAGTTGGATTAGGAGGGGTTACGGGGTTCTATCTTCCCAATTCAAGTTTCGATGAAAGATAAACATGATGCAACACTCTAATGCAGGGACTAACTAGGATGTGACAACTCACCCCCACTCAAAAGAATCTCGTCCCGAGATTTTGGATCCGTCGGGAAGAAGGTGGGGTACTCAAGTCGAAGATGATCCTCCCTTTCCCAAGTAGCTTCTTGCTCGGAATGGTTTGACCATTGAACCTTGAGAAACTTGATATTCTGGCGTCGAGTGGTACGCTCGGCTTGATCAAGGATACGAACGGGATATTCACGATAGGTGAGGTTATCTTGGAGATCAAGCGTTTCGTGGTCCACTCCACGGATAGGATCTGAGAAGCAACGCCAGAGTTGAGAAACGTGGAAGACATCACGAACTCTGGAAAGATGCGGAGGTAGTTCTAATTGGTAGGCAACTTCTCCTCGTTTGGCAAGAATGCGAAAGGGTCCAATGTAACGGGGAGCCAATTTGCCCTTGATACCGAATCGATGGGTTCCCTTCAAAGGAGTAACCCGAAGGTAAGCCTTCTCGCCAACTTCATAAGACATAGGCTTATGCTTGCGGTCATATTGGCTCTTTTGACGAGATTGGGCTGTTTTCAATTTCTCACAAATAACGCGAACCTGCTCTTCTGCTTCCTGGATTATATCCGGGCCAAAGAGTTGTCTTTCCCTGGTTTCTGACCAGTTAAGAGGCGTTCGACATTTTCGTCCATAGAGAACTTCGAAAGGAGCTTTGCCCAAGCTAGCTTGGTAACTATTGTTATAAGCGAATTCGGCAAATGGAAGGCATTTCTCCCAATTCATGCCGAAAGAGATGACTGAAGCTCGAAGCATATCCTCCAGAATTTGATTGACCCGTTCTACTTGACCACTTGATTGAGGATGGAAAGCGATGCTAAAAGAGAGACAAGTTCCCATAGTAGTTTGGAAACTTTCCAAAAATCGAGAGGTGAAGAGACTTCCACGGTCTGAGTTAATCTCCAATGGAACACCATGAAGAGACACTATTCGGGAGATGTACAAATCAGCTAGCTGGCTAGCGGTTATACTCTCACGAACGGGTAGGAAATGGGCTACTTTGGAAATTCGATCGACAACAACGAAGATAGCATTATTCCCTCCCTTGGTCCTGGGAAACCCGGTAATGAAATCCATACCGATTTTATCCCATTTCCATTCAGGAATTTCCAAAGGTTGAAGGGTGCCAGCAGGCCGTTGATGCTCTGCTTTAACTCGACGACAGACGTCGCAATTAGCAATGTATTGAGCGATTTCTCTCTTCATCCTAGTCCACCAAAACCTCTGCCGTAGGTATTGATACATTTTAGTACTACCGGGATGAATGGTGAGAGGGGATTCATGAGCCTCCTTAAGGATCAATCGCCTCAGGTTGCGTACGTTGGGAACCACTAGACGGTCTACAAAGAACACGGCACCTTGTTCATCAATGGAGAAACAATCTGCGACTCCTTTCTTGATGTTTCTCTTGATGCGGGAGATTCCCGGATCTACCTTCTGTGCCTTGATGATCTGATCCGTAAGGGTAGGTTTCGCCACCAGGGTGGAAAGGAATCCTCGAGGAACAATGTGAAGGTTAAGCTTACGAAATTCCTCATGGAGAAGCGGTTGACCTTGTTGTAACATTAGGTTGTTACAATAAGATTTACGACTTAGTGCATCAGCCATGACATTGGCTTTGCCTGGGGTGTAAGATATTCCAAAGTCGTAATCTGTAATCAACTCGACCCAACGTCTTTGCCTGAGATTCAAATCCGGTTGGGTGAAGATGTATTTCAGACTTTGGTGATTAGTGTAAATTTCGCAACGATTACCGAGAAGGTAATGTCGCTAGGTTTTAAGTGCATGGACCACTGCTGCAAGCTCTAGATCGTGTGTGGGATAGTTATCCTCATGTGGACGCAACTGTCGAGAAGCGTAGGCAATCACATGACGATCTTGCATGAGTATGCAACCTAGTCCTTGTCGCAAGGCGTCGCAATAGATAATAAAGTCCTTAGAAAAATCTGGTGGAACAAGTACGGGAGTAGATGTCAGGCGTCTTTTCAGTTCTTGAAAGCTGAACTCGCACTGTGGGGTCCACTCGAACTTTTTATCTTTCTTGAGGAGTTCAGTTAGAGGCTTAGCAACCCTGGAGAAATTCTCGACGAAGCGGCGGCAATAGCTCGCTAACCTGAGGAAACTCCGAACTTGCTTGACCGATTCAGGTGGAGTCCAGTCAAGGACGACTTGAACTCGCTCGGGATTGACAGCAATACCCTTACCAGAGATTACATGGCCTAGATAGGTTACTTCCGCAACCAAAACTCACACTTAGAGAATTTGGCATAAAGGCAATGCTCTCAAGTTTCATCAATACTAGCCTTAGATGTTGGCATGTTCTTCCTCATTCTTGGAGTAGATGAGTATATCATCGAGGTAAACCATGACTAATTTATCCAAATACTCCATGAAGATCGAGTTCATTAACCGGAGAAGGTGGCTGGAGCATTGGTTAACCGAAGGATATGACGGTGTACTCGTATTGGCCATAACGAGTAACAAAGGCCGTTTAGGAATGTCCCGTTTTGATTTTGATTTGATGGTAGCCCAACCTCAAATCCATCTTGGAAAAGATTGAGGATCCAGCGAGCTGATCATACAGGTCGTTGATCCTGGGGAGCGGATACTTGTTCTTGATAGTGACCAAATTGACAGGTCGGTAATCTACAACCATCCGATCTGTTCCATCCTTCTTCTTGACGAAGAGGACGGGGCAAGCCCATGGAGAAGAACTAGGACGGATGAAACCCTTTTGCAAGGACTCATCGAGTTGTTTCTTAAGCTCGGCTAGTTCTAGGGGTGCCATCTTATAAGGTCTTCTAGAGATTGGGAAGGTTCCTGGAACAAGGTCTATCACGAACTCAACATCTCTGTCAGGTGGAACACCTGGCAGTTCCTCGGGAAAGACATCCGGGAAGTCACGGACTACCGGAATATCTTCAAGGTCTGGAAGGGGGTTGGCATTTAAGGAGTAAAGCTGACGCTTAGACACTCGGGTCAAAACATTGACTGTCTTGCCCGATGGATGGGTGAGTTGGACAGTTCTAGTTGAGCAATCAATCTTAGCATAATGGGCTGACATCCAGTCCATACCCAAGATGATGTTTATGTCCGAGGACTTGAGAGCTATTAGTGATGCAAGGAAGACTAATTTATCGACAAGGATATGATTTCCATGGCTTATTCTAGAGGTTTGCCATCTAGAACCAGGAGTCTGAATTTCCATGGAGGTGTGCATGTCACAAAATGTGGTGTTGTGCAATCGGCATAGCTCTCAGAAATAAATGAATGAGATGCTCCAGTATCAAAGAGAACAGTTGCTGGATGGCAGTTAACAAGGAGCGTATCGAGAACGACGTTGGGGTCCTCATGGGTCTCCTCAGCTGAAACGTAGTTGACATGGCCACGAGCAGTGGCGGCTGGTTTGGCGTAGAGCACCTTTCCCGCTGGCTTACCACGGCCAACAGACTTTCCGATCTGACTGGGGTTGTTCTGGGGACACTCACAGATGTAGTGACCCGTCTCTCCACACTTGAAACAAGTTATCACATTGGGACGTGGAGTAGCATTAGCAGCGGGGCCACCATAGGCCTTGGGCGGTGCATTCTGCTGGTTGGGGCGAGGCGCCTCAAAGGATGGCCTCAGAGTGAATCTGGGTGGCAGAGCGGTGCTTGGAATCCACACCCGGCGCTTATGAGATCCAGAGCCGGATGAAGAACCAAAGTCACGGAGTGCTTGCGAAGCTTCAAAGTCGACTGTCCGGCCAAAGACCGATAGCCTTGTTGACTAACTTCGAAAGGAGGTGCACTCGTGCAGACGAAGATCACGGCGAAGCTCGGGGCTAAGTCCCTTGCGGAACCTTGCCTGCTTCTTGGCGTCGGTGGATACCTCTTCAGGAGCATATCGTGCTAGACTTCCAAACTCACGACTGTATGCATCCACAGTCAGCCTACTCTGGGTGAAATTACAGAACTCTTCCCTCTTACGATCCATGAGACCTTCTAGGATGTGATGCTCACGGAAAGCTGCACTGAACTCAGCCCAGGTAGTGACTTGACCAACCGGGCGCATAGCCTCAAAATTCTCCCACCAAAGGCTAGCAGGGCCTTCGAGGTGATAGGCAACAAAGGTAACCTTATCAGCTTCAGCTACGTTGGCAGAACATAGCTTGTGGGTGATGCTGCGAAGCCATTCATCCGCATCGAGAGGCTCGACGGAATGTTTAAACTTCGGTGGATACAGCTTGACAAAGTCATTGATTGACACCAGGTCATTCCTTGGCTGGCGGGCAGTATTCTGCTCAATCCGCTCCAGAAGCGATTGGTATCACGCTTGTTTGTTCGCTCCAAAGATAACTTCGCCAGAGAAGGCGGTTGAGGCAGATTCACATTCCTAGCTGCATCTGGCTTCACCCGCCCGAGCAGCAGCGGGGTTGTTATGGTGTTGACCATCCTAGGAAACAAGACAACAGTTTAGACAAGGATGGCAAAATTTGGCAAGGAAGTGCGGAATGTAATGGATAACACGGAATGCAGAGATATTCATCTGTATGACAAGGTAATATAGAAACTGCCATATATATACCAACGGTCATACACGCCATTCATAGTTTAGTACAAGCCCGGCTAAGTAGAACTACGGAGAAAGACGTTACATCTCATCGGGAGCATTCCAAGATCCTATACATTATTTTTCTACACTTCCGGAATTGATACACACTAAGTCATATTCCACAGGTCACGCAGGACGGTGGAAATACAACTATTACAATACTAGAGATACTACTACTAACTCAGACGCCTCCGTAGTAGTCCTCATAAAAGTCACCTCCATAGCCTGGAAGCTCAACATGATTATCCGGAAACAGACGGTCCTGAGGAGCTTGTGGACCATAGGGGCTAGGATGAGGTCTTGGACCAACAAACGGTGGCCTGCGGGGACCACGGGGTGGGGTGATGCCTCCCACATCATAACAATCCACCATGTCCGACAGAGCAGATCTCACAGGGTACAGATCCCTAGTATCCATACATCCATCTTGCACAGCCGGTGCAAACCGAGTCAACGTGGCCCAATGATCGGCATGGGTGTTGAACAACTCCAGTCTCAAGGCCCGATTCTCTCGGTCCTTATCCTCGAGCATCTCGACAGTGGTGCGAGTTAGTGAGTCCTCATGTGTGGAGTCAGCATAGATAGCCTGGAGGTACCCTTGCGCCCCCGGAAGTGAAGCCGGCATATAACGGAAATCGGTGTTCCGAAGCAGGCCAGTCCTGACTCGCATGATGGTCATCATGGAGAAGGCAGCATCCTGTACAGCCATCTCAATAGTAACCCCGAGTCCATAAGAACAGTGAAGGGGCTCGGTAGATCCAGGATAAGACGGAAATATCCTGACAGTGCAGAGATACTGGCTTTGATTAAAGTCTCGGAACTGCTCTTCGAGAGTGTATTCGGGATACCAACGGTAACCCGTCTCAATCATAACCCGGACTAGCATAGCCGTATGACCGGGCACATCGATGCACCTGGTCAGGCGAACCACTTGGTTTTGAGCACGAGTGGCCATCTGAAAGCACAGCCACAACGCAAAGACATTAGAATTTCTAGGGGAAATCGGACAGCATACCAACTGTAAATGCTCAGGAATAGATTTGAAACATTCAAAATCAGATTGCAAAACCACTCAACAATATCATATCAAGGTTCTGGTTCAATTGAGAACATACTAAAAGTAGTAGAGACTGAGCTGAGGCTGGTAACCAACAATCCTATAAGTTACTACGGATTAGTAACACGTGAACCTGATAGAGAGAAGAGAGCCTAGTCCTATACCCACGTAGAATGAGAAGAGGATGACTCAGATCAGAGGGCATAAGCACTACTGGAATCTGGCACTTTGCCATCTGCCATGGCAGATGGCAAAGGCATGTTCGGCGGATGGCAAAGGCTTTGCCATCAGCCAGCAGATGGCAAACAGGTCGTCTGAAACCCTGCCGGTAAAGGCTTCTTTGCCGTCAGAGGTTAACGGCATACTTTGCCATCAGCCAGCAGATGGCAAAGGCTGCAGGCCCTTTGCCATCAGCCAGCCGATGGCAAAGGCTGCGAGTTTTGCCATCACCGGCAGATGGCAAAGGTTACTAGCTTTTGCCATCACCAACAGATGGCAAAGGCTGCATGCTCTTTGCCATCACCAACAGATGGCAAAGGCTGCAGGGCTCTTTGCCATCTGCCACCGATAAGCGAGCTCTTTGCCATCCGCCAAACAGATGGCAAGGCTGCGGGCTCTTTGCCATCCGCCGGTGATAACAAAGCTCTTTGCCATCTGCCAACAGATGGCAAAGTGACTATATTGCCCCATTTAATTTTGTTTTTCTTATATCAATTCATTTTCACAGAAATCAAACACAAATATATTTATATGACCAATATAGCATATTCAACACATATTACCAATAGTCATGAACACATATGTATCCAACACATGTTACCAATAGTAGCAAGTTTCATCCGTACAAATACATAGTTTCATCAATATTACACAGTTTCATCCATAGGTAGCAAGTTTCACAAGGTCAAAACAAAAACTAAATACAAGCACTCCATCAACCCAAGCTTCTGTGATCTTAAGCAAATCTGTAAAATGGGAAAGAAGAAAGTTAGAAGAAGAAGATTATTATGATGCAACTAAAATGTGAAGATTATTATGATGCAACTTATATCTGTAAAATAGGTCATTTTGGAGCTAAGTATGGTTCTTATTTCATTTTTGAGCATACTATAACGACACACTACCAGGCATCTTATGCCCAGTCTTATTCCTGCCAATCTATAGTCATATTTCTCCTTGCTTATATGTACTAAGGCCCTCTCTCTTTTGTATGTGTGACCCTATACCTTATTCACAGTAATATATATAGGTGAAGCACACACTGCTGCAAACAAAGATTATGCAAGCACACTAAGTCATTTTGAAGCTAACTAAGCATATTAAGTCATTTTGAAGGAAACAATGCTAAGTATAGGTCATTTTAGAGCTATCCTAGGTTAAATAGGTCATTTTGGAGCTAATTAAGCTTATTATGTAATTTTTGAACTAGCTAAGCATATTAAGTCATTTTGGAGGAAAAAATGCTAAGTATAGTTCATTTTAGAGCTAGCCTAGGTTGAATAGGTCATTTTGAAGCTAAGTAAGGTTATTATGTCATTTTGGAGCTACCTAAGCATATGAAGTCATTTAGGACCTAAAATATGTCATTTCTTAAGCATACTATATCATTTTAGAGCTAGCTAAGCATATTAAGTCTTTTTTGAGGAAAAGATGCTAAGTATAGGTCATTTTAGAGCTATCCTAGGTTAAATAGGTCATTTTTATGCTAGCTAAGCATATTTAGTCATTTTGAAGGAAACAATGCTAAGTACAGGTCATTTTAGAGCTATCCTAGGTTAAATAGGTCATTTTGGAGCTAATTAAGCTTATTATGTAATTCTTGAACTAGCTAAGCATATTAAGTCATTTTGGAGGAAAAATGCTAAGTATAGGTCATTTTAGAGCTAGCCTAGGTTGAATAGGTCATTTTGAAGCTAAGTAAGGTTATTATGTCATTTTGGAGCTACCTAAGCATATGAAGTCATTTAGGACCTAAAATATGTCATTTCTTAAGCATACTATATCATTTTAGAGCTAGCTAAGCATATTAAGTCTTTTTTGAGGAAAAGATGCTAAGTATAGGTCATTTTAGAGCTATCCTAGGTTAAATAGGTCATTTTTATGCTAGCTAAGCATATTTAGTCATTTTGAAGGAAACAATGCTAAGTACAGGTCATTTTAGAGCTATCCTAGGTTAAATAGGTCATTTTGGAGCTAATTGCTTATTATGTAATTCTTGAACTAGCTAAGCATATTAAGTCATTTTGGAGGAAAAAATGCTAAGTATAGGTCATTTTAGAGCTAGCCTAGGTTGAATAGGTCATTTTGAAGCTAAGTAAGGTTATTATGTCATTTTGGAGCTAGCTAAGCATATGAAGTCATTTAAGACCTAAAATATGTCATTTCTTAAGCATACTATATCATTTTAGAGCTAGCTAAGCATATTAAGTCTTTTTTGAGGAAAAGATGCTAAGTATAGGTCATTTTAGAGCTATCCTAGGTTAAATAGGTCATTTTTATGCTAGCTAAGCATATTTAGTCATTTTGAAGGAAACAATGCTAAGTATAGGTCATTTTAGAGCTATCCTAGGTTAAATAGGTCATTTTGGAGCTAATTAAGCTTATTATGTAATTCTTGAACTAGCTAAGCATATTAAGTCATTTTGGAGGAAAAAATGCTAAGTATAGTTCATTTTAGAGCTAGCCTAGGTTGAATAGGTCATTTTGAAGCTAAGTAAGGTTATTATGTCATTTTGGAGCTAGCTAAGCATATGAAGTCATTTAGGACCTAAAATATGTCATTTCTTAAGCATACTATATCATTTTAGAGCTAGCTAAGCATATTAAGTCTTTTTTGAGGAAAAGATGCTAAGTATAGGTCATTTTAGAGCTATCCTAGGTTAAATAGGTCATTTTTATGCTAGCTAAGCATATTTAGTCATTTTGAAGGAAACAATGCTAAGTATAGGTCATTTTAGAGCTATCCTAGGTTAAATAGGTCATTTTGGAGCTAATTGCTTATTATGTAATTCTTGAACTAGCTAAGCATATTAAGTCATTTTGGAGGAAAAATGCTAAGTATAGTTCATTTTAGAGCTAGCCTAGGTTGAATAGGTCATTTTGAAGCTAAGTAAGGTTATTATGTCATTTTGGAGCTAGCTAAGCATATGAAGTCATTTAGGACCTAAAATATGTCATTTCTTAAGCATACTATATCATTTTAGAGCTAGCTAAGCATATTAAGTCTTTTTTGAGGAAAAGATGCTAAGTATAGGTCATTTTAGAGCTATCCTAGGTTAAATAGGTCATTTTTATGCTAGCTAAGCATATTAAGTCATTTTGAAGGAAACAATGCTAAGTATAGGTCATTTTAGAGCTATCCTAGGTTAAATAGGTCATTTTGGAGCTAATTAAGCTTATTATGTAATTCTTGAACTAGCTAAGCATATTAAGTCATTTTGGAGGAAAAAATGCTAAGTATAGGTCATTTTAGAGCTAGCCTAGGTTGAATAGGTCATTTTGAAGCTAAGTAAGGTTATTATGTCATTTTGGAGCTACCTAAGCATATGAAGTCATTTAGGACCTAAAATATGTCATTTCTTAAGCATACTATATCATTTTAGAGCTAGCTAAGCATATTAAATCTTTTTTGAGGAAAAGATGCTAAGTATAGGTCATTTTAGAGCTATCCTAGGTTAAATAGGTCATTTTTACGCTAGCTAAGCATATTAAGTCATTTTGGAGGAAAATGCTAAGTATAGGTCATTTTTATGCTAGCTAAGCATATTAAGTCATTTTTGAGCTAGGTAAGCATATTGAGTCATTTTGGAGAAAAAAATGCTAAGTATATGATTATGTCGCTAGTATCCATATGGCGAGAACCGGGCCGACATGACTAGTCATAGAACCAAGGTGGCACAAGCGCATGAGGACGGGCATACATGACCCTGCAATGCACGTGTCGGTCATCGTGAGTGCAACCAAGTCGTAGCAAGCTACAAGGACTTGGTGATACACGCGTGACATTTCCCGTAAGGGATGATACAGAGCAAAGAAGGACACATGCCGGTCAATCCATGTGTTAGGAGCAAAGAGCGAACTACCATGGCTCGATGGAAGCACTAGGAGGCATTTCCCTATATGGAAGGCTACCAAAGGCACACGACTAGGTGTGAATCCCACACATACAATGCATTTCAAACATACACACATTATGCACGATATGTCTAGATATATACAACATGGCATCACAACAAAACTCTATTAAGCAAAACACTTGGGACACTTACCGTCATCACGGAGGTGTAGGTGTAGGTGTAGGTGTAGGACCGGTCAGGCGCCAAATGGCGAGCGGAGAAGGATCGGTCGATGCTTGTCGGGAGTTACGCTGCACCAAAGATTATTTCCAATGTATCGTTAGCATGATGCAACTCAAATGTGAAGACTAGTAACTAATGACCGCTCAAATGAAACTCACCGTGCCCGGAGCAATGGTAGCATCGGCGGAGGGTCCGCCGTTCTTCTCGCACATGGACTGCACATTTGGTTTTGACGAGTCATCATATTAGTTACTAATGAAAGGAACATTGCGTGCATGATTTAGCTAATATGCGAAGAAACTTACCACGAAGAGCTCGTACATGGCCCGTTAGCCAAGTCGTCCGGTTCCTCTCCTCCTCCAACAGCCTAGCCGTCCTCTCCTCATTCTCCTGTCCTTCTCCGCCTTTGCGGTCCCTCTCCGCCAACCGCGGTCCCTCTCCTCAAAAGCAGCCTGGTCTTCACTCTTTTCGCCTCAATAGCAGCCTGCAACACCACTCGTTAGCATTGTAATCATCGACGACCGCAAACACAATGTAATGGAGGAAAGGCTCTTGAGTCCGTATAATTAACAAACCTGAATTCGATTTCCTTTGGTAAAGAACGACGCGGTATCTCAGGATCGAGCTGGTGCGGCGCTTCTTGATCTGCGGAGAGTGCTACTACAACGATCAGTCCATTACCAATGGCTAACGAGCCATGGGACCTCCCGCCACCAGATATATCATCACCTCTGGATCAAGAGGCGGCTCGGGTTAAAGTCCGCCCTTTCCTCGCCTTCCCCGCTTAACGATTGCACCATCTTGTGGTGGGAGGCCTCGTTCTTTGAAGTTATTTGCATTTTCGAGGTCGACTCAAAGAATGCCTTGGCCTTCTTATGCGGTGCAATATTGGACATGCCATAGAGGTCGAACAGCTCGCACTTTGGAGCCTTGTTGTGTTTTGACTAAAAGAGAGGAGCAGAGTATTAGTTAAGGACTCAAGCTAGCACAAAGAATGAATTTGCATGAATCATGAAGCAAACCACACATACCCAGTTTTTCCGTACCCATGTAGGTCGACGCTGCCTAGATGGTGTGGCACACCTTTCATTTTGAAACGCTTCTCCTTTGCTATGTTGTGGGCGACGCGCCATTGGGGAGAGCACCACTCATCCACCAACACCTCCCAGCAGTCCATCTTGTCCGCACACCATCTCGGAGGCACCTAAGTTAAGCAAGAGAAATTTGGCGCCACGCCTCTGAATCAAATCAAGGAAACTAAGTACAAGGCCTTAAGAATAGGTAATTACCTTCATGTACTTCTCCTTACTCAGATACTTGTCCGGCACTTCTCTTTTCTCCTCCTAATACCAGTCATGCTAAGTAGTCTCGAACAGCTGCGGCCCGAGCCTCGTGCGAAAGTTTCAAGTAGGCGCTTTGCACTCGGCGTCGATAACCCGAGCCGCCGCCTCCTCCTGTCCCTCAGCACACCTGTAGAAGGTCTGCAATCAAACAAGAAAACACGGATTAGAAGGTCTGCAATCAAACAAGAAAACACATGTAGAAGGTATGCAATCAAAGAAGAAAACACAACATAAATGGCAAAGGAGAAATTACCCAAAACGTGGCGATCACAATGTCGGCCACCGTGTGCGACTCGACATCGCCGACCCTATGCTCTCGGCAGGGCCGGGCAGCCAAGTAGTGCTCCCAGGTCATTCCTAGCTCTGGAACCCGGCCCTCACCGGGCAACGTGACCCACCCCGGGAAGCACTGGCGACAAATCACACCAAGGACAGTGTTGGGCCTGCGGACACCATCTTCGTGTGTCCAAGAACTTCAGTATGACAAGGCCAACGCATTAGATATTCGAAGAAAGGTCAAGGCAAAAGGTTAAAAAAAGAGTAAATGCACTTACTTCTCCCGTTAGGCGCAATCAACCACCTCACGGTGGGGTCGCGGGGTGGCGGAGCTTTGTGCGACCACGCTGGTAGACTTTGCCCCTCAACCCACTCCCTCGCTATAGCTATCGGGACTATTGTCTCCACCCTGAACACAACCATGTGCACTCGACTCCGACTCAGCGTGACCCCGGCTGAGCTCCGGAGTCTCGTGGGGCGAAGACTCGGCAGCCCGAGGCTCCGACTCAGCATGACCCCGTCTGAGCTCCGGAGTCTCATGGGGCGAAGACTCGGCAGCCCGAGGCCCGGCGGCCCGAGGCTCATCGTCGGCCCGAGGCTCGTCGGCCATAGGCGCGTCTTCCATAGACGGGTCCACCTCAGATGGCTCGATCTCAGACGGAGCAGCCCTGTGGTCGGGTGACTCAGCTGGGGGTGGCGGCGAGGAAGGCGTAGCAGCCTTCCTACCTCTCCCGACGCCACGTCCACCTCTAGCAGCCTTCTCCTTCTTACCCCTCGACCTCTCCCGGCCAAGAAGAAGCGACCATCGCTGGACTCGCAAACTGAGATCTAGCGCTCTCCGGAGGCTATGGGGGAATGGAACTACCCTCCCACCACGCGCCGAGGTAGGAGCCCCGGGCGCTCTCGACCCGCGCCCACCATCATGTCAACACACGGAATGACAAAGAGTAAACGAAATTAGTACAACATAAAAAATGAATACGACATGAATAATAATATGTATATAAATTCATTTTAGAGGAATAAATGCTAAGTATAGCTCATTTTAGAGCTATCCTAGGTTAAAGTCATTTTGAGCTAATTAAGGTTGTTATGTCATTTTGAGCTAGCTAAGCATACAAATTCATTTTGGAGGAATAAATGCTAAGTATAGCTCATTTTAGAGCTAGCTAGGTTAAAACTTGAACTAATTAATAATATATATGTATATAATAATAATGGAATACGACATGAACTATAATATTAATCTTCATCGTCATCATTAATAAATGCATCATCATAAATCAGATATGCTTCGGGTCAATAAATGCATCATCCTCATCACTATCGGTAATGACGTGCTCATCATCATCATCAACATCTGGAAGGCCTCCTGCATGTAATCGGTCAAGCATTGACAGGTCATCCGCAGCAATAACCTCTTCTTGTTCGGCTTCTTGTTGTTCTGCTCGGGCTCGGATTCACCGCCGCTGTCTACTTGAATGTTATGAGGTGGCGGTTCTTGAAACGTTTTTGGAAAGACGTGTTTCTTGGAACAATTCTCCTTCATATGTGTGCGGATTAACGTGAGGTTCATAATCCTCTTCATTGGGGGAGGTGGTCTAACACGTGGCGGCACTTCATAAACGACATCCCAACCTTCGAGATTTGGATCACTTTGGCAGGCCCACGGTAGATAGAAAACTTGGGTTGCTGTTGAGCCGTAATATAGACATCGGGAACATCCAAATGGGTGCTTTGTTTGATTTTGACTAGCCCTAGATGTTCATGAGTCCTTCTAGTCTCTTTCGGCTGGAACCAATGACATTTGAAGACTCTGACGTTGGTGGGTTTGCACCATAGAATAGAAGTCCATAAATTGCTTCAACTCTTCCATAATACTCGGTATCTCCTTCGCCGATAGCGTAGACACAACAATTTGTAGACTTTCGATTGACCATAGATAGCTCTTTGCCATAGGTATGAAAGCGATACCCGTTGATGTCGTATTTGTCAAATGAATGGACCTTATAGTCAAAACCATTAGCGACTTGTCTCAATTAAGGCGTCCATAGACTCTGAACTAGCCTACAAGTTTAATCTGAAAGGATTGTTGCATTAGCCAGAAATTAGAAGAAGAAATGAAATGGTCTAATGGAAATTACCGTTTGTTTGAACCAAGAGATGAAACCAGGATAGCCGCCTCCATGCATTGCCGTAAGCTCATACTCTTGACGGAATCCTTTTGGATAACCGCTCCATACGAGAATTTGGCGGCGTATCGATCGTATCAAATATCCAGGAATAAGAGCAGTTCAAATGAAGTAGAGGTTGCGAAACAATGTAACGAGAACTTACTCGATGTACGGCCGACTTACATTAGATTGTTCAAGATATACAACGTAATGGTCCGCCATTCGTCGTTATCCAACAATAAGGGAGTATAAGCACCGGCTGGTGCGAGCTTCCCTTTGAATAGGCTGAGGTTGGATCCACCCTTTTTAGGGTCGCCAACATTGTACCGAGGCTTCGGATTATGCAAATGCGATTTTGGCTTTGTAGTGTGTTGTCACGAAGTTTGCCGCCTCCTCAGTAATGAATGCCTCGGCCATCGATGCTTCAATTCGACGTTTATTTTTACATTTTGCTCGAAGCGTCTTCTGCATCCTCTCAGTTGCGTAGCACCAACGATTCTGCACGCCCCCAATGCGTGCCTCGGTCGGGAGATGCAAAATCAAATGCTGCATTGGATTAAAGAAGCCGGTGGAAAGATCTTCTCCAACTTGAGATCAACTCCGCGCCAACTCTTCCATTTCTTCTAGCAAGCCAGCGATAATTCTTTCGCACATAGAACATGGAAGAAATAGCTCAGCTCTGCCGATACTAGCCATTCATCCTCGTGGATAAAGCCACGCAACATCACCGGCATTACCCGCTCAAGCCATATGTGCCAATCATGACTCTTGAGACCAAATATTTTCAATTTTTCAAGGCTCGCTCCCCTCTTTAGATTCGATGCATACCCATCGGGGAACATCAACTCCTTTTTCACCCACAGGAGTATTTCCCTCATAACCGGCCTTCCAAGATTGAACAATGCCTTTGGCTTCGCCCAGTTCTTCTTTCCTTTTGGTTGTTTCATGTTTTGTAGCGGTCTATCACATAGAGCCTCCTGATCGACTCTGGCCTTAGGATTATCCTTCGTTTTCCCCTCTATGCCGAACAATGTACCAAAGAGGGCCTCGCCGACATTCTTTTCAGTGTGCATCACGTCGATGTTGTGTGGGCAAAGGAGGTCTTTGAAGTACGGCAGATCCCACAAACATATCTTGTGGGTCCAGGCGTGTTCCGTATTATACCCCTTGAAATACCCTGGACGCTCTGGATCCGGCTCGAGAGCGTTTAACTGATCCAGGGTCTGTTGGCCTGTCAATGCAGGTGGTGCAGAGTTTTTGACATCTCTACCTTTGATGAAGTTCTTCTTGTCTTTTCTGAACTTATGGTGAGGATCCAGAACTGTCTATGCATGTCGAAGCAAGAAAACTTGCCACCCGCTTTGCAGCCGATTTAAACTCAAGAGCTACCTTGCATGTGGGGCACGGAACCTTCCATGCACACACCAGCCAACGAATAAGCGATACGCCCGGCAAGTCATGCATCGAGTACATGTACCACGCAGCGCATTAGGAAGTTTTTTTGTAGCGGCGTCGTATGTCTTGATCCCATTATCCCAAGCTTCTTGCAGTTCATCCTTAAGCGGCTGCATGTACACATTCATATTCTTCCCCGGATAGTTGGGCCCCGGAATTATCAACGTCAGGAAAATGTTCTTTCTTTGCATAATCTGTCCGGGGAGATTGAGTGGAATGACAAATACAGGCCAACAACTGTATTGGGCTGCC
The DNA here is from genome assembly GCA_021605205.1 of Aegilops longissima. Classification (NCBI taxonomy): domain Eukaryota; kingdom Viridiplantae; phylum Streptophyta; class Magnoliopsida; order Poales; family Poaceae; genus Aegilops; species Aegilops longissima. The sequence continues at coordinate 266,550,776 of CM038682.1, read as the reverse complement.
ATCATACCAAACACATTGAACCCATCGTCTTGACGGCTACTCGAGGATTCCTTGGATCTGCCGCTTTTTCATCATGCAATGCATCGAAGTGTTTCCATGCAGCACCATCCGATGTGTGTACCATCATCAGATTCCCATCTGCATCCCGTTCGGTTCTTTTGCCCAATTTGTGCCATGTCATCATGCGCCGTCTCTTCGACCATGAATAGATGTTGAAGTCTTGGTATGATTGGCATATACCAAGAACGTTAATGGGGATTTTGGTCCGACTCTTCTCACCCATACCGTTGTCTACCTCAACATACCGGAAGACTTGCAAATGGGACAATAGTTCAAGTCCGCATCTTTGGAGCCTAAATAAGGCACATCCATTCTCACAGCATCTATCTTCTCATAGGGCATCTTAAGTACACGGAGGATTTTGTCCGGTGGTACAGGTTTGCGAGCATTATATGGCCTTTGGGTAGAAAGCGTCCAAATAGTGTCACTATCGCGTCATAGCATTCTCTGCCCAAGTTGAATTGAGCCTTGAGCCATTACTTGTGCGATGGCATCCGGTGACAAAGCTCGGTGTGCTCATGGAGAGGACGCTTCGAAGACTCCAACAAATCATTGAAGGCCTTTGCAGATTCCTCCATCTCATCGTCCGAATCCGAGCATCATCAAAGTCTTGCACCATGTCTTCCATCCGGTACCATGCTCGTCGGTGCGACGACGGCCCTCCTCAGCTCTGGAACGTTGGGCAGACTCACCATGAAATGTCCACATCGTATAACCGGGCGTAAAACCCCACTTCTTCATGTGTTTGATCATTTCAAACTCTGACATCTTCGATCGTTATCGCAATCAAACAGGGCACCAGGTTGTTTTCATCCATTTGCAAATCGGCTCGATAAACCCCTTGGTTTTGTCATCCATTCAGGGGTCATGTCTTTCTGACTAGGGTGACCGGTGTACATCCACGCACGATCACTCATCTTGCCTAGCTACTGGACACACAAGAAATACACACATAACTCAGCAAACCATATTCATTAGTTAATAAAGTTTCTCAGTTTTATTACGTCCATGCAACCTAGACGCTAATAGGTAAAGATAGGTCCTAATCCCACCCGAGTATGTGTAGATTGGGTTCGTTTTCCCATGCTCTGCTCCGGATCCGACACAAAATTTCGGCAGCACCTCCCCGCTATTCTCCTAATACACGTCTCGGCAATAAGCAGAGAGGATTTGTACCCGGAGAACAACAGAGAGGCACTGACGAAATTCTGCATCGAATCCGGAGCGAGCATATGGGAAAACGAACCCAATCTACACATACTCGGGCTGTCCATGGATAACGTTGGACAATTCGAAGAATTACGGTTATAAATATGCAAATGAATGCATATTTATAGATGTAACCCTTCGAGCGGGAGGCGATAGTGGTCACGCATATCGATGATTGAATACACCTATAGCTAGCAAGTTTCATCGGCACGAAGACCGGAACAGAGCAAATGAAGGGGAGAGGAGGAGATGTCATTTGTGCTCACCCACTAACGCAGGGCGGAGCTCGTCGAACGCACGGGAGGTTGTTGAACACTGACCCTCACAGCGATGAAACAACGCACATTTAAATCCACCCGATCAACGCAAATATATATGATGTTTTTCATAACAAAATTGGAAAATATATGACCTAACTCATAATTCACAAATATATGACCGAAAAACCACCCGGCGAAACACCAGCCAAACACCTAGGTAGTTTTGGTAAAATTGAGAAAACCATAGTTTTGGTAGTTTTTTCCTGTGCAACCCAGTACATGCTCGTGATCTCATTTACATTAGATCAACGGACACACACAAAAATCACTAGCAGCCGGACAGATTCTACCCGTATTTTGGGGAAGCATAAGCTCACTCACGAAGACCGAGGAGGACTCCAATCCTCGTGATAAGTACATAACCTGGGTGACGAGGCGACAAGGTTTATGCTTGAATGGTATATCGACCTTCGTAAGGACAAACCTGCAACTTTCAAGTTCAATAAACAACACCACTTGCAATGTGCTGATGCTCTAAATGGCAAGTTTTAGCTTGGTGTCACTCAGACCCAAGTGGATCGACACTATCGTCAATGCAAGGAGAAGTGGGGCTGGGTGCGTCGTGCCATGGCCAATAGTGGCAATGGCCTTGACAGAACCACTTTCACATTCACACTTTCTGAGTCAGAAAAGCAAAGACTCAATGTAAGTTCTTATTAGTTTTTTCTCTTATTTATATCATGGTCTGATCTAAAAATGAGTGCTGCCAACTATTTGGTAGGGCAAGATTGGGCTCAATCCAAACAGCCCCTTAGGGGCTGTTTGGTTTGCGCCTGCGTCGGCCTTGCCAATCCTGGGCTTGCCAAATAATTGGCGTGGGATTTGGCCGCCCATGCCCTGCCAAAAATTTGGCTACGGATTGAACTAAGGGGCTGTTTGGTTTGTGCCCCAACTAGCCCCATCAAAATTTTGGCATGACCAATGCAAGGGCATGACCAAAAATTTGGCAAGTTGTTGATGTTTGGATTGTGGCCAATAAACACCCACCAATGTTTCGGCAAAAAAGACCTTTGTTTGGTTTGTGACCAGCTGGCATAATGAGAAAATATTTGGTTACATCTACTTTTGTTAAACTTATTAGTTGCATCTAATTTATACTCCCACAATTTAGAAGGTATATAGCATGAAAAATTAGATGCGGTCAATAAGAAAAAGGAATATTTGAAAGAATGACATGCCAGCCCTTGGGGTGTTTAGGGGCTGTTTGGATGCTGCCTTGGCCAGCCCTACCAAATTGTGGGCGAGCCAAAATTTGGCGAAGCATCGAGCCAGCCATGCCCTGGCCAAGAGTTGGCAACAAAATGAACTGGAGATGCCGTGCAGCACGGGCGTGCCAAATATTTGGTCATCATTCAAACAGTACCCATCACCTGGTCAACGTCCAATGTTTTGGCATGGCGGCTGTTGACTGAAATCCAAACAGCCCCTTAATCTTTCCACAACACCCTACTACAGGTAATTTTTTTAAAGATACGTTGCATGCAGTTTTTTATCGCCCAAGCCCACGTGTTCAATTTTTAGCGAGGAGCGCCGGTTAGAACTAATATAATCAGTTCTATCCTACAGCTATACTGCATCCCTTCAAAAATCAAACCGAGCATCTCTCTTAGCTTCAAAAATCAGTTATATTTTGGCAGCGATCCAAACAACAGCCAAATCACATGGGCCAACAAATTTTTTGGTATGGTTACCTTTGGTAGTAATCCAAACAGCCCCTAAGCCTGATATGGAGCTGTGGGCGCACCAATTTTTTGGCCAACAACCAAATGAGCACCAAATGGGCAATGATCCAAACAGATGGAGGGGCATACCAGCGAGATGGAGGGGCGGGCGCCGTGGCGGGAGGGCTGGAAGAGGCGGCGCCGTGGCTGGCTCGATGGAGGGCGGGCATGGGCACGCCATGGTGCCGGGAGGGCCTCGGTGGCGAGGAGGCGGGGAGGTCGGCTCGGTGGAGGGATGGGCGGTGGTGGGGAGGCGGGGGGGCGGGGAGGCCGCCGTGGCGGGAGGGGCGGTGGAGGGCGGGAGGGCGGTGGCCGGGGGAGGCGGGAGGGCGAGCTGCGGGGCGGGAGGCGTGGGAGGGGCGGGGAGTGGCGGGGAGGGCTGCGGTGGCGGGGAGGGGCGGGAGGGGCGGAGGAGGGCTGCGGTTGCGGGAGGGGCGGGCGGGCGGTGGCAGTGGGCGGTGCTGCTGGGTCGTCAGGCGCTTGGTCGTCGGGCTGTTTTGGCTGGTGGGTGGGTGAGGTTGGGAGAGAGAGAGGGAGGGGGTGGGGCCGGGCTGGAAGAGAGAGAGAGGGGAGGGGCCGGGCTGGGAGAGAGGGGTCGACCTCTTTGCCATCTGCCAGCCGCTGGCTGATTGCAAAGATATGGGCCTTTGCCATCCGCTGGCAGATGGCAAAGAGGTGGGGCTACTGGCCGTTATAACGTCGTTACCCATTGGGCTCCACCCACTTCTTTGCCATCCGCCAATAGATGGAAAGATTCTTTGCCATCTGTTTGGCAGATGGCAAAGAGGTGGGTTGACAGCCGTTGCAAAGATCTGGACCCTACCCACCTCTTTGCCATTGGCGGATGGCAAAGATTATTTGCCATCGGTGGCGATGGCAAAGAATTGGCTGATGGCAACCATGTTCTTTGCCATCTGTCGGTTCTTGCCATCTATTTTTATAAGTAGATGGCAAGATGTTCTTTGCCATCACCGCGATGGCAAAGAGCTGGCTGATGGCAAATTCCCGCAAAGAGTAATCTTGGGCTGCAGCAGGCTAACAGGACTCCGTAACCGGGCTGTAGCAGGCTAGGAAAGACTCAGATGTCACCGTGACATTTCCCGAAGGATGATACAGAATGAAGTGAAACACATGCCGGCCAGTCAAGTGTCCAGCGGTAGTCTTTGGGCTAGCAGGACTCCGGTGAACCGGGCTGTAGTGGACTACTATCGCTCAGGAAGCACTAGACTACATTTCCCCATATGAGAGGCTGCCAAGGATAAACAACTAGATTGTCGGATCCCACTCATACCAAGCATTTCAAGCATACACACAATATGCCCGATATGAGTACATACAACATGGCATCACAACAAAACTCTACAACTCAAAGTACTTTATTTAAGAGGCTCCGAGGAGCCATACATAACATGTTCATACAGATAGGGGTCACATGACCCGTCACTCAAGTCATACAAACATACAAGCACATACGGAAGCAGACTAGTCTGAGTACAGACTCTAAAAAGAAAGAAAGCTTGACGAAGCCCTTCTATCTACCTGGGTTGCTAGTCACTCGTCGACGTCAAGGTCTACATAGAACCCATCGGAGGGGGCGGTGTTCTCGTCTGAAAACATTAATTAAGCAAACATGAGTACGGAGGTACTCAGCAAGTCTTACAACAGAATCCTACTATACATGCACATTCTCAAGAAGGTAGTGGAGTTATTGCAGCAAGCCAGCTTTGACTCTTGGCTAAGCTATCCTACGTGACACCACTTGAAAAGCATTTGTCGCACACGCAGTCCACTAATCACCATCACAATACTCCACCGTGGATCCTCTCGTCAACCCACGAGAGGGCCATCCATGTACTCACACTTATCTTGAGGCTTTTAGTAGTATCCATTTACTTGTCTATGAACTGTATAGGTGACCAAGTAGTCCTTTACCGCGGACGCGACTATTCGGATAGTTTCATACCCTGCAGGGGTGTACTTCTTCACACACGCTCTCACCACTTATTGCCGCTACACGACGTGTACTCGACAACCTTCAAGCGGAAGCCCAGCGAGGGTGTCGGCCATGACCTGACTAAACACACAAGTCCCTAGTCCAGGTTTATCGCCTATTCGGGTTCCATCCGCAGGGAGTCCGGCCGAGGTTTCCACTAACGGCCCCGAACGATGTGTGCAGGGTTCCCGAGACACCAAACAGGCGAATCGGTACACCGGGCCACGTGCCTACCGCAACACAGCCCACCCCTAAGGTCAGCGCTGCGTGCATGCCCCCAAAGATGCTACAAACACGAAACTACTTTGCAACTCCGGACGGAGGACAAGAGTGGTTAATAAGTCGAGAGGGTCCATTGGTTTCGGGCCCAATGCGTGGTAGTAGCTGAATCTTAAATCACACACACAGATCTCAGTTCTTAAGGATGACTTCAATGAAACAACCCACCATGTACTCCTACATGGCCTCTCATCGATACCTTTACCAAATCGTATTCAACACTTCACTCTCGTTACTGACACATCCTTTTACTCTAGTTCATCTTCCCGATGAGCCAGACCTGACACAACTCTAAGCATAGCAAGCATAGCATGGTAGGAAGCGCAAACATGGCTCATTCAATTCCTACACATACTAGTGGGTTTCATCTAGTTACTGTGGCAATGACAGGTCATGCAAAGGAAGTGGGTTCAACTACCGCAACACATAACAGTTTGAATCGCGTTGTCTTAATGCAGTAAACAAGAGCAGAAGCTAGATCATGGGTTTGTATCGGAATGATCAATGGGTTGCTTGCTTGATGTAGTAGTAGTAGGGTACTGCCCTTCAGATGGATATTCGAGGTTATCCTCGGAGACAGAACCTACCACGAAAGACACACCGAACATAATCAACACACGATGATATGCAACAATATGATGCATCCTATGACATGGCCATATGAATGTGTGTTGGCCTAATGCAAGATAGAACAGAAAGGAATGAACTTATTTGAATCAAGATTCAAATGTTAGCTCATTTAACATAGCCATATTAGTGTATTATCTTAATCTGCTTAAACAGCAAGGTTAACTTGTTCTGTCATGCATGAAACCATTACCAATGGATAGATTGAATTTTCCTGATCAAAATTCATATATAAATCTTTGCATTTGGAGTTACAGATTAATTTCTATGAATTTTTGAAGTTTGCAACAATTTCTGGAATTTCCTGAATATAAATAACTCCAGAAATTAGTTATTGCGTCAGTAGTGCGTCAGGGTGAGGTCAGTGGTCAACGGGGGCGTCTAGGTCAAACTGACCAGTGGGTCCCGCATGTCAGTAGTTAATTTACTAACTAATTTTAGTTAAAACTAAACTGGGTAATTAGCAGAGGGGGGCCCCACTTGTCATAGACTCAGGAGAGTCAACCAGGGCCCCACCCAGTCAAAGTCAAGGTCAACCCCACCGGCGTTTAGCCGCCCGCGAGCCAGACGCGGCGGCGAGAGTGTGTTTGTGCATTCCGGCGACCAAATGGCCGGTGGAGATCATCTACGTGTAGCCGGAGACAAGCCACGACGTTTGGTGGCGGTGGTTGAGCTTGGGGTGGCCGGAAACGTTGCCGGCGACGAGCTAGGCGGTCGCCGGAGTTGGGTGAAAGTGAACCCGAGGGTTCGGGACACGGCGAGGTGCGTGGAGTGGTGCTACGGGTTCCTGGGGATGTGGTGAAGTTAGTGGACAAGGTGGCATGGCCAGTGGGTGGCCGGAGACACGTCGGCGACGAGCTCGGCGGTGGCGCGTGCGGTGATGCTTCGTGCGGCAGCTACGGTGCACGAGAGGGCAAACAGAGAGGACGAGGAGGTAGCTGGGCTCACCGCGAGTACGTTGAACCAGTCGGCGAGGTCGGGGACGAGGTGATGCGGTGGCGACGGCTCGAGGAAGATGAAGCAGGGCTCGCGAGCGCTCGGGGCTCGGGCTGCTTGACGGAGTCGACGACGGCGGAGTTGTTGGACACGGTGGCTCGACACGGGGACGACGGAGAGCGCGACTACGGCGATGGTGCGGCTGCAGTGGCGTCGGCCATGGTGAGGAGAGGCGAGGGAGAGAGGCAGGGGGCGAGTGAGGTGTCCACGGGGTGGGGGCGGCGACGTGGAGCTCACCCAGGTGCTCGGTGGTGCGGGCGCCAAGCAGCTGACGCCGTGGCGAGCTCGCGCTCGCCGGCGTCACCTCTGTGCCTGCGTGGCGACGACGAAGCAGCTGGCTGGCATGGGCCAGCACAGTGCTGGGCCGGCCAGCCGGGCTGCCATGTGGGATGCGGCCAGGTAAGCCTTTCTCTCTCTTTTAATTTCGGTTTTCTATTTTTCTGTAGGTGTTGGGATTTTCTAAAAATACCTAGGCACTTCCAAAAATCCTGCAAATAATCATAGGCTCTGTTTGGAATATTTCCAACAGCCCACACTTATTTTCAGAATTATTTGAGCATCCAAAATATTTACTAGCATTTAAATTCCCAAATGCAAATTACATATGATTTAGTTCAATGACCTTCTGTTGACCTAGAAAATTGTGCACCTATTTTGCCAGAGGTTCTAACCCAAGACAAAGAGGGTGAACTATTTAGAAGAGCATTTCAGGTTCATTGAAAATATTTTTAGTAAACCCTAGTTGGATTCAGAGGGGTTCTGGGGGTTCTATCTTTCCCAATTAAAGTTTCTGATGAAAGTTAAACATGATGCAACACTCTAATGCAGGGACTAACTAGGATGTGACAACTAGTCCTAGTAGGATTAGGATTACTCTATTACAAGTGGAGTCCTAGTCTTGCTTCCTTTGTAAGGGAATATTCCTTATGCTTTCCTCTTAAACCGGCCCACCATAACATGAGCCGGCCTTCCATAAACCGCCTTCTGGGCCACCGGGTCTTGTCGTTCCTCTGACCCGCTCGCCGGGTCACCCATGAGTCGCTAGGCTTGGGCGGGTCACTTAGTGAGTCGTCCAGTCAGGGTAGGTCATTAGTGAGTCGCCAAGTCCGGCTAGGTTATTACTTCCGGACGGGTTACGCCGCGGGATATATCCCCAACATTAGCCCCCATTTTAATTTGGATTTATCCATGTTAAACTGATCTACAACATAAACACAAGAACAAATTTGGCGGTTTGTGCTCCGGTTTAAATATTCTTACAAACTGGCACTTGATCATCCTTAAGTCCTTATCATTTCTTCCTTCTGAAAAATCAATTTGCTCGCAGAAGATATTTTATAAATAAAGAATCCATTTGAATTGGCCTTCAATGCTCTGATTTGACAAAAAATATTGGTCTTCAAATACTCAACTGATATCAGCCGGTTTGAAAATGTAGAACTTGCCGGCTTATCATTGCCAAAATTGTCGGGTTATAAAAACTGATGATGCCGGGTCATGACCGTTTATAGACGCCGGGTTATGATTGTTGCCAACGCCGAGTCACACAATTAATCTTCCTGATTTGCCAAAACTGAGAATTTGAAGATGTTCCTCCTTTATATGCATATTACCTGTAGCCCCCAAGTCTTAAGAGGAGAACATAGTGATAGCTTAAGACTTGTTTCAATGTAAATGTTGCAACCTTGAAGAAATACAGATTTTTCATCTCAGTCACTAGTCACAACTGAATATTCCACATATGTAGCCCCCAAGTGTCGGGGTGTTATGCTTGCAGCAACCTGGGACTTGTAATTGCCTTATACTCATAAAAACTTCAACCGTTGTAGCCCCCAAGGGCCGGGTCATTATGCAATAATGAGCAGGGACTTTCTAGATCATATAGATTTGAACAGCAACGTTTAGCCCCCAAGGGCCGGCTCAGTAGGATAATATTGAGCTGGGACTTTATATATACTTCATTGAAAATAACATCATATGATGTAACCTCTCCATGGGGATCGAACCCACATCCATAAGGTTAAGAGCTTTGTACTCTTCCAACTGAGGTGTGGGCCTTTCAATATAATGGTTTTAAGACTTGTGTACCTTGAATTGTTGACATGAGCAATTGGTATCCCCCAAGGGCCGGCTCATTACCATGTGATGAGTCGGTTCTTCAATAAGGCAAGCAAAAAATGACTTTGCATTAGCCCTCAAGTGTCATGGTGCATGCTTGCAGCGACATGAGACTTGCATATTTGATGTAATCTCAACTTGAATAATGTAGCCCCCAAGTGCCGGGTCATAAGCCTACAGCGACTTGGGACTATTCCTTCAATTGTAGAATAAATCATATCCATTGATAATATGATAGCCGTTGCGCTAAAGCGACATTGAAAACCTTAATCATAATACTGGTTATTGATAACCACAATAAAATCCAGCCATGTTGGCTATTTGGAGATTTGAATAATATAATCCAATGATTTATGAGCGCATGATTCCAATGGCGCAATCCAAATATATATACTGGCGACTTATAGTCCCAAGCCAGGCCGGGTTAATAAACACCAGATAATTTATCATCATACTGGCGACTTATAGTCCAAAGCCAGGCCGGGTTAATAAACACCGGATAATTTATCATCATACTAGCGACTTATAGTCGAAAGCCAGGCTGGGTTAATAAACGTCGGTGATTTATAATCAACTAGCGACTTATAGTCGAAAGCCAGGCCGTATTAATAAACGCCGGTGATTTATAATCATACTAGCGACTTATAGCCAAAAGCCAGGCCGGGTTAATAAACACCGGATAGTATCTCATCTCATACTGGTGACTTATAGTCAAAAGCCAGGCCGGGTTAATAAACACCGGTGATTTACAATAAAACTTTACAAGGCTTATCAAATAAACCTCAAAAAGAAAGAATCTGCGAAAAACATCCAATAAGCGAGGCTTTTCATGGGCTGCCAGGCCCAAAACGAGGCTTTTCATGGGCTGCCAGGCCACTGAGTTAAACCATTTTACAAACCTTATAAGATGGACCTCACATTAACCAATCGTTGTTTTAACTTTGACAAGTTCAGGGTCTGCATAAGATTGACTTGTCAAACGTTCGACGGGTCATTCCTGGATTACCTGGGCGGAGTGACTTACTTAAAAAGGCAGGATAACCCGGGGTTTTAGGTGAATACACCTGGTTTCCAAGCCTAGCTTTTATAGCCTATCACAAGGTTATGAACTCTTTGTTCTTTAGAAAAAAAAAGAGCCCCCAAGCAATATTTTGAGCTGTGCTCAAGGGGTACCTATGTTTGAGTTGTGCTTTTGCAACAGACTCTCTTTGGTCCCTTTAACTTTTCTGAGAGCTTGAACTTTCCGAGAGATATTTCTTCTTGAACCGGATGTTGAACCGGATATTGAGAGCTTCAAAGCTTTATGGGAGACATCTTTCCCTTGAACCGGATTTTGAACCAGAATCTTCATTTTCAGCCGGAAATTTTCTTACGACCTTTAAACTTGAACTTGCGAGAGATTTAATTCTTTTTTAACAGAAATTCTTAAACCGGATTTGAGAGCTTCAGAGCTTTGTGGGAGAACAGATTTCCCATGAACCAGATTTTAAACCGGCATTCTTCATTTTGAACCAGAAATTTTCTGACAACCTTTAAATTTTCATCAATATGGTAGTAGCCTCCGGGACCGGGTTATCTTTCCCTCCAACATCCTGGGGTTCTTGAATTCACTGAAAACCGGCAACATTTGCTGAGTCATATCATTGTAGCCCCCGAGTCTCAAGGCGACTCGAGGAGTTGGCTTGAGATTCTCCATATTTGACCATGATATAATCAGGCATAAGTTGTATATCATTGGTGTTGATAGCACGATGTGAATCCACAGAAGGTTGAGGTAACTGCGGCGGGTTATAAATAATCCCGTATGAGCCGTGTCAGCAACTTGGCCAATGGTTCCTTCCAACTAGCGGTTTGAAGTTAACCAAACTGTAGTGGCGGCGACTTGTGCACCTGCCCATTGAGCCACCCAGTGCAGACGGCAGTTGATAGTATATGATAATTTGCCTCCATTTTGTTGAAAGAAAACCGGGCTACCCAAGCTGTGACTTGCTCATACTCAATAAACAGCTCATGCAGATAGGTGCGGCCCGGCATGTTGATGTAGACCAGGCCGCGAGAGACGGACGACAAAGACGACCGTAGCATTAGAGGCGGCTCGGACAGATGAGTCGGCCGCGGCATTGTAAGCAGGTGCGCACGGGCGAGTCGATCGTAGGCGCGGTAAAAGCGCACGGACGGGCGGTTCGGCCTTGTCATGTAGATATAAACTGGGCTGCAGAGGAGGCGACTTGCACATATATTCGTTGAGCATTATGGCGGGTCAGATGCTGACTCATGATATCCATGGCATGACCATCGTTCTTACAGTGAATACCTGTCCAACATCAAAAAATATCGCAAACCAAAGTAATTGCCCTTTTTAAAAGAAATTAGTATGGAATGTAAAAATATACTGGACGGATCTCACCTGAGATATTAGGTCGAAAATTATCCGCTGTGGAGTTGATGATCACCACGGTGAAGCTAAAATCAATCATGGATGAGTCGCCCGCAGGAGCAGGCGGATGAGTCGGCCGTAGCATTGTAAGCCGGTGCGGACGAGAGAGTCGGTAGCGGTGTTGGAAATGGCATAGACGCGGGCAAGTCGGCCATGGTCACGGACAATGGGTCAGTCGCGTGTGTTGATGTAGCAGGGGTGACGACCTGTGCATGTACCCGTCAAGCAGCACAGCATGGACAAGCGCTAGTGCAAAAATAATACTGGTGTGTGCCCCTTGTGCGACACCATTGTAATAAACAATAATCCCATGAAAAAATATCACAGACCAGAGTGATTGTTTTTCGATAAAAACAATATGCACTAAAAATAGATAGATAAGATAGCACCTGATATTTATTTGACAGATGAACGTGGATACTGGGATCAAAACATATCAAATGTCTGATGTCTCCACGTGACCTTCTCCTCTTGTATTAATCTCTCATGGAGGACCTGATTGAAGTGCCAGCATGTGCACGCACTGCTCTTTAACAACAGCGTACAAACCCCGGCCTCATGAGTGGAGCGCCCAAAACACCTGCAGCCTCTGCACGCCGCGCTGCATTTTTTTGATGATGATTCGGTTGTAGCACTTAACCTCCTCCAACTAATCTTGGAAGTGTCGGCTCTTAATCGTAGATGAAATAATAAATCTCCTTCTCCTTTCCTTTTGAGTCAGGAGTATTGACTTGCTTTCCTGGCTGCTGGTACTCTGCGTCAGGAGCGCCTTGGAAACGGCTGAGGTGGATACGGCAGAAGCCGGCTTACAAATGGATGCGACAACAGCTCCGTGTAGTCGAGCACGACGGCAGCGGAGATGGGCAGCCGCTGGAGAGACGTCCAGCAGCAGGAAATGGCTCAGAGGCAGCCCTCAACATTATTTTTCCTTCTCTTCTTCTCTTTCTAAATTGTTGAAGCCGTTGACCCTTTGACCAAAACGTGCAAGCACTGGGCAAAGGAACCTGTCCATTGGGATGAAATATTCCCGTACCCGTCCCCATTGATGTATTTGGTCAGTCTTGGACTTGTATATTTTTTGGGTATGCGGAGGACGAATCTGATTTTAACTCCGTGCCAACCGTGTTGACAACTCGGACTTCTTGCTTCTGCAACTCCGGCTCTGTTAGGTTGCAATTTGTGCTCTTCACATAATATACAACAGATTTGACCCATGATTTGATGTGTTGACCGCAGGAATTTGTCTTGGCACGTAGAACGATGATTGATGTATTGTATGCTGAACTTTTGCAGCTTGGCTGAGTGCGGCGGCACTGATGTGGAAAATGCGTTGGGATTCATCGCTTTGCAAGATTTCTCACGAACACCCATGAGTCAGAAACCATACGATGGATCACCCATATCTGATGTACGCCGCTGTCAAAGAAACTTTTTCCCTCTGATCTGTTTTATGCGGACGCTGAAACTTTTTCAATCTGAATTCGAAGTTGATGGAGATCCTTTCGCGCCCGCTTTTTGTCACCTGACCAATTACAATCTTCTCGAACCCCAGAAAAGCTCCCTCCAAGAACTCAACCCCACCGTGCGCAAGCCCCATGGTGGGCGCCAACTGTCGTGGATTTGTCACGGCAGATGTCCTTGTGTGAGGACTTAGTTGTTAGGCCAACGCATCTATGTGGTAGCTTGAGAGGGGTTGATCGGAATCGAGAGACGCCAAACAAGACAAGGATTTAGACAGCTTCAGGCCCCGGGAAATATCATCTGGTAACAACCCTACATGTTGTTTGTGGCTAGGTCTCATTATCATCATGAGGAAGTCGCCGGTAAACCGGCTCTTTGTGTCTAGCCCTAGAGATTGCTTCTTCTTGCTTGTCCCTCTTTGGGGAGCCCTGCCCCTCCTTATATAAGTTGAAGGGGCGGGTTACATGACTAGTCCTAGTAGGATTAGGATTACTCTATTACAAGTGGAATCCTAGTCTGGCTTCCTTTGTAAGGGAATATTCCTTATGCTTTCCTCTTAAACCGGCCCACCATAACATGAGCCAGCCTTCCATAAACTGCCTTCTGGGCCACCTGGTCTTGTCGTTCCTGTGACCCGCTCGCCGGGTCACCCATGAGTCGCCAGGCTCGGGCGGGTCACTTAGTGAGTCGTCCAGTCAGGGTAGGTCATTAGTGAGTCGCCAAGTCCGGCCGGGTTATACTTCCGGCCGGGTTACGCCGCGGGGTATATCCCCGACAGAACCAGTTCAAGACGGAACAACCCATGCAGCACGAGATCATTTCTTCGATAACACACCAAAATCCGTTATTTTCGGAAAATTTATCCAACAGTCTGCAAATACCTTTCCTTACGCTAGTCAAATGTTCAAGCTTCTAAATAAACCTCTTTCTATTTTGTCCAAAGAAAAAATAATACATCTAACACCGGTTAGGTTGTTCCTAACAGGATAAATACATGACTAATTTTGTACAAAAAATTTCAGTGTCCTCAGCAAGAAGCAGGGACCAACCTTTGTGGGTACTATGTTTGCAGACACATGATCTCCATCTACCAACCTGTTGATAGTTGTGACGATCCTCGCGAATTAGTACCAGCAAGTCTATCTTAATTAATATCTTCTACTCCACTCATATGGCACATTCTGATCTTAAAAATACTGTAGCTCATCTTAAAACCGAGGACCCCTGAACCGCTCCCGGCTGGTGAATTGCTGATGGTTCGGAGATTTATTAGTGATTTCTTCCTAGATCACTACACCAATCCCACTGGTGATAATGAAGATTTCAGCATGCATTCTCCTGAAACATTGAGTAAGAGTTAGCCGCTAAACATATAATGCATGGATCCGTTGTCTTCCATCTATTGAGGTCTTCGTATTTCGTACACTATGATTAATTATGTAATGCATATATGTGTGGAAAAATCATTGGAATTTAGCTACCATATGTTCAATTGTAATTGTTGCAAAATCAGATGAATGTTCTTCCTGTGGACACTATTTGTTCAATTGAATATTGTGGTGAATTTGATTTTTGCGTGCCGATTCAAAATGGGATATTTTTGTTTATTTTTTCAATTGAATATTGTGGCGAATTTGCTTTTTGTGTGCTGATTCAAAATGGGATAATTTTGTTTTAACCTAGCAATTGCTCCGCACACGGTTCAACTAAATGAGTGTGTGCGACCCACATCGCAAAGCATACGTCAATCATAGCGGAACCGTTGGTGATACACAGCAGATCGCAAATGATATGCAGCGCTACTACGTGTGCGTAGGTTCTCCGGAACCGTTTGTGATATCGCGTTATCGCACACGAGAACTGGGAGTAAACCGTGCCCAATGCAAAATACAATCCCAGTCGTAATTTTTTTCAGGAAATGTGTGGGATCCCAAACGAAAAGCACACATCACTCTTGCGGCAACCGTCAGTGATACCCAACAAATCCCAAACGGTCTGCAACACTTGTATGTGTGCGAAGGGGCTCCTGAACCATTTGTGATAGAACATTATCGCAGACGATAATTGTTGGAAAACGTGTGCAATGGAGTCTATCATGGCAGACGGGTTACGCAGAAAACTCATGTGCGATGGGGCACAAATGGCACACAGTTCATATGTTGGCCCGTGTGCCTTACATACTGTTTCCTAAACGGTTCGTTACAATAGACCGTATGGTTTCACTACGTCATTAGTAACGCTTAATAACCGATACCACACGTGCAAAAGAATTTAGTATGTGCTGCATCGCACACGATTACATTTTGGAAGGCCTCTGGATCACTGTTCCATATCAACGACGGTTTCTGGGTCGTGTGGGAAGGACACCCTATCGCACACACACACACTTGGCGACGGTTCCAAATGCCGTCTCGGAAAGGGGTTTTTTAGGACCAGCGCGATCCAGTGTTACCATTAATATGAAACGTGACCTTGCTTTTATTGCAATCAATAACAGCCTATGTAGTATTCAAGAAGGGTCTACCAAGGATAATCGACATGTTGTCGTCTTCGGGCATCTCAAGTATAACAAAGTCAGTCAAAATAGTAACATTAGCAACAACAACGGGCACATCCTCACAGATATCGATAGGTATGGCAGTTGACTTGTCAGCCATTTGCAAAGATATTTTAGTAGGTGTGAGTTTATTCAAGTTAAGTCTTTCATATAAAGAGAAAGGCATAACACTGACACTAGCTCCTAAATCACACAAAGCAATTTTCACATAGTTCTTTTTGATAGAGCAAGGTATAGTTGGTATACCTGGATCTCCAAGTTTTTTAGGTACTCCATCTTTAAAAGTATAATTAGCAGGCATAGTGGAGATTTCAGCTTCCGGTATTTTTCTCTTATTAGTGATGATGTCTTTCATATACTTTTCATAAGGAGGCATTTTCAAGATATCAGTCAAGCGAGTACGCCAAAAGACAGGCCTCAGCATTTCAGCAAAGCGTTCAAATTCTTCATCATCATTCTTTTTAGTTGACTTGGGTGGAAAAGGCATAGGTTTTGAACCCACAGCTCTCTTTCTTTACCGTGTTTCCTAGCCACAAAGTCTCTTTTATCATATCTTTTATTCTTAGGTTGTGGGTTATCAAGATCAACAGGTGGTTCTATCTCAACATCATTATCTGGTTCCTTTTCATTTGGTTGAGCATCTTCATGAAAATCAGCATTATCTTTTTCATTATCACTAGGTGGATGTTCATTACCAGATTGAGTTTCAGCATCTGAGATTGAAATTTCATTTTCATTATCAGGAGGTTTTTCTATTTCAGGTTCACTAGAAGCATGCAAAGTCCTATCATTTTTCTTTTTCTTTTTCTTTTTAGAAGGACTAGGTGAAGTGGTGTTGTTTCTTTGTGAGTCTTGTATAATTATTTTTGGGTGTCCCTCAGGATAAAGTGATTCCTGAGTCATTTTACCCCCTCTAGTTGCAACTCTAACATCAAAGTCATGCATATTATTATTCATGTCATCAAGCAATTCTCTTTGAGATTTAGCAACTTGTTCTAGTTGGGTTTGTACCATAGAAGTATGTTTTCCAACACCTCTAACATCATTTGAAATTCTAAATAACAAGTCACTCAAGCAAGCAATCATATCAAAATTGCATTGAAGTGATCTTGTTCTAGTTGGGTTTGTACCATAGAAGCATGTTCTAGTTGGGTTTGTACCATAGAAGCATGTTTTCATAACATTTGCATCAAAGTGATCTTGTTTTCTAATGTAGTTTTCAAACTCATAAAGGCATTGACTAGGATGCATATTGTGAGGATTATCATTTTCATTAAACTTCATAAGAGAATTTACCTCTACCACCTTAGGTAGTGGCGGTGTATTAAGCCCATGTATTTCTTTAATAGGAGGTAAATTTTTAACATCCTTAGCTTTAATACCATTTTCCTTCATAGATTTCTTTGCCTCTTGCATATCGTCAGGACCGAGATATAATATACCCCTATTCTTTGGAGTGGGTTTAGCCGAGATATAAATCATTGGTTTATACCGAGATATAATGTTATTCAATAATTCTTCAGCTTGACCAATAGTTCGTTCCCTGAAAACACAACCAGCACAACTATCTAGGAAGTCCCTAGAAGCATCGGTTTGTCCATTATAGAAGATATCAAGTATTTCATTTTTCTTAAGAAGATGATCAGGCAAAGCATTAAGTAACTTGCAAAGCCCCCCCACCCCCCAAGCTTGTGGGAGACTCTCTTCTTTAGTTTGAACAAAGTTAAATATTTCCTATAAGGCAGCTTGTTTCTTATGAGCAGGAAAATATTTTTCAGAGAATTAATAAATCATATCCTAGGGACTACGCACACAACCAGGAGTAAGAGTATTGTACCAAGCTTTAGCATCACCCTTTAATGAGAAAGTAAATAATTTGAGAATAAAGTAATAGCGAGTTTTCTCATCATGAGTAAAAAGGGTGGCTATATCATTCAACTTAGTAAGATGTGCCACAACAGTTTCAGTTTCATAACCATGGAAAGGATCAGATTCAACCAAAGTAATTAACTCTGGGTCGACAGAGAATTCATAATCCTTATCAACAATACAGATAGGTGAAGTAGCAAACTTAGGATCACATTTCATTCTAGCATTCAGAGATTTTTCTTTATACTTGCATAGTGATTTTTCTAGATCATATCTATCCTTACAAGCAAGAATATCTCTAGTTGCCTCATCACTCATAACATAACCTTCTGGTACCTTAGGCAATTCATATCTAGGAAGGCTAGTTCTAGTAGGTGTCTCAGGAGTTTCAGTTTCAAGATCATCATCAGATTCAACAACATCATGTTGTATTACTCTAGCAATTTGTTCATCAAGAAATTCACCAAGTGGCACATCATCATTATCAAGCAAGGTACTAGCACCATCATAAGCATCATTCATAGTAGTAGTATCATCATCAATAACTTGCGACATATTAGAATTCATAGCATGTGGTGGTGTTGCAAGTTTACTCATAACAGAAGGTGAATCTAAAGCAGAACTGGATGGCAGTTCCTTACCTCCCCCCGTCTTTGAGGGAAATATCTTAGTCTTTGGATCCTTCAGATCTTCATAGTGATAATATGATAATAATCCCAAGTGACTCAACAAATATTGCTATGCTCCCGAGTAACGGCGCCAGAAAAAGGTCTTGATAACCCACACGTATAGGGGATCGCAACAGTTTTCGAGGGTAGAGTATTCAACCCAAATTTATAGATTCGACACAAGGGGAGCCAAAGAATATTTGAAGGTATTAGCAGCTGAGTTGTCAATTCAACCACACCTGGAGATTAATTATCTGCAGCAAAGTGATCAGTAGCACAGTAGTTTGATAGTTTTGATAGTAGTGACAGCAGCAACGGTAAAAGTAACAGTGATAGCAGTAATTTGTAGCAAGTGTAACAGTGATGGTACCAATAGTAATGTAACAAGATCAATATAAATAAATTCGTAGGCATTGGATCGGTGACTTGTTTGATGATATTCATCATGTAACAGTTATAACCTAGGGCGATACGACACTAGCTCCAGTTCATCGATATAATGTAGGCATGTATTTCGTAAATAGTCATACGTGCTTTATTAAAAGAACTTGCATGACATCTTTTGTCCTGCCCTCCGGTGGAAGCGGGGTCCATATTGGAAACTAAGGGATATTAAGGCCTCCTTTTAATAGAGAACCGGAACAAAACATTAACACATAGTGAATACATGAACTCCTCAAACTACGGTCATCACTGGGAGTGGGCCCGGTTATTGTCACTCCAGGGTTGTCGGATCATAATACGTAGTAGGTGACTGTAACTTGCAAAATCGGATCTAAAACATGGATATAATGATGAATTCATAAACGGTTCAGGGCACCCGGGCCCAAAGTGACAAGCATTAAGCATAGCAAAGTCATAGCAACATCAATCTAAGAACATAGTGGATACAAGGGATCGGGCCCTAACAAAACTAACTCGATTACATGATGAATCTCATCCAACTCCTCACCGATCAGCGAGCCTACAAAGGAATTACTCACTCCCGGTGGGAAGAATCATGGAATTGGCAATGGCGATTGGTTGGTGATGATGAAGAACGAAGATCCCCCTCTCCGGAGCCCCAAACGGACTCCAGATCTGCCCTCCTGAGGAAGAACATGGCTTGGCGGCGGCTCCATCTCGTGAAATGCGATAATTATTTCTCCCTAATTTTTTCTGGAATAATGTGAATTTATAGTATCAGGGGGTCGTCAGGGGGCCACCAGGTGGGTACAACCCACCTGGGCGCGCCAGGAGAGGGGGCGCGCCCTGGTGGCTTGTGCCCACCCAGGTGCCCCTCTCTAGCAGGTCTTGGCTCCAAAAATTCTTATTATTGATATAACCCTCGCAAAGTTTTGATCCATTCTGAGAAGTTTTATTTATGCACAAAAACAACACTATGGTAGTTCTGCTGAAAACAGCGTCAGTCCGGGGTTAGTTTCATTAAAATCATGCAAATTAGAGTCCAAAACAAGAGGGAAAGCATGAGAAAAAATAGATACGTTGGAGATGTATCACAGGCATTGAAGAAATAGATGATGAAGAAGAAGATGTGGAAATAGGTTGTTCAACGCCAATTCTGAACGATGACTTATGGGAAAGTCATGACCCCAATTCACCACTTTACACTCCACTACAACAAGTTCCTCAGTCCCCTGTCCAAACTGAAGAAATTCACACACGCTCTGAAGAACATCAAGCTTCTCTTCTCACTATTCCTGAAGAAGTTCCAGCCCCTAGAGCTGGTGATAATGTTGCTGATGAAATGGAGACCCAGGCTGCTGCTAATGACATTGTTCCTGAAATTCTTCAGCCTGCGGCTCCAGAGTCTGTGATTCAAGAGGCTGTGAAGACTTTGACTGACAATCCTCCGCCCAAGCCACAGAATCCTTTCTCCAAGAAGCAGAAGTTCGAGGATGAAGATTTCTCCAATGAGCACATTTTCTTCACTGACTACAATCCTTATGACTTTGCTCGTCTTCGACGCAAGCGTTTTTGGACTGCTAGCCAGATGAACTTCTATTCCTCGCTGCTATTTGATAAAGACAAGATATTTGACCATGAGCAAATTCCTCATGTGGACATGGAGTCTCTACCTTGCTTCACCCCAGTCCTCAGTGTTATTCATGACGCTGGGCTGCTCAATTTCTACACCGACATCTGCGACTGGAAAGAAGAACTCATTCTTCAGTTCTATGCCATGCTGCACATCACTAGCAATGTTGAAGATGTGAATTCATGGGTATTGGACTGAATGACAGAAAATACTCAGTATAAAGCAGCGGCCTCTGAATTACTTCATGCCATCCCAGTCAGTCCTCCTGTTGATGGTGCAAGGCTCATCTATGCTGACCCTAAACTCTCAGATCATCTGATGCAAGTGCTGATGAAGCCTTTGAAGCCAGGCCAAGCTCCAAGGAGCAAATTCCTCGTCAAGGAATTGCTCTATGTGCCAAGGACAGTATACAGAATATTGAACAAAACCCTCAGTCCTATCAAGGGCCACAACTCTGATGAAGAAGAGGTTGCTGGCGTCATGAAGAATCTGCTTTTCAACATCATACATGGTATTCCTATCAATTACAACGATTTCTTCATGAGGACTTTGGCCAATGTAGCTCTGTCACCGTTTGAATTGAAGCCTTACGTTCCCTGGATCATGAGATTCATCAGATCAAGGTATTTAATCAACTACAAGGCTGACGAACTAAATCATCACAGCTACTTGCCCCCAATCGAGGTCCTCAAACGGCCTATTTCCTCAGCTGATGAGAAGGGCAAGGCTGCTATTATTGATAAAGGCACTCGTCCATTGGATGGACAGTTTCGCAAAGCTGCATCCTACTCCACCAATGATGACTCTGCCACTCATGACACTGCCGCAAATGCTTCAAAGCAAAATCCTCAAGCCACACCTCCAAGGGTGATGACTGATCATGAGCCTCTCCTCAGTCTTCATCAGAAGGTTGATCGCAACCACAAATGGGTCAAGCGACAGTTTGGTTCAATTCTTCAGAATATGACAATCACGCGAAACACTGTGAAGAAGAACCATTACTATCTGCATGAAGTTTTTGATCGCATCTGGGCTGTATTGTCTCACCTCTATGGTGATGAAGATCTCAAGCAAATGGGCTTCAAGCAGGACTTTGACTGGTCTCAGCCACCTTCGAAGAAATTCAAGAAGGTCAAAGTTCCTCACTTGGTGGCCAGCTCATATTCTTCATCGCGCGAGACTGATGAACATGAAGACTTGAACGACACTGCGGCAGGCCCTACATCAACAGATGACCCCAACAACGCTAGCGCTCCTCCATCTCTTCTTGATGATATTCTTCAGGGGTGTTAGTCCTCATTTTTCGTCCCTTTTGGTCATCCGATGACAAAGGGGGAGAAATTTGAGTTATTCTTCAAGCGGGTCTATATATGGGCGTTTTTTTGCTAAGTTACAACTCTCGTTCTTTTGAAGTATTTGTTGGATCGAGTTGTATACTGAAGTCCTATGGTGGTCTGATACTTTTGCTCTATTTTTCTGCATGCTATTTCCTCATATATGTTAATGCACGCATGTTGAATTACATCAGTCACCATATTTCATCATGCATTTCAAATTCTTCATATCACATGTTAAATGCGTTTATGAATTACTATATATAGGGGGAGATCTCCATGATTCTACTCTACAATGTGCATTGCTATTCAAAGAAAATTCCTCACATATGCACTTCTTCAGGGGGAGTTCTTCTATATCTTGCAATCAAATTCCTCAATATCAGTATTTACACTTCATATGTTTATCCCCGTTGAAAACTTAACTTATATTGTCATCAATCACCAAAAAGGGGGAGATTGTAACTACATCTAGTGCCCCTTAGTGATTTTGGTGTATTGAAGACTTATAGGTTAAGGGACTAATGTGTTTGTGAGTGTACATAGGTCTATAAGTCTATGAGGAGTTTGATATTTATAGAGAAAGTTGACCCCTAAAAATGAATGTCTTCAACTGAAGACTTTGGCTTTCTGAAGACTTTGAAAGTGAAGAATTTGGTGTGACCGTGAAGACTCAGTATTCATACGAGGAATATGAAGCGTGATGTAACAGCCTGATTTTTGGCCCTTTCTTTTTCTTTTGTTTTTCTGAGGTTTTTGCCTGAGATTTCCTTTTTCCATGGCTTTGTGGTCTGGAAACTGTAGAAGATGCCCTCTTCTTTGTTTCCCGAGTGGTTTGTCATTCCCAAATCCTTCCCTAGACCCTGTCATTTTCATCCTAGCCCAAATCCCAATATTCTTTTTATTGGGGATATTCCTTTTCTATTAAAGGAATAACTCAAATTGCTCTAGGTTGTGAAGCAACCTTTATTTCCATCACTCCTAAAATTCCCAAATAATTCTCAAAAATTGTTTGGGCCATATATTTCTCAAATATGGCAAAATATTTCATTTGTCATGTTTATCATCATGCTCAAATAATTCATTTCCTATTCTGCCCTAAATGGCACATTGTGAAGCAAGTGCTATTTTCCTTTTCCCAATTAACCTCAAACTCCTTGGACACCTTTTCCTGTCCATATCATTGCCACATGACAAAATGCAACCTCATTTGCCTAGTAATTATTTAATTATGATTTTCCAAAGTTTCTATCCAGAAAGGAGCTTTGTGAAGGAGGTGCAAGCTAGGCATATCCAAATGAGTTGCAATTTTGCATGATCCCTCATATCATCATATCATAGCCCTCCACCAAAGTAGAGCTCATGTAATGCCTCAATGTGAGCTCATATTCAATTCTTTGATTCTGTCCAAAATTTCAGTTTGTGAAGCAAGTATATTTTATCTTGCTCCATTATGGCTGCCAATTTTTCTAGGCCTTATATTATCTATATAACCTACCTCCACCCATTTTGGGCATGGTTCATCAAGCCATTATTCCCCTAGAATTTTTGCAAGTTTCTGTCCAGAATGAAGCTTTGTGAAGCAAGTGCCACTTTGGTATTTCCAAATGGCATGAAACTTTTACAGCAGCTTCATCTAACCATATAACCATGCCATGTTCATTTTCAGCCCAATCCATCACTCTATGTGAGTGCTCCTTCCTGGTCAAGTTTCTGGACCAGATTTGGCAGTTGCAAAGCAACTCCATTAATCCTTGATCCAAATCTTCTCAAAATTACCAGGATGAAAGTTCTTCTTTACCTCACCCTCCCAGACAACTCCATTTGACCCAATCCCTCTACTGTGCATCACCAGTGCTCATCAAAGTTTACTGCAATAAACTTCAAAGGTGGTTTACCACTTAACCAGAGCACTTTTAACCAATCTACCACCTCAGTTACAACCTACCCAGGAAGGCCAAACCCCCAGACATCATTTGGTTTCGCTTGTGGCACTTTGTGCACCAGTGCGTGCGGTGACCACCGACTTGGCATGCAGTGGGCGCGTCTAGAATGGCTTCTTGCTCGGGCACCTCTCCCTCTCGGCGTCTTCGCGTTCACGAGCATGTCTAATAGATTTACCGCGTCGTCGCCGTCCTCCTGGACCTCCTCCCCCTCCGTCTGCTTGCTCACCGACGCTCGCCGCCGCGTGACCACGAGCGAACAGTGGCCAATTGGCTCTGTTTGTCGCCGTCTTCTTCCTTCACGTGCTCCGTGGGCTCCCTGTGCCTCATGGGCTCCTCCCTGCGTCTCCCCGTCGCCTTCCCAACGAGCCCATGCACATGCACACGCGTCCGCGGCGCCGGCCGCGTGTCCGCGGTGATGCCAGCGCGGCACGTCCTCGCCTCGCCTATATATAGGCCTTCCACGAGCCCTTCGAGAACGGCATCGGCCTCCCCTCACTCCTAGCTCCCTCCCCAATCAGTCAACCGAGCCGGAGGGCCTCTCCCCGCTGCCCATCGCCGCCATGGCCGCCGTCGGGCTCCGCTCAAATCCCAGCAGCCCCGAGCTCCTCCCCTCCTTCAACCACCACCAGTAGAACACCACCACTCCGGCGACCATCCCCATGCCCTTTTCCCCTCGCCGGAGCCGCTATGGCCTCGAATCCCGTCTCCACCCGAAGCCCCCTCTGCCGGAGTGCTTGCTGCTCTCAACCCCGCCCTCCTCGAGGTCCGTTCTGTCCTGGAGCGTGTGGGCCTCGTCACCCTGAGCACGTGGGTAGGTCGAGCGCCGCCTACGGTGGCCGGAGTCACCGTCGGGAGGAGGAGGAAGGAGCCAGGAGGAGAGAGGTGGATAAGGCGGACCCCACCTGTAAGCCTCTAAGCCGCCCGTCCCCGCCTTGCCATGCTGGATAAGTGGCGGCGTATTCCTCGGAATACGTCTTCCCAGCTGGAAAGCGTGTTTCATTTTGTTTCGGCCTAAAATACGTTTCCTCTTCTCTGAAAGCGTATTTCCTCTCTATTTCAGCCAGGAATGCGTTTTCCCTCAAGCGAAGGCGTATTCTTTAAAGTACGTTTTCTGTTTTTTTATCCAGGCCCAGCTTGTAAAGATTTTTCTTACACATGGGTCCCTGGCAGAAAACACTTCATATCTTTTTTACCACAACTCCAAATGAGGTGAATCCAAAGCCCACTTCTTCATTTCATCGAGCCCGTTCTGTTGGCTTCATTTTCACTGGTTTGACACTGTGAAAATGACCTATTTGACCATGCACGTAAACAGCCCCTCCGAGAGAGAACTGTTTCCGGCAATTCTTTTCGTGGCTTCACCGCACTTCTTCCCGGTGCCTTCTTCACCCCTAGGCAAGCCACAATACCCACTTGCATGATAGTAAAGCAATAGCCATGGTTTTCAACTTGAATATTTATTAAATGATTGCTTGTTTAAAATATGGTTATCGTTGTTTTGGTAATGCTTCTGGGTTAGTGCTTACTTGCTTGCTATGTTGTTATGCACCTGGTTATCATGCCCTGCTAGTTGCTAGTATTACTTTCATATTGCCATGCTTGATAGTAATATATGTGGGTTGGTCATGTTCTTCGGTGCATGACTAACGTCGGTTATCGAGTACTGTTAATATGCGTTGTTCCTTTGCTGTTAGTTGGTTAAGTGTTATTCGGTAATGTTATTGATGAGTTCTTGTAGGGTATTTATGGTTGATGCTAGTGGTCATATTATGCTATGAGTAGTCTTGCACTTGTAATATTTATGCTCGTCATTATGCCATGTTCAGTTGGAGTTTATTTTTTTCGACTGGGAACTGTAGGGGAAACCCCCACAGCATATCAGAACTTTATTGAAAAAGAGAGAGCAATTATAAGTACAAAGGGGGATTACAAGAGGTAATCAAACTAAGCTAAGGGAAGGAGAAGAAAAAAGATAAAATTACAAAAGAAAGACCTCAAGGTGGCAGAAAGGAGATCCATCTAAGGAGATCATCCTTATAGGCAGCTTTCACCCTATATTGCATTAAGGTAATATCATGGATGAATGCACTTCTCCATTTATTGAATCTAGCTCTCTCATGCCTGAAGACCTTAGCATTCCTGACAATCCAGATATTCCAGCAAGCAATGAACACCACTTCAGTGAAGAAGGGCTTCCTGAAGCTCCTGCTAGCATTGATAACCAAATCAGCCATAGAGTCACCAGATGATATGGTGGATAGTTATGTTGCATCCCGTGCTTATGTTGATATCATGCTCATGCTTTGTAAATGCATCATGTTATTTTATCATGGCTCAGCATATTGCATTCAAGTTTAACCGGATTAAATTGAACTTGAACAACTGTTGGATGAGTCATGGTGCAACCATATTGAAACTGACCAGCGCAACCACGCTTACCTTTATGGGACAGTCCTAACTGGGTCTATTGTTGTGCCTCTCACCGGTGCCTCCAACTAGGGAAGGTTATGGGCGTGCGTACCCTGATCAAGTAAGCAGACATAACCTTGTGTGCCCGTTGTTGTTATTTTTATGGATCCGGTCCCCGTGAGGGACGTTTGGCCACGACGGTGGTCGTTGTGTATTTGGTAGACACGGGGCCACCCAGGACTAGCCCAGTTGGGAGTGGGTCGGAGTGGCCGAGACAGTGTCATGACAATAGATCGGTTTTGTCGGAACACCGTTGGTCCACCCGAATCGGAGTGCGAGGCCATGGGTTCCGTGGTGTGTCTACAGTGTACTAACCTCTGCAGAGTGTATATTAAATCTATCGATAGCCGCGCCCGCGGATAAGGGCCCAGTTCGTGTCGGTCACACCGTGAGTCAACAATATTAATAATAACTTGATTAATGACAACCCCGGTTCGATGATGAGATAAGTTGGTTGTGATCGTCGGAAAGTTCACCGTTTGAGACCAAGTGTTGGTCATGGTTGTGATCGCCGGAATGATCACCGTGGTATCGAGGATAACGAGTTGTTGGATATTCGTGATGTTGTGCGAGAATCATGGGTAAAGATCAAGCTCCTTGTGGTCATTTAATGATTACTATGGTATTGTTTATACCAAGCTTGATTTGATCCTGAGATGATCGTGTGATGTCCGAGGTTGGTAAGTGATGCATGTGATGGTTACGTAGTAGCCCGAGCAAAATAAATAGTGCATATAGTGTCATCATGTTGCTTGCTAGTATTGTCAGATTCATATGTTCATGCCATGCTCATGTTGTTCTAGCTGTATCATGTTCATGTTGCTCATGTCATGTTGTTATGAGGATCTCCTGTTAATTCTTGCTTAACCTGTAAATGCCATGCTGATGTTTGTCTTGAATGCTTCTGGTTATTTTGAGCTTGCAAGTACATTCAATATACTAACCTGGCGTGTCATGCCAGCTTGCAGGTCGTGCCTGAATTGCTTGCTTGTTTGGTGTTGTTCCTGTGTTCGCGAGCTAGGATAAGCGTTCCAGCCAGAGTCCCTGCGGAGTGGAGTTCACCACCATTGTCGTTGTTCCGCTGCTAGAAGTTTTTCCGCGACTTCGAGTTGTTCTGCTGCTTGCATAGAGCAACTGAGGATGGCGTAGTGTCGCCGTGCCGATGTTATTCATTGTAATATTGGAGACCTTGTATTCATATTCATGTAATAATAGTAAGCTGGTTTGTTCTATGCTAAGCATTGTCGTATTCCAGAAGACTTCTCCTCGATCTCTGGGCTAGAATACGGGACGTTCCAGTTTTCTCTGAGCCGGGGTGCCACACGTGAAGACTTTTGTTTTCGTAGTTTCGTTTTTCTCTTTCTACAGTCATAGGAAACACCATACTATTAAAGGGGGTCGAGGTAAAACTAAGGAAAAGTTTCCAAGTGATGTTCATCTCAAATCCTACACCTACCCAATCCTTTCGGGTGAAGCCATTGGAAATCTCATACAGTTCAGTCAATTTCTTCTGTGACAGAGATGAAGATCTTCTGGTCTCTGAGGAATTTGTTCTGATTGAGGAGTTAGGAATTCGCTAGTGCGGATTTCCTACAAGTGAGGAACATGATAGCCCTGAGGAATTTGATACTCAAATATCCGACCGTTGCTGTGCTACGCGCTAGCTGTCCCAAAATATCTACCCACCTAACAGTCATATCATTGAAAGGCATTTATGTCTTATCATGTCGGTCTGCTCCCTAGGCTATAAATAGCCCCCCTACAACCACTAGCCGGTTGGCTGCTCCGAGAGAAACTGACACTTGTCATTGAGAGCATCCCATCCTCCGAGGACTTTGAGCGAAAATCATCAAGTGAGGAAAACCCAAACCCAAACACCTACAAACCCAAAGTGATTGAGCATCACCAAAGAGATTGTTCCTGTGCGGAACCGACGCTTGTTACCTTTGAGGACTGTGCATCCTCTAGACGGTTAGGCGTCATGGTCTAGAGCATCCAAGAGGAAATTGTGGATCGCCGAGTGACCGAGTCTGTGAAGGTTTGGAAGTCGCCTAAAGACTTACCAAGACTGATTGGGCGAGGTCTGTGTGACCTTAGCTCAAGGAGAACCCGGTGAGGACTGTGTGCCCTCATTTAAATACCTAGCTGCTCCAACCAGACGTCCGACTGTCACAACAGTTGGAACTAGTCTACCAAATCACTGTCTTCGCCGAGCTACTGGTTCTATTTCCTCAACCCTTCCATTTCCTCATTCCTATACTATTTTACTTGATCGTTACTATTTGAAGACTTTGACTGAAGACTTTCTCAATTTCCTCAATCCTATTTCTTCAGCCAGTTTGTCTTTAGCCTACTTATCCTGTGTTTACGCTACTTGTACTCTATGCTTGTTTTCATTTCATCATGATGACTGTGCTACTGCTCTGTTATGCTTGCATGTGAGTACTTTTTCCGCTCCTAATCGTTCATGACTTAGGAATTTCCTCACCTTGAAATTCCTCAGTGACGAATTTATAAAAATCGCCTATTCACCCCCCTCTAGTCGATATAACACACTTTCAGTAGTTGAAGATGCTTGCGAGAGGGGTTAATCATAAGTGGGAGGCTTGTTTAAGTAAGAATATCACCCAAGCACCGATCCACCGACATATCAGACTAGTTAAATGTCCGTGCGTTGCCATGGACCCTCCCGAACTTATATAGAGTGACACATTGATCATTTTACTATTGTAATTCATGGGCATGAGGGTAGCATGCATGTTATGTGTCTGTGGGGACAAATAACATACACAAAGAATGTAGTGGGAAAAAAGCCTTGTTGCCACCACTACAAAAAAGACACGTCCGTGACATTTTGGCTCGAACAAAAACTTTTCCTGTCATGGTTATGACACTTCTATGACGATAATTGTGACAAAAACACATATCATCATAGATGTGGTGGGATCCTACTTCTATGACAGAAAATGGGTTTTTTGTCCTGGGAGGGCCGGAGACGCACCCGCATGACATTCTTTGGGTTATCCATGATGTAAAAAATCATGGTAGAAGTGAGGGCGAGGAAAATATCGGGGAGTTCCTCATTACGGTGGGTGGTTGGGGCCGAGCGATGCAGTGTGGTTTCCGCGTTTCTCTCGTATAGCGTGTGTGTGAGGCGCTCGCTAACTGAACCCTTGTGATGTGTTCGCTTACTGAACCCGAGCGATTGCACTAGCTAGCTACATAACGAACACGAGGGATCGATCCCACTACGTACTAAAGCCGATCGATCCATCCCTTCGCTTCTAACTGAACTCGAGCGATTCCTTCGCTGCTAACTAAAGTCGGCCAATTCCTTCACTGCTTACTGAATTCGACTGATCCTTCTCACTGATCACTGAAGCTGATCGAGCCCCCGTGCGAGATGTCGCCAGCCGGTGCGTTGGGTTGCCTCTGGATGAACAGTGCCTGTTGCTACTTCGCGCGTGATACATAGAAATGAGTCGAGATGTGTGGTGAGTCCAGTCGGTTGGTTGGCTATGGATGAACAGTTCCCGTTGCTGCCGCCCGCTCATACGTACGTGTATGCGCCACCCCAGTCGGTGGCGGTTGGATGAATAGGACCCCGTGGTAGTAGGTGCGATTGCCCCTGGATGAACAGGACCCCAAGGAGGCCGCCACAGCCCAGCCGGTTGGTGGTGGATGAACAGGACCCCATGGAGGCTCTATGAACAATACCCGGTGTAGCCTCCTAGAGGACGACAGTGGATGAACAGTAGCCCATGGAGTCCCGTTTTGCGGTACGCCACACCCCTCCCGATGAACAGGACCCCGTTTCAATCGTAGGCACTCCAAGAAAAGTCTGTTTCTTTCGTTTTGTGATACGCCAGACCCCTCCCGGTGAATAGATCCCGCTTCGACCATAGGCGGTCGAACAGAAGGTCGTTTCCTCCGTTCTGTGGTATGCCAGACCCCATTTTGGTTGTTCCGTCCAAGCCGGTTGGCTCCCAATGAACACGACGCATTTCATTGCCTCCCGATCAACACGACATAGTTTCTCCATTCCGACCCAGCCAGTTGGCTGCCGATGAACCGGACGGCGTTGATGTCGTCCATTGCCTCTCCGTGTACACGAGCCCTGGTAGTACGTATGCGCGAGTAGGCGTTCGAGGCCCCGCCCGTACGTACATACATGGCCGTATTTTTTGGCATGTGGCTGTGTGTACGTGTACAGAGTTTAGAAGGGACTACATGAACTGCTACATCAGGGGCTCTACTACTACACGTGCCGCTGCTTGCTCGGCCACGGTTCATCATTGCAGAGAGACCGATCAACCAATATGTACGTACACGTCCGCGACCAGACAAACAATGCTACGTACGCTTCGACCGGGTGGGTCCTAACTGTCAGGGAGGATAAGGACGCACTTCCTTGCATGCGAGGATATAGCTGCTAGGTCCCAGCTGTCAGGGGAGGAATCATTTTTATTTTGCGAGTAATAAGGAGGCACTTCATTCTGTTCGAAGATGTAGCTGGTGGATCCAGCTGTCAGCCTCACCTACTAAAGTCCTCTTCCGATGACTGTCGTTCATTGACCTTGTTCACCACGCCACGCCATGAGCATCAAGGCGGTGGACGACGGCGAGGCCTAGGAAGGGAACACCGTGGAGCCAGGGAAGACGAGGCAGGTGGATGCCCATGTAGAGGGGAGTACGAGGGTTCACTGGTTTGGCTGCGGTGTAAGGTTGTCGTCGCCGGAGAATAACATGGGGTGTGGGTGAGTAGAGGGAAGGTCTGGCTAGCGATGGGAGTATAGTGTGGGGGTGAGGCCGATGTGGCAGCACAGCTGGCCACCGGAGGCAGGAGCAGGCGGTATGGCTGGCGCTGATTTGGGCGGCTGGAGCAAGAAGATCAGAGGTTGAACAAGCAACATGGCCGTTGGATTAACATCCAACGGTCACTACTGCTAGAATCATTTGTTGACCAAGTTGACAAAGCCGTGTGTATGAGTCACCTTAGTAGGCCCACAAGTCAGCCACCTTACCTTCTGGGACCTAGCTAGCAGCGGGAAGAATCATTTTTGTTGCGCGCAATAAAGAGGCACTTCCTTGCGTGCGAAGATGTAGCTGGTGGGTCTCAGCTGTCAGGTGGAGGAAACTTTTTTTCCTGGGTAATAAGGAGGCACTTCCTTGCGTGCGAAGATGTAGCTGGTGGGTCTCAGCTGTCAGGTGGAGGAAAAAATTCCCGGGTAATAAGGAGGCACTTCCTTGCCTGCGAAGATGTAGCTGGTGGGTCCCAGCTATTAGGAGGAGCAATCATTTTAGTTTGCGTAATAAGGAGGCACTTGCTTGCCTACGACCATGGACCATGCGGGTCCCTACTGTCAGCCTCTCCACTTACATCCCTCTTCCGATGGTTGTCGTTTGTTGACCACATTGACCACGCCGCGTCGAGAGCATCAATGCGGTGGACGACGGCAAGGCCCAGGAAGGGAACGACCCGGAGCTGGCGAAGCCACATCAGTGGATACCCATGCTGATGGGAGTACGAGGGCAGTGACTGGTTCGGCCGCGGGGTGAGGCTGGCATCACAGGAAAATAACAGGAGGTGCAGGTGGGTAGAGGGATGGCCTCGCCAACAGTGGGAGTAGGGTGTGTTGGGAAACGTAGTAATTTCAAAAATTTTCCTACGATCACGCAAGACCATGGTGATGCATAGCAACGAGATGAGAGTGTTGTCTACATACCCTCGTAGACCAGCAACGGAAGCGTTGACGCAACGTAGAGGAAGTAGTCGTACTTCTTCCCGATCCAACCGATCCAAGTACCGAACGTACGGCACCTCCGAGTTCTGCACACGTTCAGCTCGATGACGTCCCTCAAACTCCGATCCAGCCGAGTGTTGAGGGAGAGTTTCACAAGATGACGGCGTGGGACGATGATGATGTTCCACCGGCGCAGGGCTTCGCCTTAAGCTCCGCAACGGTATATTCGAGGTGTAGTTTGGTGGAAGGGGCACCGCACACGGCTAAGGAACAATCTCAATGATCAACTTGTGTGTCATGGGGTGCCCCTACCCTGTATATAAAGGAGGGAAGGGAGGGGCTGGCCGGCCAGAGGGAGGAGGCGCCAGGGTGTCCTACTCCTACTAGGAGTAGGATTCCCCCAAATCCTAGTCCAACTAGGGTTTGACCAAGGAAAGGGAGAGAGGCGCCACCCCTTCTCCTAATCCTAATAGGACTAGGGAAGGGGAAGGCTGCGCCAGCAATATGGCCCCTTTCTCTTTCCCACTAAGGCCCATCAAGGCCCATTGACCCCGGAGGTTCGGTAACCCCGGTACTCAGTAAAATTCCCAATTTCACCCGGAGTGATTCCGAGTCCAAACATAGGCTTCCAATATATCAATCTTTATGTCTCGACCATTTCGAGACTCCTCGTCATGTCCGTGATCTCATCCGGACTCAACAACCTTGGTACATCAATATCATATAAACTCATAATAACCGCCATCGAACGTTAGCGTGCGGACCCTACGGGTTCGAGAACTATGTAGACATGACCGAGACACCTCTCGGTCAATAACCAATAGCGGGACCTGGATGCCCATATTGGCTCCTACATATTCTACGAAGATCTTTATCGGTCGACCGCATAACAACATCGTTGTTCCCTTTGTCATCGGTATGTTACTTGCCCGAGATTCGATCGTCGGTATCCAATACCTAGTTCAATCTCGCATGGCAAGTCTCTTTTCTCGTTCCGTAATACATCATCTCACAACTAACACATTTAGTTGCAATGCTTGCAAGACTTATGTGATGTGCATTACCGAGAGGGCCCAGAGATACCTCTCCGACAATCGGAGTGATAAATCCTAATCTCGAAATATGCCAACCCAACATGTACCTTCGGAGACACCTGTAATGTACCTTTATAATCACCCGATTACGTTGTGACGCTTGGTAGCACCCAAAGTGTTCCTCGGCAAACGGGAGTTGCATAATCTCATAGTTATAGGAACATGTATAAGTTATGAAGAAAAGCACTAGCAACAAACTATACGATCAGGTGCTATGCTAATGGAATGGGTCATGTCAATCAGATCATTCAACCAATGATGTGATCCCATTAATCAAATAACAACTCCTTGTTCATGGTTAGGAAACATAACCATCTTTGATTAACGAGCTAGTCAAGTAGAGGCATACTAGTGACACTCTGTAGGTTTATGTATTCACACATGTATTATGTTTCCGGTTAATACAATTCTAGCATGAATAATAAACATTTATCATGATATAAGGAAATAAATAATAACTTTATTATTGCCTCTAGGGCATATTTCCTTCATCTCCCACTTGCACTAGAGTCAATAATCTAGATTACACAAGAATGATTCTAACACCCATGGAGTCTTGGTGCTGATCATGTTTTGCTCGTGGAAGAGGCTTAGTCAACGGTCGCAACATTCAGATCCGTATGTATCTTGCATATCTCTATGTCTCCCACCGACCAAATCCGGATGGAGTTGAAGCGCCTTTTGATGTGCTTGGTTCTCTTGTGAAATCTGGATTCCTTTGCCAAGGCAATCGCACCGAGATTGTCACAAAAGATTTTCATTGGACCCGATACACTAGGTACAACACCTAGATCGGTTATGAACTCCTTCATCCAGACTCCTTCATTAGCTGCTTCCAAGCAGCTATGTACTCAACTTCACATGTAGATCCCGAACGACGCTTTGTTTGGAACTGCACCAACCGATAGCTCCACCGCTTAATGTAAATACGATCCGGTTTGCGATTTAGAATCATCCGGATCAGTGTCAAAGCTTGCATCGACGTAACTGTATTTACGAGCTCTTTGTCACCGCCATAAATGAGAAACATATCCTTAGTTCTTCTCAAGTACTTAAGGATGTTCTTGACCGCTGTCCAAATGATCCACTCTGGATTACTTTGGTACCTGCCGCTAAACTTACAGCAAGGCACACATCAGGTCTGGTACACAGCATTGCATACATGATAGAGCCTATGGCTGAAGCATAGGAACATCTTTCATTTTCTCTCTATCTTCTGCGGTGGTCGGGCATTGAGTCTTACTCAACTTCACACCTTGTAATACCGGCAAGAACCCTTTCTTTGCTCGATCCATTTTGAACTTTTTCAAAACTTTATCAAGGTATGTGCTTTGTGAAAGTCCTATTAAGCGCCTTGATCTATCTCTATAGATCTTAATGCCCAATATGTAAGCAGCTTCACCGAGGTCTTTCATCGAAAAACTCTTATTCAAGTATCCCTTTATGCTATCCAGAAATTCTATATCATTTCCGATCAATAATATGTCATCCACATATAATATCGAAATGCTACTGAGCTCCCACTCACTTTCTTGTAAATACAGCTTCTCCAAAAGTGCAGATAAAACCAAATGCTTTGATCACACTATCAAAACGCTTATTCCAACTCCGAGAGGCTTGCACCAGTCCATAAATGGATCGCTGGAGCTTGCACACTTTGTTAGCTCCTTTGGATCGACAAAACCTTCTGGTTGCATCATATACAACTCTTCTTCAAGAAATCCATTCAGAATGCAGTTTTAACATCCATTTGCCAAATTTCATAATCATAAAATGCGCAATTGCTAACATGATTCGGACGGACTTAAGCATCGCCACGGTGAGAAGGTCTCATCGTAGTCAATCCCTTGAACTTGTCGAAAACCTTTTGCAACAAGTCGAGCTTTATAGACGAGAACATTACCATCAGCGTCCGTCTTCTTCTTGAAGATCCATTTATTCTCAATTGCTTGCCGATCATCGGCAAGTCAACCAAAGTCCATACTTTGTTCTCATACATGGATCCCATCTCAGATTTCATGGCCTCAAGCCATTTTGTGGAATCTGGGCTCACCATCGCTTCTTCATAGTTCGAGGTTCATCATGTTCCAAAGAATATGACTTCCAAAATAGGATTACCGTACCACTCAGTGCGGATCTTGCTCGTTGATCTACGAAGTTTCAGAGAAACTTGATCTGAAGTTTCATGATCATCATCATTAGCTTCCTCCTATTTGGTGTAGGTGTCACGTAAACTGTTTTCTCGTGATGTACTACTTCTCAATAAGGGAGTAGATACAGATTATCTCATCAAGTTCTACTTTCCTCCCACTCACTTCTTTCGTGAGAAACTCTTTCTCCAAAAAGTTTCCAATTTAGCAACAAAAATCTTGCCTTCGGATCTGTGATAGAAGGTGTACCCAACTGTCTCCTTTGGGTATCCTATGAAGACACATTTTCGATTTGGGTTCGAGCTTATCAGGTTGAAGCTTTTTCACATAAGCATCGCAGCCCCAAACTTTCGAAGCGACAACTTTGGTTTCTTGCCAAACCACAGTTCATAAGGCGCCGCCTCAACGGATTTAGATGGTGCCCTATTTAAAGTGAATGTAGCCGTCTCTAAAGCATAACCCCAAAACGATAGCGGTAAATCAGTAAGAGACATCATAGATCGCACCATATCTAATAAAGTACGACACGACGCTCGGACACACCATTACGTTGTGGTGTTCGGTGGCGTAAGTTGCGAAACTATTCCGCATTGTTTCAAATGTAGGCCAAACTCGTAACTCAAATATTCTCCTCCACGATCAGATCGTAGAAACTTTATTTTCTTGTTACGATGATTTTCCACTTCACTCTGAAATTCTTTGAACTTTTCAAATGTTTCAGATTTGTGTTTCATTAAGTAGATATACCCATATCTGCTCAAATCATCTGTGAAGGTGAGAAAATAACGATATCCGCCACGAGCCTCAACATTCATTGGACCACATACATCGGTATGTATGATTTCCAATAAATCTGTTGCTCTCTCCATAGTTCCGGAGAACGGTGTTTTAGTCATCTTGCCCATAAGGCACGGTTCTTAAGTGCCAAGTGATTCATAATCAAGTGACTCCAAAAGTCCATCAAGATGGAGTTTCTTCATGCGCTTTACACCGATATGACCTAAACGGCATTGCCACAAATAAGTTGCACCATCATTATCAACTCTGCATCTTTTGGTTTCAACATTATGAATATGTGTATCACTACTATCAAGATTAAGTAAAACAAACCATTCTTCAATGGTGCATGACCATAAAAGATATTATTCATATAAATAGAACAACCATTATTCTCTCGATTTAAATGAATAACCGTCTCGCATCAAACAAGATCCAGATATAATGTTCATGCTCAACGCTGGTACTAAATAACAATTATTTAGGTCTAATACTAATCCTCAAGGTAGATGTAGAGGTAGCGTGCCATTGCGATCACATCGACTTTGGAACCATTTCCCACGCGCATTGTCACCTCGTCCTTAGCCAATCTTCGCTAATCCGTAGCCCTGCTTTGAGTTGCAAATATTAGCAATGTAACCAGTATCAAATACCAGTGCTATCTGCGAGTATTAGTAAGGTACACATCAATAACATGTATATCACATATACCTTTGTTAACCTTGCCATCCTTCTTATCCGCCAAATACTTGGGGCAGTTCCGCTTCCAAAGGACCAGCCTGCTTGCAATAGAAGCACTCGGCCAGGCTTAGGACCAGACTTGGGTTTCTTCTCTTGATCAGCAACTTGCTTGCCGCTCTTTTGAAGTTTCCTTTTCTTTCCTTTGCCCTTTTCTTGAAACTAGTGGTTTTGTTAACCATCAACACTTGATGCTCCTTTTGATTTCTACCTCCATGCTTTCAAAGATCGCCAAGAGCTCGGGCATTGTTTTGGTCATCCCTTGCATATTATAGTTCATCACGAAGCTCTTGTAGCTTGGTGGCGATGATTGGAGAATTCATCAATGACGCAATCATCCGGAAGATTAACTCCCAGTTGAATCAAGTGATTGTTATATCCGACATTCGAGTATATGCTCACCGACAGATCCGTTCTCCTCCATCTTACAGCTATAGAACTTATTGGAGACTTCATATCTCTCAATCCGGGCATTCGCTTGGAATATTAACTTCAACTCTGGAACATCTCATATGCTCCATGGTGTTCAAAACGACGTTGAAGTCCCGGTTCTAAGCCGTAAAGCATGGCTGCTCGAACTATAGAGTAGTCATCAGCTTTGCTTTGCCAGACGCTCACAACTTCGGCGCAGCCCTTGCACCAGGCCTGGCACCTAACGGTGCTTCCGGACGTAATTCTTCCGTGCAGCAATAAGGATAATCCTCAAGTTACGGACCCAGTCCGTAATTGCTGCCATCATCTTTCAACTTTGCTTTCTCAAGGAACGCATTAAAATTCAACGGAACAACAAAGACGAGCCATCTATCTACACATCATAGACAAGCAAGATACTATCAGTACTAAGTTCATGATAAATTTAAGTTCAATTAATCATATTACTTAAGAACTCCCACTTAGAAAAATATCCTCCAATTCTCTAAGTGATTGCGTGATCCATATCAACTACACCATGACCGATCATCACGTGTGATGGAGTAGTTTCAATGGTGAACATCAATATGTTGATCATATCTACTATATGATTCACGCCGACCTTCGGTCTCCGTGTTCCGAGGTCATATCTTATATGCATAGCTCGTCAAGTATAACCTGAGTATTCTGCGTGTGCAACTGTTTTGCACCGTTGTATTTGAACGTAGAGCCTATCACACCCGATCATCACGTGGTGTCTCAAAGACGAAGAACTTTCGCAACGGTGCATACTCGGGAGAACACTTCTTGATAATTTAGTAAGGATCATCTTATAATGCTACCGTCAATCAAAGCAAAATAAGATGCATAAAGGATTAACATCACATGCAATCAATATAAGTGATATGATATGGCCATCATCATCTTGTGCTTGTGATCTCCATCTCAAGCACCGTCATGATCACCATCGCCACCGCGCGACACCTTGATCTCCATCGTAGCATCGTTGTCGTCTCGCCAACTATTGCTTCTACGACTATCGCTACTCCTTAGTGATAAAGTAAAGCAATTACATGGCGCTTGCATTTCATACAATAAAGCGACAACCATATGGCTCCTGCCGATTGCCGATAACTCGGTTACAAAACATGATCATCTCATACAATAAAATATAGCATCACGTCTTGACCATATCACATCACAACATGCCCTGCAAAAACAAGTTAGACGTCCTCTACTTTGTTGTTGCAAGTTTTACGTGGCTGCTACGGGCTGAGCAAGAACCGTTCTTACTACGCATCAAAACCACAACGATATTCGTCAAATAGACTCCGCTTTAACCTTCTCAAGGACCGGGCGAGCCACACTCGGTTCAACTAAAGTGAGAGAGACAGACACCCGCCGGTCACCTTTAAGCAACGAGTGCTCACAGCGGTGAAACCAGTCTCGCGTAAGCGCACGCGTAATGTCGGTCCGGGCGCTTCATCTCACAATACCGCTGAACCAAAGTATGACATGCTGGTAGGTAGTATGACTTGTATCGCCCACAACTCACTTGTGTTCTACTCGTGCATATGACATCAACGCATAAAACCAGGCTCGATGCCATGTTGGGAAACGAGTAATTTCAAAAAATTCCTACGATCACGCAAGACCATGGTGATGCATAGCAACGAGATGAGAGTGTTGTCTACATACCCTCGTGAGACCAGCAAGGAAGCGTTGACGCAACGAGAGGAAGTAGTCGTACTTCTTCCCGATCCAACCGATCCAAGTACCGAACGACGGCACCTCCGAGTTCTGCACACGCTCAGCTCGATGACGTCCCTCAAACTCCGATCCAGCCGAGTGTTGAGGAGAGTTTCGTCAAGATGACGTGGCAGGCGATGATGATGTTCCACGGCGCGCAGGCTTCGCCTTAAGCTCCGCAACGGTATATTCGAGGTGTAGTTTGGTGGAAGGGGCACCGACACGGCTAAGGAACGATCTCAATGATCAACTTGTGTGTCATGGGGTGCCCCTGCCTGTATATAAAGGAGGGAAGGGAGGGGCTGGCCGGCCAGGAGGGAGGCGCGCCGGGGTGTCCTACTCCTACTAGGAGTAGGATTCCCCCAAATCCTAGTCCAACTAGGGTTTGACCAAGGAAAGGGAGAGAGGCGCCACCCCTTCTCCTAATCCTAATAGGACTAGGGAAGGGGAAGGCTGCGCCAGCAATATGGCCCCTTTTCTCTTTCCCACTAAGGCCCATCAAGGCCCATTGACCCCGGAGGTTCCGGTAACCCGGTACTCGGTAAAATTCCCAATTTCACCCGGAGTGATTCCGAGTCCAAACATAGGCTTCCAATATATCAATCTTTATGTCTCGACCATTTCGAGACTCCTCGTCATGTCCGTGATCTCATCCGGGACTCGAACAACCTTGGTACATCAATATCATATAAACTCATAATAACTGCCATCGAAACGTTAAGCGTGCGGACCCTACGGGTTCGAGAACTATGTAGACATGACCGAGACACCTCTCGGTCAATAACCAATAGCGGGACCTGGATGCCCATATTGGCTCCTACATATTCTACGAAGATCTTTATCGGTCAGACCGCATAACAACATACGTTGTTCCTTTGTCATCGGTATGTTACTTGCCCGAGATTCGATCGTCGGTATCCAATACCTAGTTCAATCTCGTTCATGGCAAGTCTCTTTTCTCGTTCCGTAATACATCATCTCACAACTAACACATTTAGTTGCAATGCTTGCAAGGCTTATGTGATGTGCATTACCGAGAGGGCCCAGAGATACCTCTCCGACAATCGGAGTGATAAATCCTAATCTCAAATATGCCAACCCAACATGTACCTTCGGAGACACCTGTAATGTACCTTTATAATCACCCGAGCGTTGTGGACGTTTGGTAGCACCCAAAGTGTTCCTCGGGCAAACGGGAGTTGCATAATCTCATAGTCATAGGAACATGTATAAGTCATGAAGAAAAGCACTAGCAACAAACTATACGATCAGGTGCTATGCTAATGGAATGGGTCATGTCAATCAGATCATTCAACCAATGATGTGATCCCATTAATCAAATAACAACTCCTTGTTCATGGTTAGGAAACATAACCATCTTTGATTAACGAGCTAGTCAAGTAGAGGCATACTAGTGACACTCTGTAGGTTTATGTATTCACACATGTATTATGTTTCCGGTTAATACAATTCTAGCATGAATAATAAACATTTATCATGATATAAGGAAATAAATAATAACTTTATTATTGCCTCTAGGGCATATTTCCTTCAGGGTGGCACGTGAGGCCTGCACAGCAGCACAGCCGTCCACGGGAGGAAGGAGCAGGTTGTCCCACTGGCACTAGTTTGGGTAATTTGGAGCAGGAAGATCAGACATTGAAGAAGCACGACGGCAGTTGCATGGACATCCATCAGTCACTCCTCTCGTGTGTTGACTAAGTTGACACAACCTTGCATACATGTCAACCTTTTTTTAGGAAAGCGTACGCGTCAACCTAGTAGGCCCACAAGCCAGCCTCAAATCTATGGAAAACACATACAACCCATCTACCAGTATTTTTAATAATTTACAGCCCATTTTCTAATTCTTAAGGATTTTTTTGGAGCCCATATTTTTTAGCATTACAGCCCATATTGTGGCCACAGTTAAAAAAACTCGAGTAAATTTCCATACTTCAGTGCGGTCAGAACTGCTTTTAATCCCGAAATTTTGAGTCACATTCAAAATAATTTGAAAAATAAATTTATATCAATTTAAAACCCAAATAAATTTCCCCGCATAAAAATCAATGAAATTTAAAATGTAGACATGGAAAAGAAAGAAATATGAAACTAATTGCCGGTTTGCTGTGTCTTAAAAATGTACAACCCATTTCTCATTACTGATAGCCCATTTTCTGGGCAAGACGAATGCATCCCTTGCAGCCCAAAAAGGCTGAAAAAGCAAGTAGGCCTCGGTGTCGGGGGTTGGGTGCGACATATGCCAAATGATGGCTTATCATGGAGGGGGCGAGTAGAACGTCGCCGGTGCCCGGAAACGGGATGAGGCGAAGGCATGCACGCCGGCGAATCTTACCCAGCTTCGGGGCTCTCCGTGGAGATAATACCCCTACTTCTGCTCTGCGGGGTCTCCGCATGATCACTATGTCAAAGTGGATACAAGGTCGCTCCTTGAGCTGTTCGGGGCGAGGAAGGAGAAGGGCACGGCTAGCTCCTCTCTTCCTTCTATGTGTGTCTAAAACTATTAGTGTCCAACCTCTTGCATGGGTGCCCCGGGGAGTTTATATAGGCCTACCCCCCGGGGGTATAATGGTAATCTGGTTGGGCGTGGGTCCTAGCCGTCTGTCTCTTAGGTCGCCGTCTTCTTCGCCGACTGCTGGGGCCCGCTGACTAGCGGACCCCGCCGACGGGCCCTACATGGGGCCGACAAGCCTTGTCCGCCGCTAGCGGGTCTTGCCGACTGCGGATTACTGTAGCCGTGCTTCTGATGACGCTGGTTTCGTCGTGGGGTCATGGCAACAGTGCCGCCGCCTGACGGGCGATCACTGCTGCCATTCCCTGTCTTGTCTGGTTAATGGCGCGCGGGACTCGTGGGAGGGGTCGGCCGACTCCCGGGGGCCGACTCTGGGACTCGGCTGTCTTGTGGCGTTCTCGCCATCTTCAGTACATCCGCCGACAGGCGGGTCCCGCCGTCTCCGGATCGTACAGACAGGCTGTCGTGGGCACAGGGGTCTGCCCATGGGGCTGATGTCAGGGCCGGCGTGGCTCTGAGGCTTGCGCCGAACGGAGATTTCCGTCGACGCTGGCGATGTGGCTATGCCGCCCGCCTTCGTGAGCGGGGCAGGGATGGGCCGCGCAGCGGCCACACCCCATCCCGTCCGCAGTCGCGTGGGTCGAAGGTGGTTGGAGTCGTGGGCCGACTCCCCATAACCGGCTTCTCTGGAGATCGCCAGTTGGGAGTCGGCTTTCCTCAAGTCCGTCTCTGGGACTCGGCCATGAGGGGCAACCAGCGGCTCTTCGTCTTGAGGTCTCGAGGGGCGCAACCTACCCCGATGTTTCGAAAGGTCCGGGGGCTCGGGTTTGCCTACCCGTGGCCCATTACTCCGACACTCGGTTGAGTATTCTACAAAAAAAATCAACCGGGCTAGCCATTTTCAGAAAAAACAACAACTGGGCTGGTCTTGTGGTAAACATAAAATAAAAGGATGGCTAGACATGCAAGAGTGCCCCGCACAGCCCAGTTGATACCCTACTCCGACTCGAAAGCAAAAAGAACTAGGCGAGCTGTTGGGTCCCTTGTGTCAGCCGCCACTACTGCAGGATGCTGCTAACGTGACACTACGATCAGAGACCCTTCGACGAAACTATGTGCAATGCATTAATCGCAAACGGTGGTGTAAAAAACCGTCAAAAAAGGTGCAAAACATTTGAGATGACGGATGCATCAAACATGGTTCAGATTTTAGTTGCATGTGCGATGCAGGGCACACGGTTAATCCATTCAAACTTTTTGCAATGAGGTAGAACAACAGAAACGGCCAGTCATATCAATGTGTGTGCGATGCAGGACACACGGTTAATCCATTCGAACTTTTTGCGATGAGGTAGAACAACAGAAACGGGCAGCCATATCAATGTGTGTGCGATATACGACATACGGTTCACTCGGACGAACTGTTTTCGATTAGGGAAAACAACATAAATGATTCAACTTAACAAGATGTGTGTGATATGCGGCATACAGTTCACATGGATGAACTGTTTTCGATGAGCCAAAAGAACACAAATGAGTCGTGTAAACAAGATGTGTGTGATACATGGCAAACAATCGACCCAGATGAACTGTTTGCGATGAGAAATTACAACACAGACGGTCAATACAGTTAGTTCGTGTGTGATTCTGTGTGTACAAAAAACCTTGAAAAATGCAAACTAGTTGCTTGCGGTGGCTAGGAATACC
This sequence comes from Aegilops longissima, assembly GCA_021605205.1. Taxonomy (NCBI): domain Eukaryota; kingdom Viridiplantae; phylum Streptophyta; class Magnoliopsida; order Poales; family Poaceae; genus Aegilops; species Aegilops longissima. The sequence goes on along the minus strand of CM038682.1, from coordinate 266,507,768 downwards.
GCACACGATGTGTCTGCGAGTACTCGTGTACGATGATTAGTATGTTACACATATGTTTCCTTATGTTAACATGTGTGTGAATTTGCAATATGGACAGTTAATATGCAAATGCCTTCTGGACATTGGGCACACGCTTAAGCTCAATGAACTGTGTACAATACTAATACTTTCCATGAAAATTTATGAACTTGGGTAACAGCATTTGAGTAACATATATATGGTGGTTACACTATTCAACAAAAGGGGGGTCTTCATAACACGGTTTTGACAACCACATGGCCCATATCTACATACTTAACATAGTAACAACTATCACATTTTAAGAGGCTAAGGGGCAACAACCATAAGGTACATATCTACATACTTAGCATATATAGTAACAACTATCACATTTTAAGAGGCTGAGGGCCAACAACCACAACTATCCACTGGAAGCAGCTTGATCACGGCGACTCATCATATCGTCAATGAAAAGGGAGAGCCCTCCTGTGCCTTGGTAGAGCATGAGTAGAACAGTGTCTCCAATTTTCCAATATGGATGCATTGCCACGAGAAGCGAGAACTTATTAATTTGAATGGTTCCATTTCTGCGGGAAATGCAGTACCTTGCAATCACTTTGGCGTTAATAGCAGGCACAAGTGTAATTCGACCACGCCGGGAAATCGATCCAGGAACTGCTATAGGGGGCAATTTCTGTTGACATGTAGAATAAAAACCAATTGTAACATATCGTTGAAGATATATATATATATATATATAGTTTATGAGCATCAACATTAAAATAAGACTTTTTACCAGTGTTTTGTGCACACAATTGGTCTTGTTCAGTGTGTGCACCATAGGTCTAATGAATCCGATGCAAAATCCAGCCTTCATATGTTGTGCTATCTTTGTCAGATTATTAACAAACTTTATGACATGCTTCAAGTCCTTCCAGTGAAATTTGGTACGCTTAGTAACATACAGATCGTTCACTATGCATCCAACATATCCTGCTTAAAAGGTGGAAAGGTATTATTTATTCATAACATGGCAGAAGAATATATAGTGCGCATAAATTGGTAAATCGAATTTGTTACTGCCAAGGAACGGAGTCAGAATATGAAATCACAATTGGTTGCTTAAATAGTGATCAATTAGTCAGAACAAATACCACAATTTTACTAAGTAATATGACAACATGGAGAAAGTTGAAAGGATACTAACCTCGATCAGACTTTGATTGGCTGATGACGTTGGGGAAGTAAACATCCATGTTAATTAGACCAGGCTGTGGTGCACACACTAGAATTTTATTGCCAACTTTCAGTTCATAACACTTAGACATTTTTCTCCAAAGGTCCGCATTAAAATAGGAGTGACCATATTTATCAAGTTTTACGCTAACCGTCATCGTAAATCCATGCTGCATTGTCAATATGACATCCTGGGAGTCATCAACAAAGTAAAGCCCAAGATTTCCTTCTACTCCTATTCTTGCAAAGCAAGGGATGTACTGCTTGAAATGAAAATTAAGATCGTAAATTAGATATATTGAAATAACAGAGCAAGATGCAAATATGGGAGTAACTGATAGAACAGATCAACATATAGATGAAAACAAAGTACAAAAATATAGAATTAAAAATAGATAATGTAACAAAGATTTGATGCAAATATATAGATAATGTAGCAACAGATGGTATATGTTCACAAATTTAGGCCATGCCGACCGTGGTAGGTTGAGATTGAACATACCGAGCGCTCCCTAAAGTCACTCGGAATGGTGAGATAGAACTTCATTTCTGACTGGCCACGACCACAGTTGCCCGATTTGTTCTCGCACTATGGACAAATGAATGAACACCCACGAATCAGCAAGAACGAAAATGATTCCATGGCGATTTCCGCCGGTTGATTAACATCGACGGACGGACTGCGATAAGAGATGAGTGAATATTTCGCTAAGTTGATTACCTTCTCCATGAGAAAAATCCCCGGCCCAATCCCGCAGAAAACCCAAGTCGACCAGAGTCTAGAATGTCGGTGCAGATAGGCGGCGTAAAGCGGTAGGGGAGAAATCCCGTGCCGTTTGGAGTGCGACCTACACCCGCCCCCAACAGCCGTCGAGCTTAGGGTGCAGAATTGCGGAGGAGTCCGCAGCGAGTGAGTGGGGATGAAGTGAGCGAGGGTTTTCTTTTTTCCTTTTGCATGTTGATATGTCTCCATCGTGTCTATAATTTTTGATTGTTTCCTGCCAATATTATACAACTTTCACATATTTTGGCAACTTTTTACATGATTTATTGGACTAACCTACTGATCCAATGCCAGTGTCAGTTCCTATTTTCTGCATGCTTTTTGTATCGCATAGTATCCATATTAAATGAAGTCCAAATGCAATAAAATTTCACGAAGAATTATTTTGGAATATATGTGATTTTGGGGAGTTGGAATCACCGCAAACGGAGGCCACACAGCCCGCAAGACACCAGGGCGTGCTAGAGGCCCCTAGCACACGGTGGTGGGTTGTGCCCTCCTCGAATGTTGGTTGGAGCTCTACTTCGGGCGCAAGGAAGCTTATATCCGGAAAAAAAATCATGTTAAAATCTCAACGCAATCGGAGTTACGGATTTGCCGCAATATAAGAAACGGTTTTCGGCCAGATCAGGGGAGCGCGAAATAGAAGAGAACAAAGAGGGAGATCCAATCTCGGAGGGGCTCCCGCCCCTCCGCCGCCATGGAGGCCATGGACCGGAGAGGGAACTCTCCTCCCATCTAGGGGAGAGGCCAAGGAAGAAGAAGAAGCAGGGGGCTCTCTCCCCCTCACTTCCGGTGGCGCCGGAGTGCCACCGGGGCAATGATCGGGACGGCGATCTACATCAACAATCTTGCTACCGTCAACACCATCTTTCTCCCCTCTATGCAGTTGTGTAACACCTCTTCCCCCACTGTAATCTATACTTAAACATGGTGTTCAACTCCATATATTATTTCCCAATGATCTATGGTTATCCTATGATGTTTGAGCACGTCCGTTTTGTCATGTGGGTTAATCGTGATCTTGGTTGATATGATTGTATATTTTATTTATTATCCTGGCACAAGGCCTGGAAGCGGAAACTGGATGAACCTCACCTCAGGTTCGTGACCAAGAGTGTCACATGCTACGAGATGCACAGGCGGATCGTTGACATGAGGAAGTGCCTCATTACCCAAATCGACGAGCTCGGATCGAGCCACAAGCAGAGCAAGCGTCACAAGAAGTAAATGATGATCAGATGATCGTTTGTGCTAGTTAATCATGCATGTAATGTACAGTTTACTTTATTGGTGTGTGGAAATGTCATGTGTGTAGTAGCCACCTATATAATTATGCATGTAATAGTTTACTTTGGTGTGTGCAAATGCCATGGTTGTAGTAGCCACCTATGTAAGTGGATGTTTAATTTGGTTATGCAACCATGTCCTTATAAGTGTGTATATAATGTTGTTGTTCTGTATGCAATCCCATCGCACAACACATACGTCTTATTAGCAGCCACCGTATGTGTTATTATTGGTCTTCGCGCACATTTCTGATTACAGACTTGTTTGCCGCATATCACACACATCTTGTTATGTTGAACCGTTTCTGTTCTCTTGTCTCAATACAAACAGTTCATCAGTGTGAACCGCATACCGTATATCGTACACACCTTGAATCTGGATAATTGTTTCTTTTGTGTTGCCTAATCAGAAACAGTTCATCCGAGTGAACCGTATGCTGTATATCACACAAACCTTCATTTGGCTGCCTGTTTCTTTTGTTCCTCCTCATCGCAAACAGTTAAGTGCACTGAACCGTATGCCCTGCATCGCACACGCAACTAAAATCTGAACCGTGTTTGATGCATCCACCATCGCAAATGTTTTGCACCTTTTTTGATGGTTTTTTTACACCACCATTTGTGATTATGGCATCGCACACAGTTTCGTCGAAGGGTCTCTGATCGTAGTGTCGTGTTAGCAGCATCCTGCAGTAGTGGAGTCGCTGCATAAACCGGCTCTCCTAATTGTGTCTAGCCTTAGAGATTATTTTCCGTCCCTCTTGGGGTGCCCTGCCCCTCCTTATATAAGTTGAAGGGGCGGGTTACATGACTAGTCCTAGTAGGATTAGGACTAATCTATTAGAAGTGGAGTCCTAGTCTTGCTTCCTTTGTAAGGGAATATTCCTTACCCTTTCCTCTTAAGCCGGCCCACCATAACATGAGTCGGCCTTCTAGGCCTTGGGCCTAGTCCTCTATCTGACCCGCCCGCCGGGTCACCAGTGAGTCTCAATGTTTAGGCGGGTTGCCCGTAAACCGCCAAGTCCGAGCGGGTCGCCAGTCAGTCGCCAAGCTCCAGCCGGGTCATACATCCGGCGGGTTACACTGTGGGGTATATCTCCGACATTAGCCCCCAGTTTAGCTTGGATTTATCCATCATAAACTTATGCTGCAAAATAAACACAAGAACAAATTTGATAGGTTGTGCTCCGGTTTTAAAGTTTTCCCGAGCCGGCACCTGATCATCCTTAAGTCTTTGTCATTTCCTACTAGATGTGTATCCATGATCTCATAGCAAATCTCCTTTAGCAGATATGTTCAAACTTTGCCAATGCAAAAAATCCGGGCACTTCTTTTGAAAAATCCGGGTCAATAGGCGAGCTTCATAATCAATTTGCTGACATTGCTCTCTTGTAGAGAAACATTATAAGAAATAATCCACTTGAGTCGACTTCCAAAGCATCGGCTTAATAAAAATATAGGTCTTGAAATACTCATCTGATTTTCAGCCGGCTTGAGGATGTAGAACTTGCCAGTTTATCATTGCCAAAATTGCCGGTTTGTAAATATTAACGGCACCGAGTCATAATTGTTGCTAACACCAAACTTGAAAGTGTACCTCCCTTATATGCATATCACCTATAGCCCCCAAGTGTTAAGAAGGGGAGCGTAGTAACAGCTTAAGACTTGCTTCAATATAAAAGTTGCAACCTTGAAGAAATCCGGGTTGTTCATCTCAGTCACTAGTCAAATTGAATATTCCACATATGTAGCCCCCAAGTGCCAGGTTGTCATGCTTACAGCAACCTAGGACTTGTAATTGCCTTATGCTCAAAAAACTTCAACAAATGTAGCCCCCAAGGGCCGGGTCATTATGCAATAATGAGCAGGGACTTTGTAGATATGATCATGTAGACTTGAACAGCAACGCCGACTCAGTAAGACAATACTGAACTGAAACTTCATTGAAAATAACATCATATGATGTAGCCTCCATCATAGGGCTTGAACCCACGACCACAAGCTTAAGAGCCTTGTGCTCTACCAACTGAGCAATGTACCCTTCAATATAATGTATTAAGGCTTGTATCCTTTGAATTTTTGACAGGAGCAATTGGTAGCCCCCAAGGGCTGATGTGATGAGTCGGGTCTTCAATAAGGCAAGAAAAAATGACCTTGCATTAGCCCCCAAGTGTCATGGTGCATGCTTGCAACGACATGGGACTTCCATATTTGGTATAATCATGATTTGAATAATGTAGCCCCCAAGTGTCGGGTCGTAAGCCTGCAGCGACTCGGGACTATTCCTTCCATTGCAGAGTAAATCATATCCATTGATAAATAAATAGTAAGCATTGTGCTGAAGCGACTTTGAAAACCTCAATCATTCAATATCATAATGAAAATCCAGCCAAGTTGGCTATTAAAGATTGAAATAATATAATCCGGTGGCTCTTGGCCAATAGCGACTTAATGCGCATCCATTGTCCTCTGGGATGCAACCCGACGGCTTATAACCTTTGCAAAAAAATCAGGAATTGATAACTCCATTCCTGGCGGCTCATAGTCATGTCCAGTTTTTGACAAGATCAGTTTGGTGGCTCATAGCCTCAATAAACTCAATATTGAACAATGTAACCCAGAGCTGGATAACTCGGCAATATCTTCAGATGGCCAGATGATGGGTTTAAACTCAATGATTCATATGCGCAATAGCAGTATTCTTATGTGTAAAGCTCTGCATGTCCTACACAGTTTAAACATATGCCCTGGAGACTTAATGTCAAAAGCCACGGCGGGTAACAACCCAAACACAATAGTCTTATGCAATTATAGAAAAGACTAAAATTAAGGCCATTCAAGCCAAAATATACAGGCGACTTAAAGTTCAAAACCCAGGCGGGTTATCAAACCTCGCGTACTCATATAACCAGGAAAACATACCTGTAGAATTGGCTCATATTGCTGGCTTATATCACCATATCCAGTGAGGGTAATAATCCAATGACTTATGAGCGCATTATTCCAATGGCGCAATCCAAAATATACTGGTGACTTAACGTCCAAAGCCAGGGCGGTTTACCAAAACCAAAATATGCATACCATTATTGACAGACATACCTGTAGATTAATACCATGGTGATGCGTTGATAATTATAATCTGGGGCCAGTATCAACCTGGAGTCATGAAATATCATCATTTTGATTGCTCAAGGAAAAATATCCTAGCGACTTAAAGTCTGCTATCAGGGAGGGTTATCAAACTCAAAGATGCTCAATGATGAGTCATATAATCAAGGCTACATGGCCTGTGAAATCAGTTCATACTGCCGGCTTATAGTGCCATACGTAGTAAGGGTACGTAACAGCCCAAAGACTTAGAGCGCAGAACTCCAAGCGCATAATCAAAGCATACTGGTGGCTTATTGTCTAAAGCCAGGCCTGTTTATCACAACTCTGGATAAATATCAATCATAAGGATCAAGGCAACATGGCCTGAACCAATTTTAAACCATATATCCATACGGTACAAAAAGATATGAACCATAAGGCAACATAGCCCTCATCGGTTTTCAACCATGTATTAACATGTCATAAGAAATAAACCTTGAAAATTTTCAAATCAAATAGAAATTAAAAAATCAAAAACAAGGCTTTCACAGGCTGCCAAACCTTCAATTCAAGTGCTTTCAAAGGGCCGCACAGGCGCTGAGTTAATCCTTCATTCAACCTTATAAGCCAGGCCTCACATGACCAATCGTCATTTTAACTTTGACAAGTTCAGAGTCTATATAAGATTGACTATCAAAAGTACAGCGAGTCATTCCAGTCAATCTGGGCGGAGTGGCAGACTTAAAAAGGCAGGATAACCCGGGTTTTTAGGTGAATACACCTGGCTTCCAAGCCTGTTACAAGGGTCATAAAAACTCTTGTCCGTTGAACAAAGATCCCCCAAGTAATATTTAATTCCGGGCGTACAAGCCGGATCAATAGGGTAGTCATAGCTATGCTCAATGAGAAGCCCCCAAGTATTTGGTAATTATGGCGTACAAGCTGGATCAAGAGGGTAGTCATAGCTATGCTAAGTGAGCAGGAAGCCCCCAAGTGACCATAATAAGATGAGCCCATAAGGCAGGATACCCATGTTCGAACCGCGCATGATGGCAGCAAGTTCTCTTTGGCAACCTTTAATTTTTCTGAGAACTCGAACTTGCGAGAGATGAATTATTTTTTGAACTAGAATTTTAAATCGGATATTGAGAGCTTCAAAGCCTTGTGACAAAACATATTTCCCATGAGCCGGAATTTAAACCGGAGTTCTTCATTTTAAGCCGGAAATATTCTGACGGCCTTTAAATTTTCACCAACATGTCAGTAACTCCCGAGACTGGGTTATCTTCCCTCCAATGACCCGGGGTTCATGAAGCTGGCAAAATTTGCGAAGTCATGTCATCATAGCTCCCGAGTCTTAAGATGACCCGAGGAGTTGTCTTGAGATTCTCCATATTTGACCGTGATATAAACTGGTATGAGTCATTCAACAGCTCAGTGATATAATAGTCCCTTTGAAGTAGACAACGTGTCCTGCATTAGAGAACTCGCAAGCCAGAGTAATTGCTCTTTTAAAGAAAGCAATATGTAATATAAAAACATACTAGATGGATTTCACCTGATACGCCAGGCCTGTAATTATCCACCGTGAAATTAATGATCACCACGGTGAAGCTGAAATCAATCACGGCCGAGTCGGCCGCGGGAGCAGATAGATGAGCCGGCCGCGGTGTTGTAAGCCAGCGCGGACGGGCGAGTCAATCGCAGGTGCAGTAAGCCGCACGGACGGAGGTTTGCACATATATTCGTCGAGCATCATGGCACGGTCAGATGCTAGCGCATGATAATGGTGGTGCGAGCTATACATCCATGACACGACCATCGCTCTTGCAGTGAACAATTGTCATGTGTAAACAATATTGCAGACCAAGGCAAAGATAAACTGTTCTTTGACAAAAACAATATGTGCTAATAAGATAAATTTAAATGGATATCACCTGATTTGTTCGGACGATGGATGATCCGTTGCAACGCAACAGAGGCGGCTCAGGGGCTCAGGCAGACCGACGACTCTACGCAGCCGGTTCCATTGAGCGGCATGTCACAAACAAATGTCAGTGTTGTCATGTGCTCCATATCCGCGGTATAACACCACTTTTTGGAGTGAATAATTGTCCTAATGGAGTAGCACTGTTGCACCATGATCTTCCCGTGGCCAATCAAACCATTTTCTTTGGTCTTCGTTTTCTTTTAGTAGCAGTTTAACACGGAACAATAGTACTGGTGGCAGCCCATCGATTCCATATTTGCATTGTGTTTTGTGGCATCACTGCTTTCAACTTCTCAAGCGTAATCCATGGATGCGGCCAGCAGCATATCAACGATGCAACCAATTTAGTTTGTACGGTAGCATCAGAAAATCAATACAACACGACAGTACAGCGTGGCGGGTCATGGAGCCTGCACCGGCTGGAGCGGCGGCTTGCGGGGCCAAGGCGGCTCGCGCGCGCGACAGGTCACAGTGATAGAGAGGCCGTACGGCGGCTCACAGCAATGGAAACTCAAGGCCTGCTCCAGCAAGGCGAGGCGAGGCAGCCCGAGCAGCAACAGTGGAAGAAGGGCGACGCCAGGCTAGGGTGGCTTGAAGACCAGCGGAGGTGGCGATTTGAGGTCACGATGGCGACCGCAACGGCTTGAAGCAGGCCATCAGGGCCGACCACAGCAGACGGCGGCTCAAAGTGGAGCAAGGTCAGGGTGGCCTGGAAGTGGCCGTAGCAACGGCTCGGCGGAAGCGGCTTACAGCCGGTCGGTAGAGGTGCGACGACTCACCATGGAGCGCTGGAACAGCAGCACCTACAACACGGTGTAAGAAACAACCGGTAACTCGTCGTCGGCGGTTCAGCAATTTAATCCATAGAGGCTCCAAGGTAGGTGATCGACCCGACAACAGCTCGGCAGTGGAATAAGCCAGCTCTATGCCGCGAGAAGCAGCAATGGCCAGACGGCGCGGGGCGGAGCTGCCGCCTTGGGCCTAACAAAGCACAGAGATCGCAGATACTTGGAGAGCCCGTGGGCGGCTCGCGGCTCAGAGTCACAGCAGAAGGCCGATGACTCAGGGGTGGAGCTAGGCGGGTCAACGGGGCAAGGGCAGGTCAGGGCCGGTTATAGCGGCTGACGCCGAGGCGACGGAGGTTCGCAGCTGCAGTGCTCAGGTCATGCCGTCGGGTTTGACTCGGAGGTAGCATGACCCGGAGTTTGACCCGGTTTTGAGGCCACGAGGCCGAGTTTGGCCGTAACGAGCAATAGGTGGCTTGGAAGCGCATCTCGGGCACGGAGGCAACCGCGACTCGGGACCGATCTGAAGGCACAGCGGCTCAAGAGACGAAACGGCCGGCGACTCGGACTTTAAAACGATGCGAAGATCAGCAGATGTCGATGTGTCCCAGTGCGGCGAAAGGCCACGGCGGCTGACGCTTCGGCAAGGAAAGCTCGCAATGTTGGCTTTAGGCGGCGGGCACCAAAGTGGAGAGTCGAGGCGAAGACCACGGCGGCGGCTCAGGCGGTGACTTATTGCGAGCTTTAGTAAAAGTGATAGAACCGCAGCAGCAGCTCGGTCGATGATGGCTGCTTTTGAAGCGGTCCAGCCGCTGAAGATTGTAGCGGAAGCGAGGCGGCTCTCGGAGACCCGTGGCGAGGCGAGCGCAACAACAGAGGCGCGGCGACTTGGAACAAACACACACAATCTTCCTCTCGGCCTCGGCCACGCGCTGCAGCAATGCGACGCCCTCGATTCAATCGTACACTAATCATACACGCAAATGTGTACGATTGTATGTGCATCTAGTGCCCCTTAGTGATTTTGGTGTATTGAAGACTTATAGGTTAAGGGACTAATGTGTTTATGAGTGTACACAGGTCTATAAGTCTATGAGGAGTTTGATATTTCAGAGAAAGTCGACCCTAAAATGAAGTTCTTCAATGAAGACTTTGGTATTCTGAAGACTTTCTGAAGACTTTGAAAGTGAAGAAATTGGTGTGACTTTGAAGACTTGGTATTCATTTGAGGAACATGAAGCGTGAAGACTTTTGTTTTCGTAGTTTCGTTTTCTCTTTCTTTAGTCATAGGAAACACCCGATCGTTAAAGGGGTCGAGGAAATACTAAGGAAAAATTTCCATGTGATGCTCAACTCAAAATCCTACACCTACCAATCCCTTGAGTGAAGCCATTGGAAATCTCATACTGATTCGGTCAATTTCTTGATGGATGAGACAAAGTTCTTACGGTATTTGAGAATTTGTTCGGACCGAGGAGTTAGGAATTCACCAGTCTTGGATTGCCTACAGTGAGGAACATGATAGCCCCGAGGAATTTGAGAGTCAAATTTCCGACCGTTCTTGTGCTATGCGCCACCTGTCCCAAAATATCTTATCCACCTAACGGTCATATCATTAAAGGGCATTTATGTCTTATCATGTCGGGCTGCTCCTAGGCTATAAATAGCCGCCCTACAACCACTAGCTGGTTGGCTGCTCGAGAGAACTTGACACTTGCCATTTGAGAGCAACCCATCCTCCGAGGACTACGGCGAAAATCATCGAGTGAGGAAAACCCCAAACCCAACACCTACAAACCCAAAGTGATTGAGCATCACTGAAGAGATTGATCTTGCATGGATCCGACGCTTGTTACCTTTGAAGACTGTGCTTCTTCGAGACGGTTAGGCGTCATGGTCTAGAGCATCCAAGAGGAATTGTGGATCGCAGAGTGACCAAGTCTGTGAAGGTTTGGAAGTTACCTGAAGACTTACCAAGAGTGATTGGACGAGGTCTATGTGACCTTAGTTCAAGGAGAATACGGTGAGGACTTGGTGTCCTGAGCTGCGTGCTCAGCGACTGGGTGTCCGGGACTGTGTGTCCTCGAGTTTAAATACTCAGCCGCTCCAACCAGATGTACAACTGAGACAACAGTTGGAACTGGTCTACCAAATCATTGTCTTCACCAACCTTCCTGGTTCTATTTCCTCAACTATTTCATTTCCTCATTACTGTGTTGAGTGATTGTTCATATCTGTGTTTGAAGACTTTGACTGAAGACTTTCTCAATTTCCTCAGTTCAATTTCTTCAGTCTGTTTGTCTTCATCTTGTGTTATCCCATGATTACACTTTCTGTACTCTGTGTTTGTCTTCATTTCATCATGATGACCATGCACTGTATACATTATGCATACTTGAGTACTTATTCCGCTGCAAGTAGTTCTTAGCTAAGGAATTTCCTCACGAGCAAATTCCTCGATGAAGAATTCATAAAATCGCCTATTCACCCCCTCTAGTCGATATAACACACTTTCAATTGGTATCGAGCAGGTACTCCTTGTTACGTGTGATTTTGGTTTAACCACAGGAGTTTTAGTTATGTCGACCGTAGGTATGATCAAGGTCTCGGCTGGGTGTCCTACCTTGATGGAGCGGACTACCCTCTTTGGAAGAACAAGATGCGAATGCATCTTGAAGCAATTGACAATGATCTCTGGTATGTTGTGGGAAATGGTGTTCCCACTGTCACACCCTCACTGAATGCTACCGATGTGAAGAGATTCAAGCAACTCGATTCTCATGCGAAAAATATCATATGAGGCCATCTGAGCAAAGGACAGTATGGAAGAGTGAGTGCTTTGGAAACTGCTAAGCTTATCTGGGATAGGCTGTCCAAAGTAAATGAAGGAGTCTCAACTCAGCGTGACTCTCGAGTTGATGTTCTTCGCAATCTCTTCAACCGCTTCAAAAGAATTGACAATGAAAATGTTCAACAAACCTTCGATCGCCTCACTGACATCTCAAATGAGCTTCAAGCGCTTGGTGCCACTGACATCACCGACCATGAGGTGGTGAAGAAATTGTTGAGGTCGCTGATTCCTCATTTGATACTCGCATCGATGATACAAGAGCATCTGACTACAAGGCACTTGATCCGCTGATATCCTCGAGAGGCTAAATACTCATGAGTTCGACTTCTCAAAAAGAGATCTCTATGGTTCGAGCTATGGAAAATCACGTGCTCTGAAGGCCAAGGCAATGTCTGAATCTGAATGTGAAGATTTTGGTAGCAGCCTTGGTGATCCTGAAGAATTGAGCCAGGAGCTAGCACTGCTCGTGAAGAAGTTCCAGAAGTTCTCAAGACGTGGTCGCTTTGGAAAATCCTCAAGGAATAGTGATTCCTCATCCAGTGACTACAAGAGAAGGCTATGCCAAAAATGCAAGAAACCTGGTCACTATATTCAAGATTGTCCTCAGTGGGAAAAGGAATTGAAGAAGAAGAAATACAAGGATTACAGTTCTGATGATGCTAAGAAGAAGAAGAAATCGTCAAAATCTTCATCATCAAAATCCTCGAAGTCTTCGTCCCACAAGAAGAGCAGCTCCAAGAAGGCTCGAGCATTCATTGGCAAGGAAATGGACTCGGAAGCTGAATCTGAGGATCATGAGGAAGAGGAGGCATCTGAGGAGTCCGAGTCTGGTGTGGCGAGTCTGGCTCTCGCTACTGCTTTCGTCAGCAAGTCTATCTTCAACTCTGAAGAAACTGACCTCACCAACAAGGATGATGAAGATAATGATGACTAAGCTCCCACCTATTGCTTCATGGCAAAAGGTGCCAAGGTACTCAAATATACCTCCTTTGAATCTAGTGAGAATGAATGTGATGAAGACCTCAAGCCCAGCTACTCTAAACTTGCTAAGATTGTTGTAAAACAACAAAGGGCTTTTGAAAAGGTTCAAAACATGCTAGACAAAAGTGATGATATGTTGGGTGAAGAAATGGATCGCACTAAATACATTGAAAATCTTGAGACTTGATCTAGGTTTGACAACCTTCAAGGTCATCATAACACTCTCTTGTCGATCATGAGAAGCTTTCTTATGAATTTCTTCAAAGAAAGCAAGATCTTGAGAAGCTAAGAGTGAGTTATGAAGATCTTCAGAAGGAGCGTGATTCATTGCTAGCTCAACAAATCAGCGCTTCTCAGGAAGAATTTGTTCCTCCATGCTTAAAGTGCATTGAACGTGAATCTTCTAATTCTTCACCTGAATGTTCAAATGCTTCAACTGTTACAAATTCTTCACCTGCCTCTGCTATCACTAATTCCTCATCTGAGGACATTGCTAGTATCACTGACGATGTAGGGCTGAAGGAATTGTACATGACAGGCATGTACAAAAGCCTCAAAGGGCATCAGACTCTTTGTGATGTGCTTAAAAAGCAGATCCTCAATAGGAACCCTAGGAAAGAGGGTATTGCCTTTGAGAGGAAACTCAATGTTGATGGAACATATTGGAAGCCTGAGCAGTACCCCAAAACCTCATGGGTTGCTGCAAAGGGACCTCCAGTTGATCCATCTAACTTGTCTGGCTTTACATGTGAAACACCTCATTCGTCTGATGAGTCATTTGACTCCAACTACAAACTGTTCAAAAATCAGAATGGTGAAGTATTTGCTAGATATGTTGGCACTAACTGCAGGAACGGTTCCCCTATGAAGAAAATCTGGGTTCCCAAAAGTTTCCTTGAAAGTCTTCAGGTGAATGTCCTCATGACACCACCTGTGAAGAATAGGAACCCCAGATCAAACTCTTCATATGGACCAAATTCTTCATATGGACAAAATTCTTCATATGGATCCAAGTCCTCACACGGACCAAATTCCTCACGTGGATCAAATTCCTCAAAAGGATCAAAGTCATCACACGATTATCATCGTGCTAACGACTCTGTTTCGCCGGGTAGAGCTAAAGGCTATGAATATGTGCATTATTCTTCAAACCACTATGTTCATAAGTCCTCGAAGAATTTCTCTGCTTATTCATATGCTTACCCTAACCCCTCTTATGTGAAACGAAATGGTCTGGCTTCTTTTCCACCATTCTCATATGGAGCTCGCAGAGTGATGAGCTCTTTGCCACCCCTTCAGATGTGGGTGGTGAAGAAAAAGAACTAATCTCTTCTGCAGGGTGAGGTCTCCAGACGTACTTTAACGTCTGAAGAATTTGCTGGGGGCCTGACGAAGTTGCCTGAAAGGACGCATGCTAATCATGATGAAATGAACCTTTATTTCACACGTCCTCATACTGCTATATCTGTTTTACTGCTTGATGAAATTCATCTGATGAATTTGATATCATATTCTTCACTGATGAAGTATATGAGTTCGTAAGTTGCACTAATTCATCTGCAGAATGATCAACCCAAAGCCACTGAGTGGGTCCTCGATAGTGGATGTACAAATCACATGACTGGTGACAAGAATCTATTCATGGATGCTCCCTTATCACCATCGCATCTGAAGCATATCATCTTCGCTGACAAAGGCAAAAGTCAGGTATTGGGTCTAGGTAAGGTTGCGATTACAAAGGATCGACACATGGACAAAGTCATGCTCATTGAGTCCTTAGGATACAACCTTATGTCTGTCTCAATGCTTTGTGATCTTGATATGGTTGTTGTCTTTGGCAAGTATCATTGTGTTGTGGTTATGGAACCTGACCATTCCAAAGTCTTCAAAGGCTTTAGGAGAGGAGACTTGTATATTGTTGATTTCTCTACAGGACCACCACCAGCTGTGTGCCTACTTGCAAAAGCTCCAGAAGGCTGGCTATGGCATCGACGACTTGGTCACGCAGGCATGAGGAATTTGCACACGCTTGCAAAGAAGAAGCATGTCATTGGCATTGAGAATGTCAAATTCCTCAAGGATCACTTGTGTGGAGCCTGTGAAGCTGGAAAAATGACCAAGGCCAAGCATCCAGCGAAGACTATCATGACCACTACTCGTCCATTCGAATTGCTTCACATGGACCTCTTTGATCCTAATCATTACTCAGCAGTCACTAATGATGCATCTCTATATGGCTTTGTTATTGTTGATGATTATTCTCGTTACACATGGGTACACATTGTTACTTACAAACATGAAGTGTAGGAAGTCTTCAAACGATTTTCCTCGAGGGCTTCAACCAACTTTGGTGTGAAGATCAAGCACATCAGGAGTGACAATGGAACTGAGTTCAAGAATTCTGGTCTTAATGACTATCTTGATGAACTTGGTATTACTCATGAGTTATCTGCTCCCTTATACTCCTCAGCAGAATGGCGTCATGGAGCGCAAGAACAGAACTCTTGTTGAGATTGCTCACACTATGCTTGATGAATACAAAACGCCTCGTCGTTTTTGGATTGATGCAATTGATATCGCGTGCCACATCATCAACAGAGTATATCTTCACAAATTCTTCAAGAAGACTGCCTATGAACTCCTCAACGACAAGAAACCCAATGTGAGTTATTTCAAAGTCTTGATTGCTAAATGTTGGATTAGAGATCCTCATCACAATTCTAAATTTGCACGAAAGCACATGAGGTTTTATGCTTGGTTCTGGAAAGGACTAGCACACCTCTGAGTCTTCAACAATGTTCTTTACAAGATTGTTGAAACTGTAGATGTGCGGTTTGATGAAACTAATGGCTCGCAAAGAGAGCACCTACCTTCTGTGATAGATGAACCAGCGCCTGAGGAGTCTATCAAGTTCAAGGCGACTGAGGATGTCATTCCTACTGAAGAATCTGCTGAAGAATTCATTCCAGAACGCGAAGAACGTCGAGCTAATGCACCTGAAGACAATGCTAAAGAAAATGGTGCTGAAGAAAATGCTGATCAAGTTCCTCGACGACAACCAACTCATCCTTGCGTTGCAAAAGAAGTGCAAGTTGAAAAGTTCATCGATGACATTGAAGCACCAGGTCCTCTCACACGCTCAAAAGCTTCACATTTATCTAACTTTTGTGGGCACTATGCTTTTGTCTCTATCACAGAGCCCACTAAGGTAGATGAAGCATTTCTGGAGCCTAAGTGGATTCAGGCTATGCAAGAAGAATTACATCAGTTCGAGCTCAACAACATCTGGGAACTGGTCAAACGTCCAGATCCTCGCAAGCATAATATCATTGGCACAAAGTGGATCTACCGCAACAAACAAGATGAAAATGGCCTTGCGGTGAGGAATAAGGCACGACTTGTAGCTCAAGGCTACACACAGGTAGAAGGAATTGATTTCGATGAAACTCTTGCACCTATTGCTATACTTGAGGCTATTCGCATATTACTTGCTTATGCTAACCATCATGATATCACTTTATATCAAATGGATGTGAAAAGTGCAATCCTCAATGGTAAGCTTGAGGAAGAAGTATATGTTGCTCAACCCCCAGGTTTTGAAGATCCAAAGAATCCTGACAAAGTCTTTAGACTCAACAAATCCCTCTATGGCCTCAAGCAGGCCCCTCGGGCGTGGTATGATACTTTGAAGGAATTCTTCATGAAGAATGGCTTCAAACCCGGTTCACTCGACCCTACTCTCTTTATACTGACCAACGTTATAGTGATGAATTTGCCTATATGATGAGTGAAGAATATGAAATGTCTATGATGGGAGAGTTGAAATTCTTCTTAGGTCTTAAAATTCGTCAACAGCGCAATGGTATATTCATATCTCAGGAGAAATACCTCAAGGATATTCTGAGGAAATTCGGCATGCAAGATTGCAAAGGCGTCAAAATTCCTATGCCCACAAATGGCCATCTATGCACTGATGAAAATGGTATTGACTTCGATCACAAGGTATACCGCTCCATGATTGGTTCTTTATTGTACTTATGTGCATCTAGGCCAGATATAATGCTTAGTGTTTGCATGTGTGCCTAATTTCAAGCTACACCGAAGGAATCACACCATAAGGCTGTGAAGCATATTCTTCGATATCTAGCTCACACACCAACACTAGGATTATGGTACCCCAAGGGCTCTGCTTTTGATCTCATTGGATATTCTGACTCTGACTATGCTGGTGATCGTGTGGACCGCAAGTCAACATCTAGTACTTGTCATTTCCTCGAACGATCTTTGGTCTGTTGGACCTCGAAGAAACAGAACTGCATATCACTGTCTACTGCGGAAGCTGACTACATTGCTGCTGGTTCTTGCTGTGCTCAATTGCTATGGATGAAGCAAACTCTCAAGGACTACGGCATCAACGTGAAGAATTTGCCTCTCTGCTGTGACAATGAGAGTGCCATCAAGATTGCTCACAACCTAGTTCAGCACTCGAAGACAAAGCACATTCAGATTCTTCATCATTTTCTTCGTGATCATGTGTTGAAGGGCGACATCTCCATCGAGCATATGAAGACTGAAGAACAGCTAGCCGATATCTTCACAAAGCCCTTGGATGAGAAGAGATTTAGCAAGTTGCGGTGTGAGCTAAATATCTTAGAATCTTCGAATGTTCTTTGAAAAGGACACTCATCCTAACACTTATGCAAAAATTGATGACTTAGATGTGCAAGACATGAAGAAACGTTTTTCTTCAACCAATGAAGAACAACAATCTAAGTGTGAAGAAATTAATGAAGAATTTGATTCTCAGAACCCTACGACAATTGTATGCGGTGTCTGAAATCATCATTCTTATCTGTGGGTCACACCACCACCAAAGTTGAAATTCTTCAATTTGAGTTTTCCTCGAGTTTTGAAAGTCTTGATTTTTCAAATTCTTCAACTTTGCAAAATCTTCACTGTTTCCGTCGTTTTTCTTCATTGGCTATATATATATATATATATATATATATATATATATATATATATATATATATATATATATATATATATATATATATATATATATATATATATATATATGTGGGTCTATTCTAATAACACCCTTAAGACCTTATTTCGCTAACAAAATCTTCTTATTACGCTAACAGATTCGGCTTTGCAAAAGAAACCCGAACCGAACCTCTTACATAATAAAAAGAAGGAACCACCCACAACCCACCCCTTTTCTCCCCTAGTCAGCAGGGAACCCCACCTCTGATCCAGTCACCACGCAGTGCTCCGCCCCGGCAACCAACCACCCCATGCCGCCGGCCACCACCCAGCGCCACCCGCTGGCCGCCCACTCCCTCGCTTCCCCACCTTCCTCTTCGCCACTAGCCGCCATGATGGCCGCCGTGCCCACCCCCTACTACTACCTTCTTCCCCCGCGAGCATAACCCGGGCGGGAGGTCGCCAGATCCAACCCTCCCTGGCCACCGGTGCCGCTCCTCTCTCTCCTCCCCTCCTGGCCTGCCGCACGACCACCTCCCCTGCTTCGCCCGGGGCCAACCCAGGCGCCACACCACCATCTCCCCCGCTTTCCCAGCACCACCTCCCCATCGCACCTTCTGCTGGTCGCCTCCCCACCCTCGATCCACTTCTTCCCTCCGCCGGCGCCGCACTTCTCTCCCCCGACCCACCATCTGCTGGGCACCGCCCTACTCCCAGCCGGCCGTCTACCCCACCCGCTGGCAGCCTGGGCTGGCGCCGCCCCTGCCCTGCATCACTGGCCGCCTGGGCTCACACCGCCCATGCCCTGCATCACAGGTGGCCTGGGCTCGCGCCGCGCTGCCCTGCATCGATGCCGCCGGCCTGGACGCCCCATCGTGACACCCCATCGCCAGATCCAGGACGCTCCACCTCCAACCCCCCCCCCCCCGGACCCGCTACCTGCTCGGGGTTCCCCTGCCCACGCGAGTGCAGTTCGCCCTGCTACTCGATGGAGTTTGGTGGTCCTGGTGTTGTAGTGCGCCTGGAGGCCGGCGACCACGGGGAGCAAGGCCGTGGCGATTGAGGTGGACTGGCGCTATGGTGGTGGAGGCCACCAAGGGAGGCCGGCATCGGCAACCAGTACCCCCTGCCCCTCCAGCACCTGTCCCGATGCATGGAGAAGTCCATTTCTTTTTAGATGCAGTACGCCTCGTCGACGCAACTCATCGTGCGGCAGATAATGTAAAAAGAAACTATACAGTTCATTGTGTGTATGCTTGCAAAATGCGGTGTGTGTATGCGTGTAGTCCACCCCCTCGGTCATCTGTTTTTTATTAGATGACAAAAATGTATTTGTCAGATGCGGTGGTTTCACTTATTTTGAAAAATGGTTGTAGTGCGGTGTATGTATGCGTGCACTGCGGTGTGTGTATGCATGCGGTGTGCTGCTGTGTTGCTGTGTGACCGGCTATATATTTGTAGCAATTTGATGCAGTTTCTTTTGTTTTACAAATTTCCAGGGACGAGAAATTGTAACCTAATGCACTTTCACACTGTTCACTGTGAAAAACATTCAAAAACAATGATGAAGTTCACTTGGACCCCGTGGAGCAAATTAAGAAACAAAAAAAAGTTAACATAATAAAAAAACCTTGTTCTAGAAGTTCACTCGGGTAAAGACGGCTCAATTCGTTTAGGAAAAAAAGAATGGTGATTCACTCCTTAGATTGAATGTTTGAAGTGCACTCCTGTGGTTCCTTTGTAAGAAAATTCCCTTTGTAAAAACAATAAAAAATCAACACAGAAGAAGTTCGTTTTTATGAAGTCCACTAGTTTCTGCCTTGCGATTCACTTTCACCAACCAAAAAAATGTTGTTCTCTAGTCTGGGCCACGCGGTTCACTAACTTTGACCATGAGGTTCACAAATAAGCGTAGAAAAGTTTGAAAAAAGAGAAAACTTACGGGGTTCACTTGCCTGTCCGATGCAATGCCGTCGGCCGTATGATGTTGTTCATCCCGTAAGTGCAAAAAAAATGTTTCGGAAGCAAAGAAAAAGTAATGAGGTTCACTTCTTGATTGTGTTGTGGTTAATTTACACCCGATGTGAAGTGCACTCTACTTTCTCGTCCTTGAAAAAAAATTACGTTTGACAAAATAAACCATGCAGTTCTCTTACCCGTCTGATGCAGTGCGGTTTTTCGTCCGATGCAGTGTGGTTTTCAGTCGAATGAAGTACCCACGTCGATTTAGGTGTCGCGAAAAACAGAGTGTCCGCATTTCGGTAAATTCGAAATTCCTCTTAAACCGTAAAGAATTAGGGAGAGTGTTCTACATGAAAAAGTTGCGCCTCGTCGATATCTTTCCAACAGCGTATCGTTTGAATCATTCCGACCAGCGGTTTGCAAAAAAATCACGAAAAACGGCCGCTGCCACTCGTCGTCCGCCGCACGATTTTCAAAATTAACTTAAAACCGTAAGGAATCTCAAAAATATTTCAACATATAAAACTTGCGCCTCGTTCGTAGCTTTCCAACAGCGTATCACACGCCTCGTGTCGACAAACGGTTCAAAAACTGGAGCGAAAACAGTACCGAAAATTTTAAAAAACTTGAAAAACAGAATTCCGCGATTTAGTAAATTTGAAACTGCTCTTAAACCGTAACGAATTAGAGAAAGATCAATATATGGAAAAGATGAGCCTCGACGATATCTATCCAACGGAGTATCATTTGCTTCATTCCGACAAGCGGCTTAGAAAAAAACGCGAAAGAACGCTCGCTGCCACTCGTCATCCGCCGCACCATTTTCAAAACTGCTCTCAAACCGTGTGGAATCTCGAAAAGTGTTCAACATGTTGAAGTTGCGCCTAATCCATAGATTTTGAACGGTATACTACACGCCTCATTCCGATAGACGGTTAAAAAATTAGAGCAAAAACAATACCAAAAAAATAACGCGTGCAGTTTTTTTCGACGAAAAG
This sequence comes from Aegilops longissima, assembly GCA_021605205.1. Taxonomy (NCBI): domain Eukaryota; kingdom Viridiplantae; phylum Streptophyta; class Magnoliopsida; order Poales; family Poaceae; genus Aegilops; species Aegilops longissima. The sequence goes on along the minus strand of CM038682.1, from coordinate 266,486,813 downwards.
TTCACTCGTGTGAGTACTGCAGCACACTTAGTTCAAAGAATGACGTGCACTTGTGTTCAGCGTGCAGTGCGGAAGTGGTCTGCAGAATAGTTATTCTGCTAATATTAGCAGAATAGACCGTCTACATATATATATATATACATACATACATATATATATATATATATATATATATATATATATATATATATATATATATATATATATATATATATATATATATATATATATATATATATATATGGGTTTATGTCCTCTACAGCATTCACTTATGGCTATTTCTTCAAGTTGCATTTTCTGCTAAGTGAATGTGGTGGGACCCTTCCCCTCTATGCTATACTCAACCCAATCTATTCACAAATTCTTCATGTGCGTTCTATTTGAAACTCGTTCAAAATCTTCACTGTGTCCTTGTCAGCTGAAGAAATTGCGAATGGAACTTTTAACTTATCCAAATTTTTGGCTTTGCCGCTCAAACTGTTCCGCTTCCCACGATAGACTTATCTATTCACCCACGATCTCACACGATCTCCACCTTTCAGTACGTGGGTGACACATGTCAAGCGAATGAGAAGGGTCAGGGGCACGTTCGTCCAAAATCTTCGGGCGAACAGTTTTTCACCATGGCTATATATACCCCCTCTCCCCTTCCTCACTTCCTTTACTCGGCTCGACCGCTCTCTCTCTCTCGCTCGAGCTTCTCAAACCCTAGCGCCGCCGCTACTCCATCGTCACCAGTGAGGAAGAGCTTCACTGCCTCGACCTCGTCGCCGTCGTACTCGCGCCGACCGGGAAAATCTTCACTCCGCCGCCGCCGTAGCTGTCTTCCTCCGCCGAGTTAGGGCGTGGAAGATCTAACCTGACGAACTTCACATCTATTCTTCTCAGTTCGTCGTGTTCCTCACTTCGGGTAATTAAAAGTTACTTTTATTACTCGCTTTGATTCTCAAGCTTTCCTGAAAATCTTCAAAGGTGTTTATTCTTCAAATCTTCACACATATGAACACCTCACACGTCATATGCTCTTGATTCGTTTCACTAAGCAATGATTTTTCTTCAAGATTCCTCAATTGTGTGGATCCTCGATCTATACAACTCTGGAACCTAAGACAAAGAACGCTTAGTGAAATTCTTCAAGGCACATCTGGTCAAATTCCTCAAACTTGTTCTTTTTGAAAAACCTTCTGAGAACGCATATGACCTCTCCAAATTCCTCGCAACTATACTCTGTTCACAGGTACAAATGTCCGCTGCTGAATCACTAGGTTCTCATCAACTTAACTCATTTGCAGCGTTCCTCGAAGAAAAGTTGCACACTTCTTCAGAGAATTCGATTGTTCAAATTCCTCAAGTGAAGAATATGGCTGACGGTAAGAAGCCACAGAAAGGAGGAAAGAAGCCTGAGGTCATGACTGCTTTTGAAATACCTGAGGACATCTATGCTGACTATTGCACACCTGATGAGGCCAAGTTTGGCAAGGAGGACAAAAATTCGCGCAAGGTGCGCATACAGAGGATTGAAAGGAGATGGGCAAGAGAGTGGAGGGAGTACAGGTATGTTACTCCAAAGTACATGAAGAAATTCGCACTTAAACCTCCATGCCCAAGAGCTCCATTGGCACCTGGCCAAGTGGCTGACCCCACCAGCATCAAGCGTGGTGAGGATTTTCATGAAGAATGGGCCAAGCGCCAAGCCAAGTTGGCAAGACAAGCCAAAGAAGCAGTGAGGAAATTCAATGAAGACTCTGCTGCTGCTACTGCCACTGAGGCCTCTGTCAAGCCTAGAAAATCAATGGCTAAGAAGCCCGCGCACAAGCCAAGTGCTTCACCAACAGTTCCCTCACGGCCAAGTTCCTCAGCAATGCCCACACGGCCATGATCTTCAATGCCCTCACGGCCAGCTCCTCATGCTGCTCCTGCTCCTTCAAAATCTTCAGCTCCTCCTCCAAAGTCCTCAGCCGCTCCGGCAAAGTCCTTAGCACCTGTGCATCTGGCCAAGTGCCAAAGGACTGCAGGCATCTCTATTGCCTCTGGTGTCTCAGCGAGTTCTTCAGCTGCACCGAATTCTTCATCTGGCCCCACTCTGCTGAAGAAAAAGGCAACGGCTGGACGAGGTCCTCGGCCAAGTCCGAAGAAGAAACAGGTTGCCTTCCAAATGCCATCTGACGATGAAGCTGATGATGATGAACTTGCAGAAATCATCAGATATAGACAACAAAGGGCCGCTAGAGCCAAAGGCACACCTGTGCCACTGCTTTTGGATCATAAGAAGATCCTCGACTACATTGATCTCTGGCATAAGGACCCAGACACCCCTATGCCTGATTTTCATTTGACTCCTAGACAAAGTCACATGCTGACCCATTTCATTGCTGAAGAGAAATGGAAATTTGAGAAGGCCAGGCAGATCAAGAAAGCTTAGTTCAGGAAAGAGAAGTTCCTGAAGAAAAATGTTGTCAAGATGACACCTGATGATCTCCTCAAGATTCAGTCTGAAATCAAAGCCCTCAGCGATAACTTCGATGCTTATTATGCTGATTGGCAAGGAGCCAAAGTCAAATTTGTTAAACTGACTGAGAAGTTCACCAATGTTGCAGCTCCAACGCAACAAGAAATTTCTCAGGCTGAAGCCTCTGCTCAGCCCTCTTGACGAACATGCCAAGACCACCGATGACTTTCAGCTCTTTGAAGAAAATGCTAGTTCGGGCTGATGACTCCACTCCAGCCCATCGAAGAAATTGCGGGGCATCCACTAGTGGTGCGCTGAAGAAAATGAAGAAGTCGAGGCAAGCTGCATCGATTGCCATACCAAGAAAATCAATCGATTCCTCAGCTCCTCCTGCGCCTACACCAACTCCAATCCTTCCATCTGCATCAGATGTGAAGAAGACCAAGGCTGCAGAGCGAGCTGCAGTGAAGAAAAGGAAAGCATCAGCTGCTTCAGATTCTTCAGCTCCGAAGAGAATGAAGCCTATGACCAGCTCGTTCGAAAATCCCATTGATGATGTTCCGATCTCAACCATGCCATCAAAGGACCTTTTCCTTTTGGTGAAGAATATGTGATCCCTAGCGGATCTGATGAAGAAAATCATTCTGCTGCTTCGTCAGAGCAGATTGATGAAGAAATTGAAGTGGATGCGATCCCTTCTACACCTGTTGTATCCTCACCAATGCCTCAGTTCACAGCTGAAGAGGCTGGCGTTAAAGAAATTGATGAAGACGTGGATATTGGAAGCACAACGCCAGTACTTTTGGGACAGTCAGCATCCAAATTCTCCACTCTTCACCCCACTACAACAGATTCCTCAGTCCCCTGCACCAACAGTTCAAATGGGCTTTGAAGAAACTCATCCAAACTCGTCTGTGCATAAAGAAATTCCAGCCCCTAGTGCTGAAGAAACTGCTGCTGCTGATCCTATGAACACGCAGACTGCAAATGAAGAGGAACCAGAAAATCCTCAGCCTGAAGAACCTGCGATTGCGATTCCTGAGGTAGTGATGCAACTCACTAACACTCCTCTGCCCAAACCAAAGGATCCATTCTCATGCAAGCAAAAGTTCAAGGCTGAAGACTTATTTGGCGAGCATGTTTTCTTCACTGATTACAACCCTTATGATTCTGCTCGCATAAGGAAGAGGCGTTTATGGACTGCTAGTCAAGCAAATTTCTATTCCTCTATGCTTTTCAACAAAGACAAAGTCTTCGATCATGCACACATTCCTCACGTGGACATGGAATCTCTGCCATGCTTCGAGCCTGTCCTCAGTGTTCTTCATGATGCTGGTTTGCTGAATTTCTGCACTGGCATCTGTGACTGGAATGAAGAACTCATTCTTCAGTTCTATGCGACGCTGCACATCACCGGAGATTCTGAAGATGTGAACTCTTGTGTGCTAGACTGGATGACGGAAAATACTCACTACAAGGCACAAGCAACTGAATTGCTTCGTGCCCTCCCACTTAGTCCTCCCCTTGACGGTGCTCGTTGCGTCTACAGTGAACCTGAGCTTACAAATCATTATATGCAAGTGCTGATGAAGCCTTTGAAGCCAGGGCAGGCCCCTCGAACCAAATTCCTCGTCAAGGAATTATCAGATGTGCCTCGGATGACTATCGCATTTCGACGAAGACAATGAGTCCTATCAAAGGCCACGACTCAAATGATGAAGAAGTCGTTGGCATCATGAAGAATATGCTTTTCAATATCATTCATGGTGTTCCCATCAACTTCCATGATTTCCTCATGAGGACTCTTGCGAATATTGCTATGTCACCATTTGAGTTGAAGCCTTATGCACCATGGATTATGAGATTCATCAGGACAAGGTCTTCACTCAATTACAAGGCTGATACTCTGAACCACTGCAGCTACTTGCCTCCAATTGAAGTCCTCAAACGGACATTTTCCTCAGCTGATGATAATGGCAAGGCACCTGCTGTGATAGATGAAGGCATTCGTCCATTGGATGGTCAATTTCGCAAGGCTGCATCCTATTCCACAAATGACGACTCTGCCACACGTGACTCTGCCGCCAATACCTCTGCCAAGAAAAATCCTCAACCCACAGCACCCAGGGTGATGATTGATCGTGAGTTATTCCTCAGTCTTCATCAGAAGGTTGATCGCAATCATAAATGGGTCAAGCGTCAGTTTGGTTCAATTCTTCACAACATGACTTCAACGCATAATACCGTGAAGAAAAACCAATACTACCTCCATGAAACCTTCAACCGTACCTGGGCAATTCTGTCTCATGTCTACAGCGCAGAAGATCTGAAGAAAATGGGTCTCAAGGAAGACTTTGACTGGTCTGCACCTCCACCGAAGAAATTCAAGAAGGTCAAGGTTCCTTCCTCGGTGGCCAGTTCTTATTCTTCATCGCGCGACACTGATGAAAATGAAGACTTGGATGACACTGCGGCAGGCCCTACTACGACAACCGACCCCAACAACACTGGCGCTCCTGCATCAACTTGATATTCTTCAGGAGCGTTAGTCCTCAGTTTCGATCCTTTTGGTCATTCAATGACAAAGGGGGACAAAGTTGAGTTTAGTCTTCAAGCGGGTCTATTATATGGGCGTTTTTTTGCTAAGTTACAACTCTCGTTCTTCTGAAACTTTATTGGATCGAGTTGTAATCTTAAACCTGATGGTGCTCTGATATTTTTGATGTGTTCCTCTGCATGCTTATTCCTCGTCTTATGTTAATACACGCATGCTGAATTACATCAGGCACCATATTTCATCATGCATTTCAAATTCTTCATACTATATGTCAAATGCGTGTATGAATTACAAGATATAGGGGGAGATCTCCATGATTCAACTCTTCAAATGTGCATTGCCTCAAAAGCAAATTCCTCACTATGCACACCTTCAGGGGGAGTTCTTCTATATCTTGCAATCAAATTCCTCAATATCAGTATTTACACTTCATATGTTTATCCCCGTTGAAAACTTAACCTATATTGTCATCAATCACCAAAAAGGGGGAGATTGTAAGTGCATCTAGTGCCCCTTAGTGATTTTGGTGTATTGAAGACTTATAGGTTAAGGGACTAATGTGTTTATGAGTGTACACAGGTCTATAAGTCTATGAGGAGTTTGATATTTACAGAGAAAGTCGACCCCTAAAAATGAAGTTCTTCAACTGAAGACTTTGGTATTCTGAAGACTTTCTGAAGACTTTGAAAGTGAAGAAATTGGTGTGACTTTGAAGACTTGGTATTCATTTGAGGAACATAAAGCGTGAGGACTTTTGTTTTCATAGTTCCGTTTTCTCTTTCTTGAGTCATAGGAAACACCGTACTGTTAAAGGGGGTCGAGGAAATACTAAGGAAAAATTTCCATGTGATGCTCAACTCAAAATCCTACACCTACCAATCCCTTTGAGTGAAGCCATTGGAAATCTCATACAGATTCAGTCAATTTCTTGATGTGAGAGCGAAGTTCTTACAGTGTTGAGGAATTTGTTCGGACCGAGGAGTTAGGAATTCGCCAGTGTGGATTGCCTACACAGTGAGGAACATGATAGCCCTGAGGAATTTGAGAGTCAAATTTCCGACCGTTGCTGTGCTATGCGCCAGCTGTCCCAAAATATCTTATCCACCTAACAGTCATATCATTGAAGGGCATTTATGTCTTATCATGTCGGGCTGCTCCCTAGGCTATAAATAGCCGCCCCCTACAACCACTAGCTTGTTGGCTGCTCCGAGAGAACTTGACACTTGTCATTTGAGAGCAACCCATCCTCCGAGTGAGGAAAACCCCCAAACCCAACACCTACAAACCCAAAGTGATTGAGCATCACTGAAGAGATTGATCCTGCGTGGATCCGACGCTTGTTACCTTTGAAGACTATGCTTCTTCTAGACGGTTAGGCGTCATGGTCTAGAGCATCCAAGAGGAATTGTGGATCGCCGAGTGACCAAGTCTGTGAAGGTTTGGAAGTCGCCTGAAGACTTACCACGAGTGATTGGACGAGGTCTGTGTGACCTTAGTTCAAGGAGAATACGGTGAGGACTTGGTGTCCTGAGCTGCGTGCTCAGCGACTGGGTGTCCGGGACTGTGTGTCCTCGAGTTTAAATACTCAGCCGCTCCAACCAGATGTACAACTGAGACAGCAGTTGGAACTAGTCTACCAAATCATTGTCTTCACCAACCTTCCTGGTTCTATTTCCTCAACTCTTTCATTTCCTCATTACTGTGTTGATTGATTGTTCATATCTGTGTTTGAAGACTTTGACTGAAGACTTTCTCAATTTCCTCAGTTCAATTTCTTCAGTCTGTTTGTCTTCATCTTCTGTTATCCTGTGATTACGCTTTCTGTACTCTGTGTTTGTCTTCATTTCATCATGATGACCATGCCTGTATTCTGTTATGCATACTTCTGAGTACTTATTCCGCTGCAAGTAGTTCTTCGCTAAGGAATTTCCTCACCGGCAAATTCCTCAGTGAAGAATTCATAAAAATCGCCTATTCACCCCCCCCCTCTAGTCGATATAACACACTTTCAACGATCAAGATCAAGGACTCACGGGAAGATATCACAACACAACTCTAGACACAAATTAAAATAATACAAGCTTTATATTACAAGCCAGGGGCCTTGAGGGCTCGAATAAATCAGCTTGGATACAAACGAGTCAGCAGAAGCAACAATATCTGACTACAGACATAAGTTAGACAAGTTTGCCTCCTCACTACTCCTGGTCGTCGGCGGTCTCCACATGGTAGTAGGCATCGGCGGTGTCATCTGGCTCCTGGGCTCCGACATATGGTTGCATCAACCGGAAAGAAAAAGAAAGGGGGAAAAAGGGGTAGTAAAGCAACCGTGAGTACTCATCCAAAGTAATAGCAAGCAAGGATCTACACTACATATGAACCATTATCTAAGGAAGGTTGTATATGTGGACTGGGCTGCAGAAATGCCAGAATAGAGAGAAGGCCTAGTCCTATCGAAGGCTAGCATCTTCAGCATCTTCAAGTATCTTGCAGCATCAGAAGAGATAAGAGTAGCATAAAGTAAAGTAGTAGTGTTATCAACCAAGGCCAGAGATCCTTTCTCGACTCCCTGCGAGAAAGCAATCCCAGAGCCATACTATCCATTTCTCATCACAATCCAATTCTCATCACAAGTATCCAGTTCTAGTTGTATCGATCGGGATACAACTCCAAGTGTCCGTTACCGTAGGACAGGCTATCGATAGATGTTTTCTTCCCTGCAGGGTGCACCAACTTACCCACCACGCTCGATTAACTCCGGCCGGACACACTTTCCTGGGTCATGCCCGGCCTCGGCCAAACAATACGCCGCAACCTGACCTAGGCTTAATAGAGAGGTCAAGCACGCCGGACTAAACCTATGTCCCCAGGGGTCATGGGCCATCGCCCCGGGAACTCCTGCACGTTGCGTACGCGGCCGGTGCACAGACCTAGCTACCTCCTTTAAAAAGGCAGGTGCTTACAAGTCCAACCCGGTGCACGCCGCTCAGTCGCTGACGTCTATTAAGCTTCGACTGATGCATACAACGCAGAACGCCCATACTATGCCCACGTGATGGTTAGTGCTATCAGGCCAGAGGCCCCTCGGATCAAATATCCAAATCGTAGTGGATTAGGAACGCGCGGCAACAAGCAGAGACTAACAAAAGATGTGATCCCGTTGCCCCGTCTCGAGGACTTGCGGCAAGGGCTAGGAATGCCCGTCCACGCCTCGTAATTATCTCACGGGCACCCTCCAGGTCAACCCGTATCCACATCACTCGCGGGTACCCCTCAGGGTCGACCCGCCTTTCCAAGTAACAATTGTAAATCCAAGTATCCGTGTGTCCAAACATCAAGGGGAAAACCCGAGGAATCACCCCCAGTGAATTCCACTTGATGTAATCATCAAGGTGAACATAAGAGGAACCACCCCGAGGTTCACACTTGAGGGGTTGCACGACAGAGTCATATCAGAAGTGGTTAAGGCGGAATCACCCTCGATGACCACGACCGAATAGCTACACTACAAGGTTAACATCAGAAGTGTTGTAGAGGTCTCACCCTCGGCACTCGATAGTAACCATGTAGTGTCGAGCAACTAAGGGGAAAGTGATGTGCGGTGCCGGGGCCGGGTCTTCGATCCCATTGATCAGGTCTTCAATGATGAAGCAGAGGCAACAAGGACAAGGTGGGGGTCACTGATGGATCACTAACCAACCTATACTAAGCAGTTTAGGATAAGCAGGTAGGTAACAATAAGAAGGTTACAAAAGCAGGCTATGCATCAAAATAGGAGCAAACAATAACAGTAGCAAAATCTAATGCAAGCATGAGAGAATGGAATGGGTGATATCGGAATGATCAAAGGGGGGGCTTGCCTTGTTTCTCAGACGAGAAGGAGGGGTCATCGGTGACGTAGTCGATCACAGTGGCATCGGCAGCCATCACAGGGTCTACCGAAGAGAAGAGGGGGGAGAAACAGTAAATACATAGCAAGCAAGAGCATAACAGGACAACAAGCAGAGCTAGACATGTTCTAACACGGTGCTACACGATATCGGTGAAGGGGAAGTCAGCAGGAATGTTTTCCGGTTCGGACTAATCGAGATGAGATGACCAGAGGGGAAAAGTTCCATGTTCAGATAGTTAGCGGCATCTAACAGGTAAATGCATCACGTTTTCGAATTCGTCTCGTCGTTCTGAGCAACTTTCATGTAGAAAACATTTTCATCCGAGTTATCGATTAATTTATATGAATTTTCAAAGTTTAAACAATATTCTGCAATATTAATAAATCAAAATAAAGCATAATTGCTAGGTGTACCCAGACCTGGTACACAAAAGTGTACCAGAGGGGCTGACAGGTGGGCCAGGTCAACTGTTGACTCAGCAGTCACAGTTGACTGGTCAAATGTGAAAAGTGTGGTGGGTCCTAGCTGTCATTGACTCTGTTTCTATTGGAGTTAATTTAAACAGTTTAGTTAACCCAGGGGCCACATGTCATAGGCATATTAGTGTAATTAGGTCGATTAACTAAGTTAATTAATTATCTAATTAATTAATTTGATTATTAACATATTTTTGTTTTAACAAGGTGCGGCCCCACTAGTAAGTGGCACAGGCCGGCCTCTCCTGTGGTTGGGCATGCGTAGACGCAGAGGCGTGCAGCGGCCATCAGCGAAGGAGGTAACATCCGCCCTGGGTGCGAGGCAAGGCCAAGCAGAGCGGGGGCCGCGGCAGGGCGGGCGCTAGGGAGACGCGCGCGGCGGGCGACGACAAGCGCTCGCGGGGCTGCAGCAGCGAAGCAGCAAGGGCGCGCGGCAACAGGCACGAGGCGCAGGTGCAGCGGCGGTAGATATGGGGAAGGGGAGGACGACCGGGGTCCTCACCGGCGTTGGCGAGCAGAGAGGGCGTCGAGGCACGGGCTGCGGGCTTGGCGGCGGCCGAGCGCGGTCACGACGGCTAGCACGCAGAGGAGGCATCGGCCGCGGATAGTAGGAAAGGGTGTGGGCACCACGGGAGCAACTGTAGGCGCGATAAAGTGACAGGGGCGCGCGCATGTAGAGAGGGAATCAGGGGGAGGATGGGGTTCTCACCCACGCTGCCGGTGTTCGTCGGTGAGGCTCGATGGAGCCGGCGTGGGGGGAGACAAGGACGAGGCGGTCCGGCGACGGGCGATGGTGCAGCGTCGGGGCGGTGCGGCGCCAGATCGGGACGAGGCGGCGGCATCTGAGGCGTCACAGCTAGGAGGATTTGGGAGGAGGGCAAGGAGAATGGCGACGAGGTGGCGGGGCGATGCTGGGGGTGGGCGCCGGCGTCGGGGATCGGGGGGTTCGCTGGGTGGATCCCCGATCTAGATCAAGGGGAGTGGGAGGAGCGAGTGGTGGAAGTGGGTCAGGGGGAGGCTAGGGTTTCGTGGAGTGGGGGGATAAGGAGGCCTAGCTGGGCCTGGTGGGCGGCCGATCTGGCCAGCTGGGCTGCTCGCCCAGCGTGAGGGTTGTTTCCTTTTTTTACATTTAAATTTTTTACTTTTCTGTTTACCATTTTAGCCTCAGTTTTGCATTTTCTTTTAGTACCAAATTAGTTTTGTTTTGAACAAAACTTGGCACATAAATCTAACACAATCCTTGAGATGGAATAAAAAGTTTGGGGTCAAGAGGAGTTGTCTAATTATTTTTAGAAATTTCAAAAGGCCAATTTTAAATGCTACTGGACCACTAAATAATTTCTAGGAGCACTTTCGGAATCCAAAAGAGGTTGGTTCCAACATGACAAATACCTAGGGATTATTTTCCACACTTTGAAAATTTTAGTTTTCAACTTTGGCAAATATGAATTTTTGACTTTAGAATGGATTTGAATTTGAACTGTGATTTGGATCAAGTGAAGATTAGCAACAGTAACATGATGACATAGCACCATTAGCAGGGGATTACTATAGCTTGACACTGGGGGTGTTACAAGCAACAACGGAATTTGATCTCCTATTCGGATTCGACGGGTCGCGTAAAATCGGCGACGCACAGAACATCAAACCCTAACTTCCCTGATCTTGTTTTTGTATATGCCACTGTTGATAATTTCTTTGATCTTGACTGATGAACTATTACCCGATGTGAATCCTTCCATGCTGAATCTTTCTTCATCTGAAAAAATTGCAAACTTCTCGATCCCTGGGAGAGATCCCTCCAAGAACTCAACACCACCGTGCGCGAGCCCCACGGTGGGCGCCAACTGTCGTGGATTTGTAATGGCAGATGTCCTAGTGTTAGGACTTAGTCGTCAGGCCAACGCATCTATGTGGTAGCTTGAGAGGGGTTGATCGGAATGAAAGTTGCAAGGCAGATCAACACACAAAACAAGGATTTAGACAGCTTCGGGCCCTGGGAAACATCATCCGGTAATAGCCCTACATGTTGTTGTGGCTAGGTCTCATTATGCTCATGAAGGAGTCGCCGCATAAACCGGTTCTCCTAATTGTGTCTAGGCTTAGAGATTATGTTCCGTCCCTCTTGGGGTGCCCTGCCCCCCTTATATAAGTTGAAGGGGCGGGTTACATGACTAGTCCTAGTAGGATTAGGATTACTCTATTACAAGTGGAGTCCTAGTCTTGCTTCCTTTGTAAGGGAATATTCCTTACGCTTTCCTCTTAAGCCGGCCCTGAAGGAAATATGCCCTAGAGGCAATAATAATGTTATTATTTATTTCCTTATATCATGATAAATGTTTATTATTCATGCTAGAATTGTATTAACCGGAAACATAATACATGTGTGAATACATAAACCTACAGAGTGTCACTAGTATGCCTCTACTTGACTAGCTCGTTAATCAAAGATGGTTATGTTTCCTAACCATGAACAAGGAGTTGTTATTTGATTAACGGGATCACATCATTGGTTGAATGATCTGATTGACATGACCCATTCCATTAGCATAGCACCTGATCGTATAGTTTGTTGCTAGTGCTTTTCTTCATGACTTATACATGTTCCTATGACTATGAGATTATGCAACTCCCGTTTGCCCGAGGAACACTTTGGGTGCTACCAAAGCGTCACAACGTGAATCGGGTGATTATAAAGGTACATTACAGTGTGTCTCGAAGGTACATGTTGGGTTGGCATATTTGAGATTAGGATTTGTCACTCCGATTGTCGGAGAGGTATCTCTCGGCCCTCTCGGTAATGCACATCACATAAGCCTTGCAAGCATTGCAACTAAATGTGTTAGTTGTGAAATGATGTATTACGGAACGAGAAAAGAGACTTGCCAAGATGTGAGATTGAACTAGGTATTGGATACCGACGATCGAATCTCGGGCAAGTAACATACCGATGACAAAGGAACAACGTATGTTGTTATGCGGTCGACCGATAAAGATCTTCGTAGAATATGTAGGAGCCAATATGGGCATCCAGGTCCCGCTATTGGTTATTGACGAGAGAGGTGTCTCGGTCATGTCTACATAGTTCTCGAACCCGTAGGGTCCGCACGCTTAACGCTTCGATGGCGGTTATTATGAGTTTATATGATATTGATGTACGAAGGTTGTTCGAGTCCCGGATGAGATCACGGACATGACGAGGAGTCTCGAAATGGTCGAGACATAAAGATTGATATATTGGAAGCCTATGTTTGGACTCGGAATCACTCCGGGTGAAATTGGGAATTTTACCGAGTACCGGGTTACGGAACCTCCGGGGGTCAATGGGCCTTGATGGGCCTTAGTGGGAAAGAGAAAGGGGCCATAGTGCTGGTCGCACTTCCCCCTTCCCTAGTCCTATTAGGACTAGGAGAAGGCGCCTCTCTCTCTCCCTTCCCACTTGGGAAACCTAGTTGGACTAGGATTTGGGGGAATCCTACTCCTAGTAGGAGTAGGACACCCTGGCGCACCTCTCCTTGGCCGGCCAGCCCCTCCCCTTCCCTCCTTTATATCTGAGGCAGGGGCACCCCATGACACACAAGTTGATCATTGAGATCGTTCCTTAGCCGTGTGCGGTGCCCCTTCCACCAAACTACACCTCGAATATACCGTTGCGGAGCTTAGGCGAAGCCCCGCGCGCGGTGGAACATCATCATCGCCACCACGCCGTCGGTTGTGAAACTCTCCCTCAACACTCGGCTGGATCGGAGTTCGAGGGACGTCATCGAGCTGAGCGTGTGCAGAACTCGGAGGTGCCGTCGTTCGGTACTTGGATCGGTTGGATCGGGAAGAAATACGACTACTTCCTCTACGTTGCGTCAACGCTTCCGTTCTTTGGTCTCACGAGGGTACGAGACAACACTCTCATCTCGTTGCTATGCATCACCATGGTCTTGCGTGATCGTAGGAAAATTTTTGAAATTACTACGTTCCCCAACGGTGGTATCGAGCCTGGTTTTATGCGTTGATGTCATGTGCACGAGTAGAACACAAGTGAGTTGTGGACGATACAAGTCATACTGCCTACCAGCATGTCATACTTTGGTTCAGCGGTATTGTGAGATGAAGCGGCCGGACCGACATTACGCAGACGCTTACGCGAGACTGGTTTCACCGCCCGAGCACTCGTTGCTTAAAGGTGACCGGTGGGTGTCTGTCTCTCTCACTTTAGTTGAATCGAGTGTGGCTCGCCGGTCCTTGAGAAGGTTAAACGGAGTCTATTTGTGAAGTATCGTTGTGGTTTTGATGCGTAGGTAAGAACGGTTCTTGCTCAGCCCGTAGCAGCCACGTAAAATTTGCAACAACAAAGTAGAGGACGTCTAACTTGTTTTTGCAGGGCATGTTGTGATGTGATATGGTCAAGACATGATGCTGAATTTTATTGTATGAGATGATCATGTTTTGTAACGAAGTTATCGGCAATGGCAGGAGCCATATGGTTGTCGCTTTATTGTATGCAATGCAATCGCCTGTAATGCTTTACTTTATCACTAAGCGGTAGCGATAGTCGAGAAGCATAAGATTGGCGAGGCGACAACGATGCTACGATGGAGATCAAGGTGTCGCGCGGTGGCGATGGTGATCATGGCGGTGCTTGGAGATGGAGATCACAAGCACAAAATGATGATGGCCATATCATATCACTTATATTGATTGCATGTGATGTTAATCCTTTATGCATCTTATTTTGCTTTGATTGACGGTAGCATTATAAGATGATCCTTACTAAATTATCAAGAAGTGTTCTCCCGAGTATGCACCGTTGCGAAAGTTCTTCGTCTTTGAGACACCACGTGATGATCGGGTGTGATAGGCTCTACGTTCAAATACAACGGTGCAAAACAGTTGCACACGCAGAATACTCAGGTTATACTTGACGAGCTATGCATATAAGATATGACCTCGGAACACGGAGACCGAAGGTCGGCGTGAATCATATAGTAGATATGATCAACATATTGATGTTCACCATTGAAACTACTCCATCACACGTGATGATCGGTCATGGTGTAGTTGATATGGATCACGCAATCACTTAGAGAATTGGAGGATATTTTTCTAAGTGGGAGTTCTTAAGTAATATGATTAATTGAACTTAAATTTATCATGAACTTAGTACCGATAGTATCTTGCTTGTCTATGATGTGTAGATAGATGGCTCGTCTTTGTTGTTCCGTTGAATTTTAATGCGTTCCTTGAGAAAGCAAAGTTGAAAGATGATGGCAGCAATTACACGGACTGGGTTCGTAATTTGAGGATTATCCTTATTGCTGCATGAAGAATTACGCCCCTGGAAGCACCGTTAGGTGCCGGCCTGGTGCAAGGGCTGCGCGAAGTTGTGAACGTCTGGCAAAGCAAAGCTGATGACTACTCTATAGTTCGATGTGCCATGCTTTACGGCTTAGAACCGGGACTTCAACGTCGTTTTGAACACCATGGAGCATATGAGATGTTCCAGAGTTGAAGTTAATATTCAAGCGAATGCCCGGATTGAGAGATATGAAGTCTCCAATAAGTTCTATAGCTGTAAGATGGAGGAGAACGGTTCTGTCGGTGAGCATATACTCGAATGTCCGGATATAACAATCACTTGATTCAACTGGGAGTTAATCTTCCGGATGATTGCGTCATTGATGAATTCTCCAATCACGCCACCAAGCTACAAGAGCTTCGTGATGAACTATAATATGCAAGGGATGACCAAAACAATGCCCGAGCTCTTCGCGATTTGAAAGCATGGAGGTAGAAATCAAAAGGAGCATCAAGTGTTGATGGTTAACAAAACCACTAGTTTCAAGAAAAGGGCAAAGGAAAGAAAAGGAAACTTCAAAAAGAGCAGCAAGCAAGTTGCTGATCAAGAGAAGAAACCCAAGTCTGGTCCTAAACCTGAAACCGAGTGCTTCTATTGCAAGCAGGCTGGTCTTCGAAGCGGAACTGCCCCAAGTATTTGGCGGATAAGAAGGATGGCAAGGTTAACAAAGGTATATGTGATATACATGTTATTGATGTGTACCTTACTAATACTCGCAGAGCACTGGTATTTGATCTGGTTACATTGCTAATATTTGCAACTCGAACAGGGCTACGGATTGCGAAGATTGGCTAAGGACGAGGTGACAATGCGCGTGGGAAATGGTTCCAAAGTCGATGTGATCGCAATCGCACGCTACCTCTACATCTACCTTCGGATTAGTATTAGACCTAAATAATTGTTATTTAGTACCAGCGTTGAGCATGAACATTATATCTGGATCTTGTTTGATGCGAGACGGTTATTCATTTAAATCGAGAGAATAATGGTTGTTCTATTTATATGAATAATATCTTTTATGGTCATGCACCATTGAAGAATGGTTTGTTTTACTTAATCTTGATAGTAGTGATACACATATTCATAATGTTGAAACCAAAAGATGCAGAGTTGATAATGATGGTGCAACTTATTTGTGGCACTTGCCGTTTAGGTCATATCGGTGTAAAGCGCATGAAGAAACTCCATCTTGATGGACTTTTGGAGTCACTTGATTATGAATCACTTGGCACTTGCGAACCGTGCCTTATGGGCAAGATGACTAAAACACCGTTCTCCGGAACTATGGAGAGAGCAACAGATTTATTGGAAATCATACATACCGATGTATGTGGTCCAATGAATGTTGAGGCTAAATGGCGGATATCGTTATTTTCTCACCTTCACAGATGATTTGAGCAGATATGGGTATATCTACTTAATGAAACACAAGTCTGAAACATTTGAAAAGTTCAAAGAATTTCAGAGTGAAGTGGAAAATCATCGTAACAAGAAAATAAAGTTTCTACGATCTGATCGTGGAGGAGAATATTTGAGTTACTGAGTTTGGCCTACATTTGAAACAATGCGGAATAGTTTCGCAACTTACGCCACCGGAACACCACAACGTAATGGTGTGTCCGAACGTCGAATCGTACTTTATTAGATATGGTGCGATCTATGATGTCTCTTACTGATTTACCGCTATCGTTTTGGGGTTATGCTTTAGAGACGGCTACATTCACTTTAAATAGGGCACCATCTAAATCCGTTGAGACGACGCCTTATGAACTGTGGTTTGGCAAGAAACCAAAGTTGTCGCGTTTCGAAAGTTTGGGGCTGCGATGCTTATGTAAAAAGCTTCAACCTGATAAGCTCGAACCCAAATCGGAGAAATGTGTCTTCATAGGATACCCAAAGGAGACAGTTGGGTACACCTTCTATCACAGATCCGAAGGCAAGATTTTTGTTGCTAAATTCGGAAACTTTTGGAGAAAGAGTTTCTCACGAAAGAAGTGAGTGGGAGGAAAGTAGAACTTGATGAGATAATCTGTATCTACTCCCTTATTGAGAAGTAGTACATCACGAGAAAACAGTTTCGTGACACCTACACCAAATAGGAGGAAGCTAATGATGATGATCATGAAACTTCAGATCAAGTTTCTCTGAACTTCAGTAGATCAACAGAGCAAGATCCGCACTGAGTGGTACGGTAATCCTATTTTGGAAGTCATATTCTTTGGAACATGATGAACCTCGAACTATGAAGAAGCGATGGTGAGCCCAGATTCCACAAAATGGCTTGAGGCCATGAAATCTGAGATGGGATCCATGTATGAGAACAAAGTGTGGACTTTGGTTGATTTGCCCGATGATCGGCAAGCAATTGAGAATAAATGGATCTTCAAGAAGAAGACTGACGCTGATGGTAATGTTATCGTCTATAAAGCTCGACTTGTTGCAAAAGTTTTTCGACAAGTTCAAGGGATTGACTACGATGAGACCTTCTCACCCGAAGCGATGCTTAAGTCCGTCCGAATCATGTTAGCAATTGCCGCATTTTATGATTATGAAATTTGGCAAATGGATGTTAAAACTGCATTCTGAATGGATTTACGGAAGAAGAGTTGTATATGATGCAACCAGAAGGTTTTGTCGATCCAAAGGAGCTAACAAAGTGTGCAAGCTCCAGCGATCCATTTATGGACTGGTGCAAGCCTCTCGGAGTTGGAATAAACGTTTTGATAGTGTGATCAAAGCATTTGGTTTTATATGAGACTTTGGAGAAGCTCTGTATTTACAAGAAAGTGAGTGGGAGCTCTGAGCATTTTCGATATTATATGTGGATGACATATTATTGATCGGAAATGATATAGAATTTCTGGATAGCATAAAGGGATACTTGAATAAGAGTTTTTCGATGAAAGACCTCGGTGAAGCTGCTTACATATTGGGCATTAAGATCTATAGAGATAGATCAAGACGCTTAATAGGACTTTCACAAAGCACATACCTTGATAAAGTTTTGAAAAAGTTCAAAATGGATCAGGCAAAGAAAGGGTTCTTGCCGGTATTACAAGGTGTGAAGTTGAGTAAGACTCAATGCCCGACCACCGCAGAAGATAGAGAGAAAATGAAAGATGTTCCCTATGCTTCAGCCATAGGCTCTATCATGTATGCAATGCTGTGTACCAGACCTGATGTGTGCCTTGCTGTAAGTTTAGCGAGCGGTACCAAAGTAATCCAGGAGTGGATCACTGGACAGCGGTCAAGAACATCCTTAAGTACTTGAGAAGAACTAAGGATATGTTTCTCATTTATGGCGGTGACAAAGAGCTCGTCGTAAACGGTTACGTCGACGCAAGCTTTGACACTGATCCGGACGATTCTAAATCGCAAACCGGATACGATTTACATTAAACGGTGGAGCTGTCGGTTGGTGCAGTTCCAAACAAAGCGCCGCTCGCGGGATCTACATGTGAAGTTGAGTACATAGCTGCTTCGGAAGCAGCTAATGAAGGAGTCTGGATGAAGGAGTTCATAACCGATCTAGGTGTTGTACCTAGTGTATCGGGTCCAATGAAAATCTTTTGTGACAATATGGTGCAATTGCCTTGGCAAAGGAATCCAGATTTCACAAGAGAACCAAGCACATCAAAAGACGCTTCAACTCCATCCGGATTTGGTCGGTGGGAGACATAGAGATATGCAAGATACATACGGATCTGAATGTTGCGCAGACCGTTGACTAAGCCTCTTCCACGAGCAAAACATGATCAGCACCAAGACTCCATGGGTGTTAGAATCATTCTTGTGTAATCTAGATTATTGACTCTAGTGCAAGTGGGAGATCAAGGAAATATGCCCTAGAGGCAATAATAATGTTATTATTTATTTCCTTATATCATGATAAATGTTTATTATTCATGCTAGAATTGTATTAACCGGAAACATAATACATGTGTGAATACATAAACCTACAGAGTGTCACTAGTATGCCTCTACTTGACTAGCTCGTTAATCAAAGATGGTTATGTTTCCTAACCATGAACAAGGAGTTGTTATTTGATTAACGGGATCACATCATTGGTTGAATGATCTGATTGACATGACCCATTCCATTAGCATAGCACCTGATCGTATAGTTTGTTGCTAGTGCTTTTCTTCATGACTTATACATGTTCCTATGACTATGAGATTATGCAACTCCCGTTTGCCCGAGGAACACTTTGGTGCTACCAAACGTCACAACGAATCGGGTGATTATAAAGGTACATTACAGGTGTCTCCGAAGGTACATGTTGGGTTGGCATATTTGAGATTAGGATTTGTCCTCCGATTGTCGGAGAGGTATCTCTGGCCCTCTCGGTAATGCACATCACATAAGCCTTGCAAGCATTGCAACTAAATGTGTTAGTTGTGAGATGATGTATTACGGAACGAGAAAAGAGACTTGCCAAGAACGAGATTGAACTAGGTATTGGATACCGACGATCGAATCTCGGGCAAGTAACATACCGATGACAAAGGGAACAACGTATGTTGTTATGCGGTCGACCGATAAAGATCTTCGTAGAATATGTAGGAGCCAATATGGGCATCCAGGTCCCGCTATTGGTTATTGACCGAGAGGTGTCTCGGTCATGTCTACATAGTTCTCGAACCCGTAGGGTCCGCACGCTTAACGCTTCGATGGCAGTTATTATGAGTTTATATGATATTGATGTACGAAGGTTGTTCGAGTCCGGATGAGATCACGGACATGACGAGGAGTCTCGAAATGGTCGAGACATAAAGATTGATATATTGGAAGCCTATGTTTGGACTCGGAATCACTCCGGGTGAAATTGGGAATTTTACCGAGTACAGGGGTTACGGAACCTCCGGGGGTCAATGGGCCTTGATGGGCCTTAGTGGGAAAGAGAAAGGGGCCATAGTGCTGGTCGCACCTTCCCCTTCCCTAGTCCTATTAGGACTAGGAGAAGGGGCGCCTCTCTCTCTCCCTTCCCACTTGGGAAACCTAGTTGGACTAGGATTTGGGGGAATCCTACTCCTAGTAGGAGTAGGACACCTGGCGCACCTCTCCTTGGCCGGCCAGCCCTCCCTTCCCTCCTTTATATCTGAGGCAGGGGCACCCCATGACACACAAGTTGATCATTGAGATCGTTCCTTAGCCGTGTGCGGTGCCCCTTCCACCAAACTACACCTCGAATATACCGTTGCGGAGCTTAGGCGAAGCCCTGCGCGGTGGAACATCATCATCGCCACCACGCCGTCGGTCGTGAAACTCTCCCTCAACACTCGGCTGGATCGGAGTTCGAGGGACGCCATCGAGCTGAACGTGTGCAGAACTCGGAGGTGCCGACGTTCGGTACTTGGATCGGTTGGATCGGGAAGAAGTACGACTACTTCCTACGCGTTGCGTCAACGCTTCCGTTGCTGGTCTCACGAGGGTACGAGACAACACTCTCATCTCGTTGCTATGCATCACCATGGTCTTGCGTGATCGTAGGAAAATTTTTGAAATTACTACGTTCCCCAACAGGCCCACCATAACGTGAGCCGGCCTTCTAGGCCTTGGGCCTAGTCCTTTATCTGAGCCGCCCACCGGGTCACTAGTGAGTCTCAATGTTTAGGCAGGTTGCCCGTAAACCGCCAGGTCCGGGCGGGTCGCCAGTCAGTCGCCAAGCTCCAGCCGGGTCATACATCCGGCGGGTTACACCGCGGGGTATATCTCCTACAGCAGGCGAGGCCACAGCCATTGCTGCTCTCTATCGAAGATGAGTCGGGAGGAAGAAGAGGAGGAGCGGGAGGAGAGATAGAGGTGTGGGCCCCACCTGGCAGCGACCCAGACGCCCGGTTTCGGTGCCCAAACCGGCAGATCTCGGGTAGGGGGTCCCGAACTGTGCGTCTGAGGATCGAAGGTAACAGGAGGCAGGGACACGATGTTTACCCAGGTTCGGGCCCTCTTAATGGAGGTAATATCCTACTTCCTACTTGATTGAGTTTGATGAGTGTAGGGGTTACAAGAGTTGATCTACCTTGAGATCGTAATGGCCAAACCATATATGTCTAGCCTGTATGATTATGATTATCTCTATGGACTAAACCCTCCGGTTTATTTAGACATCGGAGGGGCCTAGGGTTGTATAGAGTCGTTGCACAGAGAAAGGAAAAGACATATCCGAACGCCTAGCTTGCCATTCATGCAAAGAAGAGTCCCATCTAGACACGAGGGAATGCCTTCTATCTTGTATACTCACAGCCCACTAGTTCGGCC
This sequence comes from Aegilops longissima, assembly GCA_021605205.1. NCBI lineage: Eukaryota > Viridiplantae > Streptophyta > Magnoliopsida > Poales > Poaceae > Aegilops > Aegilops longissima. The sequence continues at coordinate 266,465,829 of CM038682.1, read as the reverse complement.
CAGGTCACATAGCCCGGACACTCGAGGACCTCATAATATAGGACTCCCTCAGTAGCCCCTTAACCAGGCTTCAATTACGATGTGTCCGACGTGCAGATTGTCTTCGGCGCTGCAAGGCAGGTTCCTCCTCCGAATACTCCAAAGTAGTCTTCTAAACACGAGGGCTATATCTGGCTCTGTTTTAACAGTTACAACCCACAACCGCAAGGGTATAATACTTAATCAGAAAACATGGTATGTCTTTACTGACAGTTTTATTGGTGAGACGTTACGTCTGGCCACTTCATTATTTCGAATCATTTTTCGATCTCCCGTTTCGTGTTTCGAGACACAACCTCCGTGACAAGTCTTGTCAAAGCATAGATTGTGTCCCCTTATTGCGGGATTCTCATCAATGAGGGCTTGGGTAATCCAACCATGCCATCCGCACGACCCCTTGGAAATAGGCAAATTTTAAGGCTCGTGAGGGGCGCTAGATATTCACTGCGTTTATAAGAGGATAAGGACCCATTCCTTCACCTCACGCCTTCTTGCTCCTCTGCCCTTCCGTCCTTGAGCTCCAGCGCCCAAGTCTCAATCTTTCACCATTGCTACCACGTACTCCGGCCATGTCTGGATCCGACTCTCAAGGCAAGTGGGTAGCCTCTTCCGTGACGAAGAAGGATATCCAGGGACTCCGGGAGGCGAGGTACATGACCGCGGAAATCGCACACAGGCTCCCGGCCAAGGGGCAAGTCATCTCTACTCCAGAGCCCGCCGAGAGGGTAGTGTTCATCCCTCACTTCCTCCGCGGGTTAGGGTTTCCCCTTCACCCCTTTGTTCACGGCCTCATGTTCTACTACGGGCTAGATTTTCACGATCTATCCCCGAACGCCTTCCTCCACATCTCGGCGTTCATCATCATATGTGAGGCATCCCCCCACACTTCGGCCTATGGATCAAGGTCTTCAACGTGAAGCCGAAGGTGGTCGACAGGGAGCACGTGGATTGCGGTGGCGCCATGGTGAGCAAGCTTCCCCACGCTACCTGGCCTCAAGGGGCTTTTGTGGATACCGTCAAGACATGGCAGCAGGAGTGGTTCTACATCACCGAACCCTGCGGCACCAAGTAGGCAGCCGCTCCTGCATTCATATCCGGACCCCCGTTGTGGCTCGCGTCGTGGACCAACAAGGGTCCAGACTGGGGATTGTCCGACGAGGTGTTGATGCTGCAAAAGCGGATCAAAAGTATCATAGAGAAGAACATCCTCCTCACTAATGTAATTTCTCATCGCAAACAGTTCACCCGAGTCGGCTGTTTGCCACGTATCACACACATCTTGTTTACACGACTCATTTGTGTTCTTTTGGCTCATCGCAAATAGTCATCCATGTGAACTGTATGCTGCATATCACACACATCTTGTTAAGTTGAACCGTTTCTGTTGTGTTCCCTAATCGAAAACAGTTTGTCCGAGTTAACCATATGTCGTATATCGCACACACATTGATATGGCTGCCCGTTTCTATTGTTCTACCTCATCGCAAATAGTTCGAATGGATTAACCGTGCGTCCTGCATTGCACACACATTGTTATGGCTGCCCGTTTCTATTGTTCTGCCTCATGGCAGACAGTTTGAATGGATTAACCTTATGCCCTGCATCGCACACGCAACTAAAATCGCAAACATTTTGCACCTTCTTTGACGGTTTTTCTACACCACCGTTTGCGATTATTGCATCGCACACAGTTTCAGCAAAGGGTCTCTGATCGTATTGTCGTGTTAGCAGTCTCCTGCAGTAGTGCAGGTCACATAGCCCGGACCCCGAGGACCCCATAATCCAGGACTCCCTCACCCATCCCCGCCACTGCTAGCTGGATAAGTGGAAGCGGTAAGCACGCAATGCTTTTTCGCCAAAAGAAAACATATTCCCCGAAATACACTTTCAATTTTTCTGCTTAGGCCCAATCTGAAATTATTTTATTTGTGGATAGGTCCCTAGCAGAAAACCCCTCCTAACTTTTTGCTCGTAACTCCGATGAGGTGATTCCAAATCCCAGTTCTTCGTCTTTTTGAGCCCGTCATGTTGGTACCATTTTCATAATGTGTTCACACAGTGAAAATGACCATATTGCCCTTGCCCCTAATCAGCCCCCTCCCGGAGAGAAAGTTATCCGGCGATTCGTTCCGCGAGCTACCAATACTTCTCCCAGGTGGTTTCTTCATCCCTAGGCAAGCCACGACAACCACTTGCATGATTGCATGCAGTAGCCCTGGTTTTCAACTTCGATATTTAATAAATCTCTACTTGTTTGTCTACAACTGTTATCATTGTTCGGGTACTACTTATAGTTCCATGTTCACCTTCTTGCTTTGATTCAATGCATCTGATTATCATGCTAGTATTACTTTCATATGACATGCTTAGTAGCAGTACCTGTTGGTGTTGGTCATGTTCTTCGGTGCATGACTATTGTCTGCTACCGAGTACCGTGGTTATGCATGTTTCCTTTGCATCTAGCTGATTAAATGCTTGCATGGTAGTATTATTGATATGTTCTTGCATGGTATTAATTATTGATGCTAGTGGTCAAGTTATGCTATGATTAGTGTTCTACTTGTGATATACATGCTCGTCAGTATTCCGTGCTCATCTGGATTAATGTTTTAATGTTGTTGTTATGCTCATTGATTATGTTACACCCCCATGATTATGTTGATATCATGCTCATGCATTGTAGTTGCATCATGTTATTTTAATATGGCTTAGCTTATTGCATTCAAGTTTATCCAGACTTAAATGAACTTGAACAACTGTTGGCTGAGTCATGGTGCCACCAAATCGAGCTGACCAATGCAGCCACACTTGCCTTATGGGAGGGTCCTAACTGGTCTATTGTCATGCCTCTCGCCAGTGCCTCCAACGAGGGAAGGTTATGCACATGCGCTACCTTGGCTGGGTAGGATGGCATAAGCCTTGTGTGCCCATTGTTGTTGTAAGGATCCTTGTCCCCGTTTGGGACCGTTGTTTGTTTTGCCACGACGGTGGTCGTTGATGCCTTTGGTAGGCACGGGGCCACCCATGACTTATCCCAGAGGGGAGTTGGTCGGAATGGCTGGGAGAGTGTCATGGTAGTAGATCGGTTTTGTCGGAACGTCGTTGGTCCACCCAAATGGGAGTGCAAGGCCATGGGTTCTGTGGTGTGGGTACAGTGTGATAGGCTATGCAGAGTGTGTGTTTAAATCTAAAGATAGCCGCGCCCACAGATATGGGCCCAGTTCGTAGTCGGTCACACTATGGGTCAACAGTAATATTAATAACTTGATTAATAACAACCCTGGTTCGATGATGAGAAAGAGATTGGTTGTGATCGAGAGAGGATCACTATGGTATCGTGGATACTGACTTGATGGATATTTGTGATGTTGTGCGAGAATCATGGGTAAAGGTCAAGCTCCTTGTGGTCATGTAATGATTACTACGGTATTGTAATACCAAGCTTGATTGGATCCTGAGATGATCGTGTGACGTCTGTGATGGTAAGCTTATGCATGTGATGGTTACGAGGTAACCCGGGCAGAGTAAGTTTGTGCATGATAGGGTCATCATGTTGCATGCTAGTATCGTCTTGTTCATATGCTCATGCCATGCTCATATTGTTCTAGCTGTATCATGTTCATGTTGTTCATGCTATGTTCTTCTGATAGTATCACGATCATCATTGCTAAGTAACCTGTAAATGCCATGTTGTTGTCTTCCTTGATTGCTTTTGGGTGTTTTGAGCTTGCAAGTACATTCAATGTACTGACCTAGCATGCCCTGCCAGTTTGCAGGTCATGCCAGTTCTGATTGCTTGTTTGCCGTGGATTCCTTGTTTGTGAGCTAGGATAACGTTCCAGCCAGAGTCCATGCGGAGTGGAGTTCATCACCGTCGTCGTTGTTCCGCTGCTAGAGTTATTCCGTTGCATCGTGTTGTTCTGCTTCTTGCATGGAGCAACCGTGGCAGGCGTAGTGTCGCCATGCCGATGTAATCGCTTGTATCCATATAGCTTGTAATAAAGAGCTGATTTGTTCTATGCTAAGCAGTGTCGTATTCCAGAAGACATCTCCTCGATCTCTGGGCTGGAATACGGGCCGTTCCGGTTTCTCTGGGCCGGGGTGCCACATTTCGGCATCCCCGTGACGTAGTCACCTATGTCTGGCCAGATGATGATGAATGCCGTCACACCAAGAGGGCCATAATAATATCTCTCCATTGTCGGAGGAGCAAATCCCACTCTCGAGTTGTTCAGTCACTTGCCAAACTTTCAGGTGAGCCTGAAAGTTGTCGTTATGATCACCTTGTTATAGATGATGTTTAAGTAACCCCAAAGCCCACCGTCCAGTAGGAAGTGACCGATACACTCTCATTGTCTAAGGAACTAAAACACATGCTAACACTCCGTGTTATAATAGATGATTTTAGACGATGCAATAACAGACTAGTATTGGGTCGATTCAATATGATTGTTCTTATAACGTCATACCCTCAATGTTGTTTTAGGACTATCATTACACTTAACGATATCTTAAGATCCAGAAAACATGATCACCAACTTAAGTCGGTCTTAGAGGAAAGACCAGCAACCTATTGTTTACCGTTTATCATTCCACACGTCACTACTGCAGGATGCTTCTAACGCGACACTACGATCAGAGACCCTTTGACGAAACTGTGTGCGATGCATTAATCGCAAACAAGGATGTAAAAAACCGTCAAAAAAGATGAAAAACGTTTGCGATGGCGGAGACATCAAACACGATTCAGATTTTAGCTACGTGTGCGATGCGGGGCATACGGTTGATCCAGAAGAACTGTTTGCGATGAGGCAGAACAACAAAAATGGGCAGCCATATCAATAGGTATGGCAATGGGTCTGGTTTGGGGCGGGTGGAGCTGGTCCAAATCCAACCCATGACCCATCTTCCTGCCCTCTGCCCATCCACCAAATTATCCATGGGCACAACTTGTGCCCATGCCCAAACCCGCTGGATACCCACATACCCATCACTACAAAAAAATACACTTCCGTGATGATACGTGTTTGTCATAGTAGGTCGCGTTTTTTGTCATGCATGTACATCCATGACAAATTTATGACAGAATCAAGATAGTCATACCTGTGCTGTCATAGAAGTGTTCCATGACATTACCAAAATTATCATCACGGAAGTGTCCACTTCCATGACGATAAATCGCGCGGCACAGAAGTGCTTTCGTCAAGGGTGACTGACACGTGGCATCCACCGTAACGGAACGCCCGGGTCGGATTTTGGATCCGATAACCCATTAACAGCCACGACCAACGCCGATTTTCCATGTGTAAAATTCTCATTGGCTGACGGATCCACGCGCCAGTTCTGCGTTGGCACAGGTGTCACTCATCCAACGGTCGAGATGGGCCTATGATATGTTGACACGTGGACCGGCCCGACAGTGGCCCACAAAGTTTAAATGGGCCGGCCAACCGAAGGCCCATAAGATTTAGCAGACCATAATGGGCCGGCCCAGCTAAAGGCCCACAAAATTTAGCAGACCATAATGGGCCGGCCCAGCTAAAGGCCCACAAGATTTTGCAGACCATAATGGGTCGGCCCAGCTAAAGGCCCACAAGATTTTGCGGACCACAATGGGCCAGCCCAGCTAAAGGCCCACAAGATTCTATAGACCATAATGGGCCGGCCAAGCGAAAGGCCCAACATTCTTTGTCAAATCGGCCCGTCAACGGCCTGTCCTAAACTTGTCATCAACGCGGCCCATGGTCACTTCTGGCCCGTTAACAGTCCGCTAAGTAATTGGGCCGAATCATGGCCCAGTGTATTTCCGGCCAGTTAAAGGTCCGGTTTCATTTGGGCCCATTTAAAGTCCATCAAAACTTTCAGCCCATAAACGACCGTGAAGGATTTGGGTCATATTCGGCCATGTCTGACATTCGGCCTGTTAGAGGCCCACTATAGATTTGGGCCACTTTCGGCCTGTTGTCATTTTTGGCCTGTTAACGCCGGACGTAAACCATGTGCCATATGTGGCCCAACGTCATATCGGGCCCATTAATGGCCCATATAAAATGACGTAATCTAGCCCGACCGAAGTTCCGGCCTGTTAAAGGCCCATGTATTAGTTCGGCGCATTTACGGCCCGTCCAAATTTCGGCCTGTGAAAGATCCGCGTGGTAAATGGGCAACCATTTCGGCCTGCTAAGTCCAGTGGGTTATTTGGCACAATCAGGGCCCAATCTCACTTTTGGTCTATTAAAGGCCCATGTTTTTTATGGGCTCGAGATATTTACACCTGTAAACGGCCTATTTTTACTGAGGGCCCAAATTATGTTTAGGCCTGTTAAAGGCCCACTATGGGCACAGGCCTACCAGAAAAATATGAAAGCTTATGCTGATTTAGGCCCAGATATTTTTAGTGGGCTACATGCCAATTTCGGCCCGTAATCATTTTTAGCCCAATTGGAATGGGCCCGGCGAATGTTGGCATGTTGGACTCCTACGAAGTTTTCGGACGAATACATTACTAAGATAAACCTACACTATACAAAAATAGCGTCGTAATTACTGCAGCCTGGGGCAGCATCATAAATGTTGTATCACAACAAAATAAATTCCAACCATACAAAAAAAGGCCTGTTGGCACAAAGTTTACAGTCCTTCCAGATAAAAGCACCATCAGATGTATAGAAGCACATATAATTTGACCTGAGTGCTAATGTTTCAGGCTGTAGAATCTGATGGAGCAGCACGATCTCCACCTTTTTTTCCGCCATTGCTCTTGAACAACGAAGCGGATGTCCGATAGTCTGGTTTCAAAACCATTCATATCTTGACGACATTTCTCAACCACTATTCTTGTTTCCAAACAACGCCCATTAGGGATTGGACTTGTGTCTCGAGCACGATATATCACTGCCTAGCAGGAAGATTTTGTTCAAGAGGCGATTTGGACGAGGTTACCTTGACAACCAACCTGAATTATGCAGAAGGTGCTTTTGCATCGTTAGTGGAGAGATACCGACGCGACCGCAGCAAGAGGTGACATTGTGCCTGTAGTAGCCTCGCCACCTTCGTGTGGTTGTGGCTGTTCAATCATTTGTTCCATAGCTTCCGAAAGTTTGAACTTGTAGATTAGTGTACCGTATAAGTTACTAATGAGACAAAAACAAACAAAGTAAGTTAAACGCTTATACATAACTTATTTTGGTGAACTACTGTAATACATTAGCATGTATTGTAGTGCCAACTACATAATAAAATCACTTTCGGAACATATGTCCATGTAGCATGCCTACTGTATTGTCTATTTCCTCACATTCGTTGACATCGAAGGATAAAGGGACATGATTTAAAGTAGGATGAACATAGTATGACATCATTCATATCATGGGCAAAAAGATATAAAACTAATAGCCTATTTTATCATTGTGTGCGCACGTGAACATAACAACTAGATTACAGATCAAGACCAAAAGAATATCCTTCATCTCTTTTAAACCATGTAAGGTGAAATGATACGTTAAGACAACTGTGTATAAAACTGAATAGAGTAACTGACATTGGCTGCAAACCAAGTAGTTAAATGAACACATCACAGTACCAATCAGTTGAAGGCAAGAGGAGTAAGGGCTTACAACAGCGGCTTGAACTGGTGTGCTCATGCCCTTCATCTTGCTGGTGTGGCAATCCTTGAAGATTTGCACTGCATTCGGTTCAGGTTCTATTTGGTCCGCACGGGCTTTCCTCTGTATTTGGAACAAGTCAATATAGATACGGTAATATGGCACAAAAGAAAGAAGTGGCAGCTATTTACAAGAGCCTCGCAGTGTGCAATATAGCTACGAGATCCTGTTGTTTGTTGGAATTTCACTTTAGAACGGTTGGTTTTGTTCTTCAAACAGTTAGCCTAGAAGAAGATACACTTGTAAGGCACATACATAAATACAAGTTCAATATGTGGTATGATCAAATACATATAGCCTACCTGATACTTTGGATCAGACCAATGTTTAACGAGGGCTGTCCAGTCTTCATCTCGTAATATATTCCATCGAGATGTTTGGGCGATTTCATTGTTAGCCTTGCCTTCAAAGTGAGATTTTCTAAGGTGGTACCGATACTATCGCAGAAAGCGCATGAAAAACATGAGTGCATGCTTGTTTTGTTGCATCATCTTTCGGATCCAACTTGAACCTCATCTGTTGAAAAAGAATGTGAGTCTTATTAGGAGGAAGCTAGAAAGTATGGGACAGAGCAAGACAATATTACTAAGTGCGATGAATAACATTACTTACGGATAAATGGTCAAGGAAGGTGTTAAACCGGTATTGTCTTTCTCATTCTGCATTTGGATCCACGTTGGGAGGATACGCATGACACCTAACGGCAACGGCTGCCTCGATACTAACTTGGCTGACTCAGAGCATCACGTGGCATTTTTAAACCTGCCTCAAAATGGATCTCCATTCTTCCTCCTTTAGATTTTGTTAATCTGTCAAGCATTATCCCCGATGTCTGCTTTCGCTATGCGCCGTGGTGCTAGTTCAACAACGAATATGGAAAGTGTTAGTGTACATCAAACCGTGAGAGTACATATAAAGGAGCATGCAACTACAACTTGACTCGGTCAGTACCGCCATGATGTTGATGCTCATGAGGTTCATCCGATCTTGCCAAGTCCTGTTGTGTCGCAAAGTGCTTCGAAGTAGTGTGAGGTGTGAAGACAGCTTGGGAACCGCCGCCCGAGTAAACGAACGAGTAACTGGTTGAGATGCTGGTACAGCTTGAAGCGGATGCTGCAGCTGGTGGAGCAGGTGATACTGTGTTTGTAGATTTAGCCGGTGGACTTGGACCTTCATCGCACTATAAGTACCAGCAGAATCTCGACGGCGTAACCTTTTCCGTTTCACCCGACGAGTAACAAAGACTTTACTATATTATTTTCCTTGCTCTTTTTGACTTTGCCATGTCAAGCTGTACCCACAACACAAAAGAATAAAATCACTCTTCGTAACTCATTGATGCATGATATGCATAAGCAATACTTTGATGTAAGACAACCGTATGAGGATGGAATATGTAAGAAAAACAGACGGCATGACATATTCACAGCTACGATGTGCAAACTAAGGTATGATTTTCAAGAAAATAGAAGTAATGCAAGCTAGACACCATATGAAAGATGCAACCAATATTACTCTGCCAAGTTAAAAGTGTCTTGTCATAAGTGGCAATTCGAAAAATTAGAAGTAGTACCACGTAGAAATCAATGCAAGATGCAACCACTATCAAACTGCCATGTTAAAAGCATCCAATCATGAGTGACTGATGCGGGATACACAGCAGCAGTACTTTGATGTAAGAACATTGTATCATAGATAGATGCAGTGTATTCTAGACACAGAAAGCCATGTCATATGCACATGTATAACGTATAAACTCAGCAGGTGCAATTTAGTCAAAATATAAGAAATACAGGCTAGACAACATATGCAACATGAAACCAATTATCACACTGTCAACTTAGAGCAAGAACCTGCGATGGTGGAGTACGGAGATGAACTCATCATGTAGACTTGGGACTTCAACTTCATTAGCAGAATAAGGGCAAATCTAGAGAGTCTCTGCTTATGCCAAAAGCGGAGGACCACCAACATCCCCTAACTTACTCTTTTCCTTCCTATTTTTGATATTGCCTTATGAAGTCAAAACCACAAGAAGATGAATAAAATTAGCTCAGATAACTGGTTGATGCATGATATGCATTTAACACTACTTTGATGTAAGGCAAGCGCAGGTAGGAGGATGGAATATATACAAAAAGACAGCGCTTCATATTCACACGCATTTATAGGAGGATGGAATATGTATGAAAAAATAGTAAACGGAAGGCATTTCAACAAAATTAGAAGAAATGAAAGCTTGGCACCATATGAACATGCAACCAATATCACTCTATCAGGTAAAAAGTGTCTCGTCATAAGTGCCATTTCAAGAAATTAGAAGCAGTAAAAGCTAGAAGAAAATGCAAGATGCAACCTACATCACAGTCCCAAGTTAAATGTGTCTTATGGGCAAGTGATCGTTGCAGGTATAAGTTGTAAGCTACGCAGATGCAGTTCAACATAATCAGAAGCAATACAAACTAGACATCATACGGAAAACGCAACCACGTATAACAGTTCCAAGTAAGAGAAAGCACCTGTGATGGTGGAGTAGGGGAGATGTGCTCATCATGTACACATATGTTCTAGAAATAGGAACACGTGTCATATTCACAGGCATTATGTGTAAAGTAAGAAGATGCAATTCAAGTTAGAAGCAATACAAGCTAGACATCAAACGCAACATGCAACCACATATAATAGTGTCAAGTTAGAGCAAACACCTGTGATGGTGGAGTAGGGGATATGTGCTCATCATCTACACAGCTACGTTGACTGTCCAACCTTGTGTCGTCTTGCGAATCTTGTTGGGAGGATGGCGGAGTAGAATCTGAAGAGACCCCCTATTTGAGTTGCTTCGAAGGACCACCATCATCCACTGCCAGACTAATTTCCTTCAGTTGTAATGATTTTGCATTATGAAGTCAAACCGATAAGAAAAAGGAATAAAATTCGCTCTTCAGAACTCATTCATGCATGATACTGACGAACACTACTCGGATGAAAGGCAAACACATGATGCGAGGATGGAATATGTATGAAAAACAGGATGGTGTGACATATTCACACCTATGATGTGGTAACTAAGCAGAAGGCATTTCAACAAATTAGAAGCACTGCAAGCTAGACACCATATGAAAGATGCAACCAATATCACTCTGCCAAGTTCAAACTGTATGACGTTTCAACAAATTAGAAGCAGTACATGCGAGAAATCATATGCAAGACACAACCACTATAACAGTGGCGACCTAAAGGTGCCTTATCATAAGTGACTGATGCGGGATATGCATGAATAGTAGTCTGATGTAGTAACAGGAACACATGTCATATTCACAGGCATTATGTGTAACGTAAGCAGATGCAATTCAACAAAGTTAGAAGCAATACAAGCTAGACATCATACGCAACATGCAACCACATATAATAGTGCCAAGTTAGAGCAAGCACCTGTGATGGTGGAGTAGGGAGATGTGCTCATCATCTACACACTACGTTGACTGCCTAGCCTTATGCGTTGTCTTGCAAATCTTGTTGGGAGGATGGCGGAGTAGAATCTGTAGAGAACCTCCGCTTCAGCTTGCTCGAAGGACCACCATCATCCAATGCCTTGCCAATTTCCTTCAGCTTTATTGATTTTGCATTGTGAGGTCATACCAACAAGAAAAGGAATATCATTCGCTCTTTAGAACTCATTAATGCATGATACCGATTTAACACTACTCGATGAAAGGCAAAGTCATGATACGAGGATGGAATATGTACGAAAAAATGGACGGCTTGACATATTCAGACCTATGATGTGGTAACTAAGCAGAAGGCACTTCAACAAATTAGAAACACTGCAAGACACCATATGGAAGGTGCAATCAATATCACTCTCCCAAGTTAAAACTGTCTCGTCATAGGTGGCGTTCATCAAACTAGAAGCAATACATGCTAGAAATCATATTCAAGACGCAAACCAATATCACACTGCCAACTTAAAGGTGTCCCATTGTCGGTGTCAACACCGGCGGATCTCGGGTAGGGGGTCCCGAACTGTGCGTCTAGGCGGATGGTAACAGGAGACAAGGGACACGATGTTTTTACCTGTGTTGGGCCCTCTCGATGGAGGTAAAACCCTACTCCTGCTTGATTAATATTGATGATATGGGTAGTACAAGAGTAAATCTACCACGAGATCGAGAGGCTAAACCCTAGAAGCTAGCCTATGGTATGATTGTCGCTCGTCCCACGGACTAAAACCCTCCGGTTTATATAGACACCGGAGAGGGTTAGGGTTACATAGAGTCGGTTACAAATGGGAGGAGATCTACATATCCGTATCGCCAAGCTTGCCTTCCACGCCAAGGAAAGTCCCATCCGGACACGAGACGAAGTCTTCAATCTTGTATCTTCATAGTCCAGAGTCCGCCAAAGGTTATAGTCCGCCATCCGGACACCCCTAATCTAGGACTCCTCAAGAGCCCCTCGAACCAGGCTTCAATGACGCATTTAGTCCGGCGCAGATTGTCTTCGACATTGCAAGGCGGGTTCCTCTCCGAATACTTCATAGAAGATTTTGAACACAAGGATAGTGTCCGCTCGCAAAATAAGTTCCAGATACCACCGAGAGAATAATATTTGCACAAATCCAATCTGCTGATGTATTCCGCAGCGTGACATCACACCGCGGCCAAGCCTTTATTCGAATCGTTTTTACTGTCCCACCTTAGCGCGTTTAGCGAGGCGGTTTCCTTGGCACGTCTTGTCGAGGCAGAGATTGTGTCCCCTTATTCCGGGATTCTCATCAATACGGGAATGGGTAACCCAGTCGTGCCCGTTGGCGTATTTCCTCAATCGAAGGCGAGTCCCAAACGGTCACGGGGAGGGCTCTTGGTATTAAACCTCTTTATAAAGAGACCAAGGCTCTACTCCTTTCTTTCAATCTCAATCAACCGCCTCGCCGAGTTCCAACACCCAAAGCTCCAGATTCAAGCGCTTGGACCTTCGATGATAACCGCCCGCCTTCAAGGTCGGTGGATGCCTTCCTCCGCTACGGAAGAAGACGCTAAAGCTGAGAGATGCCGTGTACCTAACCGCGAAATCTCACATAGGCTGCCTGCTCAAGGGCAGGTTATTCCCACTCCCAAGCCTGGTGAGAGCGTGGTGTTCGCGTCTCACTTCCTTCGGGGGCTAGGCTTCCCGACGGACCCCTTCGTGAGGGGGCTCATGTTTTATTATGGGCTGGAATTTCACGACTTGACTCCGGAGTCCATCCTCCACATCTCATCGTTCATCGTCGTGTGCGAAGCCTTCCTCCGCATTACTGCTCACTTCTGATTGTGGCTTAAGACCTTCAAAGTAGAGCCGAAGATGATCGAGGGGCAGCACGCGGAGTGCGGAGGCGCTGCTATAAGCAAGAATGCTAACGCTCCATGGCCCGAGGGCTCTTTTCAAGAGGAGTTCAGCTTATGGCAACGAGAGTGGTTTTATATCACAGCTCCCAGGGGCACCAAGTGGGTGGCGCCACCTGCCTTTCGCTCGGGTCCCCCACCACAGCTAGCGTCATGGGTCAATAAAGGGTTTAACTGGGTGCCGTCCAAAGACGTGCCCTTGTTGCAGGGCCGCATTCGAGATCTCCTAGAGAGAGACATCAATCTGGTCGCGGTGACGCAGGTCATGTTGATTCACCGCACCTTGCCCTGCAAACGTCGCCCCCTCCGCCTGTGGGAGTTTAATCCGGAGGGACCACGAGCTCTCCAACATTTTACGGGCGCGACGCCCATGGAGATGTACAAATTGTTCGTCGTATCACAAGCATTGTGTCCGAACTCGACCGAGGACGCAGGTCTGAGCTGCAATCGCCCGGATACTCAAGTAAGTAGTCCTGTACCCGGACACGCCATCCGTATATTTATCATAAAATTGCCCTTAAAAGAGTTGTCCCTTATACAGGAGTGGATAGCGAAAGCAAAGATAATCAGGTGTCCGGCCCCCCTCCCTAAGACCACGCCGGATCCCGTGTTAACCAGGATGCTGGAGGTTGCGCCTTTCGAAGAAGGCGAAGGGGGGAACAAGGAAGCTACCGCCTCCCCGAAGGAGGCTGACAGGAAAGGAGGAATCGAGAATCCCTCCATCCGGGGGAAGAAGAGGACCGCCTCAAGACCCGGAGACCATGGTTTCAAAGCGGAGAAAAATCTTCGCCGAGGGTCCCGCGCCAGAGATGCCTCGGCCAAGACTGTGGCCCCTAAGGGGATCAGCCTCTAGCGAGCCGTAAGTAGAGAGGGAGTTTTAAAATAAGAGACATCCCTGTTCTATTTTCCGAGGAAGATAACCAATTTTTACCTTGTAGTTCGGATCTCAGCCCTTCTCGCAGAGCTCATCTTCGTGGGATCTTCACCAGAGATGATGGAGAGCGAACGCCCCCTGCCATACCACCATGCGAGGCGGGCGACCGAGGTGTCGCCACGAGGGTTTCTCCAATCCGCAGGCCGGAAGGCGTCGATGGCCCCCAAAGCCCTCCGTGTCCGGCCTTCGTAAAAGGCCATCGGATGAGTCCGGCACCGTCCGGTGCGCGGTCAGAGGAGCTGAAGGATCTGCTCGGGCGAGCTTCTATCTCAGAAGAACACCGTGCATTGATGGGCACGGTGATTGAAAGTATTTCATCCGCGAAGAGCGGGTTGCACGAGGCTGTTAGGAGTTTACTGACAGGTTTTGAGGTACGCAAAATGATGTACCTTTTGACAGTTCCGCATATAAAAGATGTGCCCTGTATAGATAGTAGCCCATGAGACTCGGTGCGTTTTCAAAAATGACGGCGCGCCGAGGATCATAGTCCCAGGTATAACATGTCGTCGTTCCTATGTAGGTGGCGAAGTGTCCGGTGGCTAGCCGGACTGATGAATTTGCCGAGCTAAAGCGGCAACTTGACGTGGCAGATGCCGACATCGCGCTTGTTAACAAGCGGCTTGACGAGGCACAAGGTATCTAATTTCTCCGAAGACACCCGGTAAGAGGAGCTTGATGCCCATACCTTACAACATGTGTGCTTGATGCAGATGGTGCCGCTGCCATGGAGAACCTTCGGGCGGAACTTGCCCGAGCCAAGGAGCAGGCCAGGAGAAGCGATGTGGCTGCCTTAAAGGCGACTGAAGAGCTGAAAGCCGAACAGGCTGCTCACTGCCCAAGCAAGAAGGAAATGGCCGAGATGGCTGTGAAGTTGAAGAATGTTGCCGACCGCTGCGAGCTTCTTGAAAAAGAAGATCGGGCGGAACAGAAGGACCTGAAGAAGGCCTCCACCGAGGCCAAGGATGCTCGCTCTGCAATGAGAGCTATGAAGGAGGAGCTACGTCAGGCCGGAGATATCGCGGTTGGAAAGCCCTTTATGTTGTGGATGAAGTTCGGGGATCCTAAATATGCTCCGTTGGACCGGTTGTGCAGTGCGGCGGACCCTTACCTGGACTTGCCGGCGAGTGCCGCGGACGCGGCCGAACACTTCCGAGATCAAAAGGATCAAGAAGTGGAAAAGCTTTTTTGGTCACAGTTCCACAACCCAGAGCGCCCACTTCCATTAACCGATCGTTTGGCCGCATGGGCGGAGCTGAATAGGTTATCCGGACTTGCTATGAAGTATGTCGTGAGTCATCTGTGGCCGGAAAGGCCCGAGCCGAAGAGTTATTTTAGCTTGGTGCAGCAATTCCTTGGTGCGGTGCCGCATATCAATGCAATGAGGAGGTCAGCGTGCATAGAGGGTGCACGGATGGCTCTTGCCCGTTTCAAGACATAGTGGGCGGAGATGAAGGCCACCGATGTTGCATCCCAAGATTCGGACGGGAGCCGAGTACCTGCCGAGCACTATTTTCAGGAAGTTCTGCAGGGCGCTCGTTTAATAGAAACGCAGTGCTCGAAGGATATTATGTTCGAATAACATGTATTATTGTAAAACAATGTTTCTAGGGAATATAAAAGCTTTTTATACTTGTGCCTTCAAGAATTAAAATACCTCTTGTGCGGCCGTTAATGTATATGTATATATAACCTGAAAGATGGTAGTCGTCGGCTTCAGCCCCCACGCATATAATGCAGGGGTGTTCGCAGAAGGCGCATTTTCACACTTGATCCAACGTCTTGGTCCTATAAAGGAGGTGACAGCGCAGCGAACTAGGCAACCGGAGTATAATGCTTTATCACTTTCACTTTGCCATAGGAGTTTGACAGTGGGGCTACTATATAGCCCCTGGGGGCACCGCGCTCACCCGAATTCGGAGCGTGTGTGTGCCTGGCCGGGAAACGGCCCTTCGTTAATATGGAGGAATCCTAAAGATTCCGGCGGGTCATCGAGTGGTTGACCAGTCTCACGCTTTATCATGACAGTCAATTTTCGGCTTTCTCTACTGAGGTGCTCGCCTAGCCGAACCGGGGCACAATCGCAGTAGTTCTCCTCGTGCCGCCTTAGCCGATAGAGCGGAACGTAAGGCAGCAAAACACAGGAGCCGGGCAAACCCAACATTTGACCAAAGACATGATTCGGAGCTGATGCATATAAGGCCAAACTCGCGACGCCGAACACTCCCTAAGGTATTCGGTCTTTATGAAAACGGGCTGAAGAACGCCTTAGTAATAAGCCCCCGTGTCCGTGTATGCATAAAATTCGACGTGGCCACATGCCAAGACGCCAGCCTCCACCTCTGTTATAGCAACAAATCGGGGGATGTGTATCAACAAGAGACAGTAAAAAAGGTTTACGCAGGGTCTTAATCTGAAAAGAATCCTTGGAACGGGTCCCTACTGCACGTCTGCGCCTGTGTCTCCGTTGTGTCGTATCCTAGACGGGTGTAGCATGGTGTTCGTCTGTAAAAGAGAGGAACTTAGTTGAAAAAGATCATGCGAAAACGTACGTTATATTAAATAAACAAAGTACAATTCAAAAAATGAATAAAATTGAGCTTTATTGTCTCTTGTTGTACATGCGCGGAGCCCCTTGTACGGGGGTATGCGGCTAGTAAGCCCTTGTATGTTTACGCCGGACTTGTCTAGCCGTGTCCGGGGTCTGAACGACCTGTTTAGGCACTTTGATTAGCGAAGCCAGTTTAGTGTGTGGCTGTTAAGGCAGCCGCACAATCTTCCGCGCTCGAGGAACACTCGATATTTCCCTTTAATGAGATGATGCCTCGCGGACCGGGCATTTTAAGTGTAAGAGATGCGTAATGCGGTATTGCGTTAAAGCAGGCGAAAGCTTCGCGTCCTAGTAGTGCTTGATTGCTACTTGTAAATGGGGCGATGTGGAAGGTTAGCTTTTCGCGGCGGAAGTTGTCGGGTGAGCCGAACATAACTTCTAGCAGGAGAGAGCCCGTACAATGGGCATCTGGGCCTGGCGTTACCCCTTGAAAGGAAGTGTTGCTATGGCAACTTGTTGTTGGGTCTATCCCCATTTTGCGGATTGTGTCCTGATATAGTAGGTTTAGATCACTGCCGCCGTCCATTAGGACTTGTGTAAAGTGGAGTCTGTCAATTATCGGATCTAATACCAGGGCAGTCCAGCCGGCGTTCCGGATACTTCTAGAGTAATCATGTTGGTCGAAGGTGATTGGTTTTAACAACCAGTGGCGGGAATCCTATGGGATAGGCCGTATGGCGCGTATCTCTATAGGCGCCACTATGTTTTTCCTTTTTGTCACGTGAAGTGAGTTTACTGTTTTGACTTCTTGTGGGAAATTCTTTTGTTTTCCGGTGCTCTGCTTGTGGGGTTCGTCATTGTCCTCGCTTGGTGTGACGAGCCCCTTGTGTTCGGTGTTGAGTTTGCCGGATTGCTTGAAGACCCAACAATCTCTGTGGGTATGGTTTGCAGGCTTCCCGGGAGTACTGTGGATTTGACATATCTTGTCCAAGATTTTGTTTAGGTTAGATAGCTCGTCCCTGTTATCCTTGAGGGGCAGCTTTTTCTGATTCTGCCGAGAGCTTTGAATCCGGCGTTGACTGTCGTACTCTTCGGGCTGTTTCCCTTGGTCCGGCGCTGGTCCTTGCTGCATCGCGGTTTCCCGTTTCCATCCCTAACTTCGGATGTACTTGGGTCGCTGGTACTGCATCTTGCCAACCAGCTATCCTCTCCTGCACAAAATCGGGTCATGAGGCTTGTTAATGCGGCCATTGTTCTTGGCTTTTCTTGGCCGAGGTGTCTGGCGAGCCATTCGTCTCGAACGCTGTGTTTGAAAGCAGCTAAGGCTTCGGCGTCAGGACAGTCGACTATCTGGTTCTTTTTAGTAAGAAATCTATTCCAGAGTTTCCGGGCTGACTCTCCGGGTTGTTGAGTTATATGACTTAAATCGTCTGCATCCGGAGGTCGGACATAGGTCCCTTGAAATTTTTCCCGAAAAGCATCCTCGAGCTCTTCCCAACTTCCAATGGTGTTTTCGGGAAGGCTTTTAAACCAATGCCGGGCTGGCCCTTTGAGTTTGAGGGGTAAGTATTTTATGGCGTGGAGATCATCTCCTCTAGCCATGTGTATGTGGAGGATGTAATCCTCAATCCAGACTTCAGGGTCTGTTGTTCCGTCGTATGCCTCTATGTTTACGGGCTTGAATCCCGCTGGAAATTCATGATCCAGCACCTCATCAGTGAGACATAGGGGGTGTGCGGCACCCCTATATTTGTGTGTACCGTGATGTTCGGATACTTGATGTGTTGCATTGCTTACTAGAGCTTGCTTTCTTGGCCCGTAGATAGATCTAGGTGGGCCATCTTTTTTATGTGAATCCTTGTGCGGATCGCGTGCCGGCTTGTGTGCGGCGCCCCTTGCCGCTCTATGTCGGCCATGGGGTTGTTCACCCGGCCGGGTGGCTTCCTTATTTTTTGATTGCGGGGGCTCTAAGGCCTCCTCATCAAATTCCGACAGTAATTATCGCTTCGGGTAGCTCTTTGTACGGCGACTGTCGCCGTATTTGTCTGCGGTGTTGATTACTTTGCTCCATCTAGTTCTGAGTGCATCTTCCGCTGTTTTGAGCTTCCGCTTCTGCTTTTTTAGGCTACGCAAAGTGGCGAAGAGCCTTTTGTGGAGGTTCTTCTACTCCGGTAGCTTGTCCGGCGTGAGGTCGACCGGACTGTTATCTTCGCCGGGGACGGGCTGTTTATCCAAGTTTCCCTATTCGGACGGTTGCTCGATGGCATGTTCGTCGTCCGCCAGTTCACCCTGCCCTATGGCTGGGTCTCTGTCGAGGTGGGGTTTGGAGCGGCGCTTACGCCGCCACTTTGACTGCTTTTCGAGGGAACGATCCCTCGTTGCGTCCCTTTGTTCCTCGTCATCGTTTCTTTTAGCTGTGTCCACCATGTATACATCGTGAGATGGGGTGGTTGTCCAGTGCCCTATAGGCGCTGGTTCCTGTTCGTCTCCTACATCGTCGTCCATACCGTCGATGTCTTCGGAGTCGAAGTCGAGCATGTCGGTTAAATCATCGACAGTGGCTATGAAGTGGGTGGTGGGTGGGCTTTGAATTTCTTCGTCGTCCGCATCCCAACCTTGCTGACCATAGTCCGGCCAGGGCTCCCCTGATAAAGAGAGAGATTTTAATGAATTCAGAATGTCGCCGAAGGGCGAGTGCTGAAAGATGTCCGCGGCGGTGAACTCCATGATCGGCGCCAATCGGATTCGATTGGGGGTATGAAGTTTTGGAGTCCGGAGAGGAGTCCGGCACTTTGGAGTCACGGGCTTCGCAGAGGACAAGGCTGGTGTTCGGCTCGATCTCCATAGAGATTGTAGCCCCCGAGGCCATGTCCAGCAACCCGCCTCGATTAGCAGATCGGCCCGAGCTAAGGGTCGGAGCGGCACGGTGCGGCCTCGTGGCAATCGTTCGCGGCAGAGCTAGATCATGCCCATCGTAATAAAGGCGGTTCGCAGACGGTTGTGGCTCGGATCCGTCGAAGATCAAGTCTCCGCGGACGTCAGCCGTGTAGTTTAAACTTCCAAATCTGACCTGATGGCCAGGGGCGTAGCTTTCGATCTGCTCCAGATAGCCAAACGAATTGGCCCGCAGTGCAAAGCCGCCGAATATGAAGATCTGTCCGGGGAGAAAAGTCTCACCCTGGACCGCATCGTTGTTGATGATCGGAGGAGCCATCGGGCCTAAAGATGATGACACACAGGAACTCTCAATGAAATCACCAATGTCGGTGTCAAACCGCGGATCTCGGTAGGGGGTCCCGAATCGTGCGCCTAGGCGGATGGTAACAGGAGACAAGGGACACGATGTTTTTACCCAGGTTCGGGCCCTCTCGATGGAGGTAAACCCTACTCCTGCTTGATTAATATTGATGATATGGGTAGTACAAGAGTAGATCTACCACGAGATCGAGAGGCTAAACCCTAGAAGCTAGCCTATG
The DNA here is from genome assembly GCA_021605205.1 of Aegilops longissima. Lineage (NCBI taxonomy): Eukaryota > Viridiplantae > Streptophyta > Magnoliopsida > Poales > Poaceae > Aegilops > Aegilops longissima. The sequence goes on along the minus strand of CM038682.1, from coordinate 266,445,787 downwards.
GTATGATTGTCGTCAGATTACGGACTAAAACCCTCTGGTTTATATAGACACCGGAGAGGGTTAGGGTTACATAGAGTCGGTTACAAATGGGAGGAGATCTACATATCCGTATCGCCAAGCTTGCCTTCCATGCCAAGGAAAGTCCCATCCGGACACGGGACAAAGTCTTCAATCTTGTATCTTCATAGTCCAGGAGTCCGGCCAAAGGTTATAGTCCGGCCATCCGGACACCCCCTAATCCAGGACTCCCTCACCCATCATAAGTGACTGATGCAGGATACACAAGAAGAGTAGTTTCATGTAAGAACATGGTGTGATAGACAGATATAGTATGTACCAAAAACAGGAAAGCGTGTCATATTCACATGTATCATGTGTAAGTTAAGCAGATGCAGTTTACACTAATTAGGAGCAATACGAGCTAGACACCATATGCAACATGCAACCATATATCACACTGCCAAGTTAGAGCAAGCACCTTGGATGGTGGAGTAGGGGAGCGGAGACTTGGACCTTGTAATGCACTAGCACTACAAGGAGAATCGCACAGATGTCCGTTTACGTTGTTGCAGAGGACCACCATCATCGCCTTCCTTACTTTTTTCCTTCCTCTTTCTTGATTTTGCCTTGTCAAGTCAAACCCACAAGAAAAGGAATAAAATTTGCTCTTGAACTCATTGATGCATGATCTTGTGAACACTACTTTCATGTAAGGCAGCCGCATGATAGGAGGATGGAATATCTATGAAAAACAGGACGGCGTGACATATTGACATGTATGATGTATAAAGTGTAAACTAAGAACAAGGTGCTTGAACTTGTTAGAATCGATGCAAGCTAGAAACCATATGAAAGATGAAACCAATATCACTCGCTAAATTAAAAGGGTGCCCTAACAAATGTATTTGACCAAATTAGAAGCAATACATGGCAATAGGCTAGAAATAATATGCAATATGCAACTAATAAAGGTGACTCATCCTAAGTGATTGATGCAGGATCTGTAAGAGAGGTAGTTTCATGTAAGAACAAGGTTAACACATAGATGTAGTGTGTACCAAAAATAGGAAGGCATGTCATATTCACAGGTATAGTGTGAAAACTAAGCAGATGCAATTTACCCTAATTAGAAGCATTACAAGCTAGACATCAGATGCAACATGCAACCACATATCACATCGCTGGTTAGAGCAAGCACTGTGATGGTGGTGTAGGGGAAGTGCGTCTTCAGGTACAGAGCTACGTTCAATATCTTCATTAGGCTTGCTATTTCTTGAGAATCATGTGGAGAGGATGAAATTACATTCTTTATAAGAGTATTGTGTCTCATATTAACCCACGCGCATGGATCTGTCTCATCATAAGTTTATAGACGCAGGATACACAAGAACGATGAGTTTGATGTAAGAACATGGCGTGATAGGCAGATGTAGTATGTACCAAAAACAGGAAGGCGTGTCATATTCACATGTATAATGTATAAGCTAAGGAGATGCAATTTAACAAATTAGGAGCATTGATGAGGGATACAAAAGAAAAGTAGTTTGATGTAAGAACATGGTTAATAGAAAGACGTACTATGTACCAAAAACAGGAAGGCATGTCATATTCACAGGTATAATGTGTTAACTAAGCAGATGCAACTTACCCTAATTAGAAGCATTACAAGGTAGACACCGTATGCAACATGCAACCACATATCACACTGCCAAGTAAGAGCAAGCACCTGAGATGGTGGTCTGGGGGAATGATACGTCTCCAACGTATCTATAATTTTTGATTACTCCATGCTATATTATCTACTGTTTTGGGAAATATTGGGCTTTATTATCCACTTTTATATTATTTTTGGGACTAACCTATTAACCGGAGGCCCAGCCCAGATTTGCTGTTTTATGCCTATTTCAGTGTTTCAAGGAAAAGGAATATCAGATGGAGTCAAAACGGAACGAAATCAACTAGAGAAGTTATTTTTGGAAGGAAAGCCACCGGATAGACTTGGACTCTCGTCGGGAAGATACGGAGCTGGCCACGAGGGTGGGGCGCCCACCCCTATGGTGCCCCCCGCCTTGTGGGGCCCCAAGCTCCACCGACGCACTTTGCACCCATATATACCCACGTATCGTAAAACTTCCGAACAGAAGATAGATCGGGAGTTCGCTGCCGCAAGCCTCTGAGCCACCAAAACCTCTCGGGACCTGTTCCGTTAGGCACCGGAGGGGGGAACCCTCACCGATGGCCATCTTCATCATCCTGGCGCTCTCCATGACGAGGAGGCAGTAGTTCACCCTCGGGGCTGAGGGTATGTACCAGTAGCTATGTGTTTGATCTCTCTCTCTCTCTCGTGTTCTTGATTTGGCACGATCTTGATGTATCGCGAGCTTTGCTATTATAGTTGGATCTTATGTTTCTTCTCCCCATCTACTCTCTTGTAATTAATTGAGTTTTCCCCTTGAAGTAATCTTATCGGATTGAGTCTTTAAAGATTTGAGAACACTTGATGTATGTCTTGCCGTGCGTATCTGTGGTGACAATGGGATATCACGTGATTCTCTTGATGTATGTTTTGGTGATGAACTTGCGGGTTCCGCCCATGAACCTATGCATAGGGGTTGGCACACGTTTTCGTCGTGATTCTCCGGTAGAAACTTTGGGGCACTCTTTGAGGTTCTATGTGTTGGTTTGAATAGATGAATTGAGATTGTGTGATGCATATCGTATAATTATACCCACGGATACTTGAGGTGACATTAGAGTATCTAGGTGACATTAGGGTTTTGGTTGATTTGTGTCTTAAGGTGTTATTCTAGTACAAACTCTAGGGTTGTTTGTGACACTTATAGGAATAGCCCAATGGATTGATTGGAAAGAATAACTTTGAGGTGGTTTCATGCCATACCATAGTCTCTTCATTTGTTCTCCGCTATTAGTGACTTTGGAGTGACTCTTTGTTGCATGTTGAGGGATAGTTATGTGATCCAATTATGTTATTATTGTTGAGAGAACTTGCACTAGTGAAAGTATGAACCCTAGGCCTTGTTTCCTAGCATTGCAATACCGTTTACGCTCACTTTTATCATTAGTTACCTTGCTGTTTTTATATTTTCATATTGCAAAAACCTATATCTACCATCCATATTGCACTTGTATCACCATCTCTTCGCCGAACTAGTGCACCTATACAATTTACCATTGTATTGGGTGTGTTGGGGACACAAGAGACTCTTCGTTATTTGGTTGCAGGGTTGCTTGAGAGAGACCATCTTCATCCTACGCCTCCCACGGATTGATAAACCTTAGGTCATCCACTTGAGGGAAATTTGCTACTATCCTACAAACCTGTGCACTTGCAGGCCCAACAATGTCTACAAGGATAAGGTTGCGTAGTAGACATCAGGGAATTGCGGTGATCAACCAGAGAGCTACGTCGAATATCTTCATTTATCCTTGCTGTTTCTTGAGAATCATGTGGGGAGGATGACACTGCACTCTTTAAACGAGTAGGGCGTCTCACAGTAAGCAACTCGGGTGACTGTCTCATCATAAGTGATTGACGGGGGATACAAAAGAGCATTAGTTTGATGTACGAACATGGTTAATAGACATATGCAGTATGTATCAAAAACAGGAAGGCATGTCATTATCAAAGGTATAATGTGTAAAGTAAGCTGATGCAATTTAACCAAATTGGAAGCAAAACAAGCTAGACACCATATGCAACATGCAACCACATTTGACAGCGAAGTTAAAGCAAGCACCAGGATGGTTGTGTGTGGCAATTGAGATCATCAAGCTGCAGAGCTACGCTTACTATCTCCAATCTCGACATTGCATCCATTAGAGTCTGAAACGCTTAGTGCTTATCTTGAATTACACCGAGTGACTTGTCTTTTCTTTTTCGCATTCATCAACTTTGCGTAGTCTGAAATACCCATGCATAAAAAAACAATAGTGTGAGTATGGGTGAAGTGTGTGCACAATTAGTACAGTGTAAAGGTAGCAAATAGCAGGTCGGTGAGAGATAAATGATGAGAGACATATGATAGCTCTACAACATGCATGGCACACTAAATTACTACAAGATTCTATGAAAATAATAGTTGACTGAAAGCAAATAGGTCAGTCCATTTTTTCTGCACCGTCTGATGTACAAAGAACGGGCAGATCGCCTTCATCTACCTCAAGCCAGTCAGTGTTGACGATCTTCCTCGAAACGCCAGCGACCACCAGCCCAGTATTCTGCCCCTGCCTGCGCCCTCCCCTCGACCTCATCGCACCGCCGTGCTTGGCACTGCCCCCCGGCCATCCATTCAAGCCCCGCCGACCTCCAGATCGGGCGCAAGCAGCTCCTGCGCCCCACACCCCTATGATAGACACCGATGCGCCGCTTCCCCGGGGAACAGGCGGACTAGGTGCTCCGCGCGCCTAAGCGGGTGCTGCTTCTTTAATTGCGGTTCGTGACCTGAATTGAAATCCAAAGTGGCTCTCGACCTCTAGCAAAGGTGAAATAGTAAAAGGGAGGAAACCTTGTGCATTTAGTATCACGAAGAAGATGCAATAAGAAACGCCCAACTAGTTTCTTTCGTGGGATGAATACGGTGTGAGCGGAGACATAAGATTTGCACGAATAAGGGAAGAGGAGTACCTCTTTCTGCTGGCAGTGATGTGTCCTCCTTCTGTTTTTCCAACGATCTTCTTGTAGTTCGCCGGAAACGAGAAGATGTGAACATCGGGCCGATAGGCTACACGGGCTAGAGTCAGGACAGTAATTTCCTACCACCAAAACATTAGTCTCGCGCGGTTTCAGGTGACTAGAGGCCTATTTGGTGCTTCGTTCAATATTTGGGAGCAGAAGCATTAACGTTTTCGGTTCTCTTGAATTGAACTTTCAGGATTTGTCAAACTTCACAAATCTTTACTCTTGAAAATCCTAAAGCTATGATTATTTTGGAATGGAGGGGGTACATTTGAATATACGTTGTACACGAGTATATATTAAAAAAATATGCAACTTACCTCAGTTCATGCATGGTTCCAGATATAATCTCCTTGGTTGCAAAAAAAAGTTAGATATGCGTATGAATATATATATAGCATGTTCAAACTCACAACAAAGATTGATGCCCCCTTTTACATCTGATTTACAAATGCCATTATCTCGGGTTCAAATAGATGAATGCACTTCCTTTGAATTCGTATCTTCGAAACCCCCTTTATGTTGAATTCGACATGTATTCTATTTCGTAGCTAGCAATTTGGAATGTATCCATGCAAATGACAAATGTATAAAGTGCTTCACACTAACAACATGGAGTGCACTAATTAATGTTTATATATGAATTGCAAAAGCATCCATTGCCTGTATTTCAAAACGCTCTCACTCTATGGATCGATAATATGAAATAAACACATGCACATTGTTGGGGATATTACCGCTAAGGGTAAACCGGCCAGGACAGGCCAGGTTAACTTCATCAGTAGTTGAACATATTAAAGCCCAAGTAGGCAGTAGAGGGCTTATGGCCCATAGCCAGTTCATACCTCTAGTTGTAAACCGGCATCAGCATGTAACTTGTATTGTAAGTTAGGAATAGTAGAGACCGAGCCGGATACATCTATGAACCGGCGTCGGGACTCTGTAAGCCGAGGGGCGTCACCCATTATATAAGGGGACGACCCGGCGGTGGTTTGGAGACAGACAACCACAACTCGAGGCTTAGGCGAAGCTTGTTTGCTCCCTAGTCATCGAAACCCCATCAATTCCATCACAACTAGACATAGGCTTTGTCAAGGATCCTTGGATTACAGTCTTTGAGGCTTTCCAATCACAGAACTTAACACAGTTGTTTCACTTACCTTTATCTGCACAAGCTTATCAGGAGTGTCTGACTGTGCAAAATTTGATGGCCCATTGTAATAGGGAAGTGGAAGCAAAGGACATTTTGTTCTGGCAGGGATCTAGCCAGCCTTTTAAGCCCAAACGGTTCTATTCCTTCTTGCACTCCCACATGTCTTTCAACCCTCTCCTTTTGTGGATTTGGAGATCTTCCTGCACAATGAAAATCAAGGTGTTTGCTTGGATGCTAATCATGGATAGACTAAATACCAAAGACATGGTTGAAAGAAGGCACTAGCATTTGGAGGATGGAGTGAATTGTGTTCTCTGTCCTTTGGTGACACGTGAGACCAGAAACCATCTATTCTTTGAATGTAATTTCAATGTTAGAATATGGAATTACCTTCAAATTTCATGGCCACCTGGAGAGGATATGTCCACAATTGTCATGCAAGCAAAGCAAGATTTTGCTAAACCTTTCTTTACTGAGGTTGTCTTTGTTGCCTGCTGGAATATTTGGATAATGAGAAATGCTAGAGTTTTCAGGCATGAGAGACCAAGCTTTAATAGATGGAGAAGTGCCTTCATCCATGATATTTCACTCATGCAGCATAGAGTCAAGCAAAGATACAAGGAGGAGCTGATTAGATGGATTTCTTTCTTGCCTCCTTGAGGTTTTTTTATCTAGTATCTTAGTGTAGTTTTTATTTCTATTTTTGTTTAGACTAGATTACCTCTTGTAATCTATGTACTTTCATGTACTCTTTATTAATAAATTCTTAATGCTGTGGGGGGTTTTCCCTACAGTCACCAGTCAAAAAAAAACTAGACGTAGGCTTTTACCTTCATCAAAGGGGCCGAACTAGTATAAATTCTCGTGTCCTTGTGTCCGCTTTAACCCCTTCAAGTTAACCCGTAGCGATGGCTCCACGACTAAGTCCTTTCACGAGGACACCTGCCGTGACAAACCACGACAGTTGGCGCCCACCGTGGGGCTATCACACGATGGTTTGACGTTCTTGGAGGGCAGGTTCGAAGGACTCAAGGGCTATGCTGTGGGCCGGATGAGCAAGAGTCGTCGCGGCAAGCTCTACAACGACGATGCAGGATGGGGCCCCGAGGCCGGCTCAATTGAGTACGGGTACCGGGTCCCCTTTGGTGGCATGCACGTCTTCATCGGCAAGATCGGTGAACCGGGTCCTGAGCTGGACATCTGCACCGACCTCATCGAGACGGCTCGGCGTGCGAGATCCGCCCAGGTTAAACTGGCCGTGAAGCGTGCCTTCGTGGGGGTCATCCACGGAGGGGACTACGAGGATGAATCGGGATATGGTAGTGAGACTGTTGTCTATTCCGGCGACGAGTCCTTGACCGGAGAAACCGAATCATTGTATCAATTGCAAGATGGCAGGATAGTGGGCTGTTCCGATGGCGACAGTATTCCAGACCCCTCCGATCTGCCTAACCGGGTTGGAATATTCATGGCCGGTACACAGGCGGCGATCCACACTTCGACCGCGGCGGCAATGTTCTCCGGATCTTCAGCGGTGGCGGCGGCCGGGGCAGGAGGTCCTGTGCGCCCGCCGGCTCAAGTCTTCTCCGATCTGTTTGATGCGCTAGCTGTGCTTATGGCGGAAGCTAACCCGGCGGATCGGGATGCCCACAACGCGGAAATTGCAAAAGTGAGGGAGCAGATCAATCAGGCCAAAGCCGACCTGGCAGCTGAAACGATAGGATGGCCGCAGAGCGGGCCGCTTTAGATGCCCAGGCCTACAAGCTTATGCTGGATCAGAACGCGTCGCATGAGGTCCTGAAGCGGAAGCACCGGTCCCGCTTGCCTTCAGTTTTCGATGCCAGAAATCTCTTTCACACCCCAGGGGCAGGAACCAGTAATCCGTCGGTGGTAAACCGGGCGGAGGCGCCTGGGCCAGGCGCGCCGGTCCAACCTCGTTTAACGGAACCTCCTTGGCAGAACAATAACGTACCTCAGCCGGTCCAGACACCTCCGGGTCATTATTCCAACACTATGGACAATCTTGTCGCTGCCACTTCATGATGGGAGGCCATCCCGATCGAAGGTGATTCTCCGCAGGCGGTGGAGACACGCCGGGTCAAGGAGCTCCTTCGGACCGCTTTGATCCAACAGGAAGCATACTCATACAGCCGTGACCGGATTCATTCCACCCCTCGTCCAAGCCGGAGCTACAGCAGGCGTGTGGATGAACCGGCCGTATCAAGCAATGCACGGAACCGTGAAGCGGCCCGTGGCAATAACCCGGCGGGCGGTATTCGTGACGCTCAGGAAGTGGTAGACCGGGCCCGAGCACGCAGGGAGGCTGAGTTAGCAGCACAAAACGAGGCGCGTCAGCTTACGCCGGTTCGTCCCACCACCTCAGTCGAGCCAGGGGTCACTTCTAGTTCCTTGGGGGTGCCCTGTCTAATCCCCGCTTTACGCAATGTGCGCTTGCCCAAAGATTTCAAGGGTCCGTGCAAAGTGCCAAACTATACTGCCGATTTGGCTCCAGAAGCATGGATAGAGAGTTATGAGATGGCCATGGAGATGTTGGATGTGGATGAGGCCGCGTGTGCAAAGTACTTCACCATGATGCTTGAAGGGACGACCCGTACTTGGTTAAAGAGCTTGCCGCCCAATTCTATCAGCTCATGGGCCCAGTTGCGAGCCCGGTTTGTCCAGAATTTCAAGGACACCTATAAGCATCCCATGTCAATAGTGGACTTAGCGGCCTGTGTCCAGGAGGAAGGAGAGTCGACAACTCATTGGGTGCGCTGTGTCTCGGAAATTTTTGCACTCGTCAGACCGTATCAACGCTGATTCTGCGATCATAACCCTGGAAGTCAATTGCTGGTTTAAACCCCTGATGTTAAAATTGGGGCGAATGAAGCGCCACTGTAATGACATGGGGACCCTCATGGGTGCTTTAGTGAAGTATGCTGATTCTGATAGTACCAAGGATCCCGAGTCTGATGATGACAAGGCAGGGAAGGGAAAAAAGAATAGCAACTCCAAGGGGCAGCAACACAACACGGCAGGTCATGGGAACGGAGGCAAACGTAAGGCGGATGGCAGCGTAGACTTTGTGGCTAATACTACCGCGCAGGACAAGGGTCAGCGACGCAAGGGTAAAGCGGCGAATCGCAGTGGAGCTCCGAATCCTAACCCGGATCGCCTAAACTATTTGTTGAACCAGCCCTGCCCAAAGCACGGGACGAAGGAGATACCGGCCAACCACCTTTGGAAGGACTGTTACATTATGCAGGAGTTCAAAAATTCTAATGCTTTCCGTTATGATCATGGATCAGGTGGTGGCTCAGGATCCGGTTTCCATGGGTCGGGTCACGATGGAGGAGCTTCCGGTTCAGGCTTCAATGGCAATCAGGGTGGACATAACAACCAGAATAATCAGAATAACCAAGGTGGTTACAGCCAGCAGCAGCAGCAGTCGGGTTATCAGAGCCATCCAAAGCAGTTGAATAGTGGGCAATATCATGTCTTCACAACTAGCTTGGATAAGCGAGACCGGAAACTCCATAAGCGAGCGGTGAATTCTGTTGAACCGGCCGTACCATGTTATTTACGCTAGTCGGAACAACCAATCGTAAGGAGCAGGGAGGATCACTCTCTCCGGGTTGACAATCCGGGTCAGCTAGCATTGGTGGTAGCCCCTCAGGTGGGGGGTTATAAATTCACCAAGGTACTCATGGATGGAGGAAGCAGTATTAACATCCTATACTATGAGACCTTCCGCCGTATGGGACTGACAGATAAAAATCTTAAACCGTCTAATACGGTGTTCCATGGTGTGGTACCGGCAAGTCAGCGATCCTGTTGGCAAGATAGCTCGAAGTGGCCTTTGGAGCGATCATGACTCCGGTCGAGACAACGACTTTTGAAGTGGTGAAGATCCGGAGCCCGTATCACGCCCTATTTGGGCGGCCGGCTTATGCCAAATTCATGGGACGTCCTTGTTATATCTATTTACAGCTCAAGATGCGGGTCACAAGGGAACGATAATGGTTGGCAGCCGCAAGATTGCTTTGGAATGTGAGGAAGGTGATGCGGCCTACGCAGAGTCGGTTTGTGCCATGGAAGAGTTGAAATACTACAAGGACAATGTTGATCCGGCGGACATGACCCCGTTGAAGAAGCCAACTACAGAGCATGATCCGGATTTAAAGTTCAAATTGGCGGCTGAGACTAAACTTGTTGACTTCGTGCCTGGCGATTCGTCCAAGCAGTTCACTATCAGTGCCAACTTGGACCCGAAATAGGAAAGCGCGCTCATCGAGTTCATCCGTGAGAATCGGGACATTTTTGCATGGAAGCCTTCTGACATGCCAGGTGTACCGAGGGAACTCGCTGAGCACACTCTTAATGTTGATCCTAAGTACAAACCGGTGAAGTAGTTTCTCCGCCGGTTTAATGAAGAAAGGCGCAAAGCTATTGGAGAGGAGGTGGCCAGGCTCTTAGCTGCTGGTTTTATTGTTGAAGTCTTCCATCCGGAATGGCTTGCCAATCCGGTGCTGGTTCTTAAGAAAAACGGCACTTGGCGCATGTGTGTGGATTACACAGACCTTAACAAAGCTTGTCCAGCAGATCCTTTTGCCCTCCCCCGCATTGATCAGATTATCGATGCTACCGCGGGATGTGAGCGTTTGAGTTTTATGGATGCATATTCTGGTTATCATCAGATCAAGATGGCAGTTAAAGACCAAGAGAAGATGGCATTCATAACTCCCTTTGGAGCCTTCTGCTATGTATCTATGCCTTTTGGGCTCAAGAGAGCCCAAGCAACTTATCAACGATGTGTACAGAATTGCCTTCATAAACAGATCGGCCGTAATGTGCACGCCTATGTGGATGATATTGTGGTCAAGTCAAGGGAGAAGGAGATGCTGATTGACGATTTGAAAGAAACCTTTGATAACCTACGGACTTACAAGATGATGCTCAACCCGGCCAAATGCGTTTTTGGTGTACCGGCAGGCAAGTTATTAGCTTTTCTTGTGTCCAACAGGGGAATTGAAGCTAATCCGAAGAAGATTACATCTATTACCTCCCTGGCTAAACCGAAGTGTATCAACGACGTTCAACGCTTGGCAGGACGGATTGCCGCGCTGAGCCGGTTTATCCGCCGCCTCGGTGAGAAGGCGATCCCCTTATACCGATGTCAAGAAGACGGATCAATTAAATGCGAGTTCGCTGCTGATGAGGCATTTGAGGATTTAAAGCGGCAGTTAGCCAATCCGCCCGTTCTTGCAGCTCCGATTGACAAGGAACCATTACTACTATATGTAGCGGCTAATGCTCGCGCAGTCAGCGTGGCTATTGTGGTGGAGCGCAAAGAGGCGGGCAAGGAGTATCCGGTTCAGCTTTCGGTTTATTATATCAGCGAGGTGCTTATTGAGTCCAAGCAAAGGTACCCGCATTGGCAGAAACTGGTGTATGGAGTTTTTATGGCAAGCCGGAAGCTTAAACAATACTTCCACGGACATCCTATCACAGTGGTCAGCTCTGCTCCTTTGGGAGATATAATTGTAATGTGGAGGCGATCGGTCGGATTGCCAAGTGGGCTATAGAGCTTGGGCCGCACTGTTTGAAATACGTACCTCGGACGGCGGTCAAATCTCAAGCACTTGTTGATTTCATCAATGATTGGACGGAGCTACAAGCACCTGAAGAGAAGCCGGATCACACTTATTGGACTATTCATTTTGATGGGTCTAGGCAATTGGAGGGCTCGGGGCTGGAGTCGTGTTAACTTCCCCACGAGGTGATAAGTTCTGTTACGTTCTCCGCTTAATGTTCCCTTGTACTAACAGTGCAGCTGAGTATGAAGCTTTACTCCATGGTCTCCGGATGGCTAAGGAGATGAATCTCAGCCGAGTTAAATGCTTCGGTGACTCGGACCTAGTGGCTCAACAAGTATCTGGCACTTGGGATTCTAAGGATCCGCTCATGGGAGCCTATTGTCGTGAGGTGGATATTGTTGCAGGTCACTTTAAGGGTTATCAGGTGGATCATGTGGACAGACGGAAGAACGAAGCGGCGGACGCTTTAAGCCGGCTGGGCTCTCAGCGTAAACCGTCCCTCCTAACGTCTTTTTAGATGTTCTGCATAACCCGTCTATCAAGCTCCCTGGTGAAGAGGATTTGGCTATTCCTGATCCGGAGGCTCAGTTGGTGGCAGCCCTGCATGTCATACCGGATTGGACAATTCCTTATATTGTGTACATGAACCGGGGCGAGTTACCAGAGGATGAGACTCTGGCTAGGCAGATAGTCCGGCGATCCAAGTCCATGACCTTTATCAATGGCGAGTTGCATCATTGCAGCGTATCAGGAGCGTTTCAACGCTGTGTGTCCCCTGAGGAAGGCTGTGAAATTTTGTGGGAAATCCACGAAGGGGATTGTGGTCACCACGCCGGTTCAAAGTCTCTGGTGGCTAAGGCGTTTCGTCATGGTTTCTATTGGTTGACTGCTCATGCTGATGCGGAGGACCTAGTTAGACGATGTGATGGTTGTCAGAAATTCTCAAGGCGCACTCATATGCCGGCTCAAGAATTGAGGATGATTCCAATTACTTGGCCGTTTGCGACTTGGGGGCTGGATATGGTCGGACCTTTCAAAAGGTCCAAGGATAAGAAGACCCACCTTTTGGTGGCGGTGGACAAGTTTACAAAGTGGGTTGAAGCGGAGCCCGTTAGCAAGTGTGATGCAGCCATGGCGGTTCAATTTATTAAAAAGGTGATTTTCCGGTTTGGCTTTCCACACAGTATCATTACTGATAATGGTACCAACTTGTCCAAGGGTGCTATGAAGGAGTTTTTTGAGCATGAGCACATCCGGCTTGATGTATCATCAGTAGCTCACCCACAGTCCAATGGCCAAGCAGAGAGGGCTAACCAAGAGATCTTACGAGGCATCAAGCCCCGGCTTATGGTTCCTTTACAACGAACGTCGAGATGTTGTGTTGAGGAGTTACCATCTGTGTTATGGAGCATCAACACCACGCCCAACAGGTCGACAGGATACACGCCATTCTTCATGGTCTATGGAGCGGAGGCGGTCCTCCCTAGTGATATCCGTCATGATTCGCCTCGTGTAGCGGCGTATGTTGAAGCGGACAACGAGGAAGCGCGGCAAAACACTTTGGACCTGTTGGACGAAGAGCGTGACATCGCCGCTGCCCGTTCGGCGATTTACCAGCATGATCTTCGTCGATATCACAGTCGCCGAGTTAGAACCAGAACCTTTCAAGAAGGAGATTTGGTGCTTCGACTCATCCAAGACCAGGCTGATATGCACAAGTTATCCCCACCTTGGGAGGGACCTTTCGTGGTCAGCAACAATCTACACAACGGGTCATACTATCTGATCGACATTCGAGAGCATAAAGACTCACGCACGTTAGGGGAGGAGACCAACAGGCCCTGGAACATAGCTCATCTTCGGCCTTACTATACTTGAGCTATAGGCTCTCCTCATGTACATATTATGACAATGTATATATTATGATCAATACAATAAACCGGAGCCTTAGCTAAAGCGGGGTCTCTATTATTTTTATATCATGCGTGGTTACATGGAGTTTCTTTTTCTTAAAGCGACCTCCGGTTTACCCCTTGAGTTAGCTTTTTCAAGCAAGTTTTGTATCATGTCTCTAGGGGGCTTGGTCGTATCCGAACCAAGGCAACACCTTTAGACCGGCGAAAGCCACAAGATCACTTGGAGACTTGGTCATGTCTGAACCAGTCACGCCTCTTGATCGGCCTAAGGCCACATAATCACTTGGGGGCTTTGGTCGAACCCGAACCATCGCTACACCTCTTGATCGGCATAATGCCACTGCATCATTTGGGGACCTGGCTGACTTGAACCATAGCTACACTTATTGGGGGCTTGGTCGTGTCCGACCATGGTTATGCCACTTGATCGGTTTAAACAAACCTCTTTTTGCAAATAACTCTATTTGTTTTTACTTGAGACATATTTCTCTTGTTTGCATATTTCTGTCGTTGTGTTTTTATACCAACAATTGTTATGCTGGTTTGACTGTCAGCTGACGGAACACGGTCTATTTTTAATCCGGAGACACTTTGCCCGGTTTGATTTTCTGTTAACATCCTATTCTGGAGTAACACCGGTGTTCTCTGTAAACCGGAACGGTTACTTGGTAACCCGACCTTATATTCACAGGAGCTGTTCTCCTCCAGCAGAGTGGTTTTCTTAAACACTCCGGTTTATGATTGGCACAGCCAACTTCATGGCCTACGATGGCAGGTATCATATATTGTTATATTAGATCATATGTTTAAATCTCAGAGATTATCTTTGATTTCATATACATCGATATTATGACCCGCCTGGTGGTACAGCCACAGCGGCGTTTTAAGATTTTTTCTGCAGGTAACAGTTTATCATTGATGATTCAATGGAAGCATAAGTTGCAATAAGTATGCACGAAGGCATATCAACACCAAGTTAGGCAGCTAGTCTATTACACGGCAACATGGTGCCCAGATGAGATAATTGTTCTTCATCATAACATAACGGAAACAGCAAATATAAACCGGGTTCCAGTTTAAGCTTGGTCACCAGTTTGTCCTGATGGTTGCGGGTCATTCGTCGTTGCTTCAGCTTCTGCTCCTCGACCCAGCGGCTGGAAATCAACAGTTGTCCAGTCGGTTCCCATTAATGCTTGAAATACAGCTTCATCGTTGATCGGCAAGGATGGTTCAATGTCAGGAGCGTAAGTATGCTTACGAATGGGAAGGATAAGATTCTCCGCTTCAGGAACTGGTGCAGCCACTCGTTTATTTTGACCATCATATTGCGCTTGATAGTGGGACAAATTTGCCTCTTCAGCCAATTGACAAGCCAGAGGGCGCACTTCCCGGTTTATAGCTCGGAGGTCCTCTTCACTAAATTCTGTCCCGTCCTCCTTCACGCTTGGGAAGCCTTGGGCTGCTTCAACAGGACAAAATCTGGAACCCACGCTTTTGCCCGGATTAAGGCGTTTATAGCGCCGGTTCTAGCAGCAGATTTCTTTAATTCTTCAATCCGGGCAGGAAGCATTGACAACCTCTTGATGGTATCCTGAATCAAGGTCGTGGTCGGGTTGTTGTGAGAAGCGAGGCTGATGATCCGCGCGCTACCAGATCTGAGCTTGTTCTATCAATGTGTAGGCGGCTTTCAGTTTCTTCCGCACGTCTGATCCCAAGTGGCCAATACGTGTCCCTGAATCATTCAAAGGGTCGGTAAACCGGCTACAATATGAGAAGGCATCGTTACTGCAGAAAATAAAAATGCTTACCAAAGACGGCAGCGGTCATAGCATGCACTTGCCGCTTTACGCTGGTCAGCTCATCTACCACCGGTTTGAGTGCCGCTTTAGCCTTCTCTGCCCTTTGAAGTAAAGCGGTCTTTTCAGTGGCCCAATCTGCCCGTTCCTTGTTGAAATGCTCTTTAAGCTTTTCCATGACGCTTAAAGCGCTGGTTAATTCGTCTTTTGCTTTCGAGGTTTCAGTCTGTTGAGATTTTAGGTTTTCTTGAAGATCAGCAACTTGGCTTTCTTTCTTGCTCAGATCACCCTGCATACAGGTCATCATTTGATTAAAGATTATGATGCAGAATTGAAGTACCAACCACATAACAAGTTATGCCCTCGGTACTTGGGGGCTAATGCATATTTACTTTTTATCCTACAAATTTCATAAAAGTCCCAAGATCAATACAAGTATTCAGCTTGGCACTTGGGGGCTAATGTGTATTTGCTCTATCCTCTAGTGACACTGGAATTCTTACGGTACAAAGTCCCGGTTTAGCTTGCTTACGTTAAACCGGCCCTTGGGGGCTACAGTCTCAAAGAAAAGATGTACTAAAAAGGTTCAAGTTGAAAAGTCCCGGTTTAAGTTCCTATCTTAAAAACCGTCACTTGGAAGCTATTGGAGTTGATAGATTGAAGTACATAAGGAGAGTCATATGGAATTTACCTCATATTTATCCTTCATCATTTTTATCAAACCGGCTTCGCAATCACGGCTGGTATAAAGCCGATTCAGGTAGCCAGAATAAAGTTCTTGGGGGTCCAGAGTGGCAAAAGTAGCTAAGTCAGTGTTCCATTTGCCTTTACCAAAGGCCGCAAACTCATCCTTCGCGGTGTGCTTGGACAAAGAGACAGGATTGCCCAGGTCAGTATGACCAAAGCCAGTAATAATGACATCATCATCCTTGGCTTCGCCGGTTCGCATTGGGTTCGCCGGATTGTCAGTATGTTTGGAGGGGCTTGCTGTCTTATCTGTTTGGACAGGGCTCGTGGGCTGATTAACAGGACCTGAAGCATCAGCATGCGCCTTTTCAGCAGCAACATCATGGTCTTGCGGTGGTGGATCATTCATCACATCGTCGCGGATAGGTTCTTCCGGATCTATTGTTCTGGCCGGTTCAGGAGCGTTATCTTCTTCCGCCGCTTTGTCCAGACGAGCTTTTTCGTTGGGTTTAGGCTTGGTCCTGAAAGAGAAAAGATAGATGAATCCAGTAAATATGGAAAGTACTATATCAAGCAGAATTATTAGTAAAATGGCTCACCCCAAGCACAATCTTGAATGGTGGGAGCTGGGTGGCTGAAGACTCGCCGGAAGAAGAATAAGAAGTGCCCTGATAATCGGAGTCAGAGGGATTAAGAGGTTGACGGATACAACCCGCTTTAGGGTAAGCATTGATGAAACAATTAGAGACCTCTGAACGGCGTTTCCGACCCGGACTGTTCGGCAAACCGGCGGAGGTAACTACGACTGACCGCAAGCCGGGTGGTGCGGCGAAGCCAGGTTGTTGTGTCTTCATAAGAAAGTTTCGGTCCAAGTAAGCAAGAGGATGAGATAATTTAAGTTTCCGGTTTGCCCGACGGATTTTTAGTGAAGGAAAAGGATTTGAATCGGAAGAAAGAGTGATTACCTCTATAGTGTCAGCATGACTAACCTCAGCTTCATCCTGACAATAATCATTGTCAATAAGGCGTGAGAAAAGTAAACCAAGTGAGTCAAATTCTACCTCAAGGTCCGGGTTACCCACATCATCATCAGCTGGTGGATCGGAGGTGGCAGTGGTTCTCTTTCGATGGGCCGGTTTCTTCACAACTCTGGACTTGGGCCGGATCGTCTTCTCTGGTTTCTCCTGAGGAGTCTTTTTGCTCCAAAATGGATCATCAGCCTGTTTGAAAGATGTTAAAGTTAACAGAGGGTATTTAAAGCATGGCCAGATTTCATAAAGGTATATGATATGAGGCTTACAGCTGGCGGTTTGTTCTTGGCAGAAAAAGGAACCAGGCCGGTTTGAGCGCAGGCAGTCTCAGGTTCATTCAACATCTTCTTAACAGCCTCAGTGACTTCATCATCTAACAGCTGGACTTCAATGTGCCGTAGAGGGTCTTTTAAGTCTTCTGTTTATTCGCACATCAAACCGGAGCACCGGCTTAAGGGTAGTATGCTCCAAGCTATCCAGCAGCGGGCAAGGTCAACTTCGGTCAACCCATTAGCCATGAAGGCCCGGAGCTTGGATAATTGAGGAGCATATTTGCTTCTCTCCCTCATGATCGATCTTTGAGGAAGGGATGTGTATTGCTTAACCGTTCCGGACGGTAACCCGGCAAGGGATTTTCTCCATCAGGCGAAGTATCTTTGCAGTAGAACCATGTTGCATTCCATTCTTTGGGATGGCTGTGCAGTTTGGCGTGGGGATAAGTGACTTCATTTCTCTTTCGAATCGCCATGCCGCCTAGCTCTGTGTTGGGGCCGTCCGTAAATTCAGTGCGGCGGTTTAGATGGAAACAATCTCTGAATAGTTCAACTGAGGGCTCCTCTTGAAAGAACACCTCACAGAGCACTTGGAAGTGACAGATGTTGGTTACGGAGTTAGGGCCAATATCTTGTGGACGCAGTTGGAAGTTGGCCAAGACATCCCGATAAAACTTTGAACCGGGTGGACTGAAGCCCCGGGCCATATGGTCAGCAAAAACAACAACTTCTCCATCCTTGGGTTCCGGAGAACTTTCCGGGCCAGGGACCCTCCAGTGAATGACATCTTTTTTGCCCAAAGTGCCAATTTTGACTAAGTTCTCTAGCTGCGTCTCGGTCACTCGAGAAGGGACCCAGTTGCACTCATATACTTGCTTGGCCATGGTGCAATATGCAAAACATTAATACCGGTTCAAGAATATGTTGGAAGGATATATACTGATGCATTCATTTTTAAACCGGAAGAAGTTATCCATAAACCGGAGTTCTGCAAAGCGGCAGTACTTAGCTAAGATCCTGGTGGTTCATTAAGGGGACTAATGGTATATGCCGAGTCATCAATTTTTCTACAAAGCTAAACCGCCCGGTCTAAAAATGATGCAGAGTCAGAACTGCGGTGAAAACAGGTTTCATAGTGCTACTTAACAGTTTTGGATCTGGAGCATGTTCAGAGAAAGAAGTAAATATTCAAGATTTGAAAAGGAGCAGATGCTGAATCCATGAGCAAAGATACAGATAGATCTATGGCCCTGAGAGGCGTGAGGACAAACGGATGGTAAAAATTACCGCTACATAGAACAAAGATTTGCAGGTTTATCTGAAGACTGCTATATGAACAGGAAGCAACTCACGAACACTGAAGAACACAAGAACCCTAGAACAGATCTACAGGGGGAGGAAAGAAGACTTACCGGAGCTGAGGAAGAAAAGGAAGGTCGCCGCGGTGTTCTAGTACGCTCAGGTTGATGCAGCGGCCAAGGACGGTGCTGAAGTCGACGGCGGCGGCGAAGCTCTGAAGCAGGGCAGCGCAAGGAAGACGAAGAGGAAAGGACCGAAGGGGAAAAATAAATGACCATTCGGGCCTATTTATAAGGCAAAGGACATGTGTTAGGCACGAAAATCAAGGAGTTGTGGGCTTGGAAACGGAGCTGTCGCCTCAATTCTCGCAGATCTATTAAACAAAAGATAATGTGGACAACTTTATGACACGTGACGTCATGCCGGTTCACGACGATCAGAGAAGATGACATCACGGCGGTTCACCAGATTATACAAGATGCAGAAGATGAAGTTTTCTATTGGCTAAGGATTGACATGAACCTGTTCAAATCAATCTGGGGCCTAATGTTGGGGATATTACCGCTAAGGGTAAACCGGCCAGGACAGGCCGGGTTAACTTCATCAGTAGTTGAACATATTAAAGCCCAAGTAGGCAGTAGAGGACTTATGGCCCATAGCCGGTTCATACCTGTAGTTGTAAACCGGCATCAGCATGTAACTTGTATTGTAAGTTAGGAATAGTAGAGACCGAGCCGGATACATCTATGAACCGGCGTCGGGACTCTGTAAGCCGACGGGCGTCACCCATGTATATAAGGGGACGACCCGGCGGCGGTTTGGAGACAGACAACCACAACTTGAGGCTTAGGCGAAGCTTGTTTGCTCCCTAGTCATCGAAACCCCATCAATTCCATCACAACTAGACGTAGGCTTTTACCTTCATCGAAGGGGCCGAACTAGTATAAATTCTCATGTCCTTGGGTCCGCTTTAACCCCTTCAAGTTAACCCGTAGCGATGGCTCCACGACTAAGTCCTTTCACGAGGACATCTGCCATGACAAACCCACGACACACATGCTAGAATTCAATAGAGTATCGGTGTCTGATAGACCGATTTTCGTCCATACGCAATTTGCAAAATTCATGATCTTATCCAAAAATAATAATGTCGTTTATATTTTAATTTAATGCGTAGAACCTCCTTTTACACGTAGATGCACTATGCCTCACCCCGTTCTCACAGACGCGTTATATATCTCTCTATCTAACGCATAAGTGCACACACTTTATATGCATCGGCATTTCTCTTTCACACATGCTCACAATCTCTCTCAGGGTGTTAGGGTGTCTCACGCACATGCTCTCTCTCTCTCTCTCTCTCTCTCTCTCTCTCTCTCTCTCTCTCTCTCTCTCTTCGACTACTATGTACCACTCTTTTCACTAATCTCAGTTGGAAAACACTATTTCTCTCACATGCATATATACACATGCACGGTCTCTACTAGCCCTCTATCGCACATATATGTGCCTACGTGTCTCCATGACGCACATTATCTTTAGGCCTCTCTCGCACACATTGCCCCCCGACACACCTCTCTCTTAGTAGTTGGAAGATATGATTTCATCATATCATTAGGAAGGATATCTTTGGTTATTAGGCTGGATGGTAACACGAGGCAAAGTTTTACCCTAGTTCAGATCGGACCCTTGCAGTTGAAGAAAGAGCCTACCTCTGCATCTGTATATTAGTGATAGGGTGTGTACAAAGTACACATGAATACCATGCATTGTGCGTGTGTGTATACTATCGATTTAACTAGCCCCAAGCTTGTATAACATACTAAGGGCCTAGGGTTACAAATCATATATAGTCGGCTTATCACCAGTGGGGATAGAGTCCTCCGCGACTCTGGTAGCTTCGTGTTGTACGCCGAGTCCGCCACATGGGTCTTCGTATAACACGTCTCGGTCCAACCTATATGCTGCGCAGGATGGAACTGACCCATGAGTCTTCATGTTGACCCACCACAACTAGAAATGATGTGCCCACCACACCACACACGCAATCGGCCACTAAGCAAATAAGCATATACAATAGTACAACGGTATCTAGCTCACGATAAGTGTCAATATTTTGTTGATGACACTGACGGACTTTGCATTTGATGTGTGCTCCGTATTTTGTTGACGACACTTACGGTCATTGTATTTGAAGCGAAAGCACGATATGGTCACTGGACTTCAGAATAAGCTCATCACGGTCACCACATACATTTTGTCGTGCTAACCAACATGTTGTTGGATGGTTAGAGGACAGTGGTTTCTTGAGCCCACCAAGGTTAAAGTCCCGGTGCTCGCATTTATCTTGTGTTAATTTTAGTATTTTTCGGCGATGTATGTTCAGTGGGAGGAGACGTTCCACTCGACTACGAGGCACCTATGGTGACTTCGTAAAATCTCAAGATCATATATGCTGGCCCACTCTCTCGAAGGTGCTCAGAGGGGTAGGGTTCGCGTGTGTGCATTTATAGCGGTGAGTGCTTGCGCGTATATATGAGCCCTTGCGTATGTACCGTGTTAAACAAATACATGTCATGATTATACGGTCACGGCTCACCCGCATAACTCCGATTTTGTTGATGACACAATCAATTGACCAGTCAAACGCTCCACGCGGGCGCAACTAGTGCTGCACCATCAAGTAGCAGAACCATGGGGCCCACCACAGCCCGTATATGAAAAAAAAGAAATGGTAGTTTGAGTGCATGCTGTGTTAATAAAATAGGAGTACATTTTAGGGTGATCATACGGTCACCGCTCACTATACAGCTCCATAATTTGTTGATAACACGATCAATCGACTACCAAACGGTCCACATTCAGCAGCGCACATTACCATAGGGCCCACCCGTCAGCGTGTATATGAAGGACAGAAATGGTAATAAATTAGTGGTCGGTGGGTATTCGAAGTCGTGAGACCTCTGGTTGGCAGTCACCGGCGGTTGGGGGCGTTCATTGGGCGATGGGGTGGGGATCCCCAGAGAAAAAGCTCGGTGCAGGAGGGGGGGCTAGAGGGATGGCCGGTGCGGTGGCGGACCGGTGGTGGGGAGTGGTTTCGGGGAGGGCGGGCCGGACGGGGGCTGGTGGTTCGGCCGGTGGTGGCTGGCGGCTTAGCGGGGTGGAGTTTGATGATAAACTGGAGGCCCTTGATTTCGTATCCAATGGCTGGAAAATCTAATGACCAGAGATGAAAAAGTTAGTCGACTGACGTGTAGCCTCACCCCGCACGTACACATGTACGCACGCAAGACACGCACGCATGTAGGCGTGCAACACTGACACGTACACATAATGTACACACGCACGCATGCTGGCGTGCAACACTGACACATACACATGCACTCACGAACACACACACGTACGCATCCATGCATGCAACACTGAAACGTACCCTTGCACGCACGCAACACTCGCACACTTGCATGCACACAGCACACGACGCAAGACACACAGTCAACCTATACGTGCATGCACCCTTTGTTAAGGACATGGATTGTTACGGGTATTAATCAATCTTATCTGTGATAAGCAGAACATTGATGTTTGCAGCGGTTTTTATGAATCACAACGTATCAAACAAAGCTATCAAAGATAGTGGCTTATCTACATGAAAAGATGACATCACACTCAATGAACAATCATCGGTTTATGAAATGCCCGCTCGACCGCCTGGCCCACCAAAGGTTCCTCTCACAGCGCTGCCTACGTTGGGTCACTAACATGCAGGCCATGCACCCAAAGAGCCCACATGTCAGTGGAAGAATGGCGAGATGTCCTAGGTCAGAGTCGTGGGCGCCACTCGCGGCACGCCCGGCTGAACAGGCCTCCGTGCCGCATTCAAACGCCTCCATGAAACCCGCCCGTGTGGAAGCCGAGAAACCCACTCTGGACACATGTCCATTCATGACCGGGCCAGTGTTAAACGCAATGCTGGCCGAGCTCCTCCCGTCCGCCGTCTATTTAATCTCCTATTAAAACGAGGCCAAACGTCGGCCAAGAATCGAACACCTCCGCCGCTCCCCTATTTCCTCCACCATTTTGTCCACTCCTACAATGGCTTACGAAGAGTAGTTATTCCCCATCCAAGCCGGCTGGGTAGCCCGCCGGATACGAGCTATGCAGCTCGCTGATCCACCTCCCTCCCCTCGCCCGACGGAGCCAGTTGCCGCCCCAAGCTGGTGCGCGGTTCAGCAACTCGCCGCTCCAGGCCAGCTCGACGAGGAGCAGCGCACGGGCGTCGTTGCTGCCGTCCATGTCGCCGCCTCGTACCTAGTCTCCCGTTTCTGTGGCCGAGACTCCCATGCCGGCGGCCGCGCCATGCAAGCAACGACAGAAGCCGGGTGCGCGGAGAGCGACGAGTCGGTGGCCAGCGCCTCCGCGTCCGCCGCCATCATTGAGGAGAAGTAGAACACGGGAGGCCGCCGCCGCTTGGGTCCCATGAAGGCCACCGCGGAGGCGACGCCGGCGTACACAACAGGTGTCTTGCCGGATCCTTTTGTTGCGAGGACCTTCGTCGACCCTGCATGGGCTCCACGGAAGAGGGAATGTTAGGATGAACTCGAGCGGTGCCGCCATGGCGTAAGTAGTGGCCGGTGATGAACTCGAACCGTGCCGCCACCATCATCTTCGCACCATCCAATGATATCAGTTGGGCAGTGGGGAAGCGAGCCGTCCTTTGCGCTGAAGCATATACCTCCAGGGCTCCCGGCAGTCCGGTGATCGTGCTGCCGGACATGAGGAACACAAATCGATCGGCGGGCGACCATTTAGGCCAGGTATTATATACCTGTGCTAGCTGTCCAGAACTAGCACTGCGTAGTTCATTTGAATGTAATGAAATCCGTCATGTTTGTATGAAAATCCGGTATTTTATATGATTTCCTTCGTTGTTTATATGAAATATCAGTTTGTCTACGTGTTTGCGTGAATTTCGTCCGGTTGGTTGAGTTGCTGTCATAATGTGTGCGGCTACGGTTGGATGGCGTAATTTGCGGGTCGCCGGTCGGTCTGCGGGCGGCTCGGGCGGCGTTGTGGGACAAAAAAACACAGCTCGTGCGAGCTCGTCTCCAATGTGCGTGCTAGAGGATGCATGACAGCATGAGCACCCGAGCCATTCCTCGTTCATCGGTGGCAAAGGCACCGGTGGACAAAAGGGTCGCCAATATTTTGGCTACCCCGGGCAAGATCCAAACAGCCCCTCCCAACAGATTCAAATCCCTCGTTCGCCATGGAATTTTGCCATGTGTTGTTTTCATGGACTAGCAAGATGCCCGTGCATTGCACGGAACATCAAGATGCATTTTTTTACAAACTCCCGCATGCATGCAAGGGATAAGTAATGTTCTCCTTTGCTAGTACCACGAGGCAAACACCATTAATATTGCATCGATTAGTGTTAGTGGCCTTGTATATCTGCAAATTGTAATTTTTATAGTGGCCCCTTGTATATAAAAATGGAGGGACAAAGATGAGAGATAAGGTGAGGAGGAGTGGGGCGTGGTGGTGACTGGTGGTCGGACTGGGCGGAGGCATGGGGATGGCGGCGCATTATGTCTAGGTTTGTATCTCTCTCACACACACCCACGTAGGTGGGGGACGTGTGCAAAGAGAAGAGGTGTACGCATGGCGCACGTACTCCCGTCTCTTTCCCAACCACACCCGCACGGGTACACGGTGGAGCTCATTTCTGTACGAAAAAGGTAGCCCACGTGGTAATTTGGCACGTGTACCAGTTGTCCACTTGGTGGAGGGAGGATGGTCTACCACGGGTGAACAAACAAATTGCAACTTGACGCATTATGTTAAATAAAAAAAAGAGGCAAACCATGTGGGGCCTACCTTAGAGGCAAGGCTCTATACACTGGAGTATTTTTTTATGTGTCCCGTCAACTCGCAGAACGAGGAGAAGTTTGCTTAGTACGCCGTCTCCCCCGCCCACGGGCGCGGTGGCTCGTAGGATGAGGTGAAGCTTGCTTATGAGTACTACTACTACTAGTACTACTACTACTTCTACTACTACTACTACTACTACTACTACTACTACTACTACTACTACTACTACTACTACTACTACTACTACTACTACTATTACTATACGCCTTTACGCCCGCTCCCTTGCCCATGCGCGCGGTGGCTCGCAGCACGAGGAGAAAATTTTACCACCCCCTCCATTTACTCCTCGTCCCTACTACGTAGTACTTTGGTTAGTACTCCCTCCATTTACTTATACAAGGCCACTATAAAAAAATACATTTTGCATCTATACAAGGCCACAAATAGTAATCGAGACAAAAGTTGCTACTCCCTCCTTTCCAGTTTATGGCTCAATTTCAAAATCTCTGCAACCAAGGTAGATGGTGAGTGGTCGAATTAATTTCATAGTTTGCACAAGTAATTAGTGTTGGGGAACGTAGTAATTTCAAAAAATTTCCTACGATCACGCAAGACCATGGTGATGGCATAGCAACGAGAGGGGAGAGTGTCCGTCCACGCACCCTCGAGACCGAAAGCGAAGCGTTATAACAACGCTGTTGATGTAGTCGACGTCTTCACGATCCGACCGATCCAAGCACCGAACGACGGCACCTCCGAAGTTCTGCACACGCTCAGCTCGATGACGATCCCGGACTCCGATCCAGCAAAGTGTCGGGATGAGTTCCACAAGACGACGGGCAGGACGATGATGATGCTCCACCGACGAGGGCTTCGCTTAAGCTCCATGACGATATGACTTCTCCGGTAGCGAGGGCTTCGCCTAAGCTCCATGACGATATGACCGAAGTGGAATATGGTGGAAGGGGCACCGCACACGGCTAAGGAACGATCCAGATCAACTTGTGTCATGAGGTGCCCCTGCCCCAGTATATAAAGGAGCAAAGGGGAGGGGCTGGCCGCCAAGAGGGGCGCGCAGGAGTCCTACTCCTCCGGGAGTAGGATTCCCCTCCAATCCTAGTTGGAATAGGATTCCGGAGGGGAAGAGAGAGAGGGGCGGCCCACCTTCCTAGTCCTAATAGGACTAGGGAAGGGGAGGCGTTGCCACCTAGGGCTGGCCCTTTCTCCTTTCCACCAAGGCCCACTATGGCCCATATAGTTCCCGGGGTTCCGGTAACCTCCGGTACTCGGTAAATTTCGATTTCACTCGGAACATTTCCGATGTCCAAATGTAGGCTTCCAATATATCAATCTTTATGTCTCGACCATTTCGAGACTCCTCGCCATGTCCGTGGTCACATCCGGGACTAACTACCTTCGTACATCAATACTTATAAACTCATAATGAACTGTCATCAAACGTTAAGCGTGCGGACCCTACGGGTTCGAGAACTATGTAGACATGGCCTAGAACCATTCTCGGTCAATAACCAATAGCGGAACCTGGATGCCCATATTGGTTCCTACATATTCTACGTAAGATCTTTATCGGTCAAACCGCATAACAACATACGTTGTTCCCTTTGTCATCGGTATGTTACTTACCCGAGATTCGATCGTCGGTATCCAATACCTAGTTCAATCTCGTTATCGTAAGTCTCTTTACTCGCTCCGTAATACATCATCTCACAACTAACTCATTAGTTGCAATGCTTGCAAGGCTTATGTGATGTGTATTACCGAGAAGGCCCAGAGATACCTCTCCCACAATCGGAGTGACAAAACCTAATCTCGATTCATGCCAACTCAACATATACTTTTGGAGACACCTGAGAGTACCTTTATAATCACCCGATTACGTTGCCAGACGTTTGGTAGCACACAAAGTGTTCCTCCGTAAACGGAGTTGCATAATCTTATAGTTGCAGGAACTTTGTATAAGTCATGAAGAAAGCATAAGCAACATACTAAACGATCAAGTGCTAAGCTAACGAAATGGGTCATGTCAATCACATCATTCTCCTAATTATGTGATCCCATTAATCAAATGAAAACACATGTCTATGGTTCGAAACATAACCATCTTCGATTAATGAGCTAGTCTAGTAGAGGCATACTAGTGACTATCTGCTTGTCTATGTATTCACACATGTATTATGTTTCCGGTTAATACAATTCTAGCATGAATAATAAACATTTATCATGATATAAGGAAATAAATAATAACTTTATTATTGCCTCTAGGGCATATTTCCTTCAATTAGTACGCTCATTTTTCTCAAGAAGTTATGTTTACCGAGGCATTAATTAGAACGAATGCATGAATGACCACTAAATTTCCCTGAACTTGTACATGCATTGGTTAGTTTCCTCTTAACATCGCTATGCCGGGTGATCTAACGACCTCAAATCCAACATGCAATGGTACTAGTACTATTATAGTAGAATTGAGACTTATCAAACGGAAAAACGAATGTTTTTTAGATGAGCCCTATAAACCCTAGTGGGTACATACTCCGTAAATACAGATTTTTCCAAAACTAAGTCGCTCCATTTCATGAATTCTGTAGTATACTCCTCCGTCGACGCTCCCTTTCATGAATTATGTACTTCGTCACGACATGTGGGACATATAGCAACCGGTCGACATGTCAAGCACCAAATAATAGTGTAGAACAGCAGGGGACGCACCCCACTGATCGCCCAAGAGTAGTAAGGAGCAATGAGACGTCAAATCCCAATGCCATACCTTCCTGCACGGACGAAGCAACCATTATTTCACACTTCGTTCGCCATCATCTCAAACCACGTAGTATTGCTTCTGCCTCAAGAGGGACACGCAGACGCCTTTGGTACATCATGACACGTGGGACCGGATGACAGGCCATGCTCCCCCGCCGATCGCTCGGTAAAATCACCTCATTTTTACTATACTTCCTCCATATCGGTTTACTACATGGCATGCACATCGTTCTAGGTTGAGAATTTAACTGGCTATATATGTGATGAACAATACTCTAGCCTTTTAAAAATGCATACTTTTGTACAGTAGTACTATCGATGGATTGCGCCATGGAGCAAAAATTGTAATTAAAAAAAGGTGGTACATATAGAGAGCGCTCGTCGCCAAATTATGCATATAGTACTATTAAATAAGCTAGTACGTGCTTAATTGGGGTGCTAAATTCTATTAAAGAAATACTAGTAGTATGTACATACTGAAGAGTTAAAGTAACGAGAAGAAACATAACATAGTTCTGCTGGGGGCTCAGCACAACACACCCCTCAAATTAAACTAAGCACACCTGAAATTAAACTATGCAACTAATCCGTAGACACCTTTGCATTAGAAGTTTAGAACCACCATGAGCAACGACACTGCCACCTTACTCGGAGTCCTTGTCCACGTCCTCGACTTCGTCCTTGTCCCTCTTCCTCTTGGTCGATACTTCTTTGCTTGAACCGCACACTTGGCTGTTGCTCTTCATCCAACCCTTGTAGATATTGAAACAAAGGTAGCCCTCCATTGCAGCGTAGTGGATGTGGTCTATATCTAGTACATTCCGCTGCCATGCATGACGATGAAACGTGTAATGAGGTTTCTCCAGTTTACAGTACAAAGGATGAACCATGGCTCCTGCCAGGGTCAGCATTAAAGGCTGACGAGAGGGCACCAGCCGATTCTTCTGGAGGTCGAAGGGGTTGCCTACAACAAGGCCTATCCGACCCAGGACTTCTTTATCATTCTTAAAGTCTACAGTAACGAATTTCACTGTTTTGTCCTTGAGGAAGTTCTTAAAATCCTGGCACTCAATGTCGGCATGGCATATGTGGTAGACCAAGCAAACGTTATGTACGCAAACCTGGATCACAGCGGGCTTCTTCCTCTCTTCGTCCTTTAGATCCTTCTCTCGTCCCAGGACTGTGGTGTACTCAACATCTTGCCCAGCGACCCACTCATCATCTGAGTTTTCGAACATGCGTCTGAAGTGAGAAAGGCATCCTTTCATCGTCGCGGAAGAACGGGTGTAGATGACGTCGAACTCATCGCCGGTGATGGTTCTAACCTTGTACTCACCGCCAATCGTGGAGATCTAGGACGCCATGGATTTGGGAGGAGGGTTAGGATTAGTGGAACTGCCGTAATGTGAATGGACGGGACGACTAGGAGCGAACCGCCGTAGTATTGAAGGACGTGCGGGGACGAGTAGGAGTGAACTGCCCGCCGCGCGAACGGCAGGGTAGTGGCTTTCCATTCTCCCATGATACGGGCTTCCGAGAGCCCTTGGATCTAAGATCGAACAGTTGCATGGCGTGATTCTAGACCTATGGGTGAATATCCTATCCTCGGAGGGTTATTCGCAAATTTTCAGCAACTTAGCATGCACCGCTTGATCCCAAATCCAAGGCTGCCAAGAGTCGTGATCATGGTCGCGCTTACCACGACCGTCGCGTCGCTTTGCTGTCGCGCTTCTTTGGAGATTTGACACGGTGCGTTAGGCTATCCGATGTTGGCATGTCATACATAGTCATCACTTAGTCACTCATACTACAACAAGGTTGGCTATAAGGTTGGCTATAAGTGTATTTTTTACTTCTCTCTATCTTTTTCAGATTACTTCGTCTCCCATAATATAAGAACGCTTTTAACACTAGTGTAGTGCCAAAACGTTCTTATATTATGGGACACAGGAGTACTAGTATTTATTGCATTTGCCAAGGAGTGACCTCTTCCAATGAAATGGTGTTGCTAAGTTTGCTTCATTTAATTAGCTATAGACTCAAAATTGTCTTTTCACCTAGGTACACGCGCTTAGCACCGTTTCTTCCTTGGGTCACCAAACTAGTCTCTCTCTTCTTGATTAACTTGCCACATCAGACTTTATGCCTATGTGGCAAGCTTAAGCACATGTAGGAGGAAGTAAAAGTAAGTACAATAGTGCGCTTTACATGGCATTTTTGCATATGTGGAGGAAAGAGAGGCAAGGAAAAAGTGGACAAGTGGGCTCTCATGCAAGAGCCAGCCTCTACTACATGGTGGAGCATTGGGAGAGGCACCTGTATGGAGGTGGTCAGAATCGGGAGACTCACGCCGGTCGAGTGCCGCAGCTTAAAATGATAATGGCAAGTCAAATCACGGGCCTCACCTGTCCAAGAAGAATCATTGTCTAATCACGCAGCCCCACGCTTGTAGCAGCCTACTCCCTCAGATTCTCGTCTCTGTCGAACCGACTAGGCGGAACTGCCCGCCGCCACCAAGCAGAAAAGCCCCGCCTCGACTTTTAAATACAACTACATCCGCTTAAGAATCCAATGATATACTTTTTGTGACATAATAACTCATATTTAGTTAGTCAAATGGATGACCTAGAACTACATGCAGGCCCTATAAACCGAGACGCCTAAAAATAAAAAACCGAGACGGAGAGGGTAGTTCAGCACGTATATTTTTAGATCAATATAGTCGGGATTCACCAAGGAGCAAAACCAAGTGGTAGGTTGCTCCTGTCGTGTTGGCGTAGCAACTCAAGCAGGGTCAGTCCACACACGAAATGGCGACACACTTAATAGGACCCCTTTGGCCGACATGTGGCTCATCCACCGTCTTGTTCCATGTGCGATGCACCAAATTACAGTTCAAAGCAGCAGTTGGAATTGGAGGTACCCCGGTCGTAGCGCCGCAGTAGTAGAAAATGAGCGATGAGGGGTCAAATCATAAAGCCCCACCTTTCCCGCATTAAGCTGGAGTGCTGGACGGACGAAGCAACCATCATTTCACTCTAGGGCGCAAGAGCATAAAGAAAAGAGAAAACAATGATGCGCGCGGCAGCTTCTAGGGCACCCTAGGTAGGGGTCTCCACTATGATCCTTTTTTAAAGCGCCCACTACAAATCGGCTTCTCCCTCATCCTCTTGAAGAAAACCGTTGACGAGTGCGGCGGTAGGGTTTGTAGGAGTACTACAGCGTGCGGAGCCACGTCGTAGTAAACGGGTTCGAGTCGACGCCTTAAATATGTGTGGGCCGCTTGGTTTTACGGGAACGAGGAAGCATTTTGGGTTCGGGGACCAGTGGAGATATAGTGCGTACAAAAAATTGTGGACGAAGGTTCGACCGAAAGGCAATGATGCATGGGCCCTGCATTTTGATATACTCGGGGCCGCATGAAATTTGCTACTCTACTCAAAACTAGTAAGGTACACATGTATTGAACGCATGAGATTTCGAAACCAAATTATGAATAAATACACACTATAGCATGTAAAGCTTTGAGTCATATATGCATGATGTAGATGTTCGTTTAGTTCTTATAGTTCATCTCATTCAAAATCAATTAGTTTTATAAAAATGTTAAGATTCATGGGGTTGTGCATTGTAAATCATAAAGTAAAAAACAAATAATGGCAATTCATTTAGAAAAATAATCAATTATGATACGTAAGATTCTAGAACAAAGGAGAAGTGCTTGTGTTTTGAGGTTTGTGCATTATGCTTAAGTTCAACCATGGAGTCTTCTAAATTGTACATGTGGCAGATCTAGTGGAATGTTGATGATATCCAACGGCCAGTATTGCTCGGATTTTCCTATCTCTGCATTGTTAGGTTAGCTTCATCCAGCGACCATCTTTCAAAGTTATTGGCACACTATATAGTTCTTATGCCATAGCTGCATGTTTTGGAAAAAACTACTACTGGGTTGTACTATCTATTTAGGAATAGAAGATGTATACATGGAAGTTGTAGGGAAAGAGATGACATGGAGCATCTCAATTCCTATGAGTAGGGATTGGAAAAGAGATGTCATTTGGTTCACATCATAGGAACTTTTCTATTGAATCTAGAGATGACATGTATCTCAATTCCTATGAGGAGGGATTTGAAATTAAGGAGTATAGGAATCCATTCATATGAACCAAGTGGCTCTAAAGCTATAGAAATGATATCATGTTTATTTCCTTTGAAATGTGGAGTATATGAATCTATTCCTATGAACCAATTGGCTCTAAAGGAAAAATCCTATAAAAATCATATCATATAGAGTTCCTATGATATTCCTCGACACTAAAGGATGCTTGAAATTGCCATGGTGATACGATGGTCTTTCTTTGTAGACTCCTCACCCATCTTTATAGTTACCTCTCAAGATGAATGAAATGATATATATGTGGTATTCTACATGTGCAATTTGGTACACGAAAACTTCGGTAAAAGTTTGCGAGGTTCAATTTTCAATAAAGCTATATGCACTGCATTTCAAACGGAGGGAGCATACGGCAGTTGCTAACACTCACGTGGAAGATTTGTGTGTAGGAGGAGTGGCTGTTCTGTTAAATGACATGGAAAAATCGACACCGCCGGATGCCGATCTAACGGTTCTTACGATATCGCCGTGAAAAGGCTTGTGGCTAACGCTTGTCGGATAATGATTTACGGACACATGCATTGCATTGATACGCGCCCCCTCTCTTTCACGCACACGCACCTCACGAGTCACGACTCTCCCGAGTCCTCTCGCAGACTCAAGACGTCGCACCCACCGCCTATCTGCAGGTAGACGTCACGCACATATGTGCTCTTCACACCCTACCCTCAGAACTTCTAAAAAACAAAAGACGGCACGCACATTTTATTTTAGCTCACACGTCACACACTTATACTATTACTCTTGCGGCGAAAGTTCTTTGGGCATAGTATATTGTACCCTCACGAAGAGAAGTGGTGCATGCACGCACTAGTTCTCTCACACCCACTCGCGGGTACACGTAGGAGTGCATTTTTTAAGCTAGTACAACAAAATCACTCCACTATATATAAAAGCAGGAGCCTCAGCGCTTGCCTTACTAGGGTTCCTCTCATTCACTCTCTCATGCTCTCCAGATCTAAGCAAGACATAGGTGGCCACACTCTCTCTCAGCTCACGGCTGGTCACAAATCCGACAACCTCGACCGGGGCAGGGGTGTAGGTGCATCGTTCACGCTGTCGTCGGCGGCGAGGGAGGAGACCAACGGCTGCGCCAAGGCGTCCCGGTCGGGCGGCCGTGCGTTCTCTCCGAGAGAGCTGCTCGGAGGGCCTCCGACCCTTCTTCCTCCCTCGGTATTGTGGCCAAGATGCAGCCTCCCGACGCCGCCTTTGCCACATGCCGTCAACCTCGTATATATTCCTTCAAACCTGCCTTGCTCTATCGCCCAGCTCCCTTCGTGGATCCTTTTCTACTTTCGTCCGTTGTTCCAAAGCCACCTAGACTTCTACTATTATTAGAAGTAAAGCTAGTTCATATAGTCGACTCAAAGCGCTGGTTCAAACAGGAAGAAAGTGGGAAAGCTGTAGTATGAATCTAGGACTTGGTTCTAAGAGGAAACGGGGAAAGTAGTAATATTTGTCTTGTTTAAATAACCGATTTCAGATTTGCGCAAGCAGGATGTCTGCTCCATATCGCTTCGGGATGTCTGCTCCAGATCGTTTCTATCCGCGCAATCAAAAGCACACACCTCAGTTTTAGTACAACTGCGCAAAATGAGATGGATATCCTCGCTGCCGCTCGCCTAACCTCCCGCCTTCAAGGTATCCCTACATTGGTAGTAACTAAGGTAGAATGACCAACGCAATCTAAAAGAAGCTGATTCGTACGTTTTACTTCCTGATTGCAATGCAGGGACGAGCGAAAACAACTGCATCCTAGTCCGGAATGCACTTTCTACCAGTTCATCCATGGACCGAGGACTAGTTGGCACGGCTGCACGAAGGTTTTTTGGACAGGTGCACGGACAAGAGGCATTGTGGTCTGCTTATTTCTGCAAATAGCGGTGCTTAAATTTAGTGGAATGCACAAGAATTTCACCTGGTCAAGATAATCGCATGGTTCAGTTTAGCATTCCAGCTGAGACCACAATTATAACTGGTTATTCTGGAATGAGAGAACCAAACCATGGATGGTGGCAACAAGAAATAACCAGAGTGAACTCCAGGAAATTTAAGCCTGCCGGGAGGCCCTTTGCTCAGAGAAGCCTTTTGCTTGTTTTTTTCCTGATTTGTAAACCTTCTCACAACTTTGTCTTTTGCTGTGAACTAGTATATGTTTGTTATGTTCTATGAATCATTGAGATGTATAAAATTGCTTAACTTATGCTTTTCAAGTTTTTTATGAAGACGAGTTTAATGTGAGTGTTCCACATGAGCGCTGGACTAGCGTGTGAACGTTTGGAATTTATTACATTGTGGCCTCAATTAACTGCATGAACCACTGTAACAAGATACATAGTTTCTTATATGTCGGACAACAGATTGTTGATTGTTAGCTGGTCGATAGCCTAGTGTTGAAGCGAGCTGAGCCAATGTGTCGTGTTTTGCAAACTGCTTACAAGTGGGGTAGCACCAACAGTGTTTACAAGTACTTATGTATACGTCGACGCACGATTCTCGAACGAGTGCTTTATTTCATCAAAACACACACTGCTCGTATGATAAACCGTGACAACTTATGTCTTACCATGGCATATTCATGAAAAAACTAGTGAGGACGCATCTGTTTCGGCAACAATTACGATGGTTCTCACATGATTCACGGGCACACAAAATTAGCAGCAGTTCCCATAGACGGATTCAAACAGAGTACTAGCCCTAGAGGGGTCGATAACAGGCAAGGTTTGGATAATTAGACACAATCCAAACTACTATTAAACACTAGCTGGGGCAACTATTTCATGCCTCGATCTAATTTGTGCTGGACACAAGACGGACCTTGCCATGAACATCATCGAGGACGTCCCGTAGCAGCTCAATCCTGTGAATCTTCATTAAGACAACCTTGTGGCCTTGCCACTGATAAACTTGTTTGTGGAGGCATGCCACGTCATCTTCCTGCGTAAGCTTGACAAGAACAGTATGCCTCACAAACGAAGGAGTAGCTTTCAACTTCTTGTGCTTCAGTACACCCTGGACAACACGCCTGACAACAGTGAGGCTGGAATACAACTCTTCATTGGTATAATCGCAAATCGCTTCTAGGATCCAACAGCCTAAGAACTCTGTTTTCCCTGTGCGTATATTCAAATCGTCCACCTCATAGCGGGTGACATGTACAACCACACAATCCTTGTCTGCATCAGGGCTCTAATTAAAACAAAAACAAATTCTGGATTACTTTTCAGTATAAGAAACACAAGTTATTTAAACCACTATGTATAGCATGGCATCGAAGCTAATAAAATTTTGCATTATTAATCACCACATACTTCCTTTTCTAAAAAAATCACCACATACTTAGATGAAAAACCACAATCGAGATCGGCAAAGAAGGAAATCACCTTGGGCAGCTCAGCGTGGGGGGACACATCCTCAAGGGGGAAACTGCTCTGCAGTGCCACGGGGCTGTAACCTCAAACGGGCATTGACCATCTCAAGAGTGGCCGTGAGCGATCTGGGTCGGCTCGGTGGTTGCCTCCATCTTCTTGGAGCTCTCGTCTCGTGGGGATCAGCCTCCCGCGTCTGCTCCAATATCGGCAGATCTTTGCCTAGTTCTCCTTGGTCCATCATGAAACTGACGAATACTAGGAGACCACTGAAAGGAAAACACAACCGCAATGACAATGAAACAAAAAAGAGAGTGAGGATCGGTTACTTCTTTGAAAAAGTTCTTTTTTTTCTCTGAACGAAAATATACCAACTTCACGGATCCGCTTACCTTCGCTTTGTTCGGAGAGAAGAACAGTGGCAGATGCGAGTGTTGCCTTTCTTGAAGACGGTGAGGAAGAAGGGGATTCAGCGAAGAGTGAAATGATGGTTGCTTCGTCCGTCAAACTTAGACTGCACGGAGGTGGGGTTTTGTGATACGACGGCTCACATCGCCGCGCTTATGACTGGGTGACTCTCCGCCAAAGATACTGCCTTCTAATTTGGTGGATGGCATTTGGGCCCAAGGCTACATGGCCCGCATGTCGATGAACAAAAGTATAACGGCATTCAAGAGAGGGAGACGTTTCAATGACCTAGGAGGAGCTGTAAGCGGTAGAGTGTCTCCACTGTACTAGTAGTAATTGTTTTTCTCGGTAGTCTGTAGAGTGTCTCCACTGCATTAGTAGTAATTGTTTCTCCGGGCCTAAGACAAAACAGCCCATCCACACTAGTAAATAGTAAAATCAATTCAAAAGCCCATATATTTACTGAATGAGAGGCACTACCCACACCCAAAGACACCGCCCCCAAAAAACTGGTTGCTCTTCTTCCTCCTCGCTCCCACCCACTCACGCCACCGCCCACTGCACTCCCCAAATTCCTCACCTCACTCCTACAGAAAACCCCAGCCCCTTCTTCCTCACTCCTACAGAAAACCCCAGCCCCCTTCTTCTTCGCTCGCACTACAACTAGGCTCATCATTCGTTACTCTGCTCAAATCCGTGAGCGCGACGCGACACCCTCGAGGAAAATGGAGTCGGCTGACCCCGGCGCCAAGAAGATGAGGTTCCTGTCAGCGGCGATGCCTGTTGTAGATCCCGCACCCGCAACGCTGGGAGAAGCGGCGACCCGGCCCCACCGGATCCCAGAACTCAGAGAATGTCGGGTGGACCGATCAGCGATCTCCAGACGCCCGCCCTGGGGAGATCATCTCGCTTCTCCCCACCAAGGATTGCTGCCGCACCCAAGTCCTCTCAATTCGGTGGCGCCCTGTGGCGCAAGCAGCCCTTAATCTAGACTGTCAGCTATCTCTCTTCAATGATTTTGAAATCCCTGAGCCATCATCTCCTCCCACCGTGGTCTCGCTCAAAGCCTCTCAGATCCCATCATGCTACCCGAGCAAGCATACCATGCCCTGCATGATGGACGCCTGGCTAAAATCCCTGAATTCATAGAACTACAGCTGCTTGAGTTCTACTATTCCTCGAAATCACATACCACATACCGATTGCCATTAACTTGTGCCCTCAAAGACCGATGTCCATCTCAGGGTTTTCCTCCTCTCTCCACACCGCCACCTTTGTGTTGTGCTACCTACTGCATAATCTGTATTAAACCTTCGATCGCCATTTCTCAAGAAACTTTCACTTGTGCGGGTTCAGATATCGGAGGCCTCATTGCACAAAGATCATCCACTCCAGCTTCCCTACTGGAGTGCTTGGTGCTTGTTTTCACAGTTAGAATCGATTGTCTCCAAATAAAGTCGCCTAACCTTGTAAGAATTGGAATTTATTTTGACGGAAGGCAGCTCATCATCCAAGATGCCCCTTCACTTCAAAGGTTGATCCTTGATTCTAGTTATTCACCGCTGTAAATAACCGCCCTCTCTCGCGCCTAAACCGAGACCTTGGGTGTAATACATGATCTCTGTGCTCATTTCAATATGGTGTTTGGCTCCACAGTTCTTCGTGTACTTTATATTATCATCTACACTTGTAACCATAAGCTGCATTTTAAATTTCTGCATAATTTATATATCATCTTGGAGTACACATTTTGTACTAATATTATGTTCTATGCTCAATGAAGAGTTTATCCATGGATGGCCTATCAATGGTGCTGGATTCTGTCAAGATCTTATATATCCAAATGAATAGTTTTGATCTGAACAAGATTATTGGCTTGCTGCAATGCTTTCCATGTCTGGAGAAGTTGTATATAAAGGTGATAATTTCACGCACATTGGAAGCCCGCATATAATGTACTAGAATTAACCGTTCAATTGTTGCTCTTTCGACACTCTTCTTTTAGACCTTAACTATTTTCAATCTTCATGTCTATTTAGGCAACAAGACGGTGTAAGAAAGTTATAACCAATCGGTGGATTCGTAAGCATCGGGATTTTCTCACTTCTCATGAGATTCGATTGAAGACAATAACGCTAGAACGATATGTAGCCAACCGTGCAAACACAAGATTTGTCACATTCTTCCTGCTGAATGCGAGGTTACTATTGTCCATCAGGCTTAAGTTTATCAGCAGCATGGTTTTGACGGATGGGTATGTCGAAGAGCAAAAAAAGGAGTTTCAGGTGGGCAAAAGAGCTTCTGAACATGCCGGGCTTCTATTTACAACATATTGTAATCCAGTAAATTTTACTACCCAGGATGTTCATTCTATGAACCTGACCGATCCATTTGACTGTGACTGCCGAAAACAGTGCTGGAGTTAGATGTTGTTGCCCTTTTCAATATGGGTTTTTTTGTAAACCTGATGAACAATTAACCCTCATGCTTCTGTACAGTTTGTAAGCTGGAGTTAGATGTTCCTGCCCTTTTCAACTCGGCTGTGACTGTCATATTTTCTTTGAAACAAGGCAAATGGCAACAACGTAACACATCAAATGGCAACAACTGTTTAATTTAGATGAAATATTGTAACAAATCCCAACCAAGATAAATAACATCACTCTCGCTGGTTGCTTGAGCTCACTGTGCATTACAGAAGCCAAGTGATTAGCCCCCACCAGCACCCACAAACTTATTTCGAACTAGCACATCAAATGGGCTGTAAATTTTCATATGAAAGGCTGCATGACCATGACAGATTTGGATTCTGACATTTGGGACCCGCGAGGAAATAGCCTATCCAAGGTGGTGTCGACTTACTAGCCAGCCAACAAACGATTCTGCTTACCAGCCGTTGGATTGACATCCAACATCCGTCGGTATCTTCTATCTCTTGTCTTCTTCTTCCTCCACCGCCCAAACCAAACCACCCTGCCGGCTCCGCCGCTCCCGCCTCCCATGGTCTGGCTGCGCCCGCCGCCCTACCATACGCATTCTCCAACATTGGCCAGTCCCTCCTCTATTCCCCACACGCCCCGTTATTCTCCGCGACGCCAGCCCCAACACGCACTCCGCCTCAACCAGTCAACCCTCGATTCTCCGCCTCGTGGATCGACCGGTGCATGTTCAACGGCTCTGCTCGCTCCATCCGAGGCCTCGCCGCCCTCCGCCTTTGTGGCCTTGGTTCGCTCGCTGCAGGCGGTGCGCCGCCCTCTTGCGTTGTCAACGCCGCCAACAACCGAGAGGAACTAGGAGATGATCAGACGTGGAGAGGATGACAAGAGGGACCCACCAGCGCCATGGCAGACGCAAGCAAGTGCCTCTATAGTACAAGCCCAAAAATATGGTTCCTCCTAATGGTTGGACATATGGGGCTCACGCCATTATCAACGTAGTCAATAAACGAGAGAATTACACTACGAGCGGCTGACACCAGGGACCCAGCAATTAGTGCAGTTTTTTTTTTTGAGGAACAAGCAGTTGTTATTTATACAAGTTTTAGCGACGGATCAGGGTAACAACGGGCTGTAAGGGGCTGTGGCCCTGCCTAGCTGTGGTTTTATTTATGTTTACCACATCATGAGCCCAGTTGTGTTTTTTTCTTCCTGAAAATGGCTAGCCCAGTTCTTTTTTTTAAGAAATACCCAAACAAGGCCTACTTGCTTTATAGGCCCTGCTGGGCTAGAAATCTTTCAAGACGAGGAGAGTTTCATTCGGTTTACCCAGAAATGGGTTGTACATTTTTAAAACACATCAAACCGAGAATTAGTTTCAATTTTTTTATTACAAGATCTTAAATTACATTGATTTTATGCGTGGACAATTATTTGGATTTTATATTTATATAAATTATTTTTCAAAATAGTTTGAATGTGAATCGATATTTCTGGATTAAAAACAGTTGACTGCACCGAAATATGCAAAATTTCATATACTTTTTAACCGTGGACACAATATGGGGTGTAATGCTAACAAAAAGAAGATGGGCTCCAAAAAAATTCTTAAGAATTAACAAATGGGTTGTACATTATTAGAAATAATGGGAGATGGGATGTATGTTGTTTTCGACAGATTTGAGGCTGACTTGTGCGCCTACTACAGGTTGACGCATATGCTTTCATAAAAAAAAGGTTGACGACACGCAACGCCTCTGTCAACTTAGTGAACACACGAGAGCAAAGGATCGTTGGATGTCCATCCAACGGCTGTCGTGCTTCTTCAATCTCTGCTCTTCATGCTCCCGCCAAACAAGCGCCAAGGGACTGCTCGCTCCCTCCTCCCGCTGGCCGGCTATGTTGCTGCAGCAGGCCTCACGGCCCCACCGCATTCCCATCGCTGGCCTAGCCATCCTCTACTCACCCACACATGATGTTATTCTCCGCGACGGCATTTAACCAAGAAATCCTTGTACTCCTCCGTGTGGGAAACAACTGTCGAGTATGCCCTGGCTCCGTGTCATTCCTTTCCTAGGCCTCACCATCGTCCACCACCCTGGTGCTCTCGGCGCGGCCTGGTCAACATGGTCAATGAACAACATCCATCGGAAGTGGACTGTACGTGGAGATGCTGACAGCTGGGTCCACGGCCGCACGCAAGGAAATGCCTCCCTATTAGGCGCAAAATAATGATTCCTCCACCTGACAGCTAGGACCCACAGGAAGGGCCTCCGTATTTCGCAAAAAAAAAAACGTTTCCCCCGCTGACAGGTCGGACCCACCAGCTATATCTTTGCACGCAAGGAAGTGCCTCCTTATTACGCCCAAAAAAATGAATACCCCCCTGCTAGCTGGGACCCACTATATTGTTGGGCTGACTTGTAGGCGTACTAAGTTGACGGGGACGGAGGGCTTTGTCAACTTAGTCAATACTCCAGTGACCGTATGATGTCCATCCAACGGCCATAGTGCTTCTTCAACCTCTGGTCTTCTTGCTCCAGCCGCCCAAAGCAGCGTCGGTCGTGCCGCCTGCTACTTCCTCCCGTGGCCGGCTGTGCTACCGCGGAGGCCTCACCGCCCCCATACTACTCCCACCATTGGCCAGGCCATCCCTCCACTCACCCACACCCCCTGTTATTCTGCGGCGACGGCAGCCTCACACCGCAGCCGACCCAGTGAACGCTCGTACTCCTCTCCGCGTGGGCATCCACTGCCGCGTCTTGCCCGGCTCCGCGTCGTCCCTTCCTAGGCCTCGCCGTCGTCCACCGCCGTGGTGCTCTTGACGCGGCATGGTCAATGTGGTCAACAACCGACTTCCATCGGAAGAGTACTGTACGTGGAGAGGCTGACAGCTGGGTCCACGACAGCCGCAAGGAAGTGCCTCCTTATTACGCAGAAAATCATTATTCCTCCACCTGACAGCGGGGACCCACCGGACGGGCCACTAGTATTTTGCGAAAAAAAATCGTTTCCCCCTGACTGCTGGGACCCACCGGACGGGCCACCGTATTTCATGAAAAAAACGTTCCCCATTTGTCACTCGACCCACCAAAAGTGCCTCCTTATTACGCACAAAAATGAATACTACCGGCTAGCTGGGACCCACCTTGGTGGGAGGCTGACTTAGGGCCTACAAAGTTGACGGGACGAAGGGCTTTGTCAACTTAGTCAATATGAACGATTCTAGCTCCAAAGGACCGTGACGATGTCCATCCAACGGCCGTAGTGCTTCTTCAACCTCCGGTCTTCTTGCTCCAAATTACCAAAGCAGTGCCGGTCGTGCCGCATGCTCCCCGCCTCCCGTGGTCGGCCAGCTGCCGCAGAGGCCTCACCGCCCCTACTATTCCCACCGCTGGCCAGGCCTCGCGGCGACGGCAGCCTCACACCGCAGCCGAACCAAGTGAACCTCAGATTCTCTCCACGCTGGCTTCCACTGCCGCCTTGCCCGCTCCGCGTCCGCCCCTTCCTAGGCCTCGCCGCCGCCCACCGCCATGGTGCTCTCCGCTGCATGGTCAACGTGGTCAAGGAACGACTTCCATCGGAAGAGTATCAGACGTGGAGAGGCCGATACCGGGTCCATGGCCACAGCCCAGTTTTTTTGTGATTTGCCGAGTCGCTTTCTCAGGCCTGTTGGGCTGCAAATCTTTCAAGACAAGGAGAGCTTTCATTCGGCTAGCCGAGAAAATGGCCCATCAGTAATGAGAAATGGGTTGTACATTTTTAAAACACATCAAACCGGCAATTAGTTTCAAATATCTTTTTTTCATTTCAAGATTTTAAATTACATTAATTTTTATGCGTGGAGAGGATTTTATATTGATATACATTTATTTTTAAAATCTGTTTGAATGTGAGTCGAAATTTCGGGATTAAAAACAGTTCAGACCGCACCGAAATATGCAAAATTTCGTATAATTTTTAACCGTGGCCACAATATGGGCTGTAATGCTAACAAAAAGAATATGGGCTCCTAAAAAACCTTAAGAATTAGCAAATGGGCTGTAAATTATTATAAATAATGGCAGATGGGTTGTATGTTGTTTTCCACAGATTTGAGGCTTTCCTAAAAAGGTTGACGACAAGCGGTGATCGTTGGATGTCAATCCAACGGCCGTCGTGCTTCTTCAATCTCTCGCTCTCCTGCTCCAGCTGCTCAAACAAGCGCCAAGGGACTGCCGCTCCTCCTCCCCCGCTGGCTGGTTGTGCTGCCACGCAGGCCTCACCGCCCCACCTGCACTCCCATCGCTGGCCTAGCCATCCTCTACTCACCTACACTGCTGTTATTCTCGGCGACGGCAGACGAACCAAGAAACCTCAGACAACAGATCCTCCGCTGTGGGAAACAACGCCGAGTCTTCCCTACCTCCTGTCGCCCCTTCCTAGGCTTCGCCGCCGCCCACCGCCGTGGTGCTCTCGGCGCGGCGTGGTCAATGTGGTCAACGACCGACATCCATCTCAAGAGTAATGTGCGGAGACGCCGACACCGGGTCCACGGCCGCAGCAAGGAAGTGCCTCTTTATTACGCGCAAAATAATTATTCCTCCACCGACAGCGGGACCCACCAGACGGGCCACCGATTTCGTGAAAAAACGCTTCTCGACTGCTGGGACCCACCAGCTACACCTTCAAGACGCAAGGAAGTGCGTCCGGCAAAAACAAAATGATTCGCCCCTCGATCGCTGGGACCCACCCGCTACATTTTCGCGACGCAAGGAAGTGCGTCCGCAAAAAACGATTCGCCCCCGACCATCGGGACCCACCGCTACATCTTCGCATGCAAGGAAGTGCGTCCGGTAAAAAATGATTCACCGACGCTGGGACCCACCAGCTACATCTTCGCACGCAAGGAAGTGCATCCGCAAAAACGATTCGCCCCCGATCGCTGGGACCCACCAGCTACATCTTCGCACACAAGGAAGTGTGTCCAGCAAAAACAAAATGATTCCTCCTTGACTGCTGGGACCCACCAGTTACATCTTCGCGACGCAAGGAAGTGCCTCGGGGCAAAAACGATTCGCTTCAGATCGCTGGGACCCACCACTACATCTTCGCACGCAAGGAAGTGCTCGATACCGGGACCCACCTGGTCAAGCGCACGAGCGTTGTCATTCTGGTCGCGAACGTGTACGTACATATATACTGGTGGATGTAGAGGCGAGCACGTGTCGTAGTAGAGGTGCGCACATAGCATGTACACGCACATACAGCGGCCAGGGTGCAAGAAAGAAAATATGGCCACGTATGTGTACATACGGGCGGGGTCTCGAACGCCTACTCGCGCATACGTACGGTGAGGGCTCATCTACATGGCTGGGTCGGAACGGAGAAACAGCGTCATCGTCGTTTTCATGGGGAGGCAACCAGCTGGGTCGGAACGGAATGCGTCGCCGTGTTCATCGGGAGGGCTTGGACGGAACAGCTGATGGAAACGAGGCATGGCGTACCGCAGAATGGAGGAAACGGCCTTGTGTTCGACCGGCCACGTTCGAAACGGGATCCTGTTCATCGGGAGGGGTCTGGCGTACCGCAAAACGGAGGAAACGAACCTCCTATGGTTGAAACGGGGTCCTGTTGATCGGGAGGGGTGTGGCGTACCGCAAAACGGAGGAAACGGACCTCCTACG
Source organism: Aegilops longissima (assembly GCA_021605205.1). Lineage (NCBI taxonomy): Eukaryota > Viridiplantae > Streptophyta > Magnoliopsida > Poales > Poaceae > Aegilops > Aegilops longissima. Next base: position 266,402,631 of record CM038682.1, on the reverse strand, counting down.
GTCGAAGCGGGGGTCCTGTTGATCGGGAGGGTGTGGCGCATCGCAAAATGCATTTAAACGGACCTCCTACAATAAAACAGGGTCCTGTTGATCGGGAGGTGTGGCGCATCACAAACGGACGTAAACGGACTTGTGTTGGAGTGCTACGGTCGAAACGGGGTCCTGTTCATCGGGAGGTGTGGCGCATCGCAAAACGGACTCCACGGATACCGCTCATCTCCACCGCCGACCTCCTCCAGCCTCCACGGGCTCCTCGCTCATCCAGCCTCCACCGCCGCTTACTCCACCGCTCTCGCTCAACCACCCTCCACCGCTCATCGCTCATCCAGCCCTCCACACCACGGGTCCTGCTCAACCACCCTCCACGGGCACCGCCCACCATCTACTGCTCATCCAGCCTCCACACCACGGGTCCTGTTCATCCAGAGGCAACGCCACCGCTAACTGCTCATCCAACCCCCCGCAACGCCACTGCTCATCCAATCGATCGGCTTCGATTAGCAGCAGAGAGCGGCGAATCGCCGATCGGGTTCGATTAACAGCCATCGATCGATCGCTTCGGGTTCAGAACGCGAGCTCGCAGGCAATCGCCGGGTTGATTAGAGCCCAATGCCTCGCCGGGTTCAGTTAGAGCTAACGCCCGCACACACGCTGCAGACGCACGAGAGAAACGTGCATCGCTCGGCCCCCGACCTCCCACCGTAACCGGGAACTCCCCGAAATTTTCCTCCCCCTCACTTCTACCACGGTTTTTTCCGTCATGGACAGCCCAAAGAATGTCATGCAGCTGCGTCTCCGGCCCCCCCAGGACGAAAAGCCCATTTTCTGTCATGATTTTTTGTCATAGAAGTAGGATCCCACCACATCTATGATGATACCGGGTTTTGTCACAATTATTGTCATAGAAGTGTCATATGTAGGACAGAAAAAAAATTCGTTCGGCCCAAAATGTCACGGGTGTGTCTTTTTTTTTGTAGTGCATGGAGCTCCATGGGCATAGAAAAGTCAGCATGAAGCCTTCCCAAAGATCCAATTAGCTCATCAACATGCACTCACAAATGACAACACATGCTACTTGCATAAGTAGGCAACAAGTAATACGATGAGTCCTTAAGTGTACCGCACTAGAGGTTGATTCTGTAGCATATAGCTTATGGCACCAGTTGCATATTGCCTGCCATTTCCCATTGATTCTCTCTTTCTATTTTCACTAGCATATGGCCCCACATGTCATACGGGTATCCATTGGATATCCATGGAGCACAAACTATAACTGTGCCCAACCCGACTGTTCATGGGTATCCATATCCACGGACCCATGGGCAGCAATGCGCTCCATACCATGGCCCAACCGGGTTGGGTATCCGTGGGTATCCAGATCCATGGATAAAATTGCCATCCCTACATATCAATGTGTGTGCGATATACGGCATACAGTTCGCTCCGATGAACTGTTTGCTATTAAGGAATGCAACAGAAATGGTCAGTCAGATCAAGGTGTGTGTGATATACAACATATGGTTCACTCAGATGAACGGTGTTCGATTAGGGAAGAGAACAGATATAGTTCAACTAAACAAGATGTGTGTGATATGCGGCATACATTTCACATAGATGAACTGTTTGCGATGAGCCAAAAGAACACAAACGATTCATGTAAACAAGATGTGTGTGATACACAGCAAACAACCCACTCAGATGAACTGTTTGCGATGATAAATTATAACACAGACGGTTACTATAGTTAGTTCATGTGTGATTCTTTTCGTACAAAAAACTTTGAAAAATGCAAACTAGTTGCTTGCAGTGGCCAGGAGTATCGCACACGATGCATCTGCGAGTACTCGTGTGCGATGATTAGTAAGTTACACATATGTGTCCTTATGTTAACACGTGTGTGATAAATAACACGTGCCACCGCATACGGTATTCGGGTTGTGTGTGTGCTCCACTTAGTGTTCCCGTGCTCCAGCGAATGCTTCCCGCACTCCATATGGGTGAATTGTAAAATCCACGCCTCTTCCCTCATCGGTTTCCCGCCACCAGCTAATGGCTTGCTGCATATAACCCATGCGGCAACACACCGTCGTGACACTCTGCGCACATCTAGTCCTCACCCATCTACCATTAGTTATTCCAAGCATGCCAGGCAACGACCAAAGCTTCGACATCGACCCCTACCTGTGTTACATCTTCGGCCAGGAGAACGAGCCAGAGCAGGTCAGGGAGCAAGAGCTTCATTGGCCGGTGCAGGCACCATGGCCCATCGGCAGTGATGCATGACACTCCTTGGGCGCACAATCGACATATTGCAGAGGAGGTGTGATGAGAAGTTTGCCATCCACCATGCAAAAGATCCAGAGCTGCTCGACTGCATGATCGACGACCCACCCGAAGAGCCACCATCACCAGTGCTCATCGAGAGCCTGATACCCCGCCAGGAATGGGCAAAGGACCTTTGCGATTCAGTCAAGACACAGGCAGCCTGCAACTTCATCATTGCCCGCGGCGGCCGTGTCAACCTCGATCCCGACGATGTGGTGACCAGGCTTGAGCGCATCCTTGGCAGAGTTGACGTCCCCGACGAAGTAGAACATCACAAACGTGATATCTTGAGGATGCAGATGATGGATGGAATTTTCTACCAGGCTAGAGACATGGAAATGGAGTGGTTCCACAGAGATATCATCGCTCGATTGCATGTTATCAAGCTCTTCTGGAAGAGGCCGAGCGGCCCCAAGAGCCTCCCAGCGCCAGCAGCTCTGTAGGCGGAGGCGAGTCGGGACACTTGGAATGAACGGTCGCAAGGGTGCTATGCTGATCATGGAGTCCGAGAAGACCGTCATCTGAAGGCCACCAGCTCAGCCTTTTCGCCTATATTTTATTATAATTGTATGCATATGTAGGTCGTGAGTGTTTTGGGCCTTGCCGCATGTGGCATTTTAAATTATCCTGAATATGTAGGACCATTATTAACCGTTGCCATTTTAAATTTGCCTCAATGGCGAGCAGAGCGCGTGCAGGGACGCCAGAGCAGAGCGCGCCGCTGCCGCCTCAATGGCGAGCAATACGCGTGGACGGACGCGAGCAGAGCGCGCCGCGGCCATCTCAACGGCGGGCAACCACGTGGTCAACCTTCTGGCACCCTGTGGGAGGCGCGACGGCGCATCCATAAGACATGATAGTGATATATTGACCGTCTGTGATAGTGGGCAGACACGTACACGTACATCCAAGAACGCGGGCCCACGTTTCGGGCTTCCGATGTGTGCAATACTGTTGATCCAAAATAGTTATTTTCGATGAGCCAGAACAACAAAAACGGGCTTTGTAGGCCCAGAACCATCAATAAATTTTGACCTTGTTTCTCGTCACGTTGCAGATTACAACGCAATAACTAATTGCAAATCTGTTCACACCTATCAAACTAATATGTGTTCACACTTAGCATTGGTCTATAAAAACTACCCACTCGCAAATTACTTCATAGTTCCTCTCCTCATCACCCACAAAACTGGTCTTTTCTCTCAAATCGTTCCACCATGACCGGTAGGAGGAGTTTCGGGTGGACATATAACCAGGCAGCAAAGACCAAGGTCGCGGAAGCACTAGAGAGGTCCCGCCACGAAGCGGAAGCCGCAATAGAGATGTCCCGACGCACTGTGGAGCCCTCAAACGAGCTCTCACAAGCACGCGAAGGCTCTCACAAGCGCACTCGATCATGAGGAGCTGGCGTTGCTGAAGTCCTTGGTCGGCGCCGATGACATTCTCGCTGGCCTCATTAAGCAGCAGGAGTTGGTCGACGGCTTGATGAAGCTGCTCAAGATCAACGATGCCTCGGTTGACAAGGCGACCGGCCTCGTCGAGCAACTCATGGGTGAAAATGCGAAGCTCCTCAAGGCACTCGCCGAGAAGGAGGAGGAGGCCGTCGGCTGGAAGACGCGACATGAGCAGAGTAGTGCCTCGGGGATGATGCTGACAGCGGTCGTCGAGGAACTGATGGGTGACTTGAGGAAGCTCCGGATCGAGTGTGAGAAGGAGGTGGAGGAATCCGTGGCTGCTTTCAAGAAAAGTCGTGAGGAATTGATGAAGGAGCTCAAGGATGTCCTCTCCCGGCGATCCATCGACGAGTAGAGACAGTAGTGACCCAGATCGTTGTCTGCGATTTCCTTCTTCTCTTGACTCTGTGTCTTTCGGGCTTTGTCGCATGTGGCATTTTAAATTATCCGGAATATGTAAGACAATTATTATCCGCACCATTGTAAACTTGTCGTCGTATTATCCGTTGCCATTTTATTTGTCGTCGTATTATCCGTTGCCCTATGTGGCAATTTAAATTAGGCCGGAATACAAGTTGAAAACACAAACAAAGCAAATGCTGCCATGGGATCACAAGCAAACACCCTCCGTCCAGGTGCTTTAATTAACCCATTAATGGAGAAGTTGTGAGCGAGGTGGGCGGCTGGTGGATGGAGGTCAAAGAGCTCTCCGGTGAGCATCGACGGCCTTGCTGCTCGCACATGTCCCGTCGAGCCTGCGAGGTGGACAGGATGCACGCGTCTCGTCGAGCCTGTGCGGCGGACTGCTCGCACGCGTCCAGTCGAGCCTGCACGACGGACTTCTCGCACTCGTTCCGTCTAATCAAACAGCTGCATGCATGCCACCGAGTATGGTTAAATTTTGGCAGAGGTAGTGGCCGCACTTAAATGGTTACGGGAACACACGGTTCATATAATACATCCGTTTGCAATATTAGCATGTCAGCTATTTGTTTCAAAAGGACTTCGTTGGCTATTAATGTGTGCGCCTTGTCTAAAACTGGACGATTTTTTTACCATAGCATATATGTGCCATGTCATGAAACCATGCCAAGTTTCATGTTTTTTGGGTGAGTTTTCGATTTACTAGGATTTAAAAACCGAGATTCTCAATGTTTCAGGACGACGAGAAGTTTTTAATTCATTCCCATTCCTTAAATGAGATCTAAACATGCACCCAATGACACATATACGATTTCCCACCCATTTTGCTTCACTAGAGCATGTGGTTGTAGTTCAAATTTGAATTATGGACTACATTAAATGCCTAGAAAACTTAATTAATATATACAACGGCCAAACGAACCCTGAACAGTTTCAAATTTCAGCACGACACTCATGTTATTCTATGTTGCCGGTAGAAAACAAAGTTCAAGGCGAGAAGAGGCAGCGATTATCGTTTCACCCACAAGAGAGGCATGTTTCCCTACCGGAACCACGAGGGTTGCCAGAAGCTTCGGTTTGTAAGAGGCTTGTAATATAGCTTGGCCCAAATTGGACAATTATTTTACCACGACATATATGTGTCATGTAGTGACACCATGCCAAGTTTCATGATTTCCTGGTGAGTTTTGGATTTACAGAATTTAAAAACCAAGATTCGTAATGTTTGTGGCCAAGCCAGGACGCCGAGACGGTTGAATTCATTCCCATTCATTCCATGGGACCCAAACATGCACCCCAAGGACACATGTATGTTTTTTCTAGCTGTTTTGGTGCAGTGGAGCATGTATTTGTAGTACGGATTTGAATTATGGACATTAAATGCCTAGAAAACTCAATTAATGAATAAAAAAAGGTCAAACAAACCCTAAATAATTTCAAAGTTCAGCGCGAATCTCCCGTTGTTCCGTGTAGAAGAAAATACAAGGCTAGAAGAGGGATCGATTATCGATTCGCCCACAAGGGGAAATGCTTCCCTATCTAAACCACGAGGGTTCTTGCAACAGGCTCCGGTTTGTTAGAGGTTTGTAATAAAGCATGGCCCAAATTGGACAATGTTTTTACCATGACATATATGTGCCATGACGTGACATCATGCCACCTTTGATGACTTTCTGGTGAGTTTTGGATTTATGGGGATTTAAAAACCAAGATTCCAAATGTTTGAGGACGAGCCAGAACGCCGGTACAATTGTAATTCATTCACATTCTTGGCATGCGACCTAAACATGCACCCTAGGACACATGTATAATTTTTCTAGCCATTTTGGTGAACTGGAGCATGTATTTGTAGTTCAGATTCGAATTATGGACATTAAATGCCTAGGAAACTCAATTAGTGTATAAAAAGGCCAAACGAACCCTGAATAAGTTTAAATTTTAGCAAGGATATCCTGTCATTCCTGTTGCCCGTAGAAGAAAATATAAGGCAAAAAGAGGCAGTGATTACATTTCGCCCACAAGGGGAACGTGTTTCCCTATCAGAACCATGAGGCTTCTTTGAGAGAAGCTCCAGTTTGTAAGAGGTTTGTAATAAAGCTTGGCCCAAATTGGTCAATGTTTTTACCACGACATATATGTGCCATGACGTGACACCATGCCAACTTTCATGACTTTCTGGTGAGTTTTGGATTTATGGGGATTTAAAAACCGAGATGACAAATGTTTGAGGACAAGCCAGGACGTCGGTACAGTTGTAATTCGTTCCCATTCCTGGCATGGGACCTAAACATGCACCCAAGGACACATGTATAATTTTTCTAGCCATTTTGGTGAACTGGAGCATGTATTTGTAGTTCAGATTTGAATTATGGACATTAAATGCCTAGGAAACTCAATTAGTGTATAAAAAGGCCAAACGAACCCTGAATAAGTTTAAATTTTAGCACAAATATCATGTCGTTCCATATTGCCCGTAGAAGAAAATACAAGGCGAAAAGAGGCAGTGATTACATTTCGCCCACAAGGGGAATGCATTTCCCTATCGGAACCACGAGGCTTCTTTGAGAGAAGCTCCAGTTTGTAAGAGGTTTGTAATAAAGCATGGCCCAAATTGGACAATGTTTTTACCACGACATATATGAGACATGACGTGACACCATGCCAACTTTCATGACTTTCTGGTGAGTTTTGGATTTATGGAGATTTAAAAACTGAGATTACAAACGTTTGAGGACGAGCCAGGATGCCGGTACGGTTGTAATTCGTTCTCATTCCTGGCATGGGACCTAAACATGCACCCAAGGACACATGTATAATTTTTCTAGCCATTTTGGTGAACTGGAGCATGTATTTGTAGTTCAAATTTGAATTATGGACATTGAATGCCTAGGAAACTCAATTAGTGTATAAAAAGGCCAAACAAACCCCGAATAAGTTTAAATTTCAGCACGGATATCATGTCATTCCATGTTGCCCGTAGAAGAAAATACAAGGCAAAAAGAGGCAGTGATTATCGTCTTGCCCACAAGGGGGACACGTTTCCTTATGGGAACCACGAGGCTTCTTTGAGAGAAGCTCCGGTTTGTATGAGGCTTGTAATAAAACTTACGCCAAAATTGACAAAACAAATTCCTCGACATATATGTGCCATGTCGTGACACCATGCCAAGTTTCATGATTTTCAGGTGAGTTTTGGATTTACGGGGATTTAAAAGCCGAGAATCTTCTCACGAAATGTTTTCAAATAGCACATGGTTCACTCACGAAAGCCATGTGCCTACTAAATCGTGGCTGATGCCCCCCTCCCCCTGCTGCAGGCGCGATATGATTCGTGCGTTCGGATTGGCCAGAACCCAAACCCCACGGGTCATACGTCTGCACCATTGGATGCTCCCAGATCGAACAGCAATCCTCAGCCCTTTCGACAGCACATGCAGTATATGGGTAAGCACTGTGCGCATGCATCATGCTAGCTCACACTTCCTTCTCTACTAAGTTTTCTATATTAATGTTGTTATTTATCCAAACAGGCTACCGTTTTCCCGCCACTCCTCTCATCGGTTTCCCGCCTCTTCTCCCATTGTTTTCCGCCTACCAGTGTCAGTGCTCATTGAAGGCTAGGCGGCGACACACCGGCCATGTAAATATTGCACACAGTTTCTAAAAGCACAAATGTGTGTGATAGGAGGGAGTAGGTCCCATAGGGTGACCAGCATGAAACGCCTTAAAGGCAAGGAGGCAATTCCTATCAGCATGGTGCGGCTTCCCATTGGCTAGCCTAGTCGAGTAGAACGCAGAAGTTAAGCGTGCTCGGGCTAGAGTAGTCCAAGGATGGGTGACCTGGTGGGAAGTTGCATATCTCAAGCTTCATTTAAATTCTATGACATGGTCATTATAGAGATAAAGAGATAAATATCTCTATAGTGACCTGTCATGGCGATTATATAAACCTTGGGATCCTTGTTTTGCTAATTTGTAGACTATGTTTTTATTGATTATTTTTGCTCTAAAAAACTAAAGAATGATTGACTCTATAGTGACCTTTCATGGCGATTATATAAACCTTTTTCAGGTTGCATGAAGGATATAGGTGGTAGGGTGTTCTGATCAAGCATGTCTCCCTTGTGCGGTTTATAGATGTTGGACATATCTATGGGCTCCCCGAGGTATATATATTATCCTTTGCCGAGAATGAGGGGGGCCCACACAATCTATCCCTTTGACCCAACAACGAGAAGGGTTTGACCATGATGGTTTCCTATTGCTATGTGTGCCATGTTAGACCAAATAAAGTTTGAGCGCATGCGTTGAATGACACCCCCCCCCCCTCCGCCGCCTCGAAGTTGGGAAACCAACATCGTACGTATTGAACCAGGCTTGGGGTCGGGTATGGTGTTCGGTTTGTAATGTAGTTGGTGGCCCATTGAAGTTGTGCATTCGGGATTTAAACACATCACACATCACCGTACCCGTACATATTTTCGGGCCGCATGCAGTGTATACGGGGTCTTCTGATCGACCATGTCTCCTTTTGTGTGGTTTTTGTGATGACACGCATATCTGTAGGCTCCGCGAGTGTATATATATCATCCCTTTGACCGATAACGAGGGGAATGTGTTGGCCATGAATGGATTCCTCCTAGTTCGTGTTAGGGCCGGTCACCGTCACATGTCATTCAACCAAAGCTCAAGCTCATGTGTTGTCAGGATTCCCTCCCACATGCTCGGATTGCTGGGTTCGACCTACACCGTACCCTACGTATCTCGTCCTTAACTACCTGGCCTTCATGGTTGTTGTCTGTATCGAGATGTAGGCACCACATCTAAATTGTACATTATTCTATATTGAAAACACACATCACCCCTTCCAACGTACAACACACATTATTCTATTGGCCCACGCGGTTTATCGACAACAACAGTTGTCGTTTGACCAAACGATAGATTCACTGGTCCATCTTATGGTAGGTCATGGCGACATGCATGTATAACCAAAGTCTCATTATGTGCATCCGCCCCACTGACATGAAGTGGGAGGTGGTGGGTCAAGCACCCTAGCTAGCTATGACACTATGTCATTATAGATACATCCGAGGGTGCTATTGGGTTTGCGAGGCAGGTGCCACAAAAGTTGTGCATTGTGTATTTAAAGTTTTAAACATCGCACCCAATATTCCTACATATATTTGGCCACTCCCAGGTGGTTCTTGACTTCTGGCCCCTCTCGTCGATCTTCAACGACGCGCCCAATCGTGGGCCCGCATAGTCAAAGTTGTGCATTGGAATTTTGAACATCACAGACAACCCTTCTCACTCATATATATTTGGGCCACATGCTGGTGTGGCTGTCTTCTGACCCTCTCTAACGTTTTTTTTTGGGTGCAAAGACTCTGATGACGCTCAACGGACACGGGTATAATGTCTTAACCGTGTGCGATGCAACTGCGCTGTGAATCACCACGACTGCGCAAGCGCGAGCAAAGGTGGAGGTACTGGCTCAACCGTGTGCGATGCAAGTGCGCTGTAAAATCACCACGAATGCGCAAGCGTGTTCACACATGAACACGTCACCGTGTACCCTCGACGCCGGGGGTGATGCACCGCAGCTCACGTCGAAGGAGACTCGGCTGAAAGCGCGGTACGCAGGCAATCCGGCGGGTGCTTCTGAGGACCCGAAACCCCACACGCCCGGGAGGGACCCCGTCAAGGCGCGCAGCGGCTATGGGCTGCCCTAGGTCGACTTGATCGCCCCTAGGGCCTCGAGGTTCGCCGCCCTGCAACAAGAAGAACAGACGAAGAACGAGGAAGAAGAAGAACAAGGGTTAAGGAGAAAAGATAAAAGATAAAAAGTGGTAGATGATTTGTTCGATTGTGTGTTGTTCAATCGGCCGTCACCCCTTAGGTATATAAGAGGCGGCTGGACTTCCCGTGCAAGGAAAAGGCTTGGATTGACGTCCAAAACCCTAGTCAAATTCGGATTGGTTTTGTCCGAACTTTCCAAAACTGTTCGGTTTAAACTGGCTGCACCTTGCGGGTAATTTTTCAGGTGGTAAACGACCTCGGATGAAAATAAGCCCAAAAGCAATCTTGACCGATTTGACGAGACGTACAACTTTCATGGTGAACGTTTTCCGATCAGAGGTCATCTTGAGGGAGTTTCGGCTGTTTTCCGAAGTCTGCGGCAGAAAAATCCAAAACCCGGACAAACATCCCCGGAGTGTCCGGCCATCCTCGGAGAAATCCAAAACCCGGATGATCATTCCCGGAGTGTCCGGACATCCTGATGCAGCCACGCATTTTCGGCTGTAACTTTTGCATATGAACTCCGATTGAGACGTTTCTTATATCAAAATCGATCGTTTCGACGAGACGGAGACAATCCGTGTAGATCACTTTTCCATACTGTCGGTGTTCTGGGAACGGGGGTCCCCAGACTTGCCTGCCTGTGGCCCATGGTGTGGCTAAGCTAGCGGGCCGTACGGCCCATCTTCATCAACGAAGGCATTCAAGTCCCTCGCGAGGGGCCAAGCCTTGCGAGGCGGACGACGCAAGACCTCCTCATGAGCGACCCTTTCCGGGCAGGCTCGTGAGGAGCGGAGATATCAAGGCGGGGCGAACCTCGCGAGGCTCTCGTGAAGTGAGCCATGACGATCGACACCAGGTGGGCGCAAAGCGGGCGCCAGCGCGCGCAGCGTCCTTGTTTCCTCTTTGGTGCTAAGGAGGCAGGCGCAGGCACGGAGTACCGAGGCATCAGGCAAAGGTTTCCATATCAGTGCAACGAGACCAAGACCAGCAGGACGGCAAGGCGGAGATCACCGTGGAGCCCAAGATGGCGTCATCACCAGAGCCTTTAGCAGGCGAAGACCGCTTTTGTCAGGATAGCTTGTACTAGTTGTCCCCCTTCAAATGCCCGCCATTGTTGGCTCCCTTCCCGCTCATTATTTTGGGAAGAGGACCAGGGCCTATATAAGTAGAGCTAGCCACCACAGCAATGGCATCTCATCTAGACCTGAGCTAGCCCTGGGCCAATCCACAAGTCCGCAGAGCACAAGAACACCTCAACCTCAGGAGGCTGTTCTTCCCCTTTGTACTGTTCATCATCAGCCCAAGAGGCAATCCACCACCACACACTGGAGTAGGGTATTACACCACAATGGTGGCCTGAACTAGTATAAATCTCGTGTCTTTTTGTGTTGCGAGTTCGTCGGGTCTGTCCGCTACATCTTAGCGAGCTAGGGCGCGGATCGGTAGGAGGGAAGAACTTCGCGCGCACCCCAGAGTTCGAACCTTAAGGGTTTTGCCGGAACCCCACATCCGACATTTGGCGCGCCAGGTAGGGGTGCAGCGGAGCTTCCTCTCTGCCAATCAGCTTGCCGACGCTTCGTAGCCACGATGTCCGGTGACCAAAGGGCTGACTCCGACCGCTGGCAGGTTGGTCGGCCTGGGCAGTGACACCTGCCCATGAAGACCTCGACCCGCTTCGGGCGGCACGCTGCGTTCTCGGGGGCGGCGCTGCCGCCTAACACCGCCGCGCGGGCGGCATGCCCAGGCATCGTCCACCCTCACTCCACGACAAGCGCGAGCCGCTACAAGGGCAGCAAGCCACGCCGCGGCGACGGCGCCGCACTCGCGGCGGGAGTAGGCAAACATGCGGGCAGCACTCACAGTGGCGAGAGAGCTGCTGCGCTGCCGGCTGATGGAGAGCGGCCGGGACGCGCTGCTAGAACGCGTTGCCGAGCTGCTAGACGCGGCGGCCTCAGGAGCGCCGCCCTTCTTCTATCGGCTCCCTTCTCAAGCCGTTGCGGGGTCTCATGGCGGGCCTCATCGCAACCACGCGCCGTCGGGCGCGCATGGGGGATTCGTCAACACCAGCGCGACCGGCGGCGCCAGGGGCTCCGTCGCCCCCATACCGCCCGCGACATGCACAGGCACAAGCGTCGCCCCCCATGGTCCCAGCGAGATGTCGCGCTACTATCCTCAGGATGCCGCGCTGGGCCGGGCAACATGGTGTGTGGGGCACTACGGCGAGGTGTTCGGGGTAACAGCCCCGTAAGCCTACGTGCCCCGCATGATGGACCAGTAGTACACACCGGAGGACGACCCCGACACGCTCCTCGAAGAGGATTAGGAAGAAGAGGCGCTAGGAGTGGAAGCTTTCCAGGAACCGACGGGGGACCACAACGATCGCGCCAGCAACAACTACTACAGGATACCGCTAATCTCTCAGGAGCAAGCATACGCTAACCATGGGCTTCCAGTGAACCAGGTTACAGCCTCGGCAGACCACCCTGGCGCAGCGACGCCTCTCCCGCCAGGGGAAACTTTTTGGGGTTTGCGCGGAGGGAGCCAGGAGCAGGTCCCCTCCCCGCGTCGCGTGAAGCCGGGCGACACCCGGAGGTAGGCCTTCTGCCGGGGAGGCTTCGATAACCCTTCACCCGGCAGAGGACCTGTGGTCGCCGATGGCACTGCTGGCGTCCCCTTTCCCCCTTTGTGTTATCCAGGTTGCCGGTCGGCTCAAAGGTGGTCGAGGATGGCGCAAGGCGGGGCCCTCTTCTGGCGATATAAAGCAAGGCCAGTACGTGTGAAGAAGGCCCAGTGCCTGTGAAGCTCGCCGCCCGTGACACTCTCACGTAATAATGAGTTGGGGCTGTACACGCCCCGGAGTCTCAGGGGTGCCGGCCTCAGGCCCTGGGGCTCCCTCCCACGCCTAGTGGCAGCACTTAGCTCCACGCTGGTGAGAAGACTTGAACACCAGAAGACTATAATAGGCGCCAGACGCGGCCTGAGGGAGTCCTGGACTAGGGGGTGTCCGGATAGCCGAACTATCACCGTTGGCCGGACTCCTGGACTATGAAGATACAAGAGTGAAGACTTCGTCCCGTGTCCGGATGGGACTTTCCTTGGCGTGGAAGGCAAGCTTGGCGATGCGAATATGTAGATCTCCTACCATTGTAACCGACTCTGTGTAACCCTAACCCTATCCGGTGTCTATATAAACCGGAGGGTTTTAGTCCGTAGGACGAACAACAATCATACCATAGGCTAGCTTCTAGGGTTTAGCCTCCTTGATCTCGTGGTAGATATACTCTTGTACTACCCATATCATCAATATTAATCAAGCAGGAGTAGGGTTTTACCTCCATCGAGAGGGCCAGAACCTGGGTAAAAACATCGTGTCCCTTGTCTCCTGTTACCATCCGCCTAGACGCATAGTTCGGGACCCCCTACCCGAGATCCGCCGGTTTTGACACTGAAATTGGTGCTTTCATTGAGAGTTCCTCTGAGTCGTCACCTTTAGGCCCGATGGCTCCTTCGATCATCAACAACGACGCGGTCCAGGGTGAGACTTTTCTCCCCGGACAGATCTTCATATTCGGCGGCTTTGCACTGCGGGCCAATTCACTTGGCCATCTGGAGCAGATTGAAAGCTACGCCCCTGGCCATCAGGTCAGATTTGGGAGTTTGAACTACAGGCTGACATCCGCGGAGACTTGATCTTCGACGGATTCGAGCCACAGCCAAGCGCGCCGCACTGTCTCGATGGGCATGATCTAGCTCTGACACCGAACAGTGTCCTAGAGGCCGCACCAGCGTCCGCTCCGACCCTTATCTCGGAGCCGACTCCACTGATCGAGGACGAGTCGTTGGACACCGCCTCGGGGGCTACGATCTCTACGGCGATTGAGCCGAACACCATCCCTGTCCTTTGCAAGGCCCGTGACTCTAAGGTGCCGGACTCCTCCCCGGACTCCGAACCTCCCGCCCCCCTGCCAATCAAATCCGATTGGGCGCCGGTTACGGAGTTCATCGTCATGACATCTTTCAGCACTCGCCCTTTGGCGACATCCTGAATTCACTAAAGTCTCTCTCTTTATCAGGAGAGCCCTAGCCGGACTATGGTCAGGAAGGTTGGGATGCGGACGACGAAGAAATTCAACGCCCACCCACCACCCACTTCATAGCCACTGTCGAAAGTTTAAACGACGTGCTCAATTTTGACTCCGAAGACATCGACGGTATGGACGACGATGTAGGAGACAACCATGAACCAGCACTTATAGGATACTGGACAGCCACCTCATCTCACGATGTATACATGGTGGATACTCCTAAAGGAAGTGACGACGAGGAACAACGGGACGCTATGAAGGATAAATCCCTCGAAAAGCTGTCAAAACGGCAACGTAAATTCTGCACCAAGTCCCGCCTCGACAAAGACGGCAGCCACGCAGACCCAGCCATCAAGCAGGTCGAACCGGTGGACGACGAACATAGCATTGAACAACCGTCTGAACATGACAACTTGGATAAACAACCCCTCCCCGGTGAAGAAAACAGTCCGGACGATCTCACACCCGACAAGTTGTTGGAGCAGAAGAACCTCCACAAAAGGCTCGTCGCCACTGTGCGTAGCCTGAAAAAGCAGAAGCGGAAGCTCAAAATAGCGGAAGATGCACTCAGAATCAGATGGAGCAAAGTACTCAAAACCCTTGAGACAAACACGGCGACGACCGCCAAACAAAGATCTACCCAAGCGCAAACTACTGCCCGATTGATGAGGAGGCCTTAGAGCCCCACAATCAAAGAACAAAGATGCCGCCCGGTCGGATAGACGACCGCACGACAAGCATAGAGCGGCAAGCGGCGCCGCACACAATCCGGCATGCGATCCGCATAAGGAGTCGCATCAAAAGGATGGCCCAGTTAGGTCCATCTACGGGCCAAGAAAGCAAGCTTTCCTAAGCAATGCAACACGCCAGATATCCGGATACCACGGCACACCCAAGTATAGGGGTGCCGCACACCCCCTATGTTTCACCGATGAGGTGCTGGATCACGAATTTCCAGCGGGACTTAAACCCGTAAACATAGAGGCATATGACGGAACAACAGACCCGGGAGTCTGGATCGAGGATTATATCCTGCACATACACATGGCTAGAGGAGATGATCTCCACGCCATAAAATACTTACCCCTCAAGCTCAAAGGGCCAGCATGGCACTGGCTCAAAAGCCTCCCTGAAAATACCATTGGAAGTTGGGAAGAGCTCGAGGATGCCTTTCGGGCAAATTTTCAAGGGACTTATGTCCGCCCTCCGGATCCGCACGATTTAAGTCACATAACTCAACAACCCGGAGAGTCAGCCTGCAAATTCGGAACAGGTTCCTCACCAAAAGAACCAAATAGTCGATCGTCCGCCGCCAAGTCTTAGCAGCTTTCAAACACAACGTCTGAGACGAATGGTCGCCAGCACCTTGGCCAGAAAAGCTAAGAACAATGGCCGCTAACAAGTTTCATGACCCGCTTATGCTGGAGAGGATAGTTGGCTGGCAAGATGTAGTACCAGCGACCCAAGTACATCCGAAGTCAGAGATGGGAACGGAAAACCACAACGCAGCAAGGACCAGCGCCGGACAAGGGGAAACAGCCCGAAGAGCACGGCAGTCAACGCTGGATTCAAAAGCTCTTGGCAGAATCATAAAAAACTGCCCCTCAAGGATAATAGCCACGAGCTATCCAACTTAAACCAAATCTTGGACAAAATATGCCAAATCCACAGTACCCCCGGGAAGCCTGCAAACCATACCCACAGAGATTGTCGGATCTTCAAGAAGTCCGGCAAACTCAATGCTGAACACAAGGGGCTCGACACACCAAGCGAGGACGATGACGAACCCCACAAGCAGAGCACCGGAAAACAAAAGAATTTCCCACAAGAAGTCAAAACAGTAAACTCACTTCAAGTGACAAAAGGGAAAATCAGAGCGGCGCCCATAGAAATACGCGCCGCACGGCCTATCCCAGCGGAGTCCCGACATTGGTTGTCAAAACCAATCGTCTTTGATCATCAGGATTACTCCGGAAGTATCCAGAACGCAGGATGGACTGCCCTGATATTAGATCCTATAATCGACGGACTCCAATTCACAGAAGTCCTAATGGACGGCGGTAGTGATCTAAACCTGCTATATCAGGACACAATCCGCAAAATGGGGATAGACCCAACCAAAATTCGCCACAGCAACACCTCCTTCAAGGGGGTAATGCCAGGCCTATACGCCCATTGCATCGGGCTCCTCATCGCTAGAAGTTGTGTTCGCTCATCCGACAACTTCCGCCCAAAAGTTAACCTTCCATATCGCCCATTCAAAAGTAGCTATCAAGCACTATTGGGACGGAAGCTACCGCTTTAATGCAATACCGCATTATGCATCTCTTACACTTAAAATGCCCGGTCAACGCGGCATCATCTCATTAAAGGGAAGTATCAATTGTTACTCAAGCGCGGGAGAACGTGAGACTGCCTAGACAGTCACACACTAATCCGGCTCCGCTAAATCAAGCACCTGGGTAGGCCATTTGGACTTCGGACACGGCTAGATGAGTCCGGCGTAAACATATAAAGGCCTACTAGCCACACACCCCCGTACAAGGGGCTGAATGCATGTAAAAAATGAGACAATAAGGCTCAATTTTATTCGCTTTTCGAATCGTACTCCGTTTATTTAATATAAAGTACATTTTTTCGCACGATCTTTCTTCAATTAAGTTCTTCTTTTTAGAGATGAACACCGTGCTACACCCGCCCGTGATACGGCACAACGGAGACACAGCGCAGACGCAAGAGGGACCCGCTGCAAGGATTCTTTTCAGATTAAGACCTGCGTAAACCTTTTTTACTGTCTCTTGTTGATACACATCCCCGGTTTCTTGCTATAATCGAGGAGGAGGCTGGCGTTTGGCATCGGGCCGCCAGAATTTTTTATGCTGCACTGACACCAGGGCTTAGGGCATTGTTCTGCCCATTTTCATAAAGACCGAATACCTTAGGGAGTGTTGGCGCCTCGAAGTTAGGCCTTATATGCATCAGCTCGAATCATGTCTTTGGTCAAATGTTGAGTTTGCCCGGCTCCTGTGTTTTGCTGCCTTACGCCCGCTTTATCGCTAACGCTGCACCAGGAGAACTACTCGCGATTGTGCCCTGTTCGCCTGGTGAGCACCTCAAGAGAGAAAGCCGAAAACCGACCGTCATGATGTAGCGTGAGACTGGTCAACCACTCGATGACCCACAGGAATGTTTAGAATTCTCCAAGATTAACGAAGGACCGCTTTCCGGTCAGGCACATACGCGCCCCGAGTTCGGGAGAGCGCGGTGCCCCTAGGGGCTATATAGTAGCCCCACCATCGAACTCCTATGGCTAAGTGAAAGTGATAAAGCATTATAGTCCAGTTGCCTAGTTTGCTACGCTATCACCTCCTTCACAGGACCAAGACGTTGGATTAAGTGTGAGAATGCACTTTTTTTTTGCAAACACCCCCGCACTATGTGCGTGGGGGCTGAAGCCAAGGACTGCCATCTTTCAGGTTATATACACATATACATTAACGGCCGCACAGGAGGTATTTTAATACTTGAACGCACAAGTATAAAAAGCTATTATATTATATTGAAACATAGTTTCAAAAATCATACATGTCATTAGAACATAATATCCTTCGAGCACTGCGCCTCTATTAAACGAAAGCGCCCGCAGACTTCCTCAAAATAGTGCTCGGCGTGTACTCGCTTCGTCCAATCTGGGATGCAACGTCGGTGGCCTTCCTCTCCGCCCAGTATGTCTTGACACGGGCAAGAGCCATCCGCGCACCGTCTATGCATGATGACCGCTTCATTGCATTAATATGCGGCACCGCACCAAGGAACTGTTGCAGCAAGCCAAAATAACTCTTCGGCTCGGGCCTGTTCGGCCACAAATGAGTCACAACATCCTTCATGGCAAGTCCGGACAACCTATTCTGCTCAGCCCATTCGGCCAAACGATCGGCCAATGGAAGCGGGCGCTCTGGACTATGGAACTGCGACCAAGAAAGCTCTTCCATTCCGTGATCCTTTTGTCCTCGGAAGTGTTCTGCCGCGTCTGCGGCACTCGCCGCCAAGTCCAGATAAGCATCCTCCGCACCCCACAACTGGCCCAACTGAAAAGGCTTTCCAGCCGCAATATCTTCGGCCTGACGTAGCTCCTCTTTCATAGCTCTCATCGCAGAGCGAGCATCCTTGGCTTCAGCAGCAGCCTTTTTCAGGTCCTCTTGTTCCGCTTGACCTTCTTTTTCAAGAAGCTCGCAATGGTCGGTAGCATTCTTCAACTTTACGGCCATCTCAGCCATTTCTTTCTTGCTTCGGCAGTGAGCAGCCTGTTCGGCTCTCAGCTCTTCGGCCGCTTTTAAGGCCGCCGCATCACTTCTTCGGGCTTGCTCCTTGGCTCGGGCGAGTTCCGCCCGAAGGCTCTCCATGGCAGTGGCACCATCTGCGTCAAGCATACATGTTGTAAGGCATAGACATTAAGCTACCTTACCGGGTGTCCACGGAGAAGCTGCATACCTTGAGACTCATCAAGCCGCTTATTGACAAGCGCGATGCCAGCGTCCGCCACGTCAAGTTGCCGCTTTAGTTTGGCAAATTCATCAGTCCGGCTTGCCACCGGACGCTTCGCCACCTACATAGGAAGAGCGCATATTATACCTGGGATTATAATCCTTGGCGCGCTGTCACTTTTTACAACGCACCAAGTCTCAGGGGCTACTATCCATACAGGGCGCATTCTATATGCAAAACTGTCAGAAGGTACAATATTTTGCGTACCTCAAAACCTGTCAGTAAACTTACGATGGCTCCATGCAATCCGCTTTCAGCGGATGAAATCCTTTCAATCACCGTACCCATTAGCGCACGGTGATCTTCCGAGATAGACGCTCGCCCGAGCAGATCTTTCAGCTCCTCCGACCGTACACCAGTCGGTGCCGGACTCGTCCGATGGCCTTTTTCGAAGGCCAGACGCGGAGGGCTTTGAGGGGACATACGACTGCCTTCGGGCCCCGCCGGATTCGGAGAAACCCTCCGCGACGACACCTCAGGGTCATCCGCCTCGCATGACGGTACGGCAGGCGGAGGCATTTCGCTCTCCATCATCTCCGGATCAAGATCCCCTGAAGACGAGCTCTGCTGAGAAGGGCTGAGATCCGAACTACAAGGAAAAATTTCGGTTATCTTCGGAAATAAAACAGGGATGTCTCTCATTTTAAGAAAAAACGCCCCTCTTTACTTACGGCTCGCTGGAGGGCTGATCTCCTTGGGGAAATAGTGCGGCCGGGGCATCTCCCGCCGCAGGACCCTCTGGCGGAGATTTCTTCCCCCGCTTCGAGGCTTTGGTCTCCGGGTCTTCAGAAGCGGTCCTCTTCTCCCCTTGGAGGGAGGGATTCTCGATCCCCCCTTTCTTGATGGCCTCCTTCATGGAGGTAGTAGTTCCCTTGCTCCCCCCTTCGCCTTCTTCAAAAGGCATAGCCTTTAGCATCTTGGTTAATACAGGATCCGGCGCGGTTTCAGGGGAGGGGGGCCGGACACCTGATCAGTTTTGCTTTTGCTATCCACTCCTGTTTAAAGGATAGCTCTCTTAAGGGCAAGTTTATGATTAATATGCGGATAGCGTGTCCGGGTGCAGGACTACTTACTTGAGCATCCGGGCGATCGCAGCTCATACCTGCGTCCTCGGTTAAGTCCGGACACATTGCTTGTGATCCGAAGAATAGTTGGTACATCTCCACGGGCGTTGCGCCCATAAAATGTTGGAGAGCTCGTGGTCCCTCCGGATTAAACTCCCGCAGCGGGGGCGACGCTTGCAGGGCAAGGCGCGATTTAATCAACATAACCTGCGCTTACTACGACCAGATTGATCTCTCTCTAGGAGGTCTCGAATACGGACCTGCATCGAGGTACGCCCTGGACGGTCCCCACGAGCCCTTTATTGACCCATGACGCCAACAGGTGGAGGACCCGAGCGAAGGCAGGTGGCGCCACCCATTTGGTGCCCCAGGGAGCTGTGATATAAAACCACTCTTGTTGCCACAAACTGAGCTCCTCTTGAAAAGAGCCCTCGGCCATGGAGCGCCTGATTCTTGCTTATAACAGCCCCTCCAAGACTCGCCTCGATGCCCTTGATCATCTTCGCTCCACTTTGAAGGTCTTGAGCCACAATCCGAAGTGAGGGGTAATGCGGAGGAAGGCTTCACATACGACGATGAACGATGAGATGTGGAGGATGGACTCTGGATCCAAGTCATGAAATTCCAGCCCATAATAAACATG
The DNA here is from genome assembly GCA_021605205.1 of Aegilops longissima. NCBI lineage: Eukaryota > Viridiplantae > Streptophyta > Magnoliopsida > Poales > Poaceae > Aegilops > Aegilops longissima. Next base: position 266,382,287 of record CM038682.1, on the reverse strand, counting down.
AGTCCCCTCACGACGGGATCCGTCGGGAAGCCTAACCCCCGAAGAAAGTGAGACATGAACACCACGCTCTCACCAGGCTTGGGAGCGGGAATGACCTGCCCTTGGGCAGGCAGCCTGCGTGAAATTTCACCGTTTAGATACCGGGCGTCTCTCAGCTTTAGCACGTCTTCTTCTGTGACGGAGGAAGGCATCCACCGGCCTTGCAGGTCGGAGCCGGACATCCTCGGAGGTCCGAAGCGCCTAAATCTAGAGCTTTGGGTGTTGGAACTCGAAGCGAATGGCGGATTTGATTGAGATTGAAAGAAAGGAGTGGGCCTTGGTCTCATTATAAAGAGGTTGAATACCAAGAGCCATCCCCGTGACCGTTCGGGACTCGCCTTCGATGGAGGAGGCATGCCAACGGGCACGACAGGGTTACCCACGTCCGTATTGATGAGAATCCCGGAATAAGGGGGACACAATCTCTGCTTTGACAAGATGTGCCAAGGAAACCGCCTAGCTAAACGCGCTGAGGTGGTATGGTAAAAATGATTCGGATAAAGACTTGGCCGTGGCGTGATGGCACGCTGCGGAATACGTCAGCAGATTGATTTTGTGTAAATATTATTCTCTCTACGGTGTTATGTGGAAATCATTTTGCAGGGCCGGACACTGTCCTTGTGTTCAAAATCTTCTATGAAGTATTCAGAGGAGGAACCCGCCTTGCAATGTCGAAGACAATATGCGCGTCAGACTCATCGTCATTGAAGCCTGGTTCAGGGGCTACTGAGGGAGTCCTGGACTAGGGGGTGTCCGGATAGCCGAACTATCACCGTTGGCCGGACTCCTGGACTATGAAGATACAAGATTGAAGACTTCGTCCCGTGTCCGGATGGGACTTTCCTTGGCGTGGAAGGCAAGCTTGGCGATGCGGATATGTAGATCTCCTACCATTGTAACCGACTATGTGTAACCCTAACCCTATCCGGTGTCTATATAAACCGGAGGGTTTTAGTCCGTAGGACGAACAACAATCATACCATAGGCTAGCTTCTAGGGTTTAGCCTCCTTGATCTCGTGGTAGATCTACTCTTGTACTACCCATATCATCAATATTAATCAAGCAGGAGTAGGGTTTTACCTCCATCGAGAGGGCCCGAACCTGGGTAAAAACATCGTGTCCCTTGTCTCCTGTTACCATCCGCCTAGACGCACAGTTCGGGACCCCCTACCCGAGATCCGCCGGTTTTGACACCGACACGGCCTTTGGTTTTGGATCTCTTTTTTCTGAAGCCTTGCTTTCTGTATCTGGATTTGAGTTGAAGTCGAGTTTTTATCGATGCGCGAGGGGGGTGCCTTTTCTCGTTCGAGCAATTTCTTGCTTTCTGAATTTTGTTTTGCCTGGGACTCATGTCCATCGCCTTCCCCTCACGAGCACCTCGCGAAGGGATCTGCGCTGGCACATGCGCGAGCGCAGCGCTAACGCTACAATTGGTGCTTGCCTCTTGCGGGGCCCCTCCTGACGGGTCGACAAGCTCCGCGGGACTCTCAGGAACTCGTCGCCTCACGACCCAGCTCGAGGCTAGCGCTGACTAAGGTAACTCACGATAGGAAACTCACCCCTGGACTTACGAGTTCGCGAGGGCACATGCTCAATGCCGTGTAGGAAAGTAAAGGCTGCAACTTGCTTACATGAGGGGCTCCCCCTCCCAAAATGCTCTTCCAAGTTTTCCAAGGGCTGCGCCCGAGTTTTTGCGTACAGGATACAATGACAGGAGAACGTGGGATCAGCCAGATATGTGGCTCGCTACATCGACTTCAGACGCATCACTCGCATCGTCTTCGTCTTCGCCGGCGCCGTCGACGCCCTCGGCGACGCCTTCATCGCCGTTGTCAACCACGTCGCCTTCATCTGCGACAACCACCACTGCGTCGTCGTCAGAAGCGAAGGCTCTGACCAGCGCATCCACGTTGTCCTCCAGCCACCGCGCTAGGTCACCCCGGACGGCCTGCGGCACGGGGGCAATGGCGGCGTCGAAGTCAAAGTCAGGAAAGGTGTTCCTGAGGTGGCTAAAGACGCGAGAGAATGCGCGCCCGAACAGGTCCCGGCTTCTCTCTTCCACGAACTGACGAGCCCTGTCAGGCCGGGCTTCCAGGCGCGTCACCACGTCGATGAAGAAGGTCAGGTGGCTGGCGTAGTCACTCGAGCGGGGGTGCGGAGCATTCTTGTCGCAGATGTGGCCCAGGGCGGTATTAGCCCTGTTCCGGAGATCATGAAGCATGGGGGCGTGCTCGCGCTCCAGCGTCCGCCGTTGGAGCACTTCCTCCTGTTTTCGCCGCGACGGCTCAAGGCCATCAACCCGCTCAAGAGAAAGCAGCTCGGCACGGGCGGAGGCCAAGTCCGCCTGCGCTGTGACCAGGGCGGCAGCCGTGGCCTCCCCACGCCTCTCCGCCTCGTCCAACCCGGGCCTGAGGGCAACGGCCCTGCCCGCATCCTCCGTCCCTGCGAGCTTCAACTTCAAGTCATACCTGCCTTCCAGATCGGCGCGGACCTCGGCAATCCGGCGGTCGGTTTCTTCCTGTACCTTGGCCTCGCGAGCCCCAATGGCATCCTCTGCTTGACCAACCTGACGATCCCTCGTCTCCAGTCGCTCAAGCTCAAGGCTACGTTCCACGGCCTCTAGGGCCATCGCCTCCACGCGCTTCCGGACGTCCTCCTCCTCGGCGAGCGTCCCCCGCAGCGATGCAAGAGCGGCTCTGCGCGCCTCCACCTGCTGCTCGAGGGACGCACTCCAGGCCTGGAGTTCCCACGCGCGCTTCTCCGTAGCCTCGCGGCGGTGATCAGCCTCGCCAGCCTCCTCCAAGGCTCGGGAGCAAGATTCGCGGGAAACCTTGAGGGAAGCCTCGGCCTTCGCGTTCTCAAGATCACGCTGGTAGCAGCCAAGGTTAATAGCCACCCTCAGCTTGCGCCGTTCCTCCACCAGCCGAAGACCCTCGGCCTCAAGGCGCGAGTCAACGCCCGCGAGCTCTTCACCAAGTCGGCTCATTGCGCCCATTGCCTCTCGGAAGAGCTCATGATGGACTACGCTCCGCCGGCGCTCGAGCTCGAACGCACGGCCCACCTCGTCCTCCACTTCGGGGGCTGTGGGCGGGGCATCAGGCAGCACACCACCTCTCGGCAGGGGGCTGGGGGCTGGTGCTACACCAGGTGTCAACTGACCCTCATGAGGAGTCCAAACCAATCAGGGCTCGCTGCTTGAAGAGGAGCCGAGGATCAAGGCCAACTAGCTACTGCCCATGACCAGAGGAGGGGTCCTGGGCACGCCCGCCAAGCTCCACGCCAGACCGTGGGGGAGGGGCGACGAGGCCGCAGGCTCAGAGCGCCACAAAGGCAGGAGCACTCCTTCAACCAACCCCGCTCCAGGGGCGGCAAGCGGGCTCGGGACGCTCAAGGCCGGCGGGGGAGTCGAGGAAGGAAGAGGCCGTCTCTCAGAAGACGCAGCAGCCTCGACGGAAGGAGTCCTGAAGGACTGACGTCAGGAAAGGAAAATAGCATGCAAGAAGCCATAGCAGTAAGGTACTTACGCGTCGATGGCGATGTACTTTCGTCACTTCAACGGCCCAAAGATGTTGCTGCCGCTGGGGGATCCTTTCCTCTTACGGAGCTCTTCGAAGTCCATGCAAAGCGGACCGAAGTGCTGGACATGGCAGCCAGCGCGGGGCGAGGCCGAGGAGGAGCTTGGAGAGCCAGCTTCAGGGGCGCTTGGTTGTGGCGAATAGTCGGGCGCTGACTCGCTACGACCTCCCAAGGCTTCGAGGGCTTTGACCTCGGGAGCCGCATGCTGCATCGCCTCAGCAACTGATGCTCCAGGGGAGGGATCGCGGCCTCCCGAGGACGACGCCCCAGGATCACCACGCGACATGTGCTCCCCGGCGCTTGGGCCACTGATCTCCATCGGAGTTCGCCCTCCTGCACCCTCACTCGGGGAGAGCTCGGCACCGGTGGCGAGGAAGGGGACCACGTCGACGGGGTTCTCGCGGGACCCCACCAGGCCGATTGGGCGCAGCCCCCACTAATCAAAGGAGGGCATGCTCGCGGCAAATGTGGCTTTGTTCTCGCAGCGGTACAGCAGACAGCTATTCCTGGGCATGTCGTCCGGCAAAGGGACACCCGATAGGACCGTAAGCACTGTTTGCCGCATAGTAAGAGGAAGCCCCTTCTCCTGGAACCTCATATGATTCTGACTATTGAGCAAGTCGCACATTGGGCGGGAATGGCGCTGAAGCGGTGCGACTCAACGCTTGACAAACTCCTTCACCACCATAGGCGTCGTCATGCCATGGTCCTTCAACCTCCTCAGCCTGAGCCAGACGGGGGTGAGGCGGGGGCTCGTGAGCTTTTGATGGCCTGCAGGCCCCGCCGGAGCATGAAGCAGAGGGTTGAGTACGCCGGCGTCAACAAACACCCATCGTGTACGAAACTCATTCATGGATGAAGGAAGCTTGAAGTCGATCCCTGCGCCCGCTGTCGCGGCCACGGCCTGGAAGCTCACGCACCCCGAGCTCTGCCGGGGGCCGGTTAGATGCAATGAGAAGAAACGGCAGAGGAGGGCCGCCGAAGGAGCGATGCCGACCATGGCTTCGCACAAGAAGGTGAAGACAGCAAGAAGGGTCACAGATTGAGGGTCGAGATGAAGCATGTGGATCTGATAATGCTCAAGCACCGCGTTGAAGAAGGCGGAAAAGGGAGGAATCAGGCCAGCCCAAAGGGCATCTATGAAGATTGGGACCTCAGTGGCTGCCCGTGTCATGCGAGTGCGAGACGCGGGCCAAGCCACCGTCTCTCCCCACTCGTTGAAACTGGAGGCAAGCATAGGACGCACCTTGTCCATGGCCTCGTCGTTGAGCACCCGAGATCGGCCGAGCGCAGGCTCAAAGGGCGGAGGCGCACTTGGCAAAGACAGAGGTTTCTTCCCCGTGTCAGCCTGTTTCGGCGCCATGGCGATGAAGCGGGCGGAGCGCAAGTCAGATTGGAACGGTGAAGCAGAGTCTCGAGGAAGCAGGGAGATTGGGGGAGCCAGGCACGGGCGAAGGAAGAATAACTATGTAAGATGCGGGGGCCGCATAGCCAGGCGGATTCAAAGGCAGTGTGGGGAAGTGGAGACGCCCACATCCAATCAACCGCCATGCGTCGACCGAGGCCACAGGCTTTTGGGGGCCCGCGACACTCCGTGCTTGACCCTTGGCTTCGCCGCGAAGCCAAGCCCGAGCGCACATTGGGCCTGGGGGCTACTGTTGGCGTACTAGGAACGGAGGTCCCCAGACTTGCCTGCCTGCGGCCCATGGCGTGGCTAAGCTAGCGGGCCATACGGCCCATCTTCATCAACAAAGGCATTCAAGACCCTCGCGAGGGGCCAAGCCTCGCGAGGTGGACAATGCAAGACCTCCTCATGAGCGACCCTTTCCGGGCAGGCTCATGAGGAGCGGAGATATCAAGGCGGGGCGAACCTCGCGAGGCTCTCGTGACGTGAGCCATGACGATTGACACCAGGCGGGTGCCAGGCGGGCGCCAGCGTCTTTGTTTCCTCTTTGGTGCTAAGGAGGCAGGCGTAGGCGCAGAGTACCGAGGCATCAGGCAAAGGTTTCCATATCAGTGCAACGAGACCAAGACCAGCAGGACGGCAAGGCGGAGATCACCGTGGAGCCCAAGACGGCGTCATCACCAGAGCCTTTAGCAGGCGAAGACCGCTTTTGTCAGGATAGCTTGTACTAGCTGCCCCCCTTCAAATTAGCCCGCCGTTGTTGGCTCCCTTCCCGCTCATTATTTTGGAAAGAGGACCAGGGCCTATATAAGTAGAGCTAGCCACCACAGCAATGGCATATCATCTAGACCTGAGCTAGCCCCGGGCCAATCCACAAGTCCGCAGAGCACAAGAACACCTCAACCTCAGGAGGCTGTTCTTCCCCTTTGTACTGTTCATCATCTGCCCAAGAGGCAATCCACCACCACACACTGGAGTAGGGTATTACACCACAATGTTGGCCTAAACCAGTATAAATCTCATGTCTTTCTGTGTTGCGAGTTCGTCGGGTCCGTCCGCTAGATCTTAGCGAGCTAGGGCGTGGATCGGTAGGAGGGGAAGAACTTCGCGCGCACCCTAGAGTTCGAACCTTAAGGGTTTTGCCGGAACCCCACATCTGATATATACGAGGCAGTCTTGGGGGTGTAATCAGCCGAATAGTGTTCTGAATACAAAATCTCAGTATTTCGAACATAATTTCGGCCTTTGAGATGAGATCGGATGGTGATGGCCCAAACATCAAAGTTTCTCCTTTTGATGATACAGAAATTTCTTACTTTGAGCACTTCTTCATTTGAAGCCATCTTAATTAAGTTCTTGGTCGTGCAAAATCTGGTGTCAACACATGCCCCCCTATTTTTTGGCAAACTTGTGCGCTGAAAAATAACTTGCACGATGCTTTTTCTAAGGACGATGTCAATACTCCATCGGCCATTTTATGTGCTTAGGGTGATAATTGTATATCAGCCATATGGATCAGCAACCAAATGCAGCTAATCAAATGAATGATGATGTGGTAAAACCCTTGCATGATGTAAGAAGTTATATTGCGTCCATGGATCAAAATAAGTCCATAGAGGGTAACCAGTCATACCTGAGGATGTATTCCATGTCATCGGCCTAAATGGCATAGTTGGAGAATGTGGATAATGTGTGCACCGAAGAGGTTGAAACCTTCGGCTTGCTTGTTCATAATTTTCACTCTTTTCCTTCTTTACATTTGTTGCACTTCTTGCAATGGAAGCTTGCACACCATTCTTCTTTTGAGTACTTCCTTTGGGAACCCATGCCATGTTTCTCTTTTCAAGCACTTGTGCACTAATTTTTTGTAATTTCTTCTTTTGCCAATATGATAAGCCGAGTGGGCGCCCCGGCTGTGATTTTGTTTGAACTAATGACAATTCTTGTTTTACCTTGTGCACTCTCAACCTCTTTTCTTCAGATTTGGCACTTTGATTTTTAACAATTGATTGCTTTACTTCTTTGCCTTTTGTAGCCAATGTCAACACTTTAATTGGCTCTTTGTCATTTGACATTGAATCTGAAATAGCACACTTACGACCATCCTTCTTGAACCTGCATACTTGCTTGACCACCTCTTTCTTCATCCATGGGCTCCGGACCTATTCCTTTTCATTGAAATGGTCTTTAACATGTGATTGTTCAAATATTGGTTTTCTTGGAGCTGCATAATATTGATGAGATGGTTTAAAATAAGATAGAGAATGTGTCCTTGTATCGTACCTGTCCCATGATGGATATGGATTTACATGAGCATAGGGAGACATCCATGACATTGGCATTGGCGGCCCAAAATAAGGATATGAACAAGTTGCATTCAAATTCTCTTCTTGCCAATATCGATCCTTGGATTTGCGCCTAGGGGGTGATCTTGATGCTTTTGCATTAGTTGGCCGATAAGCACTGTTCTCCTCACTTATCTTCTGATATTTTTCCAATAGTTGCGCGAAAGTGACTTTCAGTTTTTTACCTTTGTGCTTACGTCGGCCTTTGTTTCCTTTGGTTGTGCTTGCACCGATCTTTGGATTTTTTTTTGTTGCCCCCAGTCCTTGGTGTCTCCATTGTAGCTTCGATGGAATTCTCGTCCTCAAGATTATGTTCATTATGCTCTTCAACAACTTCTTTACTTGAAAGTTTGACCCCATCACCTGTAGTTTTTACCTTCTCTTTAAATGGATCGGCTTGAAGCAGCCGATGCAAAAACTTTTTGCCATCAGGACCAATCGGAATAGACTGGTCCTCTCTTGGTGTTTCAACAAATTTCAATCGTCCTTTTTCAATGGCCGATCTAACTATTTGACGAAACATATTGCAATCCTCAAAACTATGCTTGAACGAATCATGCAACTTACAATACATTCGTCCTCAGCAGATAGATGGCTTTTCATGGTGATTAAGAACTCTAATGTAATTATTTTTCAACAATAAATCAAATATTTTTATCACACATGCTTGAATTGAAGGCATGCTTCTCGTTTTCTAGCCGATCTTGGTGTGAGAACGGCTTTCCAGGTAAGCAAACGAATGGTTTAGAATACCCCCATTCGTCTATGCATTGTGTTTTGCATTCTATCTCCGATGTCTATGAATAAGATATTATACTAGCATCAGTTTTCTCAATAAAATTTAATCTTCGCTTTAAATTTCTGAAATGAAAATAGTTAGAACACATATGTCTCAATTGAGACCAAGTGTAAGCCAAGTAAGAAACAAGCAAAGCTACCCAATTAGATATGAACTTTTGATAAAGCAATGGGGGAAACTTTGTCTACAATAATAAGTCACAATCGGTCTTTATAAATGGCACAATGTGTTGACCGACATGCTTTGCAAAGATTTTATTGCTAACAAATAAATTACCCTTCTTCATTGGTCTTTCAAGATTGCTTATGAGCATTTTTCTAATAGAAGCATCAACAATAAAGTTGCGACCAAATCCGAAGATAGGTAATCACTTGCTAGACATACCTCTTCGAATACGTTGGGAGAGCATGATGGTTGCGTTACTTGAACGATATCTTGTTCCCCTTTCAAATAGCTCCCCAACACCTTGTCATCCTCTGTTTCTAGAATAGATCCGGCATACGTAATATTTGATTCGGTCTTTTCCATAACCGAATTAGCTTTGTTATCCGAATAACCACTCTTTTTGATAATTCTACCCACACCCAATGCTTTCTCTTTTTGACATAATCTAGCTTGTATTGCAACAGAATTAAGGCTTTCCCTCTTTTATTAATTCACGTAGAACAACATTGCATTCGTCCCAAAAAGACGTAAGATTTTTCTTAATGACCAAATCTGGATAGAATTGCCCCCCGACACTTTTAGACTCTTTCGGGAACGAGATGTCGACGAAATTCTGTAATTGTGTAGGGAAAACATTGTATGCTACGATACTAGGTGAAGACACAGGTGATCCTATAGAATTTTCACTTATTCGGCTGTTAGCATGAAGGTGCGAAGCCGAATTATGAATACCTATAGTTGCATATGGTGCCAAAACATTAGTAGCATGAGGTGTAACATATGATGGTTGAGGGTAATTGGTCGGATAACTAGTAGTAGCATGGCCAATTCCCCTATCCACCGGCATGTTTGGATTAATATACTGCAAGCTAGTTGCCGATGAATAAAAAGATGAAACACTTTGTTGCATACTATCGGAACTTCCTATATGAGGTGTTTTAACTTGATTAACCGAACTCATCATGTTGTTCATCGGCATATGGATTTCTGGGGTTGCCGATGCATGGGAGTTGGAATATATATGTTGCATGTTGCTAAAATTACATGAGGTAGAAGCATGAAGATTTTGTTGCATCGGCTCTTGCACATAATTAGATGCATGATTGATAAAGCTAGGGCTAGCCAATACATTATGCTCATTATATGATCTAGCAACAACATATGCATTGTTTGCATCTACATATATGAACTGAGTATTCATATTACCTTTGTAGATTGCAAACCCTAGATAACGATCTCTTCGTAGCAAGAACAGACCGGAGACCGTTCAAAGCTTCGTCCCAGCGGAGTCGCCAAAAAGTGTGTTCGCACATGAACACGTCACCGTGTACCCTCGACGCCAGGGGTGATGCACCGCAGCTCACGTCGAAGGAGACCCGGCCGGAAGCGCGGTACGCAGGCAATCCGGCGGGTGCTTTTGAGGACCTGAAACCCCACACACCCGGGAGGGACCCCATCAGGGCACGCGGCAGCTATGGGCTGCCCTAGGTCGACCTGATCGCCCCTAGGGCCTCGAGGTTCGTCGCCCTGCAACAAGAAGAACAGACGAAGAACGAGGAAGAAGAAGAACAAGGGTTAAGGAGAAAATATAAAAACTAAAAAGTGGTAGATGATTTGTTCGATTGTGTGTTGTTCAATCGGCCGTCACCCCTTAGGTATATAAGAGGCGGCTGGACTTCCCGTGCAAGGAAAATGCTTGGATTCATGTCCAAAACCCTAGTCAAATTCGGATTGGTTTTGTCCGAACTTTCCAAAACTGTTCGGTTTAAACTGGCTGCACCTTGCAGGTAATTTTTGAGGTGGTAAACGACCTCGGATAAAAATAAGCCCAAAAGCAATCTTGACCGTTTCGACGAGACGAACAACTTTCATGTTGAACGTTTTTTGATCAAAGGTCATCTTGAGGAAGTTTTCGGCTGTTTTCCGAAGTCTGCGGCAGAAAAATCCAAAAACCGGACAAACATCCCCAGAGTGTCCGGCCATCCTCGGAGAAATCCAAAACCCGGATGATCATTCCCGAAGTGTCCGGCCATCCTGATGCAGTCACGCATTTTCGGCTGTAACTTTTGCATACAAACTCTGATTGGGACATTTCTTATATCAAAATCGATCGTTTCGACGAGACGAAGACAATCCGTGTAGATCACTTTTCCATACGAGGCAGTATTTGGGGTGTAATCAGCTGAATAGTGTTCTGAATACAAAATCTCGGTATTTCGAACACAACTTCGGCCTTTGAGATGAGATCGGATGGCGATGGACCAAACTTCAAAGTTTCTCCTTTTGATGATACAGAACTTACTTACTTTGAGCACTTCTTCATTTGAAGCCATCTTAACTAAGTTCTTGGTCGTGCCAAAATCTGGTGTCAACAAAACGCGAGCAAAGGGTGGGTGTACTGGCTTAACCGTGTGTGATGCAAGTGCGCCGTAAAATCACCACCTGCGCAAGCTAAAGGCAGGTAGTTTATTTAGAAATTAGGATGAACCGTGTGCGATAGACCAGCTAGCTAGAAATCTAAAAACAAACTACCCGCCTTGAGCATTGCAAAAATCGGCGGTTCCGCCACTTTTCCTTATTATTATACACGCCTATTCTTATTGGACCGTGCGCGATCTTGGGTACTCCCGCCCCGCATCAATTCCTTTACCCAAATTTTAGTAGCCGTCGTACTTCAATCGTCGCCCACACTCCTCTAGCACCGACCTTATACTAAAATTGCAGTAGCCGAGGCATTTGAATCATCGCCCGCCCTCGTCCACCACCATCTCCACCCACCATTACTAATCTACTATATCTAAATAGGATCCCCCACTACTTGATTTCTCTGCATTCTCATGCATCCACGTGACCACAATTATTTTCGGCCATTCGATTCACCACAGATGGCTCAGATCTGTAGCTCGAATTGATCCCGGTGCTTCACGTGGTCACGCCCATCGGGTTGACTCCTCCCTCGACCCACGGAAGTGGAAGCGCACAGAAGCAAAATGTCCTCTAGTGGAAACGTCCTCCGTTCAGAATCCCTCGCCGTCTCCCATTCCCCATCCGTCTCTCTCCCCAACGACAAATAACCCCATGAGGCGACGGATGCAACAGAACGCAGCTTCATCTAGGGTTTGCGAGCTCCATCGAAGGTAGCACCGGTGGCTACGGCGGCGATGGCGCGGCAAGATTGCAAGGCAATCGATCTAGAGGATGGGTGGAGCCATACTTCAGCCACATCAACTTCCTTGAGGTTGAGGGCAAGCTGGAGCCACAGTTCAGCTCCGAGGATTCATGATTCTCTACAGGTATCTGTCCCCCCGTGTCCCTCCAGTCATGCCTAGGTTGGCCCCGATTGGATCTGATCTAAGGTTTACAGCCCCCCCCCCCTCCCCCCTCCCTATTTGTCTCTTTTTGCGGCGCAACATGATATACAAACGGCACCACAACCCCTTCATTTTCTGCCTAAACTTGCCAAGAAGCCAAAGGAGAGGCCACCGTTCGATTCTATCTTTTGGGTAACCCACTTCTGTTTACGTTTTCCCTATTTGATTACCAATCAGGAAAGCCCCCACTGCTACTATGCTCTATGTACGAGGATGATCTATATGCTATGATCTATGTTTCAATTAGTTTTTTCGCAAGGCCTTGAAACATCGAAGTTTCCCATCTGGAGGGTGCATTGAGTGGCAACAATATGAATGACTCCCTGCCCACGAAGCAGCGTGGTTGCCAAGCATGACATGACTGAATGCCAGATGGTCATTGCGTACAATCCGGTAGGTCTGTGCCCGATCTTGACTCTACTATTATAATTTTTAGGTTGCTTTTTTGCATATATTTTTCTTGATACATTATTGTTGGTGCATAATAGAAATAAATTTGATCTTGCAGCAAATACTCTATGTTCGATACGTTCATTATTGGAACGTCTAGGAACTGCTCAATATGACAGTATGTACTGAATTTTTGTAGGATAAACATCCTCAATGTTTTAAGCTGTGACAATATCCAATAACATGTTGGACCAACTACAGTCTTAAGGTTTGTGCCAAGATAATATGATGCCCATTCTCTGTTAATTTGTTACTGATATTATCTCATGGTAATTCTTGCCTATTAGGCCTAACACACAATTCTGCTTTAGTACTAATTTTATTACATGTCATTTATTACCCTGCCAAAGGAGACCGTAAACATCTTGCAAAAGAAACATTTTTCTGTGTGCTATCTTCTGAATACACTACAAAGCGAGTTGAGCCTAAGTTTTCCCTCCTAAATCTGTGGTTGTATCTCTTTTCTCTCCTATACCCATCTCTCAATTTTTATCCATTCCCTTATTTGTTCTGTCTATATCTGACTTTTTAGCTGATAATTTTCACTGTTAGAGACAAAGTTTGAAGCAAGGGCGCGTGTATACGTGAGTGTGTACGTTAACTAAGATGTACATACAATCTTTCAACCTAGCATAAACTTCATATGTCTATTTGTTTTATATAGTTATATCTGATGATATATTGATACGAAGATAGTTCCCCATGTTTGCCAGACATGAAAAAACTAAGGGTTTGTTGTTATATTTCAATTACTAGCAACTACCAGTTGTTAATTCTCCTTTCACCAGACATGTTTCATGCTAATATGCTTAGGAAAAAATAATGGTATCCCGCATCAATGTCCCGCAGCAACGCGCTGGGCATCATCTAGTATTTTCAGTAGCCGTGGCGTATCCTCAAACACCACCACCCTCCACAGTCCCCCTTCCCAGCCCCCTCCCCCCCCCCCCGAATACTAGCTCACCGCCGCCGCCAATCGCTGCCGGTCTACCTGTTCCTCCTAGCTTAGATAATAAAGTTCAGGTTACCCGGCGATTACCATACAGTTGCCCCACTCCCCTGACTTTTTAGATGAGGCATGCGGTGTCCATCCCCGCTAGATCCACATCCCCTACTCTAGAATGTCGCAGCCTAAGCTCGACCACGTATCCCAGGGAGCCCGACGAGCGTTCGGCCAAGAAGAGGTTTATCATGGCCTCTCCGGCGGACGTTGGCGAGGTGGCCGCCATTCTCCCCGACATGTCAATCATGGAACAACACGTCGCCGCGGAAGTCGGCGAAGATGTTGACTACATTGCCATGCCGAAGGCTTCATTTCAGTGGGCTAGCGTATTATTGTATCTCGGGAAAGCTGGCTACGACATCAAGCTTGTCGACAACGACGGCTTCACGCGGGCCATGTCACATGTTAAGTGGTCCATCCCCAACCCCTCTGGTTCGACCACTGTCGATCTCTTTGACGGCCCTGCCGCTGATCTCCTCCACCAAGCGGTCAAGGATTTGCAATCCTTGTATGCCATCGAGCCCATTTTGTCATTTCTGAAGGACACATTCTACGACGGCGGCTTGGGATCCTCAATTGCCAAGTCACATCTCATCAACCACGACCACGACCATCAGGAGGGCACCCACAAAGGTTCTTCCAAGGTGAAACAACCCATCTGTGACATCAGAGAGCGCACCATGGGTATGTGCTCTTCCAACTGGAAGGATCCTGTCCATGACATGTGAGGCAACATCCTATCAGCAAATCTTACCTTTTCTAGCTTGCCAACCCATACCCTTTGTGGTAGTAGCATTTGTCGTGCGGTGCTTTAACTGTGCCGTGTTTAATTATTATAGTTATGAAAAATGTATTGTTCAATAGGGCTATGTGATGTTTAAGTATGAATTGTCCACTTCAGTTTCACAAATGGCTATATTTGGTTGTTTATAGTGAGTAGATGCCTTGTTTATCTGTATTTGGTTGTTAGGTTGGTTGAAGTGAGCATTTTTCCAGTTATCAAGCAGATGCCTTGTTTATATGTATTTGGTTCTTAGGTTGGTTGAAGTGAGCATTTGTCTAGTTATCAAGCATATACCTTGTTTATCTGTATTTGGTTATTAGGTTGGTTGCAGTGAGCATTTGTCCAGTTTTCAAGCAGATACCTTGTTTATCTGTATTTTCTTGTTAGGTTGGTTGCAGTGAGCATTTGTTCAGTTTTCAAGTATATGCCATGTTTATCTGTATTTGCTTGTTATTGCAGTGAGACTCTGTCCAGTTTTCAATGGCTATATTTGGTTATTATACTGATCATTTATGCCTTGTTTATTTCAGTCACTCACAATGTGATGTTCATTATGTGCAAGTCGGAACTGTGCCGCTCGACTGCATCAATACCAGTTTGAACGGCTATATTTGGTTCCAGTTATGCCTGGTGTAGTTAACACATGCCCTTTATTTCAGTTTTACACATTTATCCAGTGTGATGTTTAAGCATTACCTACATTCTATTTATTTTCAACAATACCAGTTTGAATTGCAATATTTGATGATGTTAAGCCTGTTGTCGGTAACATTACCTTCCATTTTATATCTGCATTAACAGCATGCTAAAACCAACACATTCAAGTTATCATTTGGAGATGATGTTATTTACCTTTGCTATACTTGTTTGATGTTAAGGTTGATGTACTTATCATGCCTTTTCACTACTTATGCAGGACAAAAACGGGAGTGGCCGCCATTTTCCGCCGAGGTTAGTTTCATCCCTCAGCTTGTACTCCCCCCATCGTTCCATAATGTAGTGCATATAGATCCAGGCCTGGACACTTGTCAGCTTCTAATATTGACTTGTTGCTTGTAGGTACATATGCCCCTGGCAAGGATCCATGCATCGACCCTTTTTGCGTATGGAGTAATGAGATATTCATGAACAAGCATCAAGTGAGGAAACTAATAAGGATTATTAGCAAAAAGATACGAATGGTGGCTAGCAAATTATTTGTTTATGCTCTATCTAACACAACAATGAGCTGTAGGATAGTAACTACAAACTCTGCAGCCTTCTCTTTTACTGCCCATAATGAGTTGTTAGACAACAATGTCTGAATCTTTTTCGTTCGCAGTGGTTCCAAAGCAGTTCACTCAAGATTACCTCGCAAAGTACATGGTTAGTGTACACGCCATGAAGGTTAAAGTATTTCATCCAGACTACAATGAGAATCCAGAAGTCCTAATGAAGACAATGAAGGATGGACGGACATCCATCACAAGGGGTTGGCCTAGAGTCGTGCGCGCATTACGCATGGAGGAGGGCACAATATGGGCATTCCGCTTCACCTTCTCCAACAACCAGAATGTCTTTCACCTCTCTCTTTACAGTCTTTAGTACAACTGTGGTTCATCATTCTTTACTTGGTGCTTCTATAGTTCTTCAGTATATGTATCTATGCATCGAATTATGCATTCGTGGTTGAACTAATATTTGTAATAAACATGGTTGGATATGAAATAAGTGATGGCCTACTTTCAAATTCAAAACATATGATTTTTAAATTAGGGATGAATTAGGGATTACACTGCACACTATTTGCGAAAGCGAAACATCTGCGATAGACGTGGAGATCAGACAAGTTTCTAGGATCCACTACGTGTGCGATCAATCTCTACTGCACACACGATCAGCCAAGAAAAAATGTGTGCGATTAACAACAGCATCGCACACAGTTCATTCTTATTAAATGTTTGCGATAGTCACCTTATCACACACGCTTCGCAATTATGGACTATTTGTGATGTTGTGCGCATCACAAACGTTTGGTCATAGAAGAACGCGTGTGATAGGTCGATCATCCGACGCGGGTACGACGGATGAATCGTGTGGGATGTATTCAAACTTCGCATATAGTTTTATAGCAACAAATGTGTGCGCTCTTACATCAAATCGCACACAGTTGAGGAAAAGTAAATGTGTGTGATTGTCTACTTCTATAATCGTGAACTATTTGTGATGGGTCGTGCATCGTAAATGTAGCACCACAGAATACCGACTGCAATGGCAATGCGAGCACAAACGAGTAGGGAGTACTGTATATGCATCGAGGCTCCCTATCCCTGACGGTTTCTATGTCATGTGGGAAGGACCACCCCTATTGCAGTCACTCACTTGGCGACGGTTCTGAACGCCGTCACGGAAAGGGGTTAAAAACCGTTTGTATAGCACCTCATTGTACTAGTGCATGCACATGAGTTTCCACTGAATCGCATATTCCTGGATCATAGTAGCTATAGTGTGACGCCCCCGATTCAATCGTACACTAATCATGCATGCAAACGTGTACGATCAAGATCAGGGACTCACGGGAAGATATCACAACACAACTCTAAAACATAAATAAGTCATACAAGCATCATAATACAAGCCAGGGGCCTCGAGGGCTCGAATACCGGTGCTTTCGATCATAGACGAAGTCAGCGGAAGCAACAATATCCGAGTACGCATATAAGTTAAAAAGTTGTCATAAGATGGCTAGCACAAACGGGATACAGACGAAGAGGCGCAGCCTCCTGCTGGGATCCTCCTAACTACTCCTGGTGGTCGTCGCCCAGGCTGCACGTAGTAGTAGGCACCTCCGTATAGTAGTCGCCGCCGACGCGTGGCGTCGCTCCCGGCTCCATCGTCTGTTGCGCAATCGGGTAAAGAAAGGGGAAAAGGGGGAACAAGGCAACCGTGAGTACTCATCCAAAGTACTCGCAAGCAACGAGCTACACTACATATGCATGGGTATATGTGTAAAGGGCCATATCGTGGACTGAGCTGCGCAGAACGCCGTAATAAGAGGGGATAGCTAATCCGTCAAGACTACGCTTCGCAGCCTCCGTCTTGCAGCATGTAGAAGAGAGTAGACTGAAGTCCTCCAAGTAGCATCGATAGCATAACCCTACGGGCGATCCCTCCTCGCCGCCTGTTAGAGAGCGATCACCGGGTTGTATCCGCACTTGGAAGGGTGTGTTTTATTAAGTATCCAGTTCTAGTTGTCATAAGGTCAAGGTACACCTCCAAGTCGCCCTGTTATCAAGATCACGGCTATTCAATAGATTAACTTCCCTGCAGGGTGCACCACATTACCCGACACGCCGATCCCATTTGGCCGGACACACTTTCTGGGTCATGCCCGCATGAAGATCAACACGTCGCAGCCCCACCTAGGCATAACGGAGAGGTCAGCACGCCGGTCTAAACCTAAGCGCACAGGGCCGGGCCCATCGCCCTTAGCACACTGCACGCGTTCTTAACGCGCCGGAAGCGTAACTAGCCCCTTAATACAAGAGCAGGCTTACGTTCCAATCCGCGCGCGCCGCTCTGTCCGACGTCACGAAATGCTTCGGTGATACCACGACGCGGTTGCCCATATCTTGTCCCCGTGGCGGTTAGTGCGTATAAGGTCAACGACCCAACTCAGATCAAATACCAAGATCTCGTTAAGCGTGTTAAGTATCCGCATGAACGCCGAACAGGCCAGCCCACCTCTCACCCTGTAGTCTCAACCTGCCCTGACGCTCCGCCACAAAGATCCACACAGAGGGCCGTTGGGACAAAGGTCCTTTCATCCCCCAATCCGTGAATCACTCGCGGGTGCTCCTCGAGCCGACCCGACTTTAGTCACCACATGTATCATGTATAAAGTATATAGTATATACCCGTGATCACCTCCCGAGTGATCACGGCCCGATAGTATAGCATGGCAGACGGACAATAATGTAGGGCCACCGATGGAATACTAGCATCCTATACTAAGGTGTAGGATTGCGTAAAGGTAACAACAAGAGTAGCAAGGACAGGCTATGCATCAAGATAGGATTAACGGAAAGCAAGAATATGCTACACTACGCTAATGCAAGCATCTGAGAGAAGAATAGGCGGTATATGGTGATCAAGGGGGGGGGGGCTTGCCTGGTTGCTCTGGCAAGAGAGAGGGGTTGTCAACACCGTAGTCGTACTGGGTAGCAGCGGCGTCGGTCTCGGTGTCTAGCGAGAGAAGAGGGGGAAGAAACAATGAATACAATGCAAACAGATGCGTAACGATGAAAGACAAAGCAATATGTGATGCTAGGCGTGTCCTAACGTGGTATGAGGTGATACCGGTGAAGGGGGGAAACAATCGGGAAAGTATCCCCGGTGTTTCGCGTTTTCGGGCAGAGGAGCCGGAGGGGGAAAGTTGCGAGTTTGATAGGTTAGGGGGGTGTGGCGGACGAACGGATTGCGTATCCGGAATCGTCTCGTCGTTCTGAGCAACTTTCATGTAGAAAGTTTTTTCATCTGAGCTACGGTTTATTTTATATTGATTTTTAAAGATTTAAAACATTTTAGGATTTATTTAATTATTTAAATAAACATTATCCAGAATAGTGCACGCTGACATCATCATGACATCACCATGACGCCGCAGTCAATGAGGTTGACCGGGTCAACTGACGTGTGGGTCCCGCATGTCATTGATCGTTAACTAACCTAATGATTAATTAACTAAACTAGGTGATTAGGTTAATCTAATCAGGATTAATTAAGTTAATTAAGTTAACCTAATATTTTAATTATGTATTTTTATTAAATCCTTTTATTATTATTATTTTCGATTCGGGCGCGGGCCCTGCTTGTCATAGGCCCATAGGGGCCTTAGCGGTTCTGGCGTCTTGGCTAGCGCCGAGTGGCCGCAGCGGGCGTGGCGACAGGGGCGCACCTGACCGGGCGAGCCCGATCGCCTGAGGGATCGGCGAGGCCATCGGCGTGCCGCCGGGCTCCCACGACGCCGCCCAGCCAGAAGCGGCGGAGGTGTGGAACCGAGCAGGAGGCGGCACGCCGAGGCGGGCAAATGGCGCGATGGCGGGCGGGTTGCCGCGAGCCGTGTGCAGAGGAGGCGGGATGGCGGAGCGGTGCACGGAGAGGGAAGGCGAGGCCGGGCAGAGCCAGAGGGCACGGGCCGCGCGCAGAGCGGCTGTGGCGCGGCCGAGCCGGTCGGAGCAAGGGGGGGCGGCGAGCAGGCTGCTGGCTGCCCGCAGCGGCTTGGGCAGATCTGGCGCCACGGAGGCCAGGCGCTGGGTGCACGCTGGGCGAGGAGAGAGAGGAGGCCGGGGGCCTCACTGGGTGTCTGTAGAGAACGGGGCAGTGGGGCGCGGGGAGCGACTTGGGGAGGAGGACGAGGACGTCGGGGACGGAGAGGAGGCAGGCCGGCGAGGGAGGTCCGGCGAGGACGAGCTCCGGGCGCGGGGCAGCGTCGAGCGGCCTCCCTCCTCGATCCCATCCAATCGGGGAGAGGGGGAGATATTTTTGTGGGGGGGGGGGAGTGAGGTGTCGGTGGTTTAGGATTTCCCCCTGGTGGGGATATGGAGAGAGTGGAGGGGCCGGATGGGCCCAATGGGTCAGCCAGCTGGGCCTTCTGGCCCAGTTGGCCAGGGGGGCCTTTTCTTCCATTTTTTTTGTTCTGTTTTCTTTTCCTTCTTTTATTCTATTACTTTTTTTGTTTTCTTTTATTTTAGTTCTGTAAAATTTAAAAGCGACAACTAATTTGGTGTTATTAAATAGGTCACAGCCCCAAATATTTTGGCACTTTAAATAAAGTATTTGCATTTGCTAATTATCTTAAAAGCAATTTAGATAATTGTTTTATCGATGTTTTAGTTTATTTAGTGCATTTAAGTATTTTATTAAAAGACGATTTCTTCACCAACATTTATCATGGATTATTTGACATATTAGGAACAATTTAGTTTTGACTTTTGAAAACTTTAATTCAAATTTGAATTTGGATCGGTTCTGAACTAACGCAAGATTATCAACAATAATCGAGGTGATGTGGCATCATTACCAGAGGGTTACTGTAGCTTGATTACCCGGGCGTCACATACAGCATGGAATATAAACTCTTAACTATGAATAATGAAAATATAATAATACAATATTATTGCCTCTAGGACATATTTCCAAAAGTATCCATTTTCTAATTTGTCCCTTTGCTACCGTGCTACTCTTCGCAATGAAGATATCACTAGAGATGTTGTCGTTTTATTTCCATTTGCTGTTTTTGGTCGATGCTAACCCTGTTGTAGTTAACATGCCTTTCCATGTACTTACGCAGGGCCATAACAGGAAACGTTGTTGTTTGCCTTCGAGGTTAGCTGCACCCCATGTCTTACAGTATTTTACATCATTTGTGCAATTGCATTTTAGCTTCTAACATTTACTTGCTTCTTGTAGGTACACATGTCAGCGGCACTGATCCATGCTTCGACCCAGAGGAACACCTCGCCTCCACTGCCGCCGACTTGGGGCGGGCTCTAGCCCATATGAAGTGCCCCAGCAACTACCCCTTGGGACTTACCAAGTATGAACTGACCATTTCAATCTTACCAATACCAGTTGCAATGGCTATGTTTTGTACGGTTGATGTATTAAGCATGTTGTAGTAAACACGCCTAACCCATCTTAGTTATTTTCCCTACCTTTTTATAGACAACTTGGCCATTCTCTACTCTAGAAGCACCTGCCTTGCAATGTTTAACTCTGTCAATTTCATTTCTATCAGTACTAGTTTTAGTGGTTGTGCTAGGTTGACTGTAGTTAAATGTGCCTGATGTAGTAAACAATTCTATCCATTTTTTAACCCATCCCTTTGCTACTGTGCTACTCTTTCACAATGAAGATATCACTATAGATGTTGCCATTTTATTACCATTTGCTATTTTTTTGTGGATGTTAACCTTGTTGTAGTTAACATTACGTTCCTATGTACTTACGCAGGGCTACAATGGGCGATGTTGTTGTTTGCTGTTGAGGTTAGCTGCATCCTGTTGGGGAACGTAGTAATTCAAAAAAATTCCTACGATCACGCATGATCTATTTAGGAGATGCATAGCACTCGTAGACCGAAAGCGGAGTGTTTAGTAACACGGTTGATGTAGTCAAACGTCTTCATGATCCAACCGATCCAAGTACCGAACGTACGGCACCTCCGTGTTCAGCACACGTTCAGCACGATGACATCCCTCAAGATCTTGATCCAATAGAGGGTCGAGGAAGAGTTTCGTCAGCACGACAGCGTGGCGACAGTGATGATGAAATTACCGGCGCAGGGCTTCGCCTAAGCACTACGACGATATGACCGAGGTGTTAAACTATGGAGCGGAGCACCGCACACGGCTAAGACATTGTCTGTTGTGCTTTGGGGTGCCCCCTGCCCCCATATATAAAGGAGGGGAGGAGGAGGCCGCCGTCCTAGGGGGCGCGCCATGGTGGGGAGTCCTACTAGGACTCCCAAGTCCTAGTAGGATTCCCCTTTCCTTTCCAGAGAAGGAAAGAGGGAAAGGGAGAGGGAGTAGGAAAGGGCAAGGGGGGCGTCGCCCCCTCCCCTAGTCCAATTCAGACTCCATGGGGGCGCCACCTCCCCTTGTCCTTCCTCCTCTTCTCCCCTATGGCCCAATAAGGCCCATTACTTCCTCGAGGAGTTTTGGTAACCCCTCGGTACTCTGGTAAAATACCCGAATCACTCGGAACCATTTCGATGTCCGAATACAACCTTCCAATGTATGAATCTTTACCTCTCGACCATTTAGAGACTCCTCGTCATGTCCGTGATCTCATCTGGGACTCCGAACAAACTTCGGTCATCAAAACACATAACTCATAATACAAATCATCATCGAACGTTAAGCGTGCGGACCCTACGGGTTCTAGAACTATGTTGACATGACCGAGACACATCTCCGGTCAATAACCAATAGCGGAACATGGATGCTCGTATTGGCTCCTACATATTCTACGAAGATCTTTATCGGTCAAACCGCTTAACAACATACGTTATTCCCTTCGTCATCGGTATGTTACTTGCCCGAGATTTGATCATCGGTATCATCATACCTAGTTCAATCTCATTACCGGCAAGTCTCTTTACTCATTTCGTAATGCATCATCCCGTAACTAACTCATTAGTCACATTGCTTACAAGGCTTATAGTGATGTGCATTACCGAGAGGGCCCAGAGATACCTCTCCGATACATGGAGTGACAAATCCTAATCTTGATCTATGCCAACTCAACAAAGACCTTCGGAGACACTTGTAGAGTATCTTTATAATCACCCAGTTACGTTGTGACGTTTGATAGCACACAAAGTGTTCCTCCGGTATTCGGTAGTTGCATAATCTCATAGTCAGAGGAATATGTATAAGTCATGAAGAAAGCAATAGCAATAAAACTAAACGATCATTATGCTAAGCTAACGGATGGGTCTTGTCCATCACATCATTCTCTAATGATGTGATCTCGTTCATCAAATGACAATACATGTCTATGGTTAGGAAACTTAACCATTGTCGGTGTCAAAACCGGCGGATCTCGGGTAGGGGGTCCCGAACTGTGCGTCTAGGCGGATGGTAACAGGAGACAAGGGACACAATGTTTTTACCCAGGTTCGGGCCCTCTCGATGGAGGTAATACCCTACTCCTGCTTGATTAATATTGATGATATGGGTAGTACAAGAGTAGATCTACCACGAGATCAAGGAGGCTAAACCCTAGAAGCTAGCCTATGGTATGATTGTTGTTGTTGTCCTACGGACTAAAACCCTCCGGTTTATATAGACACCGGATAGGTTAGGGTTACAGTCGGTTACAATGGTAGGAGATCTACATATCCAGATCGCCAAGCTTGCCTTCCACGCCAAGGAAAGTCCCATCCGGACACGGACGAAGTCTTCAATCTTGTATCTTCATAGTCTTGGAGTCCGGCCGTGACGATAGTCCGCTATCCGGACACCCCTAGTCCGGACTCCTCAAGAGCCCTCGAACCAGGCTTCAATGACGACGAGTTCGGGCGCGCATATTGTCTTCGGCATTGCAAGGCGGGTTCCTCCTCCGAATACTTCATAGAAGGTTTTGAACACAAGGATAGTGTCCGGCTCTGCAAAATAAGTTCCACATAACACCGTAGAGAGATAATTTTTGCGTAGATCTGCTGACGTATTCCGCGGCGTGACATCACACCATGGCCAGGACTTTATATGAATCGTTTTGACTGTTCCACCTCAGCGTGTTTAGCGAGGCGGTTTCCTTGGCACGTCTTATCAAAGCATAGATCGTGCCCCCTTATTCCGGGATTCTCATCAATACGGACGTGGGTAACCCAACCGTGCCCGTTGGCCTGCCTCCTCTATCAAAGGCGAGTCCTAATCGACCACGGGGTGGGCTCTTGGTATTCAACCTCTTTATAATGAGACCAAGGCCCTCTTCTTTTTACACCCTCCATCGAGTTCGCCTCGCGCTTCGAGTTCCAACACCCAAAGCTTCATATTCAGGCGCTTCGGACTTTCAACAATGTCCGGATCCGACCAACACGGCCGATGGATGTCTTCCTCTGTCAGAGAAGAAGATGTGCTAAAGCTGCGCGCCGCCAGGTACCTAACCGGCGAGATCTCGCATAGGCTGCCTGCTCCAGGGCAGGTCATTCCCACTCCTGAGCCCGGCGAGAACGTGGTGTTCGTGTCCCACTTCCTTCGGGGTTTAGGCTTCCCAACGGATCCCTTTGTGCGGGGGCTCATGTTTTATTATGGGCTTGATTTCCATGACTTGAATCCGGAGTCCATCCTCCATATCTCGTCATTCATTGTCGTATGTGAGGCCTTCCTCCATATTACCCCCCACTTTGGATTGTGGCTCAAGACCTTCAAGGTGGAGCCAAAGATGATCGGGGCAACAAGTAGAGTGCGGAGGGGCAGTCATAAGCAAATGTGCTGATGCTCCGTGGCCCAAGGGCTCTTTTCAAGAGGAGCTTGGTTTGTGGCAACGGGAGTGGTTTTATATCACCGCTCCCAGGGGCACCAAATGGGCGGCGCTCCCTACCTTCCGCTCAGGTTCACCACAGCGGCTGGCATCATGGGTCAACAAGGGGCTCGACTGGGGGCCGTCCAAGGATGTTCCTTTGCTGCAGGGCCGTATTCGAGACCTCCAGGAAAGAGGAATCAATCTGGTTGCAGTGGCGCATGTTATGGTGATCCGGCGCCTTCAGCCCTGCAAACGTCGCCACCTCCGCCTGTGGGAATTCAATCCGGAGGGACCACGAGCTCTCCAAAACTTTATGGGCACGACGCCCATGGAGATGTATAGATTGTTCTTCAGATCACAAGAGAAGTGTCCGGACTTGACCGAGGACGCAGGACTAAGCTGCAATCGCCCGGATACTCAAGTAAGTAGTCCTGTAACCGGACAAGCTGTTCATTTATTTATTTTATATATATGCCCTTTAAAGGAGCCGTTTCTTGAACAGGAATGGATAGCCAAGGCAAAGTTAATAAGGTGTCCGGCTCCCCTCCCAGAGACCACGCCGGATCCCATGCTGACCAAGATGTTGAAGGTCGCGCCTTTTGAAGAAGGCGAAGGGGGAGCGGGAAGCAACCGCCTCTCTGAAGGAGGCCATCGAGGAAGGAGGGATTAAGAGTCCCACCTTCCGAGGAGAGAAGAGGACCGCTTCGGAAGATCCGGAGGTCAAGGCCTCAAAGAGGGGAAAGGGATCTTCGGCAAAGAGTCCGGCGCCGGGAAGTAACCCAGCCGTATTATTTCCCCAAGGGGATCAGCCCTCCAGCGAGCCGTAAGTTAAAAAGAAGGGGTCTTGTAAATAAGGAACATCCCTATATTTATTCATGAAGATAACCGAAATTGTACCTTGTAGTTCGGACCTCAGCCCTTCTCAACAGAGCTCGTCTTCGGGGAATCTTCTTCCGAAGATGATGGAGAGCGAAACGCCTCCACTTGCCGCACCCTCATGTGAAGCGGACGACCCGGAGGTGTCGTCGCGGAGGGTTCCCCTAAGTCCGGTGGGGCCGGAAGGTCCGGCGCCAAGTGGTGTGCGGTCGGAGGAGCTGAAGGATCTGCTCAGGCGAGCAGCTATTTCAGAGGATCACCGTGCTCTAATGGGTACAGTGATTGAAAGAATTGCATCCGCGGAGAGTGGATTGCATGAAGCTGTCAGAAGCTTACTGACGAGGTTTGAGGTATGCAAAAAATGATGTACCTTCTGACAGTTATGCATATAAAATGCGCCCTGTATAGATAGTAGCCCCTGAGACTTGGTATGTTGTCAAAATTGACAACGTGTCGAGGATCAAATTCTCAGTTATAACATATCGACGCTCCTAAACAGGTGGCGGGGCGTCCGGAGGCCAGCCGGACTGATGAATATGCCGAACTAATGCGGCGACTTGACGAGGCGGATGCGGACATCACACTGGTCAATAAACGGTTCGACGAGTCACAAGGTATGCAACTTCTATGCGGACACCTGGTAAGGGGGCCTGACGCCCATGTCTTACTATTCGTATGCTTAATGCAGATGGTGCCGCTGCCGTGGAGGAGCTGTGGGAGGAACTCGCCCGAGCAAAAGAGCAAGCCCGGGTCAGTAATGCGGCTGCTTTAAAGGCAGCCGAAGAGCTAGAAGCCGAACGGGCTGCTCTTCGCCAAGAAGAGGAAATGGCCGATATGGCCAAAAAGTTAAGGAATACTACCGATCGCTGCGAGGTTCTTGAAAAAGAACGTCAAGCGGAACAAGAGGGCCTAAAAAAGGCCGCCGCCGAATCCAAGAATGCCCAAGCGGCTTTGAGAGCTGCCAAGGAGGAGCTGAGTCAGGCCGGGGCAATTGCGGCTGGAAAACCGTTTCTGCTGCGGAGAAAATACACAGATCCAACGTATGCTCAATTGGATAAGTTGTGGAGTTCGGAGGATGCTTATTTGGACTTGGCGGCAAGCGCCATGACGCTGTTGAGCACTTCCGGGGCGGAAGGGGCACGAAGGAAGAGCTATATTGGTCTCAATTCCATAGTCCAGGCGTCCTCTCGTCACGACCGATCGGTTGGCCGAATGGGCCGAGCTGAATTGGTTGTCCGGCTTTGCCATGAAGCATGTCCTGACTCACTTGTGGCCGGGCGGACCCCAGCCGAAGAGCTATTTTGGTGTAGTGCAGCAATTCCTTGGTGTGGTACCGCGTATCGATGAAATGAAGCGATCGGCGTGTATTGAGGGAGCGCGGATGGCTCTTGCCCTTGTCAAGACATACTGGGCAGAGATGAAGGCCACCGATGTTGCATCCCAAGACTCGGACAGAAGCCGAGTACCTGCCGAGCACTACTTTGAAGAAGTCCTACCGGGCGCTCGTTTAATAGAGACGCAGTGCTCGAAGGATATTATGTTTTAGATGACATGTATGATTTGTGAAAACAATGTTTCAATATAATATAAGAGCTTTTTATACTTGTGCGTTCAAGTAGTAAACTACTCCCTGTGCGGCCGTTTATGTACATGTGTATATAACCTGAAAGATGGCAGTCCTTGGTTTCAGCCCCACGCACATAGTGCGGGGTGTTTGCAAAGAAAGCGCTTTTTCACACTTAACCCAACGCCTTGGTCCTGTTAAGGAGGTGATAGCGTAGCAAACCAGCAACGGACTATAATGCTTTATCACTTTCACTTAGCCATAGGAGTTCGAGGGTGGGGCTATGATATAGCCCACAGGGCACCGCACTCTCCCGAATTCAAAAGTGCGTATGTGCCGACCGAAAACCGGTCCTTCGTTAATGCGGAGGAATCCTAAACATTCATGTAAGTCATCGAGTGGTTGACCAGTCTCTCGCTATATCATGACATCAGTTTTCGGCTTTCATCGAGGTGCTCGCCCGCCGAACGGGCACAATCGCAGAGTTCTCCCGGTGCCGCGTTAGCCGTGAAAGCGGGCGTAAGGCAGCAAAACACAGGAGCCGGGCAACCCAACATTTGACCAAAGACATGATTCGAGCTGATGCATATAAGTCCTAATCTCGAGACGCGAATACTCCTATGGTATTCGGTCTTTATGAAAATTGGCGAATAATGCCTAAGCCCCGATGTCCAGTGCACGCGCAAAAATTCTGGTGCGGTCAATGCCAAAACGCCAGCCTCCTCCTCGGTTATAGTAAGGAACCGGGGGATGTATATCAACAAGAGACAGTAAAAAAGGTTTACCAGGGTCTTAATCTGAAAAGAATCCTTGCAACGGGTCCCTACTGCACGTCTGCGCCTGTGTCTCCGTTGTGCCGTATCCTGGACGGGTGTAGCATGTTGTTCATCTATAAAAGAGAGGAACTTAGTTTAAAAGAAAAAGGATCGTGCAAAATATGTACTTAATAGTAAATAAACAAAGTATGGTTCGAAGAAGTGAATAAAGTTGAGCTTTATTGTCTCTTGTTATACATGCATGCAGCCCCTCGTATGGGGGTGTGCCGCTAGTAGGCGCCGGACTCGTCTAGCCGTGTCCGTGTTTGAATGACCAATTCAGGTTCTTTGCCTAGCAGAGCCGGATAGCTGTGGGGCTGTCAAGGCAGTCTCCCTTTTTCCGTGCTCGAGTAACACTTAATACTTCCTTTTAACGAGATGATGCCGCGTGGACCGGGCATTTTAAGTGTTAGTGATGCATATTGCGGTATTGCGTTAAAGCGGGCGAAAGCTTCGCGTCCCAATAGAGCTTGATGGCTACTTTTAAACGGGGCGATATGGAAGAGTAACCTTTCGCAACGGAAGTTGCCGGATGAACCGAACACAACTTCTAGCAGTATGGAGCTCGTACAATGGGCATATGGGCCTGGCATTACTCCTTTAAAGGAGGTGTTGCTCTGGCTAATTTTGGTTGGGTTTATCCCCATCCTGCGGATTGTGTCCGATATATCAGGTTTATGTCACCGCCGCCATCCATGAGGACTCGTGTAAATTGGAACTGCTGATTATAGGATCCAATATCAGGGCAGTCCATCCTGCGTCCGGATATTTTCGAATAGTCATGATGGTCGAAGGTGATTGGTTTTGACAACCAGTGTGCGGCGCACCTTTTAGTGGGCGCCGCTCTGTTTTTCCCTTTGATCACGTGAAGTGAGTTTACGATTTTAACCTCTTGTGGGAAAGTCTTTTGTTTTCCGGGGCTCTGCTTGTGTTGCTCGTTGTCATCTTCACTTGGTGTGTCGAGCCCCTTGTGTTCGGCGTTCAGTCTGCCGGACTGTTTGAAGACCCAACAGTTTCGGTGGGTATGGTTAGCAGGCCTCCCAGGAGTACTTTGTATTTGACATATCTTGTCCAGGATTTTGTTGAAATTGGATAGCTCATCGCTATTGTCCTTAAGGGGCAGTTTTTTGTTGATCTGTCGTGAGCTTTTGAATCCGGCATTGACTGCCGTGCTCTTTGGACTGTTCCTTTTAATCCGGCGCTGGTCCTTATTGCGCCGTGGTTTCCCATTTCCATCCCTGATTTCGAATGTACTTGGGTCGCTGGTGCTGCATCTTGCTAGCCAGCTATCCTCTCCCGCGCAGAAGCGGGTCATGAGGCTTGTTAGTGCGGCCATTGTTCTTGGCTTTTCTTGGCCGAGATGTCTGGTGAGCCATTCGTCTCGGACGTTGTGTTTGAAAGCTGCTAAGGCTTCGGCGTCCGGACATTCGACTATTTGGTTCTTTTTAGTAAGGAACCTGTTCCAGAATTTCCGGGCTGACTCTCCGGGCTGTTGAGTTATGTGACTTAGATCGTCTGCATCCGGAGGGCGGACATAAGTCCCCTGAAAATTTGCCCGAAATGCATCCTCAAGTTCTTCCAAGCTTCCAATGGTATTTTCGGAGAGGCTCTTAAGCCCATGCCGAGCTGGCCCTTTGAGTTTAAGGGGTAAGTATTTTATGGTGTGGAGATCATCTCCTCTAGCCATGTGTATGTGGAGGATGTAATCCTCAATCCAGACTCCAGGGTCTGTTGTTCCGTCGTATGCCTCTATGTTTACGGGTTTGAATCCTGCTAGAAATTCATGATCCAGCACCTCATCGGTGAAACATAGGGGGTGTGTGGCGCCCCTATATTTGGGTGTGCCGTGATCTTCGGAATTTTGGCGTGTTGCATTGCTTTGACGAGCATGCTTTCTTGGCCCATAGATGGACCTAACCGGGCCATCCTTTTGATGTGAATCCTTATGCGGATCGCATATTGGCTTGTGTCTTGGCACCATTCGCCGCTCTCTTCTTCTGTGAGGTCGCCCATCCGACCGGGTGGCTTTCTTGCTTTTTGATTGTGGGGCTCTAAGGCCTCCTCGTCAATTCGGGCAGTAGCTTTCTTTTCGGTAGCTCTTTGTTGGCGATCGTCGCCGTATTTGTTCGGTGTTGAATACTTTGCTCCATCTGATCCTGAGTGCATCTTCCGCTATTTTGAGCTTCCGCTTTGCTTTTTTTCAGGCTACGCCGCGAGGGCGACGAGCCTTTTCTCGGAGGTCGTTTTGCTCCAATAGTTTGTCCGCGCCGATCGTTCGGACTGTTGTCTTCGCCAGGACAGATTGTTTATCCAAGTTGTCTTGTTCGGACGATTGCTCAATAGCTTGTTCGTTGTCCACCGGTTCGCCCTGCTTTATGGCTGGGTCTTTGTTGAGGCGGACTTTGTTCGGCGCGTACGTTGCCATTTTGACTGCCGAGAGGATTTATCCTTCGAAGGCCCCGTTGTTCCTCGTCTTCATTTCCTTTAGGTGTATCCACCATGTATACATCATGAGATGAGGTGGTTGTCCAGCATCCTAGAGGTGCTGGCTCCTTGTTGTCTCCTACATCGTCGTCCATACCGTCGATGTCTTCGGAGTCGAAGTCGAGCACGTCGTGTAAACTTTCGACAGTGGCTACGAAGTGGGTGGTGGGTGGGCGTTGAATTACTTTGCCGTCCGCATCCCAACCTTCCTGACTGTAGTCCGGCCAGGGCTCTCCGGATAAAGGGAGAGACTTTATTGAATTCAGGATGTCGCCAAAGGGCGAGTGCTGAAAGATGTCCGCGGCCATGAACTCCATGACCGGCGCCCAATCGGATTCGATCGGCCGGGGCGCGGAGGGTTCGGAGTCCGGAGAGGAGTCCGCACCGGAGTCGAGGTCTTCGCAGCGACAGGATGGAGTTCGCTCGATCGCCGTAGAGATTGTAGCCCCGAGGCGGTGTCCAACCACTCGTCCTCGATCGGGGAATCCGCCCGGATTAAGGGTCGGAGCGGATCTTCGTGCGGCCTCGTGGCTTTGTTTGGCTGCGAGCTAGATCATGCCCATCGAGACAAGGCGGCACGCCGGCTGTGGCTCGAATCCGTCGAAGATCAAGTCTCCGCGGATATCGGCCGATAGTTCAAACTTCCAAATCTGACCGATGGCGGGCGTAGCTTCGATCTGCTCCGGATGGCTGCTTAATTGGCCCTTGATGCAAAGCCGCCAACACGAAGGTCTGTCCGGGAGAAAAGTCTCACCCTGGACCGCGTCGTTGTGGATGATCGCAGGAGCCATCGGGCCTATTGGTGACGACACAAAGGAACTCTCAATGAAAGCACCAATGTCGGTGTCAAACCGCGGATCTCGGTAGGGGGTCCCAACTGTGCGTCTAGGCGGATGGTAACAGGAGACAAGGGACACAATGTTTTTACCAGGTTGGGCCCTCTCGATGGAGGTAATACCCTACTCCCGCTTGATTAATATTGATGATATGGGTAGTACAAGAGTAGATCTACCACGAGATCAAGGAGGCTAAACCCTAGAAGCTAGCCTATGGTATGATTGTTGTTGTTGTCCTACGGACTAAAACCCTCTGGTTTATATAGACACCGGATAGGTTAGGGTTACACAGAGTCGGGTAGGAGATCTACATATCCGTATCGCCAAGCTTGCCTTCCACGCCAAGGAAAGTCCCATCCGGACACGGGACGAAGTCTTCAATCTTGTATTTTCATAGTCTTGTAGTCTGGCCGTGACGATAGTCCGGCTATCCGGACACCCCCTAGTCCGGGACTCCCTCAACCATCTTTGATTAACGAGCTAGTCAAGTAGAGGCATACTAGGGACACTATGTTTGTCTATGTATTCACACATGTACTAAGTTTCCGGTTAATACAATTCCAGCATGAATAATAAACATTTATCATGATATAAGGAAATATAAATAACAACTTTATTATTGCCTCTAGGGCATATTTTCTTCACACCCCATGTCTTATACACCATCTGTTCCTAAATATAAGTCTTTTTAGAGATTCCAATATATACTACATACGGAGCAAAATGAGTTAATCTACATTATAATCTAAATTTTGTCTATATACATCCATATGTAGTTCATATTGCAATCTCTAAAAAAATACTTGTACTTAGGAACGGAGGTAGTTGTATTTTACATCATTTCTATTTTACTGGTTGCCTGTAGGTTCATATATCAGCGGTACTGATCCACGCTTCGATCCCTTTTGTGTATGGGGCAATGAGATATTCATGAACAAGCGTCACGTGAGGAAACTAAGAAAGATATTAGGCGAAAGAGACAGGTGATGTGAATTAAACTCTTTATTTACACTTTGTCCAAGACGGCTATGAACTTTAGGATGGTAAGTAATGTGTTGTCTTTTCTCCCTGTCCATAACGAGTTACTCTATTAGACATGAATATCTGAAAGTTTTCTCTTTTCTGTGGTTTCCGAAACAATTTACTGATAATTACCTTGCAAACAACATGACCGGAGTGGAGGCAACTAAGATTAAAGTATATAATTCATACTACCATCATAATGGTCTAGAAGTATTCCTAAAGGCGGTGAAGGATGAGTGGACGATCATCATAAGGGGTTGGACAAAAGTTGTTCGCGCCTATGGCATGCAGGAGGGCACATTATGGGTATTTCGCTTCTTCAACACCATCGGTAGCCAAAATGATTTACACTTCTCTCTTCACCTTTACCGCCTCTAAATATTGTGGTTCATCATAGTTAATTGTTACCTAATCCTGTAATTACTGAACATATTGTACTGGGAATTTTATTTATGGATTGGTTGTTGAACCATTGTGCTAAGAATTTGAATTCCACGTTTCATATTTCAAAATTTCCAATTTGAATAATAAATTACAGGGAAAAATAAAATTCAATAGGAGGGAATAAAATAATGTACACATGGTTAGAAAGAAAACAATGTGTATGATGGAAAATATAGAACAAATGGTTCTTTGATGTGAAACATTTGCGATGCTCGACGGGTGCACACACAATTCCATCTCATATGCGTGTGCGATTCATGGTAATACGGCAAACGTTTCAAGCCTGTAGGCATGTGTAATATTGGACAAAAAAAGATGGTGCATATATGGAGCCCGTGTGTGATAGGAATACCTATCGCACACAGTTATGAAAATTGACATGTTGGCGATAGTAGAGGCACCGCACACATTTTACATTTTTGAACTGTGTGCGATAACATATATATCGCAAACACATCGGTAGATTAAATGTTTGTGGTACACCTTTTCCACATGACTATAGCAGCGCAATCATTTGGGATGTCTCTCGGATCAGAAACGTAACGTCGAGACGTAAGGTGTGGGACAAACGCGACTTCTCATGCATTTATTCTATGGAAATTGTCAGGAGCCGCTCGCCTACCCCTCACGGTTTCTGGATCGTGTGGGAAGGACCCCCCCCCTATCATACACACTGGCAAGGCGACGGTTTAAAACTCCATCACGGAAAGGGGGTAAAAATCGTTTGTATAGCACGCAACGATACCAATGCTAGCTTCTCTTATGAGAAGGCACATATAAAAAAACTCAGCCTTTTTACTCCCCTTTTCTATAACCATCACTAGTAGAAAACATGGCTTTGGTCCAGGCCGGGCCAGCCCATTAGTCCGGGTTCAGCCCTAATCGGGACCCATGGGGCATAGGTCCCGTTCAGGAGGCCGGGGGCGGCCGGCCTCGTGGCGCATTGGTCCCGATTAAATCGTCTGGCCCTTTTGGTCCCGTTCTAGACATGAACCGGGACCAATGGTCCTCGCTCTTGGCCCACAACCATTGGTCCCGGTTCGTGGCTGGAACCGGTACCAAATGGGGTCCTTTAGTCCCGGTTCCAGCCACGAACCGGGACCAATGAGATGCCTATATATACCCCTCGCCCGCGAGAGTGCTGTATTTTTCTGGCCGGACGAGGGAGAGCTTTGTGGTGCTCTAGCTCACCTCCTATGCACATGAGGTGTTTGATTAAATGCCCAAGCCACACTTAAGGTTTCTCCTCTCGAAGCTCCTTGTCCAAGCTCCATTTTCCTCAAGATTTGTCTAGGTTTGGCGGTTCGTCATGTCCCGTCCCCGTCCTCATCGCCGTCGATCGCCCACGCCGATCTCGTCGCCGGCACCACCGTGGTGAGCCTCTTGATCTTATCTTCCATCTAAAATAAAAAAGTTCTTACTTGTGTGATTTAGATAGATACTTGTGTAATTTTCTTACTTTTATTATTTTTTGTTATTATATAGTGCGATGGTTTTGGTATCTGCCTCCATCAGCCCTCATCCTATCTATGATTCAGATGTGGTATATATTATATTTTATAACTATTTGGTTCATTTAGTGTTTATGACAATTATGCCGACCAACGTGACATAGATTTTTTTATCTAGGAGGTATGTGAAGCCGAAATTCCAACCGACCCTATTGTCGAGAGGTTAAATTTAGTTGAAGAATAAAACAATTACTTGAAGGAAAAATTGAAAAAAATTGAGCAGGAGGAGATGATATTGGAGTTGCATGTCGCGGATGTCATCGATGATCACAAGATGGATGCAATGCGCTTGAAGATTAGAAAGATTAGAAAATATGCCATTCATACCAAGGCTTGGTATCATTATGCCGTTGGATCAATTGTTACCTTAGTTGCGATTATAATCGCATTTGTTGTTGCATTGAAATGTTTTACATAGTTTCAATATATGGTTTAATTATTAGATGCTCTGGAGAGCTATATGTTGTTCAGTGAGAACAATGTATGTACTTCGGTTTTAATGTGATGATGCACTTCTATTAATTTGGTCACTTCTCTATTCATGATGTTATGTAATGGTTTTTGACACACTTAATTATATATAATACATGCAAGAAATGAAATGTCTTTTGTCACAGATGAGTTTTCATATGAAACCCTAATACTTCAAAAGAGATTGTCTGTTTTGTACACGAAGTGCATCCAGTTTTTGCCGTAACACTCTCAAATTTTTAGCACATGCTATGTGGGTGGAATGATGATACCATGCCAAATTTCAACCTTTTCAGAGTTCATTTGTAGTGCTTTTCAATTTCATGGTCATTTAGTTGGAAAAAATCAGTAAATGCATAAAAAAATACCAAATGAAGTCAGAAAGGGTTGAAACTTGATGATGTGGCTTCGAATGGTGCATTTTGAACACACAAAAAGTCTGGAGTTCAAATAAGTTGAAAAAAAATTGAAATCCCTTTGTAACAGATGAGTTTTCGTCCAAAACCCTGATACTTCGAAAGAGATTGTTCATTTTGTACAAGAAGTGCATCTAGTTTTTGCCGTAACCCTCTCAACTTTTTAGAACATGCTATGTGGGTGAAATGATGATACCATGCCAACATTCAACCTTTTTCAGAGTTCATTTGTACTGCTTTTCAATTTCAGGGTCATTTAGCTCAAAGAATGAACTAATAGCAAAAAGAAATGAACTAATAGCAAAAAGAATGAACTAATAGCAAAAAGAATGAACTAAAAATAATCAATTAAAATATTCTGTTATGATCAACTAAAACAAAACTATAATATTCTTCAATAGCAAAAAGAATCAACTAAAAAGCTTCTATAAAACTCTAATAGCAAAAGGAATCAACTAAAATCTTTTATAAACCTCTAGTATTTTTTAAACTAAAATTATATAAAATTTATGCAATAACTAAAATTATCAAAGTATTTTCTGTTCAAAACATTAATAGCAAAATGAATTTTCATAAAGAAATTTTTTGTTAGAAACTTTAATAGCAAATTAAAATAACAAAATTTGTTTTTGATTAAAATAGATATTTAAAATAACCTAAAAACTACCTAAAGCAAAATGATCCTCAAGTTTCTTATGTCACCGATAGGCAGAAAGATGATCTTTGGACCTCGCTGAACGCAAATTTCACCCTACCACCAGGGGAGGATCTGAATAAGCCAGAGCCATTGGTCAAGGCGTGTGCTCTTAAGAAGATGGCAGATCTATTCAGGAGGTGGAAGAATGAGTTGAAATCAACGTTTGTCGATAAAGGGAAGACTCGCATTTGTGGCCGATTTGAGAAGATAAGAGATCAATGGCCCACATTTGTGGCCTACAAGACATCGGACAAGAGTAAGAAGATGTCAGAGACAAACAAGATAAATGCTACAGAAGCAGTATCACCATCGCACGGAGTTAGGTGGCTACCTCAAAGCCCGACCGTTGTGGGACAAAGCTGAGAATGACCTGATTGCTAAAGGGGTCGAACCAGAGACATTGAAATGGCCAGACCGTTCAAGGACTTGGTTCTTCAGGCTGGGGGAACTTTGGACCCTGAAATAGGGAAGTGCGTTTGGACGGACGAGCAACTTGCAATACCTGTCAAGAAGCTTCAGAAGTATATCGCCGCAGCGCAGGACGGGACGTTCATTCCCGACAGAGAGAACCGAGTCCCTCGGAAATACTGAGCACCCTGGACGAACACGAGGCACACCAGGCTCCGTTGCGTGGAAGGTTGGGTTTCCCGGCGCAGGCGGTTACAAAACCCAGGAGAGGAAGAGGAAACTTGAGCAGAGAAAAATGTAGAAGCTCAATGCAAGAGTACTAAAGCTAGAGGAACAAGTTGAGAGCCAGCGAGCTGCCGGCCAACCATCTCAGTGGCACGAAGCTACCCCGCCATCTCAGTGGAGAAGCAGCGTGGCTTCCACGGAGCTCGTTCAGCAGCCTGACTTCACGGATCCTAGCTACCCCGTGGATGCTATCACGGAGGCTCAACATTGCCAGCTTATGACGAAATGGCAGAACCTCACCCTGAAGGCGGCTGTCGGCTCTGTTGCACCTCCTCGACCCGACGGAACTTTTCACTGTCGTCCGATTCCACATGGCAATGCTGTTGTGTCGGTGGATGATGTAATGGAGGGGTTTGAGGAGCTCGAGCTTGACCATCCTACAGATGAAGGGGAGACTCAGCTGAGTTATGCTCTGAGGACTACATGTCTATGGCGGAAGGAGTACATCAAGCTTCCGAACTGGACGCCTCCGCCTCCTCCTCCTCCTCCGGCGAGTCAGGGCACTCCGTCTCCTCATCCTCCTCCTCCTCCTCTGGCGAGTGATCAAGGCACTCCGCCTCCTTCTATGGCTCCTCCAGCGCGTAAGGCCGGCACTCCGCCCCCTCCTTCGCCTCCTCCGGCGCGTCCAAGCAGACCGCCTCCTCCTCCGCCTAGTCAGCAACGGCGGAAGACAGCTGCCGCCGCTTCGGCTCCTCCGGCACGTCGGAGCACTCTGCCTCCTTCTCCGCCTCGTAAGCAACAACGGAAGAGAGACGCCGCCGCTCCGGCGGCTAGCAGTACAAGCAGAGGCGGGAATTCAGATACGGTCCATCTCTCAAGCCTCTAGAAAAGTTACCATACGAGAGGACCGAGAAGGAAAACGCGGAGATCAGTGAAGCCGAAGTGAGGGCCTTTTTTGCAAAGAAACCTCCACCTCTAAAGGAGATGATATATCTAGTGAATGTGAAGTGCACTATCGATGCCGTGAAGCGACCACCACCGGCTCCGCCAGATTCCAACTATTTCCGCGCTCTTAAAAGGACATATGAAGATGCACGGCGGTCGGGAACTACTTCCAGTGATAAAAGGTTAGAAGAACGAAGAAGTGGGAACAAAATTCCCCATCTCGGCGAATAGGCGAACTAATCGTGCCCCCCGCTCAAGGTGTCTACCGATGTCGTTGCTAATCTGCCGGGGATGGTGCCCGGTACCAATCCTGTTGATTACCTGTGCGATGATGTACAGTTTGATACAATGGAGGTGGAGGAATTCAGATACCAGTATGAGAAGCCTCTCGTCAAAGATGAAAGTCCTCCTCTCACAACGATGATGCGAATATTCCATCAATGGTACATGAAAACCTGCAGAGAGTCTGGGAAGGATGTTTTGATGATGAGAATTAAAGAGGAGCACGACCTCATTGGAACTGGTCTGTTCTCTATTGAATTTGACAAATTCCAGTTATACAATCAAAAGGCCCTCGACAAAACACCCGTGACTTGCTACTGTCTGTAAGTACTACTTCTGTAATTAAGTCTCTGTATATAGCTCAACTCTTTCATTGCATGTGTATATATAATTATCCTCACTATATTATGCAGATTGAAGATCGTCGAATGCAGAAAAGCACAAATCTATGACATTGGGTTCATTAACCCAAATATCATACATGAATGGATGGTTCAAAAGAATGTCAAAGAAACCGAGGACAACTTGCTACAATCGTTGCTCAAAATCAAAACAAAGAGAAAATACTCTTTCCTTACAACTTCAGAGTGTTACTGTCTTGTGCATATTCGGTTTCCCTTATTAGTCGAGGTTATAGTAATGTAATTGATGAGTTATGCATGCGTGCGCAACTTCCACTTTATTCTCCAAGAAATTAATCTTGAGCGTGGAGTAGTAACCGTCTTAGACTCAAGACGAAAAGATCTCGAGGACTATGCGGACATGACTCGAATGCTCCAGAAGTAAGTTCAATCGATCATTATCGCACCATATCGGCAAATTTGTTCATTTCCAGATATCAAGTAATTATTTTCTTTGTCTGGCAGGGTGTGGAAAGACCTCGCCGTACTTACTCCGGGACTGCCGAGCAAGCTGCGATTTATACACCGGAAAATAAGTACTACTACCTAGTGAAGGAAATCTGCCCTAGAGGCAATAATAAAGTTGTTATTTATATTTCCTTATATCATGATAAATGTTTATTATTCATGCTAGAATTGTATTAACCGGAAACTTAGTACATGTGTGAATACGTAGACAAACAAAGTGTCCCTAGTATAACTCTACTTGACTAGCTCGTCAATCAAACATGGTTAAGTTTCCTAGCCATAGACATGTGTTGTCATTTGATGAACGGGATCACATCATTAGAGAATGATGTGATGGAGAATACCCATCCGCTAGCTTAGCACTATGATCGTTTAGTTTATTGCTATTGCTTTCTTCATGACTTATACATGTTCCTATGACTATGAGATTATGCAACTCTCGAATACCGGAGGAACACTTAGTGTGCTATCAAACGTCACAACGTAACTGGGTGATTATAAAGATGCTCTACAGGTGTCTCCAATGGTGTTTGTTGAGTTGGCATAGATCGAGATTAGGATTTGTCACTCCGACGGAGAGGTATCTCTGGGCCCTCTCGGTAATGCACATCACTATAAGCCTTGCAAGCAATGTGACTAATGAGTTAGTTGCGGGATGATGCATTACGGAATGAGTAAAGAGACTTGCCGGTAACAAGATTGAACTAGGTATGAGGATACCGAAGATCGAATCTTGGGCAAGTAACATACCGATGACAAAGGGAACAACGTATGTTGTTATGCGGTTTGACTGATAAAGATCTTCGTAGAATATGTAGGGGCCAATATGAGCATCCAGGTTCCGCTATTTGTTATTGACCGAAGATGTGTCTCGGTCATGTCTACATAGTTCTCGAACCCGTAGGGTCCGCACGCTTAACGTTCGATGACGATTTGTATTATGAGTTATGTGATTTGATGACCGAAGGTTGTTCAGAGTCCCGGATGAGATCACGGACATGACGAGGAGTCTCGAAATGGTCGAGACATAAAGATTGACATATTGGACCATGTTATTCGGACACCGGAAGTGTTCCGGATAGTTTCG
This sequence comes from Aegilops longissima, assembly GCA_021605205.1. Lineage (NCBI taxonomy): Eukaryota > Viridiplantae > Streptophyta > Magnoliopsida > Poales > Poaceae > Aegilops > Aegilops longissima. The sequence goes on along the minus strand of CM038682.1, from coordinate 266,343,385 downwards.
GGTAAAACCGGAGTGCCGGAGGGGTTACCGGAACCCCCCGGGAGAACTAATGGGCCACCATGGGCCTTGTTGGAGAGAGAGGAGGGCAGCCAGGGCACCCCCCCCCCCCTTGCAGTCCGAATTGGATAAGGGAAGGGGGGCGGCGCCCCCCTTTCCTACTCCCTCTCCCTCTCCTTCCTTCCCCCTCTCTCCCTTGTGGCGGAATCCTACTAGGACTAGTAGTCCTAGTAGGACTCCTCCTCCTTGGGCGCGCCCCCCTAGGGCCGGCCGGCCTCCCCCTCCCTCCTTTATATACGTGGGGAGGGGGGCACCCTAGAACACACAAGTTGATCTCTTAGCTGTGTGCGGTGCCCCCCTCCACAGTTACACACCTCAGTCATATCGTCGTAGTGCTTAGGCGAAGCCCTGCGCCGGTAACTTCATCATCACCGTCGCCACGCCGTCATGCTGACGGAACTCTCCCTCGGCCTCAACTGTATCAAGAGTACGAGGGACGTCATCGAGCTGAACGTGTGCTGAACACGGAGGTGCCGTGCGTTCGGTGCTGGGATCGGTCGAATCGTGAAGACGTATGACTACATCAACCACATTGATAAACGCTTCCGCTTCCGGTCTACGAGGGTACATGGACACACTCTCCCCGCTCGTTGCTATGCTTCTCCTAGATAGATCTTGCGTGATAGTAGGAATTTTTTTGAAATACTACGTTCCCTGACACCTAGTTCCGCGCATCTCCCATTGATTCTAGCTAGTTTCATCAATACCATTTAGCATGCTTGCTTAATTATCTGTTTGATTGGCCTCTATTTCTCGTAAAGTGCTTGTGGCAGAAAGCCGGGAATGAATTTTGTGGATACTATGTTTGCGAGTTCATCTACAACGCGACGACCTCTAAGCGGGGCTACTCTGATAAACAATATGAAGTGCGTACGCAAAAATATTCACAATTTTATTTTATTACCATTATTTGTGTTGAGTTTCATTCGTATACATGTATTGACCCTCTGGCAGATGCGGGATGAACTCCTACCACAAGATCGCATACGAGCAATTCAAGAGGAATTGACGGGATTCTTTGTTGACCACGTCATCAGTAAAGCCGGAGAATACCATGTGGAAATTGATATAGACATAAGATGTTAGAGATTGTAAGAGATATTATATTGTATATATGTAGCTAGTAGCGTCGGATAGATATACGGAAACTTGTTGTTCGACAAATCTCTCGGAGAAAGCGAGGTGCACTCCTCTCTGTATATGTTCATGACGATCTTATGTAATTAATGGTTCCTTCATTTGCTTAATAGCTAGTGTGTCGACTTCTCTCTATACGTATAGTAGCTAACGTCGACCAAGTACGGAGATAAGAGAGGTCACTTCTCTCTATTAGCTAGCTAACACAATATATGAAACCCCTAAATTAACCCTCCAAAACACCCTAACCGCCCCCCCCCCCCCCCCTAAAAAAACAAAAAACCCTGCTCATGCCAGCTGCTGACGCGTGGATGCCTTTTGGTCCCGGTTGGTGTTACCAACCGGAACTAAAGGTGCTCCTGCCTGGGCGCCCCGCAGCAGCCACGTGGAGCCCTTTCTGTCCCAGTTCATAAGCGAACCGGGACTAAAGGTTTTGGATTTTAGTCCCGACCCTTTAGTCCCGGTTCCAGAATCGGGACTAATGGGCCTCTGGAACCGGGACAAATGGCCAGTTTTCTACTAGTATATTTTTTGCATAGTGGGATGGATCAGAGCGAATGTCACCATAATAATAGGCAGAGCAGTATCCTTTTAGTTACGTGAATGATTGCGGCTTTCTTAGGTTTATCAAAACTCCTTCATTATTTCTAGCAGCAGGCTGATCATGTTCCTGTAGTGCTTTGATTTATCCATTGATAGCCGCAACAAGAAAGAACACATGTTCATGATGGCTCGACCCAACTATACTGCTATATTCTAGAACATGGAGTGTTAGGGCTGCTGTTGACCGGTAGAGGCTGGCTCGGTTTAGTCCCATCTCACTTACGGGGCCATGACCAGCTTGTAAGGGAGAGTATCCCTCCTCCTTTCAGTCCGGTCTTTTGAGATGGAGCGGGCTTTCTGTTGACTGCTGACCCATGTGTGCATAAACGTCCACGTGGGTGGGTGAGTGTGAGCTAGGCCGAGTTGGACGGTAACATGGAGTAGTAAAATCTGAAGACCGCTAAAATAATGCTCTTAGCCTGCCATGTCACATCTAAAATAATGGCGAGAACAAAACACTTACAGGAAAGACACAGATGAAACTATAAAATGGTCTCAGCAAGAATCAATTAAAAGAAATGGATTGCAAATATGAAGCACATCGGTGGGCATATGTGTTCTTGTTTAGAATACTCAAGTCAACCTACAGTGAATACTTCCTTCAAAAATCTATTGTAATAATCAATAAACAAGCAAATATTCCAAAAAAATAGGGGGGCAAGTTACGTAATATAGCAGACTGGCACAAAAGGATAAAACAGCAATGCAAGAAAATGTATTGCATCAAGAAGCAGTTTAAACGAACACTAAAACATCGCTGTTCAGACCTCCAAGCATGAATCTGCTCATGTGAGTGTGTTAGGAACACTCGTATTACAATACCAACATCAAAGGATATAAGTGACATGTTACAAAAGCATCACGTGACTTAGCCCAATGGATCTAATTGAGAACACTTAAATGACATTCAAGCTAACAGATCAGAACCTCAAGAACTTCAAGGCCCTTGCTAGTTTTGCAGGCCATGTCCCAGAGTATAATCTGACACCCCTTGTATACTTGAGCGGCGGTACTTGTTCACCAAGAGGTCGGATGGATACTCCGGAACATGGATTGAGACCCAACTTTGTCATGCGAGCAAGGAAGGGGGCCACAGAATGGTGTGGTAATCCACCCGTTCGCTGACCCAAATAGAAGTGTTTGTCCTTCTTAAATCTCAACTGATCTGATAAAGAAATTCTTGACAGGTCAAATTTATCAAGCAAGTGAACGTCTTCGTCGCCCTTGCCTTCATCCACCCGCTGCCAAGTGAACTGAGACCGGAGTATACGATGACGCATTTCAATGGGTACGGAGTTGTATGTCGCAATTGTGATGGTATTGAGAACCTGTTCTACTGTCCTTATTCCTGCATAGTATTTCTTCAAGTCAAAAGGCCACATTGGGATCCTCCGATAAAAGAATCTATGAAGAGTAGCATTTGCATCCGTCCCAAGCTTCTCCCAGACTTTAACAACCAGTGCACTCTCAGGATAATCACTTTGACCTAGTGTGACTGACATTCCTGACTCCAATATATCTGCGTTCAGCTTGAATACTTTCTTGTTTTTGTAACCTTCGCATATAGGAAAGATAACTCTGCCCACTGCAATTTCCAACTCGCTAGTATCCAATTCACCATTATACTCACTCATTTTTGTAACACCGTCTCTCAATGGTTGAATTCCAAGTTCGATGTTCTCGATTTTTTCATCAGGTGATATTACTTTATATATAGCTTCAAAGGGGAGCATCTTAGCACCCACATGCACAATATAAGGCAGCCCTCTAGTCTTGAAAAGCCAAATACCATAGCGGTTGATAAATCCACAGAGCCATCCAGTTCGAGCGTCAATGATGAGACTCACACCATCTTCTTGATATTTTATCAAGAAATGAAATGTACCCTTGGGTGGGGTTGTAAATGTTGGATAAATGAGCAACTGACTTTACTGAGGGCCAAAGGTCAGTACATATACATGTGTGTCAAAGTGCAGAAAACCCCTTATACAACGGGGATATACCGAAAAGGGACTATACACATCTAACACCCCCCCTCAAACTCATGGTGGATCAACAACACTGAGTTTGGAGAGGAAAAAGGTATGTTGCGCTCGAGTCTGTGCCTTCGTGAAGAAGTCAGCCAACTGTAGCCCGAGGGCACATAGTGAAGAGCGAGAGTCTGATCTCGCACAGCAAAGACGCACAAAGTGGGCATCCACACCGATGTGCTTGGTGAGCTCATGCTTCACCGGTCACGCATAATACCGATAGCACCAGATCTGTCGACAAGAAGGGAGTCGAGGTAGTAGCCAACACACCAAAATCCTCAAGTAACCATCGCAACCAGATCACCTCAGCCGCCAACATAGCCATGGCTCGCAACTCAGCCTCCAGACTCGAAGCGAGAAACCGCAGATCTGTTTTTTGTCTTCCGTGCAATCAGAGAGCCACCAAGAAAGACACATGAGTCGACAGCGAAGGCCGATCGAGGGATCACTAGCCTGTAGCATCGAGTAAGCCGGAGCTCAAGAGAACTGGAGCGAGGAAAGAAAAGGCGCTGAGAGATCGTGCCACGAAGATATCGAGAACACGGAGAAGGTGACTATAGTGGACAGAGGTGGGGGCTGAAACAAACTGACTCAGGATGTGAACGGGATAGGAGATGTCAGGACGCGTAACAGCAAGATAGACAAGGCTACCAACGAGGTGACGATAGCGAGTGGGATTAGGAAGAGGGTCACCATCAGAGGCACGAAGCTGAACGTTGAGCTCCATAGGAGTCACAACAGTGCGGTCATCACTGAGAGCAGCTCGAGCAAGAAGATCCTGAATGTATTTATCTTGAGAGATGTAGAAGCCATCAGAGGTGGAGGAGATCTCAATCCCAAGAAAGTAGCGAAGAGGACCAAGATCAGTCATGAGGAACTGCTCGTGAAGACGAGCCTTAACAAAGGCAATGTAATCAGTGTCGTCACCAGTGATGATCATGTCATCAACATAGAGAAGGAGAAGAGTGCGACCACGAGGAGACATGTGAACAAACAGCGCCGGATCATGGTCACTGGGCAAGAAACCAGCCGCGGTCACCACAGATGCGAAACGCTCAAACCAGGCGCGAGGGGCCTGTTTGAGACCATATAGAGAGCGGCGAAGCCTGCAGACCATACCATCAGGAGCATAGTACCCCGGTGGTGGCTGCATATAAACCTCCTCACGCAACTCACCATTGAGAAAAGCGTTACGAACATCAAGTTGGGAGATAGACCACCGACGCAACGAAGCCACAAGAAGAAGAGTGCGGACAAGGGTCATGTGGGCCACAGGAGCGAAAGTCTCATCATAATCGCGCCCTGCTCCCGCTGAAATCCACGGGCCACAAGACGAGCTTTAGAAGGCCAAGAGAACCATCGAGTGAGTCTTAATCTTGTAGACCCACTTACAGGTGATGGGACGGACACCGGAAGGGAGGGGAACGAGATCCCATGTGCCAGAGCGCTCAAGGGCAGCAAGCTCCTCGGCCATCGCAAGCTGCCATTCAGCTGAGTCATGGCAAGGCGACAGGAAGTGGGCTCAGCCAAAACCGAGAGGCCGTACCGATCAGGGGAGTAGCGATCAGGCGGAGGGCGAGGCCGAGCACGGAGGTTATGAGCCGGAGGGGATGTAAGAGGAGGTGCACCCGAGGAGGTGGAAGGCTCGTCAGAGGCAATATCCTCAGCATGAGGACGTCGAGTATAGTGGAGAGGAAATGGTGAGAGAGGACGACCGACTGGAGAGGATGGGGGAGAGGTGAATGTGGAGGAGGGAGAAGACGGGGTCGGAGGTGAAGGAGAAGGAAGGAGAGGTGCAGACGGAGGAGGAAAGACATGAGGAGGCACATAGCGGGGTGTATCAGGAAGAAGAAGGAAGGAAAGATCATCCACAGAGAAGCTCGAGGTAGAAGGACGTGGGTAGTAAGAGCGAGACTCGTCAAAGGTCACATCGCGCGAGAGGCGCAAACGACGACCAACAGATCCCAGCAGCGATAACCCTTATGCTCATCATCAGAGCTAAGAAACACACACTCAACCGATCGAGCGATCAGTTTGGTGCGTTCTCATGGGCAAGAAGGACATAACACACACATCCAAACATACGAAGAGCGGAGTAGTCAGGAGAGCGACCAGTGAGACACTCGATAGGGATACCACCCTGCAGAGCAGTCGATGGCTGTATGTTGATGAGGTAGGTGGATGCAGAAACAGCCTCAGCCCAAAAGTGGGGTGGAAGAGAAGCGGCAATCATCAAAGCACGAGCCGTCTCAAGTAGATGACGATGCTTACGTTCAGCAACGCCATTCTGAGTATGAGCACCAGGACACGAGAACTGGGCAAGAGTACCTGTTCAAGAAAACTGACGCAATACCGGGAGATAAACTCACCAGCAGAGTCAGCACGAAAAGTGCGAATGGGCGTGGAAAACTGGGTGTGAACCATGGCAGCAAAACGTTTGTATATAGAGAGAACCTCGCTACGAGATTTCATGAAGTAGAGCCAAGTGTAGCGAGAGAAATCATCAATAAACAAGATATAATAGCGATGACCACCTTTCGAATCAAAGGGAGCAGGACCCCAGGCATCAGAATGAACTAAGTCAAACGGACGCTGAGATACAGACTCACTAGTAGGGTAAGGTAACTGAGTCTGTTTGCCAAGTCTGCAACCATTACAATGTAAGGAGACATCTCCAGATACAGACCCTAAGAGGCCCTGACGAACTAAAGAAGACAAGCGAGAGCCACAGATGTGACCAAGGCGATGATGCCACTGCTGGAAGGACGCAGACGAAGAGGCAGCAAGAGCATGGGAGCTGGCAAGAGTGGTGGCAGCGGAAGGAACACAAAGCCAGTCAACCTCCCAAAGGCCCTCTGACTCACGGCGCCAGGGGCCAGCACCAACCAGAGCCTTGGTGCGTCGATCCTGAATGGAGCAAGAGTCTCAGATCAAGAATGACACGACAACCGAATCGAGAAGTTGAGCAGCGGAAAACAGATTCATGGTAAGATGAGGAACATGCGAGACACCAGAAACAGAGAAGGAGGGAGTGGAAAGAACGCCGCGACTAGCAACAGGAAGAGGTGTGCCATCGGCGGTAAGTAACAGGCGAATCAAGAGGTCGGAGAGAAGACAACACGTAAGAATCAAGACATGTGGAAGGAGGCTCCAATCCAAAACCCATGAAGATGTACCGATGTGTAGATGCTCATGGTGGTGGAGAGGTGGCTGCAACACACAGCAGCACTGAACCAATCGACGAGAGCCTGAGGAAGCCAGGAGGTTTGAGCCTCACAATGTCCTGGTCAGTGAGTGATGGAGTCGAGGAAGATCCAAGAGTCCCACTGGAAGAGGAGCGCCGCTGGTCTCGCTTCTTCTCACGGCAATCGACTGGGTGACCGGGCCGAGAACAGAGCACGAAGGTATCACGCGCGACCGCCCCTCTCGGTGTAAGCAGGCGACTCACCCCCTCAAGGTGTGGGAGGAGCGGTGGAGCGTGAGCCGAAAGCAGACGACACAGAGCCCGAGCAGCCAACACGACGGGACCACCAAAGAAACCAAGCAGAGCGGAGGCGGGTCTCCTCAAAGACGAAGCTCAGCAAGTACCTCCGAGATGGAAACACGACCACGAGCAAGCAAATGTGCACGTCTGGGCTCAAACTCAGAGCGAAGACGAGATAATAACTCATGGACCCGCTGAAACTCCAGATCGACCGAGTAGTTCGACGGCAACGACAAAGCCACAAACAATCGTCCAAGAGAGTCAAGTCGACGCCAGATGGCGAGCATCGTGAATAGAACTCATCAACAGAGGAATCACCTTGTCGGAGGGCGTGCTCTCGACGTACCACGGAAAGATAGAGAGCATCACCGAGGGCTGATAGCGCCGACAAAGGTAAGACCACATCGCTGCAATCGCGTGCAAGTCCCATGAATTCAAGCAACCGAGGAAGGACACGGCAAGAAGAAACAGAAGAAGACGAGCATCATCATTGCACCACTGAGTGTAAGCAGACAGATCATCCCGGTATGCCGAAAGAGCATCGGAGTAAGCAGATACCTGCTGATCATAAGCATCAACGGCCGCATCATCAAGGGCCTTAGCGGCGTCCCGGTCGGCCTGAGAAACCTCAGGAGCAAGTACCGGCGGCACCGGTGGGATTGGAGCCACAGGCACAACAGGGCATGGCGGGCAGGGAACCTCGCCAGAAAGAACACCCCAAAGAAGAAGACCACGCATGTGGATGCGCATGAATCCCACAAACTCAAAGATAGTTGGTGCCATCAAGATCATCGAGCACCGTGGAACAGCAACATAGCCCGAAGAAGACATGAGGGAACTCTGTTGTCTCGTCTGTTTTTTTTTGGTCAACTCTCTGAAGAGGCCCGGATCGGGATCGGGCTCGATCCGGAGGACGAGCGAGGGAATCCCGCTCGATCAGAAGCGCGAAGGCAGGCGGCCTGAGCTTCGCGCGGCCCGAAGCAGAGGCGAGGAGGCCGGCGGCCTGGCTCGACCGGGAACGAGCGAGACGGGGAGGCCCGGCGTCCTGGCTTGATCCGGAGCGGGGATCGAGCAAGCGGGACTGCGGGGATCGAGCGGGCAGGGCTGCCCGCGGCCGGGCTCGATCCGAGCCGGGCGGAGTCCCCGCGTGAACGGGCAAGGGCTGGAGCAGCAGCAGCTGGGAGCAGCGGCCGGGCAGCAGCTGGGCGCCGGCGCCAAGAGGACCAGGGCGCGGGCGGCGCTGGCCGAGAAGAGGAGCTCCGGCGCAGCAGGAGGGCCTGGTCCGGCAGGCGGCAGGACAAGTGCTCGATCCGGCCAGCTAGCAACGGAGTGGGCTGGAACGGCAGGATTCGAGGGAGGCTAGGAGGGGAGCGCACGGAGTTGCATCGTGCGAGAGAGGGAGACAAACCTAGCATCTGATACCATGTTGGATAAATGAGCAACTGACTTTACTAAGGGCCAAAGGTCAGTACATATACATGTGTGTCAAAGTGCAGAAAACCCCTTATACAACGGGGATATACCGAAAAGGGACTATACACATCTAACAGTAAACAACTTTGCTTCTTTGCCCAGAACACTACTGAAATCAACAGCAGTACCAGAGCACTTGTTATATCCAATAAAATGAATAATGGATTCCTGATAGCTCATAGATATTTGGCGAGGAGGTCCATTCAAAGAAAATGACACTGTGTTCTACAGAAAAGAAAAAAAGATGACTTAGCTACATTGGAATACAAAGTATAAGTTGAATGACAAACTTAACCATATATGATATGCAGAGGAATGCTTGTTAACAAAGTGCAAGTTGAAATCAACAGCAGTACCATCGCTTGTTATAGGATCATGGAATAGGGTAAGGTTTGGTACCTAGCTGGGCTACTTTGTGGGGATATGCTGCAGTTTTTCGCGCAGTTGTGTAGGCGGATCAGTACGGAGTAATCAGTTTGTAAGATTTGGTGGATGATGTGTGCAATCTTCTGTAAAACTGTGGATGGGTGTCTTGTCCATTCTCCTATGAGTATATGATACGCATCCTTGTGCGTTTTCTAGAAAAAAATAGAAAGAAAAACTTAACCATATAAAATACTCACACGAGGAGAGTCGTCTTCTTCTTCTGAGGAGTGGTCCTTCTCTGATTGACAAAGTACTTCAATATTACTCGCAGCCTCCTCCATTTCATCAAGACATCCTTCCATACATGATGCAGCATATTTGATTCTTGCATTCTCTTCTTCAGCAGAACACTTGGATGTAGCGCTCTCCATTGCAGGGTTTGCTTTCCTGAAATCTTGGACAGTTGTGCGCTGCAAATAAGAAGTATATGGATCAAATTCAGTATTTCACTGCAATTGCAGAGAAAAATTGAATATATACATATGTATAATTATCATCTAAATAATGTTACAAAGTACTGCAATATTACTCACAGTATCTTCCGTTTTATCACAATATCCTATCATAGATGACACATATTTGATTCTATCAATCTCTTCTCCACCAGTGCACTTGGATGTTGTATCATCAATTGAAGGGTTTGATTTCCTGAAAGATTCCAATATAAGGACAATTGTATAGCCTGAAATCCTTATCAGCAAAATCTAACATGTAAACTGAATGTACAGAGTACAGACAGTGTTGCAGAACGCATATATAACAGCAAACTTGATTGAGAAACAGTTAAATAACCCCATGTAGAACTACACTGCACACTGCAGAAAGGAAAAAATATATATATATATATATATATATATATATATATATATATATATATATATATATATATATATATATATATATATATATATAGGCACAGGCATCAATGAAGTATAGAAGAACACGATATCTGTGGAACTTCAAGGATGAGCGAGATACTACACATACTTAATTACAAGTCAGGAATAAGAAACTGACATGAAACAGACCCTCTTCCGTATGACAAGGATGTCTAGAGGCATTAAACATTTGTTTCTTCATGCAGGACACACTTAGTTATGTTTGTTAATAAAATTTTCCAGATTGAAATGTTACAGCTAAACTTCATAATTTTTAAAACGTCATGCCTGTGCCAATATTATGTGGGCTTGCGCACATGTTCATATGTGACTTCCCATACTTATATACCTAAAATAAAGAGTACATGATTTAATTGTCTAGAAAATAACCTTAGAGACATATTATTGTCATACTCAGGCTCCATGGCAATCTCAGTATGAAGCTGCCTTGAACAACACAATGCTACATCAGCTCCTGAAACACAAACATATAACTCTGCATGACCGTATATAACAGAAAACAAATCAATCGTCTGTACAAACTCACATATCAAAACAGTGTGAAAACAAACACTTAAATATCCATTCAATACGTGTGTATCACTGTAAAGCACATTGAAGTACTGAAGATATTGCTAACATAATCCCCTCCACCCTTCCAAATAAACATGAAATAAATGTTTGGCCGCTTACAATTTATATCTCAGAAAAGACCCGATTGCATAACTTGATCATGTATGATGCAAAATTGTTTCATCATGATTGTATAAGATGCAGACAGCTAAAAGTTAAGACAAATAGTAAACGTACAAAGCATGCACACATATAGTGTACCACACAGATGCACACGATATGTAACTTTCGATTAGTATGAATTCTATGATATTGCGATAAAAGACTTCCTTCATACTATGCATGTGATGGTAAGTTATGCTAACAGCACTAATTTTTGGAACATGTTCTAACAGTATCAGGATGAAGATCAAACCTCTATGGCGAATAGAAGCACCAAATAATGATGTGGAACTGTGACCATCTAAATCTAGGACAGCAGTGCACTGCAAATAAGAAGGGTATGGTTCAAATTCAGTATTTCACCGCAATTGCAAAGAAAAAATGATTTGATATATTGTGTGAAATTATCATCTCAATAATGTTACAAAGTACTGCAATATTACTCACAACATCTTCCATTTCATCATCATATCCTTTCATAGTTGACTCAGCATACTTAATTCTGTCATTCTCTTCTATAGCAGAACCTTTGGGTGTTGCATCATCCATTGCAGGATTTGCTTTCCCAAAATTCAGGATAGTTGTGTGCTGCAAATAAGAAGGATGTGGATCAAATTCAGTATTTCACCCCAATTGCAGAGCAAAACTGATTATATACATATGCAAAGTTTTCATCTCAATAATGTTACAAAGTACTGCAATATTACTCACAACATCTTCCATTTCATCATCATATCCTTTCATAGTTGACTCAGCATACTTAATTCTGTCATTCTCTTCTATAGCAGAACCTTTGGGTGTTGCATTATCCATTGCAGAGTTTGCGTTCCTGGAACCTAAGTCGGTTGTGCGCTGCAAATAAGAAGGATGCGGATCAAATTCAGTACCCCAATTGCAGAGTAAAACTGATTATGTACGTATGCAAATTCATCATCTCAATAACGTTACAAAGTACTGCCATATTACTCACATCAGCTGCAATTTCTTCACCTTTCATAGGTGACCCAGCATACGTGATTCTGTCATTCTCTTTTCCAGCGGAGCACTTAGATGTTGCATCATCCATTGCAGGGTTTTCCTTCCTGAAAGATTCCAACATAAGAACAATAGTTTAGTCTAGAAATCCTTGTACGCAAAACCTAACATGTAAACTGAATATACAGAGTACAGACACTGTTGCAGAGAACGCATATATAACAGCAAACTTGTTTGAGAAACAGTTAAATAACCCCATGTAGAACTACACTGGCACACTGCAGAAAGGAAAACACACACACACACACACACACACACACATACATATATATATCTCGAGGTCGCAGTTCACGTTAGCATCAATGAAGTACAGAAGAACACAATATCTGTGGAACTTCAAGGATGAGTGAGATACTACACATACTTAATTACAAGTTAGGAACAAGAAACTGACATGAAACAGACCCTCTTCCGTATGACAAGGATGTCTAGAGGCATTAAACATTTTTTTTTCATGCAGGACACAATTAGTTAGGTTTGTTAATAAAATTTTCCAGATTGAAATGTTATAGCTAAACTTCATAATTTTTAAAACGTCATGCATGTGCCAATATTATGTGGGCTTGCACACATGTTCATATGTGACTTCCAATACTTATATATCTAAATGCAGAGTACATGATTTAATCGTCTAGAAAATAACCTTAGAAACACGTTGTTGTCATACTCAGGCTCCTTGGCAATCTCAGTATGAAGCTGCCTTGAACAACACAATGCTACATCAGCTCCTGAAACACAAACATATAACTCTGCATGACCGTATATAACAGAAAACAAAGGCTGAATCAATCGCCTGTACAAACTCATATATCAAAACAGTGTGAAAACAAACACTGAAATATCCCGTCAATACGTGTGTATCACTGTAAAGCACATTGAAGTACTGAACATATTGCTAACATAATCCCCTCCACCCCTCCAAATAAATACGAAATAAATGTTTGGCCGCTTACAGTTTATATCTCAGAAAAGACCCGATTGCATAACTTGATCATGTATGATGCAAAATTGTTTCATCATGATTGTATAAGATGCAGACAGCTAAAAGTTAAGACAAATAGTAAACGTACAAAGCATGACACATATAGTGTAACACACAGATGCACACGATATGTAACTTTCGATAAGTATGAATTCTATGAGAATGGGATAAAAGACTTCCTTTATACTATGCATGTGATGGTAAGTTATGCTAACAGCACTAATTTTTGGAACATGTTCTAACAGTATCAGGATGAAGATCAAACCTCTATGGCGGACAGAAGCACCAAATAATGATGTGGAATTGTGACCATCTAAATCTAGGACAGCAGTGCACTGCAAATAAGAAGGGTATGGTTCAAATTCAGTATTTCACTGCAATTGCAAAGAAAAAATGATTTGATATATTGTGTAAAATTATCATCTCAATAATGTTACAAAGTACTGCAATATTACTCACAACATCTTCCATTTCATCATCATCTCCTTTCATAGTTGACTCAGCATACTTAATTATGTCATTCTCTTCTATAGCAGAACCTTTGGGTGTTGCATCATCCATTGCAGGATTTGCTTTCCCGAAATTCAGGATAGTTGTGTGCTGCAAATAAGAAGGATGTGGATCAAATTCAGTATTTCACCCCAATTGCAGAGCAAAACTGCTTATATACATATGCAAAGTTTTCATATCAGTAATGTTACAAAGTACTGCAATATTACTCACAACATCTTCCATTTCATCATCATATCCTTTCATATTTGACTCAGCATACTTAATTCTGTCATTCTCTTCTATAGCAGAACCTTTGGGTGTTGCATTATCCATTGCAGAGTTTGCTTTCCTAGAACCTAGGTCGGTTGTGCGCTGCAAATAAGAAGGATGCGGATCAAATTCAGTAATTCACTCCAATTGCAGAGTAAAACTGATTATGTACGTATGCCAATTCATCATCACAATAATGTTACAAAGTACTGCCATATTACTCACATCAGCTGCAATTTGTTCACGATTTCCTTTCATAGGTGACCAAACATACGTGATTCTGTCATTCTCTTTTCCAGCGGAGTACTTAGATGTTGCATCATCCATTGCAGGGTTTTCTTTCCTGAAACATTCCAACATAAGAACAATAGTATAGTCTAGAAATCCTTGTACGCAAAACCTAACATGTAAACTGAATGTACAGAGTACAGACACTGTTACAGAAGGCATATATAGTAGTAAACTTGATTGAAAAGATGATTCAAGAACAGTTAAATAACTCTATGTACTGCATGTTAACTAGAACTGCACTGGCACATTGCAGAAAGAAATATTTATCCACTCCTACATAACAAGGAAGAGCTTATAGATCTGGGGACGTAGTGCACGTTAGCAGAAATCAAGTACAGAAGAACACAACATCTGTATGACAGTGTAAGGACGAATGGGGCGCCCAGATTAGCAACAGAAAGTGGGGGAATCAAGAGAGGAGGGTGTAAATCCACCCGCATGCGGATAGAGCGATTTCAGGACGCCAGAATGGTTGAGTTGCCAGGATGAAGTAAAATAAAAGCGTTGGAACAGAAATCATCCTTCGGCTGTGGAGCTCATCAAACTTCTCCAACAACAAACCACCGTCAACCGTCATAGGAAGAACCGAAGAAGAGAAGAGTCGAAGAAACCAGAAGAGATGCAAAAGAGAGCAAACGAAGACATGGATTCCCTTAGCCTCGTCTTCTCCCAACGAAATCACCACAAAATTCAAAACGAACTAGGACAGAGGAGGTGAACAGAAATCACCACGGGATCTCGATGCTGTTTACCCTTCTGGTCCTCCTGAAGAAAATCGCCCCCAAATGCAAGAGCAGCCGCAACAAAAGCTAGCTAAATAGGATGGAAGACGTGAACAGAAATCACCATCGAGTCTCGTTACTGTTTAGCGTAATCCTCCTCCTCCACGAAGATCAGTCACCAATTTCAAAACGCCTCGAAGCAAAATCCACAGGAAACAAAACGAGGTCTCTATGATTCAAGAAGCCCAGCCATCTGCTCGATCAGCAGCGCCCAAATAGTATAGCAAGAAGGACCGTGAACAGAAACCCACCACCTAATGATGCAACGAAGCAAGAACATGGAGGTGGTGAGGGCAAGAACAACAATCTTACCCTGCGGGAGTTTGGGTTTTGGGGTTCAACGAAGCAAGACGGATGCAAACGCCCTGCGGGAGTTTGGGTTTTGGGGTTCGACGAAGCAAGACGGATGCAAACGAAAACCAGAGAGGGGAAGACAATGTAACAGAATTGATGGGGAGGGGAGGGGAGGGGAGATGCGAGTTGCTCACCTCACCTTTGCACTACTGCCTGCAAACAGAATGGAATGGAATTGCAAGGAGGGAGGGGGGAAGAGAGGAAAGAATGCAGGTTGATCGCCTCACCTTTCCGTTGGTGCCTGCGGAACCAAGCATAGAGTCGCGCAGTGCATCCGGCACCGTTGGATCGCCAACCGAGCCCACTGGGATCAATCCAACGGCCTGGGGCCATAGTCGCGTGCCACCGGCCCGCTCGACAAGCCCCAGAAGGTGGGGTCCCACACGCGCCGCGCGGGACGCCGCAAGCAGGCGGCGGGCGTGACGTATCCTCCGCCGTCTTGCGACCCTCGGTACCGGCCGGCAGCGGCGGGGGTTCCTTCATCGGTGACCGCCCGCCACGCTCCAGGGAATGCCAGAAACTCGGAGGCCAGAAGAGCTACATCGGACCTCCACGGATCCCCACGCTCGCCGTCGCCGATGGTTGCGCCACTTCTTTGCCCTTTGCTCCGGCTACCCGCCCGCCCAACGCGTAGGACGTAGCCTCCTGACTCCCACTCACGGTGCTCTTCCCTGCTCCTCCCACCTCCTCCGCCGGCGAAGGCGAGCAGTCACTGGGACCGAGGCTTTCTGTCCCTGTGACGTTAGGGCCGACTACGCGCATATGGGCTCTTTGAGTGAGCTCACAACATTCCCCCTCTGATGGGCCAGGATGTTTTTATAGCACATGGGCCTTATTAAGGGCCTGTACGTGTCACGCTCCCACCTGCAGAGGCCTCCAAAGGGAATATCCTACTCGCCGCTCACTGCGGCAAATTGCCCCCGCTTCGCACAAGGGCGAGCGCGGAGCTATGCTTTTTGGGTCGGCCCACTTGGGAACTTCCCACTCCGGTTTTGTGAACCTTCTAGTAGGTTCCATGAACCGTTTTTTTCTTTTATTGGTTTTTCACGTTTCTAGTTTTTTCGTTTTCTGTTTCTTTTTTTATTTCTTTTTTTCTTGTCTTTTTCAGAACATATTCGCAATTTTACAAAATGTTTAGGATTTTCTTTTTTATTTCTTTTTCTCTTCTTCTCCTTTTTCCAAAAAATATCAAATTTTTTAAGTTTTGTTTGTGTTTCAAAAAAAATGTTTAGTTTTTGAAAAAATGTTCTCAAAATTCAAAAATTGTTCTCTCTACACAAAAAAGTTCAAAACTTTCGAAATTTAGAAAATGTACCAGATTTCAACTTTTGGTTCACATATTCAAAAAACGTTCGCTCCTCCAAATTTGTCCGGGATTTTTCAAAATTGTTCTCTGTTTCAAAATTTGTTCTCAAGATTCGGAAAAGGTTCATGCTTTACAAAATTGTTCATGATTGCAAATTTGTTCGGGATTTTTCAAAATTGTTCTCCAATTCAAAATTTGTTCTCAAGATTCAAAAAATGTTCGTTCTTTAAAAAATAGTTCACGCTTCCAAATTTGTTCTCAAGATCTAAAAATCATTTGTGCTTTCAAAAATTGTTTTCAAATTCCAAAAATGTTCATGTTTTCGTAAAACGTTTGGGAAATTTAAAATTTGTTCGTTTTCATAGAATTTGTTCGCATTTTATGAAAAAAAAAACATACGTTCAAAAAATTACTCAAATTTTGGAACAAAAGTTGATTTTGTCAAAAGTGTTTGCAATTTTAAAATGTTCAGAATTTAGGACTTTCAGAAACATATCTGTTTAAAATATTCAAAATATCTTGTTTTATTTTTCCCTTTTCTGGTCTTTTTTCGTTTCCTTTTTTAAGTTTTTTTTTCTTTTTCTCAAGTTTTCATGTTTTGAAATTGTTCGTGTTTTCAAATTTTGTTCTCAACCTTAAAAATATGTTCCTGTTTTGAAATTTTGTTTGCAAATTCAAAATTTGTTCAAGTTTTCACAAATTGTTTGCAAATTCAATTTTTTGTTCACAAGTTCAAAATTGTCCACGTTTTCAAATTTTGTTTGCATTCGTAAAATGTGTAGGGATTTCAAAAAGTGTTCCAGATTTTCATATTTCTTCACAAATTTATAAAATGTTCATGTTTCAAATATTGTTCACAAATTGAAAAAATGTTCCCATTCCAAAATTTGTTCGCAAATTTTAAAAAAATGTTCATATTTACAAGTTTTGACACTCCTATTTATGACAATTGTTCTCATTTCTAAAATTTGTCATACTTTCCAAAAATGTTCTCTAATTTCAAAAAATGTTCCAGCTTTTCCAATTTTGTTCACATATTCAAAAAATGATCATGTTTTTTGAACTTTTGAAAAATTGTGTCTTGAACAAATTATTCGCAATTCCAAAAAATGTTCGTGTTTTAGAAAATGTTCGCATTGTACAGATCTTGTTCATTGTTTGAGAAAATGTTCGAAAATTCACAAACCAAAAAGTAGTTTGTTTAAAAAAAGTTCCCTTTTTCAAAATATCTTGAAAATTTCAGAAAATGTTCACATGTTTAAATTTTGTTCACAAATTCAAAAACGTTTGGTGATTTCGAAAAATGTTCCTGTTTCAAAATTTTGTTCACAAATTCAAGAATGTTCAGGAATTAAAAAATTCATCTTGTTTTTCAAATTTGGTAACATATTTGAAAAACATTTTTTGTTTTCAAAATTGTTCACTTGTTTAATTTTTTCCCACGACTAAAATATGTTTTGGGAATTTGAAAAAGTGATCCTGTTTGCCAAATTTGTTCACATATTCATAAATTGCTAAAGCTTTTGAAATTCGTTCAAAAAGTTGAAAAAAATTAATGGTTATGAAAATTATTTCACAAATTTAAAATATGCTCGACTTTAATAAAATTTGCTTTTAATTTTGAAAAATGTTCACTTTTTTAAATTTTGTTATTTGTTTTCAGAAAATCTTTTGAGTTTACAATAAGTAGTTTATAATTTCGAAAAATGTTCTCATATTCAATTTTTGTTCCTATAAGTTTTTCAATTTTTTTGAGGTACCCAAATAATGTTTTTGTTTCAAAAAGAATTTCCTTTTAAAAAACCACGTTAGTCATTTTTAAAAAGTTTTAATCTACCGCGTATTATAGTTCATATATACCCGAGTTGCCATTTTACACACAAAACCTTAGTTTCGATCCCTCGCCCACAAGTTTTTTGGAATTATGCGAACTTGTTTTTTTTTTGCCGCTCAATGTAGTTTCTTTAATTTTCGCTCTACAAATCTATCATAAAAAGCTCTCTAGGCGGAGCGCCACCACTTCAGCGGTATCCAGATAGATTGCGTAGTTCGATTCCATCTCCAGCAAGACTTATTTCCTTCTTTTCTTTTTTCGCGAAGGACAGTGAACGGGCCGGCCCATGTTAACCTCCTCCTCTGCGAAATAGCGACTGCTTGCCGCAAGGAGCGGCGTATAGGAGCTCCCCCTCCAAAAGGCAGCCCACTGGCATCCTGGCTGGGCCGGAGCGACCGCGCCGTCCAATCCAGCCCAACAGTCGCTACGCAGCCCACATCTAGGACACCACTGGACAGGTTAAGAAGAAGCGAAACCCTCCTGCGTGAGGTGACGAGAAACGACTAGGCTATAGGTGGCGGCTCTCCTTCTGGATCCCCTTTCTTCTACCTTAGAACCCTAGAGCTCTCTCAGATTGTGACAATTATTTGTATCCAGTAAATTCATCCCACTGGGAGCGTAACAAGTGGCATCAGAGCCCTCTGATCCGTCCAAAAAAAATTGTCGAATCTGGCGGGTCGTTTTTCGTCAATAATCCAGACTCGATGCGGCAAGGCGGCGTCTATGGACGATCAAGCTAAAGCTCTGGCAGATCTTACCGCGGCCATCACCGGGTTGACGGCCAAGATCGACAGCCTCCACCCCGTCGTGCTCGATCTGCAGAGTTGGAAGCCCTCCATCGAGCAATCCGTGGAGGATCTGCGCCTGGAGGTGGGCACCCTCCGCACCCAGATCTGCGACAAGGCCCCGCCCACGAGTAAGGAGACGGCGCCGCAGCACGTTCGGCTCGCCGACCTGCCTCCCCTGCTTCCTGACGCGCTGGAGGTGCCTCGGCCACCTCCCCTTGGGCTGCTTCACGCTGGTGGTGACCATGGTCACGGGCCCGATGGCCACGGCATCGCCACTGATCTACGGGGGAAATCGTCTGGGGAGATCCGAACCCCACGATTGCGTCCGGCCACTGGTACGTCCGATTCCTTCCACCATGGCGAGCATTCGTTTTCGGGGGATCGTGGGTACCAGCGCTTTCCACCGACGCCACGTTTCGATTTTCCCCTGTTCGATGGCACAAATCCGAAGGCCTGGCATCTCAAGTGTGAGGCGTACTTTCGGGTTTGCACCTTGAGCCCAGACACTTGGGTCAGCTGCGCGGCTATGTACTTTACCGATGGGGCTCTCACCTGGCTCCAATCCTCCCAAGCACACTTGCA
Source organism: Aegilops longissima (assembly GCA_021605205.1). NCBI lineage: Eukaryota > Viridiplantae > Streptophyta > Magnoliopsida > Poales > Poaceae > Aegilops > Aegilops longissima. The sequence continues at coordinate 266,323,846 of CM038682.1, read as the reverse complement.
CTATCAAGATTGGGTGGTTTTGCTGCCGCGATTTGCACTCAGTTTGGCCACGAGGAATTTCAGAATCTCTTGCACCAATTTAACAGACTTAAGCAAACTGGTACTGTTGCCGAATATGCTAAACAGTTCACCCAAATTATGCATCATCTGCTAGCACATCACACTTCTTGGGACCCTGCTTTCTTTGTAACTCAATTCATGGAAGGCTTGTGGCATGAAATTCGTTTCGCTGTAGTTTTACATCGCCCACAAACATTGGATACTGCTGTGGATCTTGCATGTTTGCAGGAGGAGGTGATGGAGGCGTTCCGCAGAGAGGACAGACGGCCTGCTGTTCCGTCGGTCTCGTCAGGAAATGCTCGTGCTCTGCCACACACGGCGTTACCTCTGCCTCTGCCACCGGGCAAGCCGGGAAGCGGCACTCAACAAGGCCAGACGATCGCCAGGCCCGACATCAACCGATCGCCTGCCAGTGAGGACAAGTTGGCAGCTCTTCAGGCGTACCGCCGCGCCAAGGGCCTCTACTTTACCTGCGGAGAGCAATGGAGTCGAGAACACCGGTGCGCTCCCACTGTCTAGCTCCATGTGGTGGAGGAGCTCATTGAGATGCTCACCGCACAGCCATCCGAGACCACTGCAGGCAATACTTCCTCAAGTGATGCTGACTGCTGCGTACTGTCCAAGGAAGCCCTCGAAGGAGTGGAATCTCCGACCACTATGCGTCTTCATGGCTGGGTCCAGCAGAGCGAAGTACTTATGTTGGTTGATTCAGGCTCTTCTCACAGTTTCATCAGTTCAGAGTTGGCTTCGCGCTTGCAAGGGGTTCAGAAAGCTCAGCAGCCACTTACTATTCGGGTTGCCAATGGAGGTGTTTTGTACTGTGACCAAGAGATTCCAGCTTGCGCCTGGCGCTCTCAAGGAATTACATTCACCACCGATCTCAAGGTCCTACCACTTGGTTGTTATGATGTCATTTTGGGCATCGATTGGCTCGCTCGTCATAGTCCCATGCAAGTCCATTGGTTGAAGAAGACTATGTCATTTGATTATGAGGGCAAGCACATTCAGCTCACCGGTGCTCGAGCAGATACCAGCAGCTGTCATTTGATCTCGGGTGATGAAATGCAAGAGCTGTTGAATCAGAAAGCTGTGGCGCGTGTGGTGCAACTTTGTGCTACAGCAGCAGAGATGGTGCAACCACCAATTCCTGCAGCTATTGGAGATCTCCTGGAACAGTATGGCATGCTACTTGAAGAGCCTAGAGGGTTCCCACCGCAAAGATCCTTCGATCATTCTATTCCTTTGGTACCTGGTGCTCGACCAGTCAATTTGCGGCCGTATCGACATAGTCCAGCGCAGAAAGATGAAGTGGAATGACAAGTGGCTGATATGCTGGCTCAAGGCATCATCCAACCAAGTACAAGTCCCTTTGCATCACCTGTTTTGCTGGTGCAGAAGAAAGACCTTACGTGGCGTTTTTGTGTGGATTACCGTCACCTTAATGCAGTCACCATTAAGAATCGTTACCCTCTCCCAGTCATTGATGAGTTGCTGGATGAACTAGCGGGATCTCGGCTGTTCACTAGTTTGGATCTACGAGCTGGCTATCATCAGATCCGGATGCGACCCAAGGATGAGCATAAAACAACCTTCAAAACGCATCATGGACATTTTGAGTTTAAGGTAATGCCAAATGGTGTCACGGGAGGACCATCGACCTTCCAAGGGGGCATGAACATAGTCTTTGCACCATTGTTACGCAAAGGAGTCTTGGTTTTCATTGATGACATCTTAGTACACAGCAGTGATGAAGACACCCATGTGCAGCTGTTGCGCCAAGTGTTTCAATTGCTTGAGAAACATGACCTGAAGATCAAACGTAGCAAATGCACCTTTGCCAGCCCACAACTCCGTTATTTGGGACACGAAATCAGTGGAGATGGTGTGCGCACTGACGCCAGAAATGTTGCTGCTATACAAAACTGGCCAGTCCCAACCAATGTCAGAGAGGTCCATGGATTTCTGGGCCTAGCGGGCTACTATCGCAAATTTGTCAAGGGTTTTGCTGTTACATGTCGTTCGCTAACTGGTTTACTGAAGAAAGGGGTCATTTTTACATGGACAGAACTTGAGGATGGAGCATTTCGGGCCTTGCAGCAAGCGCTCATATCTGCACCTGTTTTAGCACTGCCGGATTTCAAGAAAACCTTTGAGTTGGAAACGGATGCATCGGATTTGGGCATTGGTTCTGTCTTATCACAGGAAAAACATCCAATCGGGTTCATCAGCCGCGCGCTGGGACCCCGTAAAAGAATGCTTTCCACTTATGAAAAAGAAGGGTTGGCAATATTGCTAGCAGTGGATCATTGGCGTACTTATCTATAGAATGATGAGTTCATTGTTCACATAGATCAGCGGAGTCTGATACATCTCGAAGATCAACGGCTTACTACACCATGGCAACAGAAGATTATGGCCAAGATGCTCGGCCTGCGCTATCGCATTGTTTACAAAAAAGGAGCAGACAACCGTGCCGCTGATGCTCTATCTCGTAAGCCTGGACCCCCTCAAGGAGATCTCGCAACAATCACCACGGTAGTACCATCTTGGTTGGAAGCAGTACAGCAAGGATACCAGGACAATCCCACAACACAACGCCTGCTTGCACGATTGGCAACACAACAAGGACCCCAGGATTGTTTTTCATTGCAAGAAGGCATCATCAGGCAACATGGGCGCATTTGGTTGCGTGACAACGTAGAGCTGCAGAAGCAAGTACTCAATGCACTTCACACGAGTGTCATTGGTGGCCACTCTGGGTTCAATGTGACTTACCGGCGCGTGCGTCGCCTCTTCACATGGCCTGGTCTTAAGCATCATGTCCAGCTCTTCGTCGAGGCCTGTCAGATATGCAAGCAAGCCAAAACAGAACGGGTACGTTATCCTGGCCTTCTGGAACCCTTGCCGGTGCCCAGCCAAGCATGGCAAATGATTACCATGGATTTTGTGGAAGGCCTGCCTCGCTCCTCCGGCTACAACTCCATTCTGGTGGTGGTGGACAAATTCTCGCGTTACGCTCATTTTATTGCACTCTCCCATCCCTTCACGGCATTCCGAGTGGCGCAAGCATTTGTGGCAAACATCTACAAGCTGCACGGTTTGCCTGAATCGATTGTCTCCGATCGCGATCCAATCTTCACCAGCACGTTGTGGAAAGAGCTGTTCCGGCTCACGCGCACCAAGCTCCAGATGAGTACAGCGCAGCATCCGCAGACCGACGGGCAAACCGAACGCGTGAATCAATGCCTGGAGACATTCCTTCGTTGTTTCGTTCATGCATGTCCAACAAAATGGTATGCCTGGTTACCCCTTGCTGAATTCTGGTATAATACCTCACCTCATGCAGCTCTGGGCACGACCCCGTTTGAGGTCTTATATGGACACGCGCCGCGACACTTTGGGATCGTCCACCCGGTGGCCTATGCGTCCCCAGACTTGACAGAGTGGCTTCAACACCGAGCTCAAATGGTGGCGCTCATCCGGCAACATCTACTTTGAGCGCGCCAATAGATGAAGGACTCCGCCGATAAACGCCGACCAGACCGCATCTTCGCTGTCAACGACTGGGTCTTCCTCAAGTTGGAGCCGTACATTCAGCGCTCGATGGCCACTCGCGCCAATCAGAAGCTCGCATTCCTCTACTTCAGACCGTATCAAGTACTCCAACACATCGGTGCGGTGGCATACAAGCTCAAGCTTCCGGATTCCATCATGGTACACCCCGTTTTCCATATCTCCCAGCTACGCCAAGCCCTCCCTCCAGTGGAGCTGGTTCAAGAGCAACTTCCGGCAGCGGCAGCGGCAAGTCCTACACCTGACGAAGTGCTGGAGCAACGGGTGATTCGGCGCGGCAACTCGATGGTGCCTCAAGTCCTGGTCCGTTGGACTGATCAACCGCCCAAGTTCGCCACCTGGGAAGATCGGGAAGAGCTCCAGCAGCACTTCCCAACGGCTCCAGCTTGGGGCCAAGCTGCGTTTCAAGGGGGAGGGGATGTCACGCTCCCACCTGCAGAGGCCTCCAAAGGGTAGCCCACTAGCATCCTGGCTGGGCCGGAGTGACCGCGTCGTCCAACCCAGCCCAACAGTCACTATGCGGCCCACATCTGGGACACCACTGGACAGGTTAAGAAGAAGCGAAACCCTCCTGCGTGAGGTGACGAGAAACGACTAGGCTGTAGGCGGCGGCTCTCCTTCTGGATTCCCTTTGCTCTACCTTAGAACCCTAGCACTCTCTCAGATTGTGACCATTATTTGTATCCAGTAAATTCATCCCGCTGGGAGCGTAACAGTACGAGACTGCTGCGCTTCACCAAAATCATTTTCACTATACCAAATCCACTTATACCCTTAAAAAAGAACCAAATTCACTTTGGAGCCATTTCACTCAAGAGTTACAGCTCCATCAAAGAGCAATTTATCATGTTTGACTTTCAACTAGCTCTAATTTTAAGAATGAGAATTTTGGTGAAAAAAATCTATTTTTTGAAATTTATCTATTTGATTGGATGACATGAGGAAAAACAAAAAGGTATCTACTTACCGGGAGCATGGTAGCAGTGGTGGGTAACCCCCCAACTCCAGCTTCTAGAGTTTTCTAGAGCAACCCTAAAGAGCTTCACGAAAAAGGGGAGTTGTACCCTAAATTTTAGTTTTTTCGGAGCGGAATACCGTGAAGCTACCCTGTTTGGCTTGCATTCTTTTAGAGCGGGGCAGTTCCAAAAAGGGTCTATGGCAGCAAGGAAGATGGATCCAGCCACCTACCGGCCTTATTAGGTTTACGAAATCGATGGAATTCAGACGTTAGATGTTTAGCTTTTGGGGATTAATGTTGTCTGAACCGTTTGACTGAGGCACGAATCTTGAAGCACGTGAAATTAGCCACGTTAATTTTTATTTCATCCAGGAAAAACGTTTGTCGTCGCGAACGCCCCCTCCCCCAACTCCTCTATCTTCTTCCTTCTTTCCCCACTCCTCCCTCGTTTATATCACCCACTCTGTCGCTCACGTCGCTGACTTCCCCCCTCCCTAGCTTTTCTCCTGACGACAGTACTAACCATGATTTCCCAGCAGCAGTGAAGTGGCGCGGTGTGGAGGTGGAGGCTCGTGCTCATCATGCGGCAAGTGGATCTCTGTTGCCGCGTCATGTCGACGACGACGGAGGAGAGGGACCCATGATGTGGTGGTGACTCAATTCCGTCGGGCCGGAGTTGCCGGAGATGAGTCAAGGAGGTGCTTGTGCTCATACATTGTCACCATGAAACCATCAACTAATGGTGGAGGGCGGTGGCTAGGTATTGACGATGGTTCCCGCGCATGGCCCCACACCAACGACGGCGGATAGCGGCCACGTGCGTGGTTGTGTTGCGGTTTTGGAGACCAAAGATCAAGCTCGGGTTGTCATTGCCCTAACTAAAGACAGATGGAGACGCTCGTGGGCCCACTCCTCGTTGCCATGACAGCTCAGCTCGTGCGCGCCAGCAAGAGCCCCCACCACTAGTTCAAGTAGCTTTGGATCCTACACCGCAGACGCATCCCCACACATCCTTCGCCTACCGGTGAGCACCATCTCCCTTTTTGATTTTTTGTAACTAAAATGCTTCATACAGATTAGATCATGTTGATACATTTAGTTCCAACAGCAATGTTCGTTCCTTTTGTGCAAATCATCAGGAGCTTCCATTTGCAAATATATTCAAGAGTTTTGAATGGTTTAGTGTCAAATTCTTGTAGGAGAAGAGACCACCTAACCCATCTAGGCTTCGTGTCCTTCTTGTTCAATACCTCCTTCATGGCTTGACGATCTGTGTAGAAAATGACTTTCATCTCTGTAATGTAAGGCCTAAACTTTTCACGAGAAAATATGACCGCATATAGTTCTCTATCATTCCTGACATAATTCCTTTAAGCCTCATTGAAAGTATGACTGGCATAATAAATAATATTAAACTTGTAACCTTCACGATGTCACAACATAGCACTTACCGCGATGTTGTTAGTTTCGCATACTACCTCAAAGGGTTTATCCCAATTGGGAGGTGTGATAAACGGCGCCATGAGCAATGCTTGTTTTAGCTATTCAAAGGCCAACTTGCATTCTTCATTGAATTCAAAGGGGACACTCTTCTGCAAAAGGTTAGTTAGGGGTTTCGAAATACTAGAGAATTTATTTAGTAGAGAGTCTATAGAAACCATTATGCCCCAAAAAACTTTGTATCCCTTTTATGTCTCTTGGATACGGCAACTTATCTATTTAATCTATCTTCTCTCTATCCAGCTTGATACCTTTTCCAAATACTTTGTGACCTAATACAATTCCTTCGTTCACCATGAAGTGACACTTCTCCCATTTTAGAACTTAGTGTGCTCACACCGCTGTAAAACTTTGTTAAGATCGTGGAGGCAATCATCAAAAGAAGTCCCATGCACAGAAAAAACACCCATTAAAACTTCCATAATTTCCTCAACAAAATCAGAAAATATAGCATTCATACATCTCTGAAAAGTAGCTGGTGCATTGCAAAGTCCAAACGGCATGGAAAGGTAGGAATACATACCAAAAGGGCAAGCGAGTGTAGTTTTCTTTTGCTCCATGGGATGCACGACTATTTGTGAAAACCCAGAATTCCGATTAATGCAACAGAAATGAGTGCTTCACCAATCTCTCAACCAATTGATCAATGAAGCGCAGTGGGTATTGGTCCTTCTAAGTCTCCTTATTTAGCCTCCTCAGTACACATTCTATATCCAACTATTATTCTGCTAGGGATTAGCTCATTGTGTTTATTAGGAAAAACTGTCCACCCTCCTTTCTTAGGAACACAATGAACTGGACTCATCCAATCATGTTCAAACACTGGATATATAATGCATGCATCGAGTAAATGAATTAACTCTTTCCTTACCACTTTGTCGGTGTAACACCCGGATGATTAAGCAACAGTGGTCACCTCGGTTACTGTGTCTAAACTCACGTTGATTCGAACCCGGTCTAAAACAAATTCAAAACAAAAGCAAACGATACAAAGTTTCAAAAACTAAAACTAAAATGTTCGGGGGTTGTCTAAAATAGCAAACCTAATTATGGTGGGGTGCCCGAAATTTTGTAAAATGCTTTGACATTTTAAATAAGCTAAGAACAGAAAAGCAGAAAATAATAAAAACAAAGGGAGTCGGGGAGGTAACCCCACTGGCCCAATTGGGCCAACCCCTCCCCACCTGGCCCCCCACACCTGGCCCAGCCTCCTCCCCTGGCCCGGCCCAGCCGGCCGGCCACTTAACCCCTCCCGCGGCTGGAAAACCCTAGCCGACCACCCCCCCGCGCCTCACTCGCCCCCTCCGCCCCGATCCACTTTCTCTCTCCCCCCCGCCCCGATCCAGATCGGGGCCCTGTCGCGCCCTCGCCGCGTGGCGCCTGCCCCCCTGCGCCTCGCCACCCGAACCCTCCTCACCGTCGCCCCACGCTGGGCATCCGCCCTGGGTCCTCCCTGCCTCCCCGCCTCACCGGATCCCTCCCGACGCCGGGCGATGATCCCCAACTTCCTCCTCGCCGGACGCCATCAAGCGCCACCGCGCCCGCCTCCTAGACCCGCGCACCACTCGGAGCTACGCCTCGGGCCCTCGCTCCCCTCTCCTCCCGAGCGCCACTGTCGCCCGAGCCCCCAGGCTAACTCCGTGCCCCGCAGACCACGGCGCTGCCGACCGCGCCTCACCCCAGCCCCTGCTCCCCCTCGCTCGAATCGTCGCGAGACCGGCGCCCCAGCGGGCGGCCACGCCCACCGAACCCCCAGCGTCGGGCCATGGCCTCCGCCGTGGCCTTCCCCTCTCTTCGGGCGTGGCGCCTTCCCCGGACCTCCCTGCTTCGGGCGACGCTCACGACGCCACGCCTGGCCCACGCCTCAAGATCCCTCCGCCTACTTCCGCCGCCTCCGCGACCCGGACCCATCTAGCCCTCGCCAGACGCCAAGCCCCACTGGGACCGCCGCCGGCCTCGTCGGGCCCTCCGCCACGCCGGCTGCTGGATCGGCGGGCGCCACGCCAGCGCCCCTCAGGGTCGCGCCCGAACGGGCCACCCCGCACGCCGCACGCCCGTTTGGCCCCCTGGGGCCGATGACATGGGGGCCCCACCCCCACCGAATGGTTTTAAAAATAAATAGAAAATGAAAATTAAATAAAACAAATTAATTAATTAATTAATTAATTAATTAAGTAATTAAGTAATTAGTTAATCTAATTAATTCTGATTAATTAAACCTAATCACTAATTAAACCTAATTAACTACTGTTAATTAAATTTGATTAGGTTAATTAGATAACAGGGTATGACGAACGGGACCCACCTGTCAGGGTTGACTCGGTCAACCCTGTTGACTGCTGACGTCAGCATGACATCATGCTGACGTCATAAATACATTTTCGAATTAATTGAATAATTAATTAAATTCCAGAAATTATTAAAATCTTTTAAAAATCATATCTTTTAATCCGTAACTCGGATTAAAATATTTTCAACATGAAAGTTGCTCGTAACGACGAGATTTAATCCGGATACGCAGTCCGCTCGTCCGCCACACACCCCTAACCTATCGAACCTGCAACTTTTCCTCTCGGCCTCGCCCGAAAACCCGTAACACCGGATTACTTTCCGGATGTTTCCCCTTAACCAAGACTTCTACCACGTTAGGGCACGCCTAGCATCGCTTCTTGGCATGTCATGCATCGTTATGCATCTGTTTACTTGGTATTCATTGTTTCTTCCCCTCTTCTCTCCGGTAGATTACGAGACCGACGTTGCTTTGGCCGGTTCGACCACGGTGTTGACGACCCTCTCTCTTGCCAGAGCAACCAGCAAGCCCCCCTTGATCACCAGATATCGCCTACTCTTATCTACACCGCTTGCATTAGAGTAGTATAGCATGTTCTTGTTTCAGATACTTTTATCGCTGATAGCCTCGTCCTTGTAATCATTGTTGTTATTTTACCGCAATCCTATATGCTTAGTATAGGATGCTAGTACTTTCATCTGTGGCCCTACTTTCTTGTCCGTCTGCGTGCTATACTATCGGGCCGTGATCACTCGGGAGTTGATCACGGGTATATACTATATACTTATACATGATACAAGTGAGACTAAAGTCGGGTCGGCTGATGGAGCACCCGCGAGTGGATCTTTGTGGCGGAGCGACAGGGCAGGTTGAGACCGCCTTGGAGAGAGGTGGGCCTGGCCCTGTTCGGCGTTCGCGGATACTTAACATGCTTAACGAGGTCTTGGTATTTGATCTGGGTTGGCTACGAGCTTATACGCACTAACCATCTACGCGGGAGTAGTTATGGGTATCCTGGCGCCGTGGTATCACCGGCACTTCAGACGTCAACGACGGAGCGGCGTAGCGCCGGATTGGACTGGAACGCCTGTTAGGCTAGGTCGCTTCGCCGCCAAGAACGCGTGCAGGTTTGCTCAGGCGATGGGCCTGCACTGCGCTTAGGTTTAGACCAGCGTTGGCCTCTCTGTTGTGCCTAGGTGGGGCTGCGACGTGTTGATCTTTCGCGGCCGGGCATGACCCAGAAAGTGTGTCCGCCAAATGGGATCAAGCGTCTTTGGGTAAGATGGTGCACCCTGCAGGGAAGTTAATCTATTCGGATAGCCGTGATCTTTGGTAACAGGACGACTTGGAGTTGTACCTTGAGCTTATGACAACTAGAACCGGATACTTGATAAAACACACCCTTCCAAGTGCCAGATACAACCGGTGGTCGCTCTCGCTCAGGGATATGAGCAGGGGATTGCCGGGTAGGATTATTGCTATGTGATGTTACTAGGAGGACTTCCGTTGTCCTCTTCTGTCTGTTGCAAGACCGGTGTCCAGAAGCGTGGTCTTCGTTAAGACTAGCTATCCCCCTCTTATTTTGGCTTTCTGCAGTTCAGTCCACTGATATGGCCCTTTACACATATACCCATGCATATGTAGTGTAGTTCCTTGCTTGCGAGTACTTTGGATGAGTACTCACGGTTGCCTTGTTCCCCCTTTCCCCCCTATCTCTACTCGATTGCTGCAACCAGACGATGGAGCCCCGAGCCGACGCCACCGCCACGGCGACTACTACTGCTGGAGGTGCCTACTACTACGTGCAGCCCACCGACGACGCACTGTGAGTAACCTAGGAGGATCCTGTGCAGGAGGCCTGCTCCTCTTCGATTTGTATCCCGCTTTGTGCTAGCCATCTTATGGCAACTTGTTTAACTTATGTCTCAGATCAGATATTGTTGCTTCACTGACTGCCTATGATCGAGCACTTGTATTCGAGCCCTCGAGGCCCCCGGCTTGTATTATGATGCTTGTATGACTTATTTTATTTGTAGAGTTGTGTTGTGATATCTTCCGTGAGTCCTCGATCTTGATCGTATACATTTGCGTGCATGATTAGTGTACGATTGAATCGAGGGCGTCACAAGTTGGTATCGAGAGCCGCCCGTAGGAATCCCCTTCCACACTCCTTGGTCAAGTCGAGTCTAGACATTGCAAAACTTTTACTAACTTGGCTGTGTGCCTTACGGCCCACGCCGCCATCGAGTGGTACTAGGATCTTTTACCTCGACCTTTACTCGGGACTCGAACTCTCTTCTACTCGGGTTAAGCGATTTTACTAACTATCACTAGAATCCCGTGATCGCATTCACCCCAAAGTTGGATATAGCCTTAGTTGTTCTTGGAATTGTATTTGAGCAATTTCCACACTGTCATTTGACTCCTTTGAAACGTCTTTGTTTTCAGATGGAACCCACGAGGCAGGTCGCGGCGCCACACGACGGCCATTGGTGCCTCGGGATCACTGCGGTGCTAGCCGAGATGATGACCTATCGGGTTATCGCTGGCACCCCGAGTACACCGCCTATGAGGAGTACGGGACTATAACCAGAGCAGATGCAGCGCCATCGTCCACCTCTACTCTCGGGAGTACGAGTCCACTACTGTGCTGCACACCGCACATGGTGTTGGAGTGACTATCGATATGGCAGTCCACGATGCTGCTTATGCTGCTCTGACACGTCTTCGTGCAGAGTATCGAGAGTTGGACACCTCCCCCTTCAGGCACATTGCTATCGCGTCTGATGTTGGTGAGGAGGGTTACTACACTGCTGCCTACTCCACTGTCACCAGAGAGCCCTTCTACCATCAGAACTTTGTTCGCATGTCGATGGGCTGGATCGAGCTAACCGAGCTCTTCGCCACGAGTTGTACATCACCCGCCGGCACCTCTACCGTGCTCGACGCTGATGCACCCTTTGTCCAATCCGGAGAGCTGCCGCTGCTCGAGATCTACCCAGCCAGACCGTGATGCCCTGGGGTGTCGGTTACGACGTGGAGGCTACTCTCCCGACTTGGCCCTTTTCGCCACCGGACGCCGGATTCAGCACCAGAGTATCCGCGGCCCCCAGGTCACTGACGTGGAGGACTATCCGCTGCCGCACTATCAGCTTTCAGGCTACAGCTACCTCCGCAGTACCGCGTGGGACTGATGTAGACTTGCTTGTTAGTGTTTGATGTATTCGCCGCGAGCCTGCGTGCCGCCTATGATGTAGTAGTCTATGTACTGGACTCTATGTATCGAACTCTATGCATGATTCCTTTTGTAAGATATGCCAACTACTATGTAGTTCCCATCATGCTGCTTTCATTATGCATGTTTCATCATGAATGATTCCTGTCTCTTGCTTAAATTCTCAAGTGCTAAACTACCCCTGTTATATAATAGCAGGATGGTTAGGCCAGCAGGTCGTGGTCGTGGTGCCAACTTCCCACCACCGCCTGAGTACATGGCTGGTATGGTCCAACAGCTTGAGATGAATCGCCAGTTCATGGAGAACATGATGGCTCGCTTCTCACCCCAATATGAACCAGCACCCAAACGGAACAACTCGCAGGATTTCATACGCTGAACCCCAGCGGTACCGCAGCTCAACTCAGCCATTTGGATGTCGATGATCGGCCCGTGACATCACCTATGAGATGGAGTCCGCTGATGTAGCCCCCGCCACTATGTCACCTTTGCTTCCTTCTTCTGAAGGGACCCGCAGCTCAATGGTGGGACAGCCACCGCGATTTCGCCAGCTTGGAACACTCATCACCGGCAGACTTCCAAGCTGCCTTCCGTGCCCGCTTCATCCTCAAGGGTCATGGACCGAAGAAGCGTGAGTTCCGCAACCTCACCCAAGGCAACAAGACTGTTGAAGCTTATCACGAGAGTTCTGGACTTGTCTCGCTATGTCAAGAGGACATTGCAACCGATGCACGCAGACAGAGAAGTTCCGTGACGGTCTTCAAGTCGACATCAAGCTCGCACTCCTAGTGCACGACTTTGCTGATTTCGCCACCTTGGTGAACAAAGCTATCAATGTCGAAACTGGTCTGCAGGAATACCAGAGCTCTAACAGCGAACTGTGACACGGGCTCATCTTCGGCCCGCCTCGCAGAAGCGCAAGATATGGATTCCCAACAAGATGTACCAGCCGAATGCACCTGCTCCAAGGCGAACTATGCTGCACCTCGTGCGCCTACAACTAAGCAGCCAAAGCTTCCAGCTCCACCACCCCAAGCCCTGCTCCCACCCCAATAATGGTTTGTGCTTGGTGCGGACAACCAGTGGCACCGTGCTAGAGAATGCAACCAGAACCAGAATCAGCTGGCCCTTCCAAAGAGGTGGCGTGGAAACACCCAGCCCCGCAACAACACCGCCAAGCCTTATGGTCGAAGTTCAGGCCAACCACGTTGATCCGAATGAAGCTCAAGACCAACTCACATTGTGATGGGTACACTTCTGAAATTCAGTACCCGCATGTGTTTTATTTGATACAGGCATCTCATTCATTCATGCTCAAGATTTTGCATTCATGCATGGCATTAAAAGTGAAGACATGAATGCTTCACTATTAGTACACACCCTCGCGGGCCAATGTCGGACCTCCATGATTTGCAACGACGTCCCGCTGAAATCAAAGGACTGGAATTCCTTGTCTCTCCCATCGTGGTCAAGTCTTGTAGCATTGACCTCATTCGGGAATGAATTGGTTGAAAGCGATACGCGCCAATCGTTTGCGCCACTAAGACCGCCCATCTGCTACACCCTTCGATGAAATAGTCACTTACCAAGCTCATCTGGTGCAAAATGCCGAGGCAAGGCTCTATGCATTGAATGCATTGAACGCCGCACCCTCGAGGGTATTGAAAACATTCCCGCTGTTCGCGATTTCCAAGACGCTCTTTCTCAAGAACTTCCAGGATTCCCCCGCTAGAGCTGTCAATTCGCCATCGACTTGAAACCAGTGCACCACTCCTATAATAGCGACCCTACAAGATGCCGCCACATGAACTCCTTGAGATAAAGGAGGAAATCGACAAATCTCTTCAAAGCGGTTTCATTCGCCCAAGTTGCTCTCCTTGGGGAGCACCTTCTCTCTTTGTCAAGAAGAAGGATGGGACAAACCGATTGGTCCAAGACTACCGCCCTATAAATCAAGCTACCATTCGAATAAGTATCCTCTTCCTCGGATCAATGATCTTTATGATCAATTGGCTGGTTCGTCGCTGTTCTCAAACTCGACTTGAGGTTGGGTTACCACCAGATCCGTGTTCGTGAGGAGGATATCCCCAAGACCGCATTCGTGACTCGTTATGGTTCATACGAGTACACCGTCATGTCTTTCGCTTAACCAATGCTCCAGCCACCTTCTCTCACCGATGAACTATATATTCATGGATTACCTCGACAAGTTCGTCGTGGTTTATCCGGATGATATCCTGATCTTTTCCAAGAATGAAGAAGAACATGTCAACATCTTCGCCTTTGTGCCGAAAAGCTACGAGAGCATCAACTATATGCCAAGTTCTCCAAGTGTGAATTCTGGCTTCCCAAGTAACCTATCTTGGCCATGTCATCTCTAAGGATGGTATTGTCGCCAACCCCGAAAGAGTTCAGGCTATTCTCGATTGACTCCTCCAAGAACGTTAAGCAAGTCGAAGTTTTTCGGTCTCGCCACTATTGCCGTCGATTCTTCGAGAACTTCTCCAAGATTGCCAGGCCTCTGACTAACCTGTTACATAAGGGCGTCAAGTTCCAATGGACAGATAAGTGTCAGGAAAGTTTCCAGGCACTCAAGGACAAGTTGACTTCTGCCCCAGTGCTAGCTCCTCCTGATACTAAGAAGGACTTCGTCATTTACTGCGACGCTTCTCGTCAAGGATTAGGCGGTGTCCTAATGCAAGAGCGCAAAGTAGTTGCTTATGCCTCTCGACAATTGCGCCCTCACGAAGAGAACTATCCAGTTCACGACCTCGAACTTGCTGCTGTCATACATGCACTGAAGCAGTGGCGACATTACCTTCTCGGTAATCGCTGCGTAGATCTTCACCGACCACCAAAGTCTGAAGTATCTGTTTACTCAGCCAGACCTGAACCTCCGCTGCCAGAGATGGATGGAGACTGCTGCAGACTTTGATTTGGGTATTTCCTATACGCCGTGCAAGGCTAATGTAATGGCTGATGCCTTGAGCCGCAAGTCTTATCGCAACCACCTTGAGTTCACAAAGTTCAGCCCCACTTGTTGAAGAATTCAGAAAGCTGAACCTCCATATTGTTCCTCCGTGCACTTCGCCCTCCTCCGGAGTTCCGCAAGATGAATCTCCGTGTTGTTCCCTGTGGTTCCTCTATACCTGGCTGTTGAACCCGATCTCGTGGGCACCATAAAGACAATGCAGGATTTGACTCAAGTCTACAAGATTAAACAAGACATCAAAAAGGAAATCCTCATCCTTCACTATTGCCGATGATGGCGCCTTGTACTTCAAAGGCCGCCTAGTGGTGCCGTAAGAAGGAAAACCTGAATATGACTCGAGAAGGTTATGAAAGAAGCTCATGATACGCCTCTATGTATCCATCCCGGTAGTACAAAGATGTATCAAGACATTCATCGAGATTCTCGTGGTCTAATATGAAGCAAGACATTGCTCGCTATGTTGTTGAGTGTGACGCTTGCCGTCAGATCAAAGCAGTAACATCAAAGGCCCGCTGAACTCGCAACCTATCTCTATTCCCGAATGGAAATGGGACCATGTTGAAATGGACTTCGCCACCGGATTTCCCAAATCGCAGAAAGGTAATGATGCTATTCTTGTCGCCATTGACCGCTTTCTAAAGTTGCACATTTTCCGCGGTCAAAGAAACGATCATCGCTAGTCAGCTTGCAACTCTCTATATGTCCGAATTGTTTCACTTCACGGTATTCCATTGGTTATCAGCTCGACCGTGGCAGCTTATTCACTTCAAGATTCGGGCAAGTTTTCAAGAAGCTATGGGAACTCATTTATCTTTCAAGATCGCTTCATCCGCATCTCAAGGGCAAGTTGAACGTGTCAACCAAATTCTCAAGACATGCTTCGAGCTTGTGTCGCTTCCTTCGCAAGAAATGGGAGGAATCTCTCCCGTATGCTAAGTTCTCTTATAATAATAGCTATCAAGCTAGTCTGAAGATGGCCCCTTCGAGGTGTTATATGGACGAAAGTGCCGAACCCTCCGAACTGGTCGAAACTGGGAACGCCCACTCTTCGTCCGGATATTATCCAACATGTCAAGAACAAGTCCGCATTATTCGCGAGAATCTCAAGATCGCTCTACCACGCTAAAAGAGTAATTATGACCGTCATCACAAAGACATGGTCTATCAACTCGGGCGAAAAGGCCTATCTTCGCTACACCAATGAAGGGTGCTCACCGCTGGGATCAAGGGCGTTAGCTCCTCGCTATATTGGCCCATTCACTATTCCGAAAGGCGGAAAAGTGGCTTATCAACTGGAGCTTCCGTCGAACCTTTCTCAGTTCACGATGTGTTCCACGTGTCACAACTCCGACGCTGCTTCAAGGACCCAATCCGAGCAGTGGACCATGAAGTGCTCGAATTGCAACAGACCTCTCCTATAAAGAGCATCCGTCCGCATTCTCGACTAAGCTGAACGCCGCACACGCCGGAAGGCGATCAAGTTCCTCAAAGTCCAATGGTCGAATCACTCAAGACGGCCACACGGGAACGCGAGGATCGCCTTCGAGATGAATACCCCGCACTCTTTCCTTCTACCTCCTAAATCTCGGACGAGATTTCTTGTAGTGGAGGAGATTTGTAACACCGGATGATTACAACAAAGTGGTCACCTCGATTATCGTGTCTAAACTCACGCTGATTCAACCCGGTCTAAAACAAATTCAAAACAAAAGCAAACGATACAAAGTTTCAAAACTAAAACTAAAATGTTCGGGGTTGTCTAAAATAGCAAACCTAATTATGGTGGGTGCGAAATTTTGTAAAATGCTTTGACATTTTAAATAAGCTAAAACAGAAAAGCAGAAAATAATAAAAACAAAGGGAGTCGGGAGGTAACCCCACTCGCCCAATTGGGCTAACCCCTCCCCACCTGGCCCCCCACACCTGGCCCAGCCTCCTCCCCTGGCCCGGCCCAGCCGGCCAGCCACTTAACCCCTCCCGCGGCTGGAAAACCCTAGCCGACCACCCCCCCTCACTCGCCCCTCCGCCCGATCCACTTTCTCTCTCCCCGCCCGATCCAGATCGGGGCCTGTCATACCCTCATCGCTGGCCCCCCGCCCCCAACCCTGGGCGCCCCCCCCCCCCTCGCCACCGAACCCCTCCTCCACACTGTCGCCCCACGCTGGGCATCCGGCTTGCGGGTCGCCCCCGCCTCCCCGCCTCACCGGATCCCCCCGACGCCCGGCGACCAGATCCCCAACTCCTCCTCGCCGGATGCCATCAAGCGCCACCGCGCCCGCCTCCTAGACCTCAGCGCACCATCGTGAGCTACGCCTCGGGCCCCTCGCTCCTCTCTCCTCCCGAGCGCCACTGTCGCCCCGAGCCCCCATGCCAACTCCGGTGCCCCGCCAGACCACGGCGGCGCCGCCGATCGCGCCTCACCCCAGCCTCTGCTCCCCCCCTCGCTCAATCGCCGCCGAGACCAAGGCGCTGGCCGCCACGCCACTACCCGAACCCCAGCAAGGCTGCGGGCCATGGCCTCCGCGTGGCCTCCCCTCTCTTCCCGGCGACGCGCCTCCCCGGACCTCCCGTCGCTTCCTCCCGGCGACAGGCTGACGCCACGCCTGGCCCACGCCAGATCCCTCCGCCTTTCCGCCGCCCCGGACCCGGACCCCATCTAGCCTCGCCAGACACGAAGCCCCACTGGGACCGCCTCGTCGGCTCCTCGTCGGGCCCCCTCCGCGCCGGCCTTGGATCGGCGGGCGCCACGCCAAGGCGTCCCACAGGTCGCGCCCGAACGGGCCACCCCGCACGCCAAGACGCCTGCTTGGGCCCCCAGGGCCGATGACATGGGGCCCCACCCCACCGAATGGTTTTAAAATAAAAGTAAAATGAAAATTAAATAAAACAAATTAATTAATTAATTAATTAATTAATTAATTAAGTAATTAGTTAATCTAATTAATTTTGATTAATTAAACCTAATCACTAATTAAACCTAATTAACTACTGTTAATTAAATTTGATTAGGTTAATTAGATAACAGGTATGATTTAAGGACCCACACGTCGGGGTTGACTCGGTCAACCCTGTTGATCGCCGACGCCAAGATGACATCATGCCGACGCATAAATACATTTTTGAATTAATTGAATAATTAATTAAATTCCGTAAATTATTAAAATCTTTTAAAATCATATCTTTTAATCCGTAATTCGGATTAAAATATTTTCAACATGAAAGTTGCTCGAACGACGAGACGAATCCGGATCACGCAATCCGCTCGTCCGCCACACACCCCTAACCTATCGAACCTGCAACTTTTCCCTCCGGCTCCTCGGCGAAAACCCGTAACACCGGATTACTTTCCGGATGTTTCCCTTAACCAAGACTTCTACCACGTTAGGGCACGCCTAGCATCGCTTCTTGGCACCCCCTAGTCCAGGACTCCCTCAGTAGCCCCTGAACCAGGCTTCAATGACAACGAGTCCGGTGCGCATATTGTCTTCGGCATTGCAAGGCGGGTTCCTCCTCCGAATACTTCATAGAAGATTTTGAACACAAGGACGGTGTCCGCTCGCAAAACAATTTCCACACAACACCGTAGAGAGAATAACATCTACACAAAATCAATCTGATGACGTATTCCGCGGTGTGCCATCACGCCACGGCCAAGTCTTTATCCGAATCGCTTTTTCTTGTACTCTCCTCGGTAGCGTTTAGCGAGGCGGTTTCCTTGGCACGCCTTGTCAAAGCAGTAGATCGTGTCCCTTATTCCGGATTCTCATCAATACGGATGTGGGTAACCCAACCGCGCCATTGATTACGGCGCTTGGAAGATAAGAGAGTTTTACCAGGCCGGTGGGGGCGCTTAGTTGCGTCCGTCCATATAAGGGGATAAGGATCCACCTTTTCACCTACACCTTCTTCCTCCTTTGCTCATCCATTTCCGTGCACTCAAGCTCCAACGCCCGAGTCCGCACATCTCTCCTCAACCTTCTCCAGCCATGTCCGGAGCGGGAGGCAAGTGGATGGTCTCCTCCGTCACGGAGGGGCACATCACAAGATTGCGGGAGGCCGGATACTTGTCCGGTGACATCGCGTGTCGGCTCCCCACCAAGGGGCAGCTCATCCCCACCCACAGGCCCCATGAGAGGGTGGTGTTCCTCACCCACTTCCTCCGCAGACTAGGTTTTTCACTTCACCCATTTGTCCGGGGGCTCATGTTCTACTACGGCCTGGATTTCCACGATCTGGCCCCAAACTTCATCCTCAATATCTCGACGTTTATCGTCGTGTGCGAGGCCTTCCTCTGCATCCAGCCCCACTTCGGCTTATGGTTGAAGACCTTTAGCGCAAGTCAAGATAGTGGGCGGCCGACAAGCGGAGTTGGAGGTGCCATGGCGGGCGTGATGCCCAACGCCACATGGCTTGAGGGCTCCTTCGTGGAGACCATAAAGGGGTGGCAATCGGGTGGTTCTACATCACCGAGCCGCTGACTCAAAATGGGCGGCGGCCCCCGGATTCAGATCTGGCTCCCCCACACGGCTTACATCATGGAAAGAGATGGGCCTGACGTGGGGTGATTCGGAAGAGCTGGCCGGACTCCAAACTTGTGTCCGGAACCTGGTGGACAAGAACCTAAAGCTTGTCAACGTAGTCCAGGTTATGCTCATCCGCCGGATTCTCCCATGCCAGCAACGGGCCTTCAATTTGTGGAGTTCGATCCGCACAAAGATCGATTTGAGCGGCTCTTCGACACTACGTACGAAGATGCCTGGAAGGTGCTGTCCAAGGGCGCCGAAGCTCCCGCATCCGCTACCGAAGATCGCGGATTCCGCTCGCAGCGTCAAGCCAGTGAGGTAAATTGTTTTTCCCTTTATGGGACTCTTTGTTCATAGTTTGACTCTATGCGGGATCTAAAACTCCCTAACCTTTGACAGGACTGGCTGAAGACGTCCGGACAGATTAACTATCCGGCTCCTTGGCCAAAAGACCCAGCGGACGCCCGCTTGACGGGGCTGCTGGTTCCGGCACCTCACGTGGTGTCAGAGAAGAAGGCCAAGAACGAGGCCACGGGAACTCGAAGGAGCTCCCGGCACCAAGTGGTGTCAGATTCTGAAGCCGAATCCTCTCCTGAGGAGGAGGAAAAAGAAGCCTCTCCCCCAGCGGGGGAAGAGAAGAAAAGGAAGGCCGCCCCGACTGGGGAGGCCGGAGGGTCCAAGAAGGTAAGAACCCTTCCTCCGGACGTCTCCACCAACGCCAACGATGGCGAGGAGGAGTGGCCCTCGAGGGTCAAGCCCCTGGCGAGATTGTAAGTGTCCGTATACCCATGGTTTTTTTTCTTATTTACTGCATAGTGTTCTCTAATGCCGAACAATCATGCAGCCCGCCCAAGGGCGAGCTTGCCGCTTCGTCAAGCGGGTCCCTGAATTCGTCCGAAGTGGAGAGCACTTCTCTGCCGGCCGCCGACGATGCCGAGGTGGGGCCCCAAGGGGGGCCTGGTCAAGAGGAGGTGGCGCAGGAGGCGACACAAGGCAGCCTCCCGGACTGCAGCGTGAGGGGAGCAAGGCCCCTCAGGGCATAAGCCCGACCCTTGTCCGACTCCATACAGAACCTTCAGCGGTTTCAAGTCCGCAAGCGGCCCTTCAGAAGAAGGGTAAGACGCCGTGTCCTTCGGCCCAACCGGAGGCACCGAACAGCATCGAGGCGCTTAACAGCGCCCATCGAGGAGGAGCACCGCCTTTGCTATGAGGCGGTGATCCGAAGTTCATCCGCCAAGAGCGGGCCGACTGAAGCCCTGCAACAGCCTTCTAACAGCTTTGAGGTAAGTTTTCAATATATGCAAGAAGATTACCGTGATAGACAAGAGTTCTCGATGCTTAGTTCGTGTTCGGAAAGAAAAGCCGGACTAAGGATCTAAAAAGATATATGCAGGAGTCTAACATAATTATGTCAATATGGGAATGCAGGCTGCCCTGCTGACCCTGCCGCACTGACTGTGGAGGTCAATGTATTAAAGGAGAACCTCGAGCGGTCCGAGAATGAGCTCGGCCAAGCCAAGAAGCAGCTCGAGGACAAAGAAGGTAAAAAATACCTTACTAAAGTAATACCTTATAGAAAGGAGTTAGTTGCAAAAAAGACAGGAATAACATGGGTATTGTAGGGGCCACGAACGAGGTGGCGACCCTAAAGGAAGCGGTGACCGCGGCTGAAAACAAAGCGGCCACGGAGCGCACCGAGCGAGAGAAGGGGGAGGTGCAGCTGGCGGAGGTACGGCAAGAGCTCCAGGCTCTCGTGAAAAAACACGAGGGTTTGGAGCGGGACTCGATAGACCCGAGAGTCCGAGCTTGCCTCGGCTCTTGAGAGTGCCAAAGCCGCTAAGGCAGAAGCCCAAAAAGCCCTCCAGGAAATCGAGGCGATGAAGAAGATAGCGGCGGGTAAGGCATTCTTTATGCAAAGTAGAAGTCAATTATCTGTTACTTACCCGAATCTGGAGCTCTCCAGGAGCCTTCGCAGATCTGCCCCGCAGTGTACCGATGTCGCCGCTTTCTACCGGGCCGAAGAAGGGAGCTCGACGGAGAAGGTGTTTTGGTCTCAGTATGCTGAGGCCGAACATCCGGTGCCCTTGAGCGACCAACTGAAGCAATTGGTCGAACTCCACAAGGTCGCCGAACAGGCCATGAAGGGCCTTATAGCTCGGCTGTGGCCAAATGAGGCCATGCCTGGGAGCTACTTCGGGCTAGTGCGGCTGCTGGTGGACGTCTGTCCATGGATCGAAGTAATCAAGCGCTCTGTCTGCATCGAAGGTGCCCGTAGGGCCCTTGCCCGTGCTAAGGTGCACTGGGGCAAGCTGGATGGCGAGAGGCTTGTGAAGGACGGACCACCAGTGGGCAAGGAGCATCGCAAGCCCGAAATGTATTATGAGGGTGTCCTGGAGGGTGCCCGCCTGATAGCGGGTGAATGTTCCAAAGATGTAATTTTTGAATAGACTCGCGTTTGTTATCCTGTACGCTGAAAACTTGTTCATATGCGCTAAGCAACGCTTGTAAATTTAAAATATTACCTTCTGTGCGGCTGTTTATCAAATTTGAGAGATGGCAAGTCGTTGGCTTCAGCCCCCATGCCATGAGTGCTGGGGTGTTCGGGATAAACTTGAGCGCTCTTGTTCCCATTCTTGGGTCCTACGAGGGAGGCGCTCAACGCAACGAACCAGGCAACCGGACTTATAGTGCTTGAACACTCTCACTTAGCCATAGAATTCTATAATTTGAAATTTCGGCGAAGCCCCTAGTATTCGGAAAACCGAGTTCGGGGCGCTATCCACGCCTTGGCCGGACAGAGCCGGCTCCTCGCTCTAAGCGGCATAAGTCTTTAGGGACCCGAGAAAACCTCTCGAACAGCGACCAACTCTCGCCTTATCATGACGATCAGTTTTAGCTTTCTCCACTGAGGTGCTCAACCCAACTCAACCGGGGCACAATCGCAGTGGTTCTCCCAGTGCTACCTTAGCCGATATAACGGAACGTAAGGTACCAAAACATGGGAGCCGGGCAAACCCAACTATTGACCCAAGACATGATTCGGAGCCGATGCATATAATGCTATAAGTTTGGGGTGCCGCACTTGTGAAAGTGTTCGGACTTATCACACCATTCCGCGGGGTACTCAAGCCCCTGGTGTATTGGCCGTACCAAAGTGTACGGGTGCAACGTGTCATAGATGAACATATATGGAAAAAAGGGAATGCAATAATAAGCAGAAGCTATGTATTGTTTATTCAAAAAGGTACTGCAATGAAAGCAGAACGATACAAATAGTGCGGTAAGCAAGGGATGGGACTATTTAGCATGTCCCCCTCCAGGGGTAAGCTGCGGGGTGGTATGTAAAACAGGTATAATGCTCGTAATAGAGACCACCGACACTCGACGTAACTACGCTTCCTCGGCTGTTGCATCGTGAGTTCGGCAATTCTAGTGCCGGACAGGGCTTCTGGAAAACGGAGTCCTGAAAGTAAGAGAAAAAAGAAGAAGAAAAGAATGACACAATTGGGAGCCCCTGGTGCAGTTGAGCCGCATTCTGGGCGTGCCGTGGTCGTGCCCCTCCCCTTATGCCCATGGTATCTCCAGAGCGTAGTTATGTACGCGTAGTACTGGCTTCGCGATTTCGCGAGGGCCGGGGTTGGGGCCGCATTGCTACGCTTGCTTGGATCGTGCCAGGCGGTCTTGCTGTAGGTTACTCCGAGCGCGCTTGACGGTGTCCGGACGTTGAATGACCGGACTCGAGAATTGCCTTGAGAGGCTGCTTTGCACTTCCGCCGCTAGGGCCGCCGTATGCTCCTCCGTTCGGAGAGAGCGTTCGGTGTTTCCATTGACCGTGATTACTCCTCGAGGGCCTGCATCTTGAGCTTGAGATATGCGAAAAGGCGGCACCGAATTGAACTTTGCAAATGCGGTTCGTCCAAGGAGTGCATGGTAGCCGCCATGAACGGGACTATGTCAAGATTAACTCTTCGCTTCGAAGTTATCCGGGATCCAAGACCACTTCAAATGTAACGGAGCCTGTCAGCTTGGCCTCTACACTGGAATGACGCCTTTAAAGGTCGCCTTTGTTGGTTTAACTTGAGGGTCTATGCCCATTTTGCGACCGTATCCGGTAAAGCAGGTTCAGGCTGCTGCCGCCAATCCATCAGGACTCTAGTGAGGTGGAATCCACAATGATTGGGTCAAGAACCAATGCGCGAATCCTCCGTGTCGGATGCTAGTGGGTGGTCCTTCGATCAAAAGTGATCGGGCAGAGGACCACGGGTTGAACTTTGGGGCGACCGCTCCATCGCATATACGCCCCTTAGTGCACGCTCCGCTCCCTTTGGGTATGTGGGTTATGATATCATGTTCACCGTCCGCACTTGTGGGGAAAGCCCTTTGTCCTCTATTGTTGGCGGCGGGGCTCCTCTCGTCATCGCTATGCAGCCCCTTGTCATTGAGTTCGCATTTAACTTGCTGCTGCTTGAACACCCAACAATCTCTCGTTGGTGTGGTTGGCTGGTTTTCGGGGTGCCATGTATCCGCACAAGTGATCGAGTATTCGGTCCAAGTTGGGACGGGCCCGGTATTTCTTTTGAATGGCTTCTTCCACGACCGGGTTTAGAGCCTCTGAATCCGCATTTACTGTTGTATCTTCAGAATTGTCACCGCACGCGGCGTTTATTCTTGTTGCGACGCCGACCTGCCATTGCTGTCCTTGGTATCCGAACTACTGTGGTGTTTTTCCAAGTTGTTGCTTCGAGCTAGCCAGCTGTCCTCTCTGCGCAGAAGCGGGTCATGAGTGATGTGAGGGCTGCCATGGATTTCGCTTTTCGTCCGAGGTGCGGGCAAGCCACTCGTCGCGGATGTTATGTTTGAAGGCTGCAAGGGCCTCTCGCATCCGGACAATCAACGATTTGATTTTTCTTGGTTAAGAACCGTGTCAGTAATTGTCCGCCAATTCATCCGCTGCTGAATTATATGGCTAAGGTCATCGGCGTCGTGGTCGCATATATGTGCCCTGGAAGTTATCGAGGAATGCGGCTTCCGTGTCTTCCCAACAACCAATTGATTCTGGCTTGGCAAGCTGTTGAGCCAATGCCGAGCTGGTCCTTTAAGCTTGAGGGAGGTATTTGATGGCATGTAGATCATCACCGCGAGCCATGTGGATATGGAGGAGATAGTCCTCGATCCGCACTGCAGGATCTGTGGTACCATCGTATGATTCAATGTTTACGGTTTGAACCCTCAGGATTTGATGATCCATTACTTCATCTGTGAAGCATAGTGGGTGTGCGGCGCCTCAGATAAGTAATATCACACGTAGCTCATATGAGCTTTGTCATTGTGTTCGCCCGCCGGGTTGCTGATCCGCCCGACGGTAATCATCCCAGTCACATGCCGCACACGATCGTAGATCGATCTTGTTTGCTTTGCCTTATCCTCCAGTAAATCTCGCAAGTCCGGCGTGTTCTCCCGTGCCTTGGTACTTTTTGAGCGGTGTCGGGGCGTGGCTTGAGCGGAGGGTCGAGAGGCCTCTCTGTCGCAGCCACGGGGTGGCCGGTCTTCCATGTCGTGCGCTGGTGATGCGGGTGCTTACTCCTCTGATCGAGGCAACGGCCTACGTTTGGGGTAGCTTTTGGAGGGGCGTTCGAGTTCGTATTCCTCGCCACGAGGACTTCAGTCCATCCGCTGCCTAGCAAGTCTTGGTCAGCTCTAAGTGCTGCTGCTTTTCTTGAGGCTGCTTGCCGTGGCCATAAGCCTGCGCTTGGAACGCCTCCTGTTCGGGCAGGATCCTCCGTCACGACAAATTGGCTGCGTCGCCGAGGCTTGCCTCATCTTCGAGGGGGGCATATAATTATTGTCCTCTACCTCTCTCTCTCACCGCCTATCATGAGGGCTGGCTTCTCCGCCCTCCCGTGCTGAATCCTCGCCGAGGGGGTTGTCTTGACCGTCAGGGGTGTTATTATCTCCGTGCAGGATTGGCTGCTTTGCTTTGTGGCGGATTTAGAGCGGCGCCACTGACGCCGGGCGCTTGGGTTGTTTCTTGAGGGGTCATCCTCCGCTGTTCCATCGCCATTCCCATCTTTTGGGATGTCCACCATGTATATGTCATATGACGAGGTGGCCTTCCAAAGGTCCCGTGGCTGGCTTTGATCGCCTCCGCACCGTCGTCCATACTGGCCGATGTCTTCGAGTCGGTCAAGCATGTCGGTTAAATCATCGCAGTGGCTACAAAGTGGGTGGTGGGTGGGCGTTGAATTTCTTCGTCGTCCGAATCCCAACCTTTCGATCAGAGTTCGCCAGGCTCCTCGACAAAGAGAGAGACTTTAATGAGTTCAGGATATCGCCAAAGGGCGAGTGCTGAAAGATGTCTGCGGCAGTGAATTCCATAACCGGCGCCTAGTCGGATTCGACTGGCAGGGGCGCGGGAGGTTCGGAGTCCGGGGAGGAGTCCGGCACCTCGGAGTCACGGGCTCTGCAAGGGACATGGATGGTGTTCGGCTCAATCACCGTAGATATCGAAGCCCCCGAGGCGGTGTCCAACCACTCGTCCTCGATCGGCAAAATCGGCTCCGAACTAAGGGTCGGAGCGGACGCTGGTGCGGCCTCCAGGACACTGTTTGGCGGCAGAGCTAGATCATACCCATCGAGACAGTGCAGTGTGCATGGTTGTGGCTCGAACCCGTCGAAGATCAAGTCTCCGCGGATGTCAGCCGTGTAGTTCAAACTTCCAAATCTGACCTGATGGCCAGGGGCGAGCTTCGATCTGCTCCAGATGGCTGCTTAATTGGCCCGCAGAGCAAAGCCGCCAATACGTAAGATCTGTCCGGGAGAAAAGTCTCATCCTCGACCACGCCGTTGTCGATGATCAAGGAGCCATCGGGCCTAAAGGCGACGACACGGAGGAACTCTCAATGAAAGCACCAATGTCGGTGTCAAAACCAGCGGATCTCGGTAGGGGGTCCCGAGCTGTGCGCCTAGGCGGATGGTAACAGGAGACAAGGGACACGATTTTTTACCTGTGTTCGGGCCCTCTCGATGGAGGTAAAACCCTACTCCTGCTTAATTAATATTGATGATATGGGTAGTACAAGAGTAGATCTACCACGAGATCAGAGAGGCTAAACCCTAGAAGCTAGCCTATGGTATGATTGTTGTTCGTCCTACGGACTAAAACCCTCCGATTTATATAGACACTGGATAGGGTTAGGGTTACACAGAGTCGGTTACATTGGTAGGAGATCTACATATCCGTATTGCCAAGCTTGCCTTCCACGCCAAGGAAAGTCCCATCCGGGCACGGGACGAAGTCTTCAATCTTGTATCTTCATAGTCCAGGAGTCCGGCCACCGGTGATAGTTCGGCTATCCGGACACCTCCTAGTCCAGGACTCCCTCACACTTCTTTCATTTTGGGAGTCATTTCCTTTGATATTCGGGCATGGGTGTAGCCCCTTGTTCCATACATATATGATGTGTGCATATGGAAGGACATATCCCCTCGAGGTCATCCACCCGAAATCCTTGCAATCTTTCTTTTAAGTTTTCATGAGTTCATCCTTTTTATTTATCTAAAAGGTTAGCACTGATAATAGCATGATATTTTATTTGTTTCATCTAAAAAATCATACATTAATTCTTTTGGCAAGGGATTGAGTTCAAGAGAGGGTAATCCCTCATCTCCTTTCTTCTCGGGTACTTCAATCTTTTCTTCAGTGGCAGGCTCCTACACAGGTGCCTTATCAAAATGTTAATCAATTCCATTTTAGCTGGATCTTCAGGACTTTGTTCATAATCAATGAGACTTCTTTCAAGTTCATCTACTGACGTCCTGAAATAAATAGAGGCAAGTTGTGCAATTTTCTTGTCCTCGTTGTCATTGTGCTCTTTCGGTTGTGGATGATTTTAAATCTGGAGAAATGAAATTCCCTTTCTTCCTCTCCAAACCAGAGAGAGAAAACCTCTTTTTTTGCAATCAATCTTTGCCTCTCTAGTGTTAAGAAAATATCTTCCAAAAATAATAGGATAAAGATCATCTTGAGGTATTTCTATGAAAACAAAATCCACAGGGTAAGTAAAGGTTCCCAGGACCATATCAGATAATGTGATATAAGGTTTCCTAAGAGTGCCAATTGCTAGCTTTATGTCCATGTCTATGGTTTGGAGTTCACAAAAATAGATTTCATGACGAAGCTTAACATAAAGAGTATAAGGTATCACATTAATAGAAGAACCCATATCGCAAATCCCATAATAAGAGGTGCTACTAGCAGAACAAGGTACTACTAGTTTACATGTGTGTGTTGCTTTTACACAACCTTTAACAAAAGATTTTACCTCTTTTTCCATGGTAGAAAAATTATTCATTTATCAGTTTCTTAATCTTACTCTTCTTTTAAACCAGCGACTTTGCTTGAATAGTTCATATGTCCATGTTATTCTTTTCTTGCTCTTTTAGCTTTTTGTGATCATACTCCAATTTTGTGATTCATCATGGGTAGGTAATTGCACTACTAGTTCATAGTCATCCTCAACAGGAGTCTCTTATGGTTCCACCTCCAAGGTTTCAACAACCTCTTCCTCAGGGTCCTCATCGGTATAACACTCCCAATTTTTCTTAGGAAGTTCTGAAATTCAGCATGACACTTAACAAGTCGAAGCATAATGTGAGGGTCTAAATAAAGTTCTTCACTAAGTTTATTGACTCTACCGGACTTAAGATAAGCTTTTATGCAATAAAAGTCCATCTAAACTCCTCCTTCTCCACCCTCATCAGTCCCCCAAGCTTCATGATTGGCATGTATTTTATCTAATAACTCCTAAGCTTCAAGTACCATACTAGTAGTCAAAGCACCTCCCAAAGCTGAGCCAAATTCAGTTTTGCATTCTTTCACTACTAGGGAAAACCTTATACACAGAACTTTTGCAGTAGCGCTGGATAAATTGGGGCGCTACTGCTACTTAGCAGTAGCGCGGGGCAACAGAATGCGCTACTACTATGTACATAGCAGTGGCGCGGCCAGGGAGAAGAGCGCCACTACTAAAATTACCCCACCGTTGCCGCCAGGCTAAGTGTAGTAGTAGCGCTTTCCCATGAAACGCCCTACTGCTAGGTATTTTAGCAGTAACGCTTTCTCCTAAACCGTGCTAGTGCTAATCTAGCCTTATCCCCCTCCCCCCGCGCCCGCCCGTTTCCTCACTCTCATGTCTCACTGTCGCGGCCGTCATCCTCCTCCTGCCATCGCCCCCGTCACCGCATTACCGCCGCCGCACTCGGTAAGCCTCCTCCTTCTCCTCTTCCTCCTCTCTCCTCCCTCATCTAGCTGCCCCTCCTCCCTCCTCCGCCCCACTACTCCCTCCTCTAGCTGTCTCTCCTCCTCCGCTCGTCCCTCCCCCTGCTCCTCCCTCCTCTAGCCGCCCCTCCATCGACAACACCTCCTTCCTCCATAGCCCCTCCTCCATCCACAGCCCCTACTCCCTCCCCCTCCTCCATCCACAGCCCCTCCTCCCTCCATAGATTTAGTTGATAGTACAGGTTGGTAAAATGTAGGTTTTTTCAATAGTATAGATAGGTAGAATTTTGTAGAATGTACATAGAATTTAAGTGGTTAATAGAACTAGTTTATTTATATTAAGTGCTTAATAGAACTAGTTGAATTAGTAAGAAAATTAATTATTTTTATTTATAGTAAGTGCTTCGTTGAGCAAGTTGAATTAGTAAGAAAAATAATTATTTTTATTTATAGTAAGTGCTTAGTTGAACTAGTTGAATTAATAGAACTAGTTATTTTTAGTAAGAAAATTTAGGTATATAAATTTTTTGTAATTTTGTTTTTCAATATAGAAATTTATTGGAAATTTTAATTATTTTTATGTCATTATCACTTTGTCATCAAAGAATGCGATATGAGATTTGATGAGCTAAAATTTTACTTGGTGGAATACGCATGCTTTGTAGAGTCGTGTCTCCTTGGAGTGATCATCATCCGAGCTACCTCTACTTCCTCTACACCCGATTCGGTGAGCTAAAAGTCCACCTCCTCCTTCTCCACTCCTCGGTGTGTTGAATAGAGTAGAACTAGGGTATTTAGTCGGTGAGCTCATGTGCGAATGCTTATGATAATTGATCCGGATGGAATTGCAAGTTTAAGCATCGTTGTATGTGTATGGACATCTTTGTATCGCAGGGAAAATCCGAGTGGCCTATGTTTTGCCGGAGTGTTGATTCATTCCGTTCCGGCAAATTTCAGGCGCTCGATATGTCCTATTTTAGCAAAGGTCATGCCGAATTTTTTCGTGAATTTAAGCATGACTTGTGCTAGAATATGTAGGAAATATCGAGTTCCCCGAATTTGCTAGAAATAGAATTAAACGACATTTTCAGTTGACTTTAAGTCTATCGGGGCTCCATACATGAAATCAGAAAATCGGTGAAGGAGAGTCTCCACCATATATGAGAGAAGAAGAATGCCGACTATTGTCGTGGGGGTCGCTTCTCCTTCTTCTCTTTGTGCTAGACCTTTGTCATGCACTAGGGGAAGAAGGAGTAGCGACCATCATCGACGGTTAAAAAATCGGTGAGGGAGTGTCCACCATATATGAGAGAAGAAGAATGCCGACTGTTGTCATGGGGGTCGCTTCTCTTTCTTTTCCTTGTGCTAGATATTTGTAATGCACTAGGTAAAGGAGGAGTAGCGACCATCACCGGCGGTCACAATATCAGAGAGGGAGTGCCCACCATATACGTGAGATGAGAGTTTAGGAAGGAAGACTCGATAGACCTAAAGTCAACCCGTTGCATATTGAGTAATAGTGATTTGTGTGTTGAGTTTCTTGGTAGTTGCCTTCGACCAATTTTCAGTTAATGTTTCAACTATGAACATAGGAAATGCCTGACGATGAAAAGGATTTTGTTATGTGCGAATACTGCGAAGACGAGGGCGGCGTGTGCGACAGGCCTCACCTAGTTGGTGGTAGGCGCTCAAAGATCAAGTGGATGAGACCTTGAAGTGGATCTGATGAAGTCTAACGATAATTCTTTTTTCGTAATTAAGCATGACTTCTGCTTCTTTTGCTTCAACTTATAATTTTAATTTTTTACTATTCTACTAGCGTATTCCCTGTCATGCAAGAATGTATGTCTTGGATAAGGTTGGTTTCAGTACTATGGAAACTATGGAGGTAAAGAGAGTTCACTTGAGGACCAAGCATGGTTATACTTTTGCCATAAAATTATACAATGCAAACACCTACACCTATTTTGAATGCAAAAATTGGAGAGCACTATGCAAGGCTTATGCATTTGAGCTTGATATGCTTATCACCTTTGATATTCATCCAGAAGATGATGTCGGCGTTCTGGGAATGGGGGTACCCAGACTTGCCTGCATGTGGCCTGCGGCGTGGCTCAAGGAGTGGCCCAGTACAGCCCATCTTCATCAACACAAGCTCAAGACCCTCGCGAGGGCCAAGCCTCACTGGGCGGACGGCAGTGAGCTTCCTCGAGCACGGCCTCGTCAGGCTGGCTCATGAGGAGGCGGAGAGATCAAGGCGGGGTACCTCACGAGGTGCCCATGGCCTTAAGCCATGACGATCGAGGTGCAGGCGGGCGCCAGCCGTGCAGTGTCCTCATTTCCCCTTTGGTGCAAAGGAGGCAGCCTTGAGCCAAGGGTATCAAGCAAAGGCAACCATTTTGGTGCAACAAGACCAAGACCAGCAGAACGGCAGGAAGGAGGTCATCGTGGAGCCCAAGCCGGCGTCACCGTCAGAGTCTTTGGCAGGCGAGGACCGACTTTAGTCAGGATAAGTGTACCAGATGTTCACCTTCAAAATGGCCAATTGTTGGCGCCCTTCCCGCTCAATATTTGGGAAGAGGCCCAGGGCTTCCCACTATAAATAGAGCTAGCCACCACCAAGGCAAGGGGACGAAAGGAGGGGATGAGATAGAACCCTAGCAGAGAGAAAGAGAGGCGACTGAACTCCCCTAGCAGTTCATCGCACCAGCTCAAGAACAGACCCTCGCGAGGCTGTTCTTCCCTTGTACTATTCATCATCAGCCCCAGAGGCAATCCACCACACCACACACTGGAGTAGGGTATTACACCACAATGGTGGCCTGAACTAGTATAAACCTCGTGTCCCTTGTGTTGTTCCTTGTGTAGTTTAGATCCTTGCGAGGCGATGAGACATAGGTAGGTTGGAGGTGCGATCTCCGCGTGCACCCCAGAGTTCGAACCTAGATGGTCTGGCGGAACCCGAAATCCGACATTTTTGGCGCGCCAGGTAGGGGTGCACCGGAATCCGCCTTCTACCGCCTCGCGCCCCGTCGCATCATCATCATCATGTCCGGTGACCCAACGGGCAACCCCGATCCCTGGGCGGCCTGGCCCGCCCACACAGAGCCGCTTGCCCCGGGCGACCTCAACCCCGTGCCCTAGGCAGCCCGCGGTCCGCAGGGCGCTGCGGGCCGTGGGCGACGCGGTCAGACGGCACCAGCTCTCACACCGCGGCAGGTGCGGTCGGCGGCGAGGGCCTCAAGCCACGCCGCAGCCACGGTGCCGTACTCACGGCGGGAACAGGCGAACTCAAGGGCCACGCTCACGGTGGCCCGAGAGCTACTGCAATGCAGGCTGCTGGAGGGCGGCCACGACGTGCTGCTGGAGCGGGTGGTAGAGCTCCTGGGCTTCGCCGCATCGGGGGCTCACCCATTCTACACCCAGCCGCCGCCTCAGGTCCAAGGCGGACCGCACAGAGGCCCCGCCCGCACCCGCGCAGCTCCGAGCGGATTCCAAGGCCACTCCAAGGCCAACCAGGCCATCAGCACCGGGCTAACAACGGCGCCGCCTCCGCCCCCGGCCAGCGAAGGAGGACTCGCCATAGCCCACGGTCCCAGTGGGCCGCCGCGCTACCACCCCCAGGTTGGCGCCTCAAGCAGGGCTGCGTGGCACACGGGGCACTACAGCGAAGCATTTGGGGTAGCGGCCCCGGAAGAGTATGCCGGATTTCGGGTTCCGGCATACCCTCTAGGTTCGAACTCTGGGGTGCGCGCGGAGATTTCGCCCCCTACCTACTTGCACCTCGTCGCCTCGCTAGGATCTAAACTATCAAAGGAACAACGCAAGAGACACAAGGTTTATACTAGCTCGGGCCACCATTGTGGTGTAATACCCTACTCTAGTTTGTGGTGTGGTGGATTGCCTCTGGGGCTGATGATGGACAATACAAGAAAGAACAGCCTCGCGAGGGTCTGTTCTTGGCCGGTGCGACGAACTGCTGGGGGGAGTTCGGTCGCTCTCTCTTTCTCTCTCTCTCTGGGTACAGGATCAACCTCTCCGTGTCCCTACCCTGTGGGTGGCTAGTCCTATTTATAGGGCGAGGCCCTGGGCCTCTTCCCAAATATTGAGCGGGAAGGGCGCCAACAATTGGCCATTTTGAAGGGGAACATCTAGTACACTTATCCTGACTAAAGTTGGTCCTCGCCTGCCAAAGGCTCTGGTGGTGACGCCGGCTTGGGCTCCACGATGACTTCCTTCCTGCCGTTGCGATGGTCTTGTTCTTGTTGCACCGAAACGGATGCCTTTGCTTGATGCTCTCGCCTGCGCTTGCCCCCTTTGCACCAAAGAGGAAATGAGGACCTTTGCTGGGCTGGCGCGCCACCGCGCCCTTGGTAAATCATGGCTTGCGCCATGGGCACCTTGTGAGGTACCCGCCTTGATCTCTCCGCCTCCTCACGAGCCAGCCTGACGAGGCCGTGCCGAGGAAGCTTCTGTCATCCGCCTCATGAGGCTTGGCCCCCTCGCGAGGGTCTTGAGCTTGTCTTGATGAAGATGGGCCGTGGCTGGGCGCCCCTTGAGCCACGCCGCGGGCCTGGGTAGGCAAGCACGGGTACCCCTGTTCTGAACGCCGACAGAGCCCCCGGCCCAAGGCGTGCCAGCACATGGCTGAGTAGAGAAGGGGAAAGAAAGTCGGCGCCATGGGCCCTAACAGCCTGTGGCCTTGGGCGCCGCGTGGCGGTTGATTGGACGTGGGTGTCCCTGTTCCCCCACGCCTCCCTATTTTGCGCCCAGCTAGGCGGACCCGTGGTTGCACACAGTCATTCCTCTTCTCGCTGTTCGAGCGCCTCCTGCTCTTCTTCCTCTCGAGCTCCAGTCTCTGCTTCCAATCCGAATCCTCCCCCTTCCTGCCGCCATGGCTCCGACGAAGAAGGGGAAAGGGGAGAAGACTGCGCCTCCGCCTCGCTCGCCATCGCCGATGGCTCCTGCTGTTGATCGATCGATCATACTCAACCGAGAAGGCTTGGACAAGATCAGCTCTGCCATCGCCACCATCTTCAACGAGTGCGGGAGGACGACGGTCTGGCCCGCGTCTCACTTCTCCATTAACAGAATAGTCACCGAGGTCCGGTATTTCGCCGACGCCCTGTGGGCGGGACTGGTTCCCCCCTTCTCCAATTTATTCAACGCTGTGCTTTCCCATTACCTGATCCACATGATGCATCTGGGTCGCGAATCCATTGCCCTTCTTGCCGTTTTCGCTTTGAGGCGATGATAGGCATTCCTCCTTCAGTTGCCTTGCTGCGCCACTTCTTCTCCTTGCGCCTTAGCGACCCCACCCAATGCTCGGGGTGCGTGAACTTCGTTGCCGCACCTGAAACAGCGGCTTCAGGAATTGATTTCAGTCTTCCTCCGCCCACGCCTGGGTTCCGCGAGCGTTGGCTGTATGTGGACGTCGGGGTGCCCAGCCCCCTGCTTCCGGAGCCAGCATCTCCCGCTATCCCCAATTCGGGCTGGGGCCAGGAAACACTCACGAGCTCCCGGCTCCTCTTTGTCTGGCGTCGCTTCGCGTTCTTGAGGGCGCTCGGCGTGACGGAGCCCAAGGTGGTGAAGGAGTTCCTGTTATGCCGCATCGCCCCTCTCCAGCACCATTCCCGCCGGATGTGGGCCTTCAGCGGGCGTGAAGACCGCATGAGGCTCCAGGAGGAGGACCTGACGCCTGAAGTGTTGAGGAAGGTTCTCAGGATCCTGACTGGGGACCCCTCCCCTGGCAGCATCCGGCAAGGGGGTGCCCTACTGTACCTTTGCTCGAATCGGGGTGATTTCGTGAAGCAGATGCCCAGCTTCGACGAATGGGGGTTGCGCCCCACAGGCCTCACGGGACCTCGTGAGAACCCGGTTGTGGTGGTTTCCCTTCCGGTTGCCCGCGGTGGTCCTTCCTCGAGTGGTGGAGCAGGGAGGCATGGGCCACCGGAGGCTGAGGGGGCTTCTGCCGGGACAACGACGCCAGGTGGCGCTCCTGAGGCGGCAGCTCCTGAGGCTCGCACCGCTGCGGCTGAAGGCGTTGAGCCGCGGCCCACGGCTCCCGAGGCTGAGGCCCCGGCCACCCTTCTTGACGAGGCGACTGGCGGCATACGCCAGGACGACACCCCTGATGCTGGTTGCCTCAATGCTTCTTCCTCGTCACAGGCTGATCCCCGCGCCGAGCTCCTTGGCCGCTTCCGCATGGACTTCGAGGCTCTCCAGAAGAGAAGGGAGGCCTTGGGTGACGACTACCCTTGCCGCCTGTTGAAGCGCATGAAGTATTTCGCCATTGATGAGTAAGCCTTCCCCTTTCCTTGTTCCTCATCTTCCCGTTGCTTCGGTTGATCCTTGCCTTGCAGGACCCTTCCTGCCGAGCTCGTGGAGATGGCTGAGGAGCCATCCCCCCAGGCTTCGCCCTCTCCACCGTCTTCGAGCGCTCCGAGCTTAAGCAGAGCCCTCGTGGTGAGGCCGGTCGGAGAGGTGAGCCATCCTGTGGCGCATCACGGCTCTTTGCACCCCGCGACCCACCTTCGCGAGCCTTCTCGGGGCATAGCCAGCCTGCCTTGGGCTTCTCGTCTGGTCGTGGATGGCGATTGGCTGAGGCCGGCCCTTCGTTCTTCGTTCGGGGACGAGCCAGCTCCAGGCCGGGCTTCTGGCGGGGTGTGCCCGGCCATCACGAGGGCGCCAGCCCCAGCCCCCCCCGAGGGGAGTGCGGTCATGCCCCCCAGCTTACTTGGGCGGATGATGGCGTTAGAAGACATGCTCGGGCACGCCGGAGCGCCGTGCCCGCCGCCAAGGGTTTCTCGGGAGGGTGGCCGACGATGAGTCAGCTTGGTGAAGAGCTTCACGACGAAGACGCGCTTGAGGCTGAGGCCTGCGCCTAGTCAAGAGGGGCGCAAGCTGAAGGTGGCTGTTGCCCTTGCTCGCCACCAGCGTGACCTCGACAATGAAAAAGCCGAGGCGTCGCTGGCGGCTTCTAGGGAGGCCCGTTCCTGGGTCGTCGAGGAGGCTCGAGAGGCTGACCGGCGGCGTGAGGCGGCGGTGGAGCGGGCGCGGGAACTCCAGGCCTGGTGCCATTCCCTAGAGCAGCAGGTGGAGCTGCGCGAGACGGCCCTTGCATCGATGAAGGGGGCTTCGGTCGACCAGGCTGAGCTCCGGAGGCGCGAGGAGGCACTGACGTTGGAAGCTGCGGAGCGCGCCCGCGATCTTGAGCGTCTGGAGATGAGAGAGCGCTTGGTGACGCAGGCGGAAGATGACGTCACTGCGCGGGAGGCCCGAGTCCTGGAAGAGGTTGAACGCCGGGTGGCGACGACCCGCTTGAACCTTGAGCGAGAGTTCGAGGAGAGGCTGGGGTTGATCAGGGTCGAGGCTGAAGGCAGGACCGCCGCCCTGAGGGCCAAGCTGGATGAAGTGACGCGGCGGGCCGACGCTTCCTAAAGCCGCTTGGCGTGGCGCAGAGGAGGCTGACTTCCTCCCACGCCGAGGCGCCCTTCGCGCCCGGTGGACGAGGTGAGGCCGCTTGCGCGTAACGAGGAAGAGATACGCCAGCAGCGGATCCTGGAGCACGAGCATGGCCCCATGCTCTCCATGCTCCGGGAAAGAGCTAACACGGCCTTGGGCAACATCAATGAGGCAGCCGTTGGGGAGCCTCACGCGGTTAACTATGCTGGTAACCTCCAGTTCTTCACTGATGTGGTGACGCAGCTGGAGACGCGGTCAGGCAGAGCCCACAGGTTGGTGGAGTAGAGGAACCGCGCCCTGCTCGGGCGCGCCTTTTCTCGCGTCTTCAGCCATCTTCGGAACATGGACCCCAACTTCGACTTTGACGCCACCATTGCCCCAGTACCCCAGGCCGTCCGGGATGACCTGGCGCACTGGGTGGAAGACAACGTGGACGCCCTCGTCAGGGCCTTCACCTCTGATAACGATGGCGTGGTCGTGGCCGCTGATGAAGGTGGCATGGTGAACGGCCCTGATGCCGCTGACGGCGACGCGGAGAGTGATGGCGAGGCCAGCGACGCCAGGGACGATTCAGGAGGTGCCCTTGAGGATGCATTGGGGGATTTATCCGACTGATCGCGTGTTGCTCCTGTTTCCTTATCCTGCGCAGTTAGAGTTCAGGCTTCGCCCTGAAGGTTGTAAGAGCATTTTGGGAGGGGGAGCCCCTCATGTAAAATCTTGCATTCAGCGTATTAGTAGATGCGATATCACCAGTACGCATGCGCCAAGTGGCTGGCTTTGCGACGAGCTGGCTGGCTTGTTTACCTTCGACCCGCGTGGGTCCCGAGATAGCCTGCGGAGGGCTGTGGTGTCACTAGTGCCTCCTGAACGAGCCCATTGATCCTGTAATGAAAACCTCCTGAGAGGGAGTGGTGACGGCAGTCCGGGCTGCACGCAAGCTAGGCCTGGCCCGGCTCGCAAGTGGCTCGCGAGGGGAGGCAGCTGAGGCAAAGTAGTAACCAGAACGCGAGAGATTGCTCGAATGAGACTAAACACCCCTTCCCCAAACACACACAAATCTCAAGCTCAAATCCAACTTAAATCCAACTTGGGAAAACGACAGCCAAGGGGGAAAGCAAGGAAAGCAGAAAAAGGCCCCGTCTGGCACCTAGTCTAGTCTTGGACGTCTTCTCACCAGCGCGGAGCTAAGTGCTGCCACTGGGCATGGGAGGGAGCCCCAGGGCCTGAGGCCGGCACCCCTGAGACTCCGGGGCGTGTACAGCCCCACTGATTATTACATGAGAGTGTCACGGGGCAGCGAGCTTCACAGGCACTGGGCCTTCTTCACAGGTACTGGCCTTGGTTCATATTGCCAGACGAGGGCCCCGCCTTGCGCCACACTCTAGTGCCACCGACGACGACCGGAAACCAAGGACGCCGCCGATGGGGTAGAGCGGTCGCCAGCGGTTCCCCCGACGACCACGGGTCCTCTGCCAGGGGTAGGCCCTGAGGCACCTCCCCGGCAGAGGGCCTACCTCCTGAGGACGCCTTGCTCCGAACGCCGCGATGGTGACACCGGATCTCGGCCCCTCTCCTGCAGCCCCCGGCGCCCTCCTCCTGAGGGATAGGAAACAGCGGGAGTGGGGCAGCCGTCCGCTGTGGCGCCCTGTACATCCTGCGATCCATGGTTAGCGTAAGCCTGCTCCTGAGGAATTAGCGGTACCCGATAATCGTTGCCTCCAGCGCGGCCGACCGGGCTTTCCCGGGGCTCCTGGAAGAGCTCAGCTTATGGTGCGTCGTCCCCCCAGCTTGGGCCGAGGAGCGAGCCATGTTCGTCTTCCTGCGTGTGCCCTTGATCCATCATGTGTGGCACATACTCTTCCGGGGCCGCCATCCCGAAGGCTGCACCGTAGTGCTCCGTGTGCCACGCGGTTCTGCTTGAGGCGCCCACCTGGGGGTGGTAGCGCAGTGGCCCACTGGAGCCGTGGGTCGTGGCGAGTCCTTCTTCGCCGGCCGGGGGCGGAGGCAGCGCCGCTGCTGGCCCGGCGCTGACGGACTAGCTGACGTTGGGGTAGCCTTGAAGTCCGCTCGGAGCTACGCGGGCGCTGAGGCCTCTCCGTGGCTCGCCCCGGGCCTGAGGTGCTAGTTGGGTGCGAAGGGTGAGCCCCGGCGCGGGCGGCCAGAGCTCCGCCACCCGCTCCAGCAGCACGTCGCGGCCGCCTTCCTGTAGCCTGCATTGTAGTAGCTCTCGGGCCACCGCGAGCGTGGCCCTTGAGTTCGCCTGCTCCCGTCGGGTGTACGGCGTCGCGGCCGCGGCGTGGTTCGAGGCCCTCACCACCGACCGCGCCTGCCACGGCATGAGAGCTGACGTCGCTTGGCTGCGTCGCCCGCAGCCCGCAGCGCCCTGTGGACCGCGAGCTGCCTGGGGCATGGGGTCACCCGGGGCGAGCGATTCTATGCGGGCGGGCCACGCTGCCCAGGGGTCAGGGTTGCTCGCCTGGTCGTCGAACATGATGATGACGATGCGACGGGGCACGAAGCGGCAGAAGGCGGATTCCCACGCACCCCTACCAGGCGCGCCAAATGTCGGATTTCGGGTTCCGGCAGACCCTCTAGGTTCGAACTCTGGGGTGCGCGCGGAGATTTCGTCCCCTACCTACTTGCACCTCGTCGCCTCACTAGGATCTAAACTATCAAAGGAACAACGCAAGAGACACAAGGTTTATACTAGTTCGGGCCACCATTGTGGTGTAATACCCTACTCTAGTTTGTGGTGTGGTGGATTGCCTCTGGGGCTGATGATGGACAATACAAGAAAGAACAGCCTCGCGAGGGTCTGTTCTTGGCCGGTGCGACGAACTGCTAGGAGGAGTTCGGTCGCTCTCTCTTTCTCTCTCTCTCCGGGTACATGATCAACCTCTCCGTGTCCCTACCCTGTGGGTGGCTAGTCCTATTTATAGGGCGAGGCCCTGGGCCTCTTCCCAAATATTGAGCGGGAAGGGCGCCAACAATTGGCCATTTTGAAGGGGAACATCTAGTACACTTATCCCGACTAAAGTTGGTCCTCGCCTGCCAAAGGCTCTGGTGGTGACACCGGCTTGGGCTCCACGATGACTTCCTTCCTGCCGTTGCGACGGTCTCGGTCTTGTTGCACCGAAACAGATGCCTTTGCTTGATGCTCTCGCCTGCTCTTGCCCCCTTTGCACCAAAGAGGAAATGAGGACACTGCATGGGCTGGCGCCCGCCTGGCGCCCTTGGTCGTCATGGCTTGCGTCATGGGCACCTTGTGAGGTACCC
This sequence comes from Aegilops longissima, assembly GCA_021605205.1. Lineage (NCBI taxonomy): Eukaryota > Viridiplantae > Streptophyta > Magnoliopsida > Poales > Poaceae > Aegilops > Aegilops longissima. The sequence goes on along the minus strand of CM038682.1, from coordinate 266,284,698 downwards.
CGCCTTGATCTCTCCGCCTCCTCACGAGCCACCTGACGAGGCCGTGCGAGGAAGCTTCTGTGCCGTCCGCCCGTGAGGCTTGGCCCCTCGCGAGGGTCTTGAGCTTGTGCTGATGAAGATGGGTCGTGCTGGGCCGCCCCTTGAGCCACGCCGCGGGCCGCAGGCAGGCAAGTCTGGGTACCCCCGTTCCCAAAAAGCCGACAGAGTATGTGCCCCACATGATGGATCAAGGGCACGCGCAGGTGGAAGACCATGGCTCGCTCCTCGGCCCAAGCTGGGGGGAAGAGACACCCGAAGCTGAGCTATTTCAGGAGCCCCCAGCAAGCCCCATCGACCGCGTTGGAGGCAGCGATTATCGGGTACCGCTCATTCCTCAGGAGCAGGAATACGCTAACCATGGATCACAGGAGGTACAGGTCGTCGCGGCGGATGGCTGCCCCAATCCGGAAGCTTCCTACCCCTCAGGAGGAGGGTGCCGGGGGCTGCAGGAGAGGGGCCGAGATCCGGCATCACCACCGCGGCGTTCGGAGCAAGGCGTCCTCAGGAGGTAGGCCCTCTGCCGGGGAGGTGCCTCAGGGCCTACCCCGGCAGAGGACCCGTGGTCGCTTGGGAACGCTGGCGACCGCTCTACCCCATCGGCGGCGTCCTCGGTCTCCGGCTGTCGTCGATGGCACTAGAGTGTGGCGCAAGGCGGGGCCCTCGTCTGGCGATATGAAGCAAGGCCGGTATCTGTGAAGAAGGCCCAGTGCCTGTGAAGCTCGCCGCCCCGTGACACTCTCACGTAATAATGAGTGGGGATGTACACGCCCCGGAGTCTCCGGAGAGCCGCCCTCGGGCCTCGGGGGCTCCCGCCCACGCCCAGTGGCAGCACTTAGCTCCGCGCTGGTGAGAAGACGTTGAAGACTAGACTAGGTACCGGACGCGGCCTTTCTGCTTCTTTTTGCCTTTCCTGTGGTTGTCGTTTTTCCCCCGTTTGGATTTAAGTTGGATTTGAGCTTGAGAATTGTGTGTGTTCGGGGAAGGGGTGTTTAGTCTCGTTCGAGCAATCTCTCGCGTTCTGGTTACTGCTTTGTGTCCACCCCACCTCAGCTGCCTCCCCTGGTGAGCCCCTCGCGAGTCGGGTCAGGCCTAGCATGCGTGCAGCCCGGACTGCCGTCACCACACCCTCTCAGGAGGTTCTCATTACAGGTTCAATGGGCTCATTCAGGGGGCACTCAGGACGCCACAACCCTCCCGTGCTATCTCGGGCCCACGCTGGTCGAAGGTAAACAAGCCGGTCGGCTCGTGAAGACCAGCCACTTGGCGAGGCGACGGGTAATATTGTGCCTACTAATGCGCTTAAGCGCAAGTTTTTACACGAGGGCTCCCCTCCCAAATGCTCTTACAACCTTCAGGCCAAGCCCGAACTCTCTCGCAAGAGGGTAGAAAGCGGGAACAGCACGCGTCCATCGGATAAATCCCCAATGCATCCTCAAGGGCACCTCTGAATCGCCATCGGCGTTGCTGGCCTCGCCGTCACTCTCAGCGCTGCCGCCGGCAGCGTTTGGGTTTGTTCGCGCCGCCGCTTTCATCAGAACCACGACCACGCCCGTCGTTATCGGTAGTGAAGGCCCTGACGAGGGCATCTACGTTGTCTTCCACCCAGTGCACCAGGTCGGCCCGGGTGGCCAGGGGTACCGGGGCGATGGCAGCATCGAAGTCAAAGTGGGGATCCATGTTCTGAAGATGACTGAAGACGCGAGAAAAAGCACGCCCGAGCAGGGCACGGCTCCTCTCCTCCACCAACCTGTTGGCTCTGCCCGACCGCGCCTCCAGCTGCGTCACCACATCAGTGAAGAACTGGAGGTTACCAGCGTAGTTAACCACATGAGGCTCCACAACGGCCGCCTCACAGATGTTGCCCAAGGCCGCGTTAGCTCTTTCCCGGAGCGTGCGGAGCATAGGGCCATGTTCGTGCTCCAGGGTCTGCCGCTGGCGTATCTCGTCCTCGCTCTGCCGCGCGACGGCCTCAGCCGCGCCCACCCTTTGACAGAGAAGAAGCACCTCGGCTCGGGAGGAAGTCAGCTCCTCCTGTGCCGCACCAAGGGCGGCCCGGGCAGCGTTCGCCCGCCGCGTCACTTCGTCCCGCTTGGCCCTCAGGGCGGCGGTCCTGCCTTCTGCTTCGACCTTAATCAACTCCAGCCTCTCCTCGAACTCGCGCTCGAGGTTCGAGCGGGCCGCCGCCACCCGGCCATCAACCTCTTCCAGGACTCGGGCCTCCCGTGCAGCGACATCGTCCTCCGCCTGCGCCACCAAGCGCTCTCTCGTCTCCAGCCGCTCAAGGTCACGGGCGTGCTCGGCGGCTTCAGCGTCGTGCCTCCTCACGCCTCTGGAGCTCCTACTGGTCGATCAAGCCCCTTCATCGACGCAAGGACCGCCCACGCAGCTCCACTGCTGCTCCAGGAATTGCTCGGGCCAGAGCTCCCGCGCCCGCTCCTCCGCAGCCTCGCGCCGCCGGTCAGCCTCCCGGGCCTCCCCGACGGCCCGGGAGCGGGCCTCCCGAGAAGCCGCCAGCGACACCTCGGCTTTCTCATTGTCGAGGTCACGCTGGTGGCGCGCAAGGGCAACGGCCACCTTCAGCTTGCGCCTCTCTTCAGCTAGGCGTAGGCCCTCGGCTTCAAGGCGCACGTCCTCGTCAGCAAGGTCTACACCGAGCTGGCTCACTGCGTCAGCCGCCCTCCGGAGAAACCCTCGGCGAAGGGCGCGGCGCTCCCGGGCGCGCTCGAGTACATCTTCCGCATCGTCCCCCGCCCCAGGCGTGCGCGGGGGGCCATGAACCAGCACTCCCCCTCTGGGCAGGGGGCTGGGGGCTGGCGCCCTCGCGATGGTCGGACGCGCCTCGCCGGAAGCCTGGCCCGGAGCCGGCTCATCCTCAAAGGAAGAACGCAGGGCCGACCTCAGCCAGTCGCCGTCCACGACCAATCGAAGAGCCCAAGGCAGGCTGGCTATACCCCGGGAGGGCCCGCGAAGGAGGGTCGCGAGGTGCGCAGAATCATGATGCATCACAGGATGGCTCACCTCTCCAACCGGCCTCACCACGAGGGCAGTGCTTGAGCTCGGGGCACTTGGGGACGGTGGAGAGGACGAGGCCTGGGGGGATGGCTCCTCAGCCCTCTCCGTCAGCTCGACAGGAAGGGCCCTGCAGGGCAATGATTAGTTGAAGCAACGGGAAAGTAAGGAACTAAGAAAGGGGAAGGCTTACTCATCAATGGCGAAGTACTTCCTGCGCTTCAATAGGCGGCAAGGGTAATCATCACCTAAGGCCTCCTTTCTCTTTCGGAGAGCCTCGAAGTCCACGCGGAAGCGGCCTAGGAGCTCGGCGTAGGGGTCGGCCTGCGACGAGGAAGAAGTGCCAAAGTGACCGGCATCAGGGGCATCGACCTGGCGCACACCGCCAGACGCCGCACCAAGAAGGGTGGCCGGGGCCTCAGGGGCCTTTGCCACGGGAGCCGCCGGCCGCGGCTCGGCACCTCCAGCCGCCGCAGGGTGGGCCTCAGGGGCTGCCGCCTTAGGAGTTCCGCATGGCATCATCGTCTTGATGACGGCCTCCTCAGCCCCCGGCGGCCCTTGCCTCCTAGCTCCACCACTCGAGGAAGGACCGCCGCGGGCAACCGGAAGGGCAACCACCACAACTGGGTTCTCACGAGGTCCCATGAGGCCTGCGGGGCGCAGCCCCCATTCGTCGAAGCTGGGCATCTGCTTCACGAAATCACCCCTGTTCGAGCAAAGGTACAGCAGGGCACCCCCTTGCCGGATGCTGCCAGGGGAAGGGTCCTCAGTCAGGATCATGAGAACCTTCCTCAAGACTTCAGCGCAGATCTTCCTCCCGGAGCCTCATGCGGTCTTCACGCCCCAAGGCCCACATCCGCGGGAATGGCGCTGGAGAGGGGCAATGCGGCATAGGAGGAACTCCTTCACCACCTTGGGCGCCGTCACGCCGAGCGCCCTCAAGTTCGCAAAGCGATGCCAGACGAAGACGAGCCGGGGGCTCGTGAGCGTCTCCTGGCCCCAACCCGAATTGGGGATAGCGGGTAAGGTCGGCTCCGAAAGTAGGGGGCTGGGCACCCCGACATCCACGTACAGCCACCGCTCGCGGAACCCAGTCGCAGGCGGAGGAAGGCTGAAATCAATTCCTGAAGCTGCTGATTCTGGTGCGGCAAGGAAACTCACGCACCCCGAGCATTGGGTGGGGTCGCTGAGGTGCAAAGAGAAGAAGTGGCGCAGCAAGGCAACTGAAGGAGGAATGCCCATCATCGCCTCGCAGACAAAAGCGAAAACGGCAAGAAGAGCAATGGATTCAGGACCCAAATGCATCATGTGGTTCTGGTAATGGGAAAGTACAACGTTGAAGAAATCAGAAAAGGGGGGAACCAGTCCCGCCCACAGGGCGTCGGCGAAGTACCGGACCTCGGTGACTATCCTATCAATGGAGAAGTGAGACACAGGCCAGACCGTCGTCCTCCCGCACTCGTTGAAGATGGTGGCGAGGGCAGAGCTGACCTTGTCCAAGCCTTCCCGGTTGAGTATGATCGACCGGTCGACAGCAGGAGCCGTCGGCGACGGCGAGCGCGGCGAAGGCACAGGCTTCCGCCCTTTTCCCTTCTTCGTCAGCGCCATGGCGACAGGAAGGGGGAGGATTCGAGATTGGATTGGAAGCAGAAGCTGGAGCTCGAGAGGAGGAAGAGCGGGAGACGCACGAGCGGCGACAAGAGGGATGACTGTGTGCAACTGCGGGTCCGCCTAGTGGGCACAAAATAAGGAGGTGGGGAAGCGGGGCGCCCCGTCCAATCAACCGCCACTTGGCGCCCAAAACCGCAGGCTGTTGGGGCTCGGGCGCTCGACTTGCCCTTCACTTCTTTGCTAAGCCAAGTCCAGGCGCGCCTTGGGCCCGGGGGCTACTGTCGGCGTTCTGGGAACGGGGGTACCCAGACTTGCCTGCCTGCTGCGTGGCTCAAGGAGTGGCCCAGTACGGCTCATCTTCATCAACACAAGCTTAAGACCCTCGCGAGGGGCCAAGCCTCGCGGGGCGGACGACAGGAAGCTTCCTCAGGCACGGCTCGTCAGGCTGGCTCGCGAGGAGGCGGAGAGATCAAGGCAGGGTACCTCACGAGGTGCCCATGACGCAAGCCATGACGATCGAGGGCGCCAGGCGGGCGCCAGCCCGCGCAGTGTCCTCATTTCCCCTTTGGTGCAAAGGAGGCAAGCGCAGGCCAAGGGTATCAAGTAAAGGCAACCATTTCGGTGCAATAAGACCAAGACCAGCAGAACGGCAGGAAGGAGGTCATCGTGGAGCCCAAGCCGGCGTCACCGTCAGAGTCTTTGGCAGGCGAGGACCGACTTTAGTCAGGATAAGTGTACCAGATGTTCCCCTTCAAAATGGCCAATTGTTGGCGCCCTTCCCGCTCAATATTTGGGAAGAGGCCCAGGGCCTCCCACTATAAATAGAGCTAGCCACCACCAAGGCAAGGGGACGAAAGGAGGGGATGAGATAGAACCCTAGCAGAGAGAAAGAGAGGCGTGAACTCCCTAGCAGTTCATCGCACCAGCTCAAGAACAGACCCTCATGAGGCTGTTCTTCCCTTATCTTATTCATCATCAGCCCAGAGGCAATCCACCACACCACACACTTTGGAGTAGGGTATTACACCACAATGGTGGCATGAACCAGTATAAACCTCGTGTCCCTTGTGTTGTTCCTTGTGTAGTTTAGATCCTTGCGAGGCGACGAGACGTAGGTAGGTTGGAGGTGCGATCTCCGCGTGCACCCTAGAGTTCGAACCTAGAGGGTCTGCCGGAACCCGAAATCCGACACATGAAGTTGAAGGTAATATCGACATCTGGGTCGATGTGCAGACACCTCCAGCTCTACCATTATGTGAGTTTCTCAACCATATTTATGTCTTGGATATTGTTTATTCAAAAATAGTTGACAACTAATTTCTATTGACAGTTTATTTCCATTCAAGCAAACATGTCCGGCACTTGGTAGACATGACCTACTACTGTCTCGGGCTGAACCAAACTGCGAGGAGATAAGTCATTATGTTGCATGGCTTGCGGATCTTGATACTATCAAGAGAGATTATTTTCCTGGACTTCAAAATATTAGTACTCAAAACGTGCGACCACTAGCGTGCGTATTGAACTACGGTCACATGTATTTAGGAAAGATGGTAAGATTTTTACTATTCGTCCTCAGTGCATCTTTTGCATACATTATTTTATAAGCTAAACTTCATTGTTAAGTATGTTACTACAATGTTCTTCAATAGGGACTCCTGATGATAGTTGTGCCTCAATGGATCGAGCATAAAGGTTGCATGACAATGGTTAGCTTTCGGCCAAGACATCCTACATTGCACTTTAGTGCATTTAAGATTTCTCGAAGCGAGCAAGTATTAATAGTCAAAGACTAGAGCAAAATTGTGAATGATCGCAGCAGAGAAGTACTAGGGGGCAGCAATCAGAAGCGCGACCCACAATTAGGAGACAGGTTCATCTGCGTGCTCCAATATGATGAAGCAGGAGTGCTACACATGTTCTATGCTATTTTACCTGAGAGAGAGCAGCAGGAGTGATTAGCTAGCTAGAATGAGTTTGAAGATGATGATGTGCTACACTATGACTATGATGATTAAATAGCTAGTGTTGGTGGTAACGACTATGGTGATTATTATTAGCTAGTGTTGTTGGTGATGATATGATGCAAGATTTTTTATATTAATATGATGATGATGATGATGATGATGATGATGATGATGGCGATGATGATGATGATGATGATGAGTTATTATATCATTGGGTGAAAGAACCACGGATTAGTTTCAAGTGGATGGATCCTAAGTGACCAATCCATGACTTGGTCACTTGGGATCCATCCACTTGAAACTAATCCGCGGTTCTTTCACCTAGTGATTTAATAACTCATTATAATGTAAAAACAATCTCTAAATTGCTACTGTATGAAAACTTGTATAAAGGTGTATGAATACGACATAAATAAAAAAGAAATAGAAAACAGAATAATAGTAGTAGCGCAGGCAGTGCGACGCGCTACTATTTATTACCAGTAGCACCTTTTGCAGGAAGCGCTACTACTAAGTAGATATAGCAGTAGCCCGGGTAAACAAACGCTACTGCGAACCTTTTAGCTGTAGCGCCATAGCAGTAGTGCGGTCATCCGCGCTACTGCTAGGCCAAAAACCCGCACTACTGCTAGCCTTTTCCCTAATGTTGTTTTCTAAGTCCACCATAAAATCAATTTAACACAAGCCAATCAAGGATACCATGTTGTGGACAATCATTAACTAGAATACGATACTGATGGTACGACATCCCGTCAGATCTCTCGGTATGGTTCCTAGCGGGGTTAGAAGAACTGGGACGGAGCCTGTGCTACTTGTAAACTGTGTTGGGATTGTTGGGAAATGTAGCACGCAATTTCAAAAAAAATCCTACGCTCACGCAAGATATATCTAGGAGATGCATAGCAACAAGAGGGGGAGTGTCTCCACGTACCCTCGTAGACAGAAAGCGGAAGCGTTTGACAACATGGTTGATGTAGTCGAACTTCTTCTCGTTCTGACCGATCAAGCACCGAACATACGACACCTCCGAGTTCTGCACACGTTCAGCTCGATGATGTCCCTCGAACTCTTGATCCAGCAAAGTGTCGAGGTAGAGTTCCATCAGCACGACGGCGTGGTGATAGTGATGGTGAAGTGATCCGCACAGGCCTTCGCCTAAGCACTACGACAATATGACCAGAGGCGTAAATTGTGGAGGGGGACGCCGCACACGACTAACAATCGTTGGTGTGTTTTCTAGCGGTGTCCCCACACACACACACACATATATATGTATATATATATATATATATATATATATATATATATATATATATATATATATATATATATATATATATATATATATATATATATATGTGTGTGTGTGTGTGTGTGTGTGTGTGTGTGTGTATTGGAGGGAGAAAGGCAGCCAAGGGGGGGCCCCAAGTAGGAGGAATCCTACTTGGGCACCTCCCCAATTCGGCCTCCCCCCCTTCCATAAGTTCCAGAGGGGGGAGGAAGGAGGAGGGAGAGGGAAGGAAGGGGGAGGCCGAATCCCTACCCTTCCTTCTCTCTTCCCCTCTTTCCTTCTCCTCCTATTTCAGCCTATATGGGGGCCCACCAGCCCCTTAGGGGCTGGCCTGTCCCCCTCTTGGCCCATTAGGCCCATATAGTTGCCGGGGGGTGCCCGGAACCCCTTCCAGTGACCCGATATGTACCCGGTACCCCCAGAACACTTCCGGTGTCCGAATATCATCGTCCTATATATGAATCTTTACATCTCAACCATTTAGATACTCCTTGTCATGTCTGTGGTCTCATCTGGGACTCCGAACAACATTCGGTCCCCAAATCACATAACTCATATAATACAAAATCGTCATCGAACGTTAAGCGTGTGGACCCTATGGGTTCGAGAACTGTCTAGACATGATAGAGACACCTCTCCGGTCAATAACCAACAGCGGAACCTGGATGCTCATATTGGTTCCCACATATTTGATGAACCACAAGTATAGGGGATCTATTATAGTCCTTTCGATAAGTAAGAGTGTCGAACCCAACGAGGAGCAGAAGGAAATGACAAGCGGTTTTCAGCAAGGTATTCTCTGCAAGCAATGAAATTATCGGTAACAAATAGGTTTGTGATAGGATAATCGTAAGAGGTAACAAGTAAATAAAGTAAATAAGGTGCAGCAAGATGGCCCAATCCTTTTTGTAGGAAAGGACAAGCCTGGATGAACTCATATATAAAGCAAAGCGCTCCCGAAGACACATGGGATTTGTTGTCAAGCTAGCTTTCATCATGCTCATATGATTCGCGTTTGTTACTTTGATAATTTAATATGTGGGTGGACCGGTGCTTGGTTGCTGCCCTTCCTTGGACAAGCCTCCAACTTATGATTAACCCCCCTCGCAAGCATCCACAACTACGAAAGAAGTATTAAGGTAAACCTAACCATAGCATGAAACATATGGATCCAAATCAGCCCCTTACGAAGCAACGCATAAACTAGGGTTTAAGCTTCTGTCACTCTAGCAACCCATCATCTACTTATTACTTCCCAATGCCTTCCCCTAGGCCCAAATAATGGTGAAGTGTCATGTAGTCGACGTTCACATAACACCACTAGAGGAGAGAGAACATACATCTCATCAAAATATTGAACGAATACCAAATTCACATGATTACCTATAACAAGACTTCTCCCATGTCCTCTGGAACAAACGTAACTACTCACAAAGCATAATCATAATCATAATCAGAGGAGTATTAATTATCATTAAGGATCTGAAAATATAATCTTCCACCGGATAAACCAACTAGCATCAACTACAAGGAGTAATCAACACTACTAGCAACCCACAGGTACCCAAGATCGAATACAAGAGATGAACTGGGGTTTGAGAGGAGATGGTGCTGGCGAAGATGTTGATGGAGATTGATCCCCTCTCGATTAGAGGATCGATGGTGATGACGATGTCAACGATTTCCCCCTCCCGGAGGGATGTTTCCCCGACAGAACAGCTCCGCCGGAGCCCTAGATTGGTTCTGCCCAGGTTCCAGCTCGAGACTGCGGTGCTTCGTCCTGAAAGATTCTTCTTGATTTTTTCTTGGGTGAAAGACACCACATAGCCAAAGATGGGCACCGGAGGCCTGCCAGGGGGCCCACAAGGTCGGGGGGCGCACCCAGGGGGTAGGGCGTGCCCTCCACCCTGGTGGCTGGCTGGTGGCCCCCCTCTGGTACTTTCTTCGCCCAATATTTTTTATATATTCCAAAAACGTGCTCCGTGAAGTTTCGGGACTTTTGGAGTTGTGCGGAATAGGTCTCTAATATTTGCTCCTTTTCGGTCAAAGGAATTCCATTGCCGGCATTCTCCTCTTCATGTAAACCTTGTAAAATAGAGAGAATAGGCATAAGTATTGTGATATAATGTGTAATAACAGCCCATAATGCATTAAATATCGATATAAAAGCATGATGCAAAAATGGACGTATCAACTCCCCCAAGCTTAGACCTCGCTTGTCTCAAGCGAAAGCCGATATCGAAAAATATGTCTACATGTTTAGAGATAGAGGTGTCGATAAAAGTAAAATACGGACATGAGGGCATCATGATCATCTTTGGAACATGAACATATATCGTCATATAATTTCTTATGCTAAAGTAACAATTCGTTCACAAGGTAAAGTATGAATCAGAAACTTCATTGAAAACTAACAAACTATGATCTCAGTCATTGGAGCAATTGCAATTTATCATACATCGGAAAGAGTCAATTTATAAGGGCTTTTTAGCAAGTCCAGATACTCAACTATCATATAATATTTCACAACTTCTAACACTCACGCGATACTTATGGGTTCAAAGTTTCAATCGGACACAGAGAAAGACAGGGGGCTTATAGTTTCGCCTCCCAACCTTTTACCTCAAGGGTAATGTCAACAATAATACTTTATGAAAACCTATATCCGAGTGGATATATATGTGTGTGTGTGTGTATGTCTGTGTGTGTGTGTGTGTGTGTGTGTGTGTATCCGGATCTCTCCAACACATAGAGCTTGCCAAAGGAAAAAGTATAAAAAGGAAAGGTGATGATCACCGTGACTCTTGTATAATGGTAGAAGATAAAAGTAAAAGATAGGCCCTTCGCAGAGGGAAGCAGAGGTTGTCATGCGCTTTTATGGTTATATGCAATAAATCTTAATGCAAAAGAACATCACTTTATATTGTCACTTGTGATAAAGACCTTTATAGTCTCTCGCTTTTATTTCTTCCTTATCACAAGTTCGTATAAAGCTTATTTTGTTCACACTAATAGATCATACATATTTAGAGAGAGCAATTTTTATTGCTTGCACCGATGACAACTTACTTGAAGCATCTTACTCAATCCATAGGTAGGTATGGTGGAATCTAATGGCAAAATGGGTTTAGGGATGTCTGGAAGCACAAGTAGTGTCTCTACTTGGTGCAAAGAATTTGGCTAGCATGAGAGGGAAAGGCAAGCTCAACATGTTGGATGATCCAAAAAAATAGAAACTTCGTCTATTAGGATATAAGAAAACATAACCCATTATGTTGTCTTCCTTGTCCAACATCATCTTTTTATCAAGTCATATTTTAATGAGTGCTCACAATTACAAAAGATGTCCAAGATAGTATATTTATATGTGAGGTCTCTCTTTCTTTATTACTTCCTATTAATTACAACAATGACCAAAACTATGTTTGTCAACTCTCAACAACTTTTATTCATCATACTCTTTATATGTGAAGTCATTACTCTCCATAAGATAAATATATGATCTTCTTATTTCTTTTTATTCTTTCTTTTATTTAATTCCCTCAAGATCATAGCAAGAAAGCAAAATCCCTTAAATCAAAACTAGTCTCTATTATATATATCTCAAGGACTCGATTACATAGAGGGAGCATAAGGGAAAACTCAAGGCTAGATCATACTAAAACATTATTCTACTAGATCAAGATATAACCAAAAGGATCGAACTAAGAAAAACGATAAGGATAAAGATGTGATGGTGATACGATACCGAGGCACTCCCCCAAGCTTGGCAGTTGCCAAGGGGAGTGCCCATACCCATGTATTTAGATCTCTTTCTTCGGAGGTGGTGATGATGGGGTTGTTGATGAAGTAGGCTTGTCATCCATCTTCCAGGGCATAGGCTCACCATCATAGAGGGATGATTGAGTCTCCGAGATCCTCAAATCTGCAGCCAAACTCATCCTCTTGAATCTATATTCATACTCTCAGTTTTGGTTTTGCAGGTCATAGATCTGGACTTGGAGATGCTCGATTTTCTCATGAAGCTTGAAGATGGTCTCCCCAATGTTCTTGGCATCCAGCTTGTGATTGTTGGTGAACTCCGCGGTCGTCATGTGATTAGCGTTGAGTCCATGTTCCACCATCCCTTGGCACTTGAAAACTTGCTGCTCCATTGCTTTGAGTCTTGTCTCCTAATAACCCACAAGTATAGGGGATTGCAACAGTTTTTGAGGGTAGAGTATTCAACCCAAATTTATAGATTCGAGACAAGGGGAGCCAAAAAATATTTGAAGGTATTAGCAGCTGAATTGACAATTCAACCACACCTAGATATTAATTATCTGCAGCAAGTAATCAGTAGCAAAGTAGTTCGATAGTTTTGATAATAGTGACAACAAACAACGATAATGATATGATGATAGCGTAATTTGTAGCAAGTGTAACAGTGATGATAGCAATAGTAACGCAGCAAGATCAATATAAATAAATTCAGTATGCATTGGATCGGTGACTTGTTGGATGATATTCATCATGTGACAGCTTATAACCTAGGCGTCGACACTAGCTCCAGTTCATCGATATAATGTAGGCATGTAGTCCGTAAATAGTCATACGTGCTTAATTAAAAGAACTTGCATGACATCTTTTGTCCTACCAACCCATGGCAGCGGGATCCATATTGGAAACTAAGGGATATTAAGGCCTCCTTTTAATAGAGAACCGGAACAAAGCATTAACACATAGTGAATACATGAACTCCTCAAACTACGGTCATCACCGAGAGTGGGCCCGATTGTTGTCACTCCGGGGTTGTCGGATCATAACACGTAGTGGGTGACTATAACTTGCAAGATCGGATCTATAACATAGATATAATGATGATGTCATAAACGGTTCAGATCTGAGTTCATGGCACCCGGGCCCAAAGTGACAAGCATTAAGCATAGCAAAGTCATAGCAACATCAATCTAAGAACATAGTGGATACTACGAATCAGGCCCTAACAAAACTAACTCGATTACATGATGAATCTCATCCAACTCCTCACCAACTAGCGAGCCTATGAAGGAATTACTCACTTCCGGTGGGGAGCATCATGGAATTGGCGATGGAGATTGGTTGGTGATGACGAAGAACGAAGATCCCCCTCTCCGGAGCCCCAAACGGACTCCAGATCTGCCCTCCCGAGGAAGAAGAGGGCTTGGCAGCGGCTCCGTCTCGTGGAACGCGATAATTCTTTCTCCCTGATTTTTTTCTCCAAAAATAGGAATTTATAGTGTCAGGGTTGAGGTCTGCGGGGCCACCAGGTGGGTACAACCCACCTGGGCGTGCCAGGAGAGGGGGGCGCGCCCTGGTGGGTTGTGCCCACCCAGGGGCCCCTCTCTGGTGGGTCTTGGCTCCAGTAATTCTCTTTTATTCCATAAAAAATCCTCGCAAAGTTTCGTTTTATTCCGAGAACTTTTATTTCTGCACAAAAACAACACATGGTAGTTCTGCTGAAAACAGCGTCAGTCCGGGGTTAGTTTCATTCAAATCATGCAAATTAGAGTCCAAAACAAGAGGACAAGCGTGAGAAAAAGTAGATATGTTGGAGACATATCATCTCCATGCTTCCGATCTTCTTTGTCCCCTCTACATCGCGGATGTGCAGCACCCCTCACGCATCTCAATGGTTTGAGGGTGTTGCAGCACCTCCGCGGGGTAAGGGTTGATGACCTTCTTGAAAAACTTGTCGTTGGGGGGCGCTTGGAGACGTCATGGTGATCTAGATCTGTCAGAAAAACAGCTCGAAACAAAACCAGGAGATATTGTCGTGTTACGGTGGTCAAAACCTTCAGGAGATTATATAATGAATTTTTACCAACCAAAAGAAGTATCGTGCAAGAAAACAAAGTTTGGAGGGCACACGAGGTGGCCACAAGGATGGGGGGGCGCGCCCTCCACCCTTGTGGTGGCTTCGTGTCTCTTTCGGACTACTTTTAATTTTCCTATTTTTTTAAATATTCAGAAACAGAGAAAATTTATCATTGGAAACGTTTTGGAGTCGGTTTACTAACGTACCACATACCTATTCCTTTTCGGAGTCTGAAACATTCTGGAAAGTGTCCCTTATGTACTCCTCCGGGGTTACGGTATCAATTATATTGGCCTCAACATTTATGGGAGTACCTAAGATATAGTGTTTGAGTCTTTGACCGTTTACCACCTTTGGATTCTTGCCTTCGGCATTGTTGATTTTTATGGCACCGGAATGATAGACCTCCTTGATGATATAAGGGCCTTCCCATTTAGAGAGAAGTTTTCCTGCAAAAAATCTTAAACGAGAGTTGTATAGCAAAACATAATCACCTACATTAAACTAATGATTTTGTATCCTCCTATCATGCCATCTTTTAACTTTTTCTTTAAACAACTTGGCATTCTCATAGGCTTGGGTTCTCCATTCATCAAGTGAGCTAATATCAAATAACCTCTTCTCACCAGCAAGTTTGAAATCATAATTGAGCTCTTTAATAGCCCAATATGCCTTATGTTCTAACTCAAGAGGCAAGTGACATGCTTTTCCATAAACCATTTTATACGGAGACATACCCATAGGGTTTTTATATGCAGTTCTATAAGCCCATAATGCATCATCAAGTTTCTTAGACCAATTCTTTCTAGATCTATTAACAGTCTTTCGCAAGATTAATTTAATCTCTCTATTGCTCAATTCTACTTGACCACTAGACTGAGGATGATATGGAGATGCAGTTCTATGATTAACATCATACTTAGCAAGCATTTTACGAAATGCGCCATGTATAAAATGTGAACCACCATCAGTCATTAAATATCTAGGGACTCCAAACGTCAGAAAAATAAATTCTTTAAGCATCTTAATAGAGGTGTTATGATCAGCACTACTAGTTGGAAGAGCTTCCACCCACTTAGTAACATAATCAATAGCAACTAAAATATGTGTATACCCATTAGAGGAAGGAAAAGGTCCCATATAATCAAAGCCCCAAACATCAAATGGTTCAATAACAAGTGAATAGTTCATTGGCATTTCCTGACATCTGCTAACATTGCCAATTCTTTGACATTGATCACAGGACAAGACAAACTTACGGGCATCCTTAAAGAGAGTGGGCCAATAGAAACCGGATTGCAATACCTTATGTGTAGTTCTATCTCCAGCGTGGTGTCCTTCGTAAGACTCGGAGTGGCACTTGTGTAGGATCTGTTCTTGTTCATGCTCAGGTACACAACGTCTAATAACACCATCTACTCCTTCTTTATAAAGGTGTGGATTATCACAAAAGTAATGTCTTAAATCATAGAAAAACTTTTTCTTTTGCTGGTATGTGAAACTAGGTGGTATAAATTTAGCAACAATGTAATTAGCATAATCAGCATACCATGGAGTATTATGAGAGGCATTTATGACATTTAATTGTTCATCAGGAAAGCTATCATCAATAGATAGTGGGTCATGAAGAACATTTTCTAACCTAGATAAGTTGTCTGCAACGGGGTTCTCAGCTCCCTTTCTATCAATAATATGCAAAAAAATTATTGTAGCAAGAGAACCCATCTAATAAGTCTAGGTTTAGCATCTTTTTTTCCATTAGATATTTAATAGCAGCATGATCAATGTGAACAGTTACTTTAGAATCAACAATATAAGGTCTGTGTAGCGACCTGACCCAAAATCGGTCAAATCTCAGTGTTTGTACCATCCCAAGATCATGCTGGTACTCACAGTACATCGATGAAATAATCAAAGTTCAATCACACCTGAATTTATTACACGATTCTCATATAGAGTCTTTATTACAATAGAATAAATTCGGCCAAAGGCCAACTCATGAGAAATAAACTACTAAAGCTGCGGAGCGTAGAAGTATAGCGAGCCCATCCGACTCAAAGGGCAATCGCCAGCGCGGAGCGTAGCCTCACTCTGATCGAATAAATCTACGCAACATAAGGCGTTGCAGCCGTGTAGGTCAGCTTTTGAATAAGCTGGCAAGTCATGAAGAGAATAACATAATAAAATTACTAACACTATATGCATTTTTGGTGTGGGGCTCTAAGTTTCATCATTTTGCGAAAAGCAAATTTTTCCCTACTACGATGGACTTGCTTACAAATTACTACAAATTGTTGGTAGTTATTGAGATGGTTCCGCCAACCAATATCTCATTCCCAAATTATTAAGTCATAAACCCTCAAATCAATTCATTAGTTTTAGTGTTGAGATTTCGAATACTTCCAAGTTCAGAGGCTCAAATTGTCCGTGAATCGGGACACGGCTAATCGATTAGATCTTTAACTCTGCGAGAGGTTTGCGACTTTCCCGCAAGAATCATTCCCTCCTTTTAAGTCTTAGCACTTCATTGTGTTTGAAGGCGGGATGAATAAACAGGTCTTCCAAAGAGTTCTTACAGCTCTGCGGTACCCATCAATCCTACCGTTCTTCTACATCTCGTAGTACCGTCCACCAGCGTCACTACTAGGGTTAACCCAGCCAGAGCTCATAATGGCTTGCGGCTGCACAAGTAAGCTTCCGGTCAATGGGGCATCCATCCGTCTCTTCGTGGCTGGGTGAAGCTTTCCGCAAGATGTCATGGCACTTCTCCATGCATCCCGGCCAACCACTGGGTTCTCCAGGGTGCCCGTCAACCGTCCTCCACCCAGTAGTGAATTCCGAAGTCCGTCTTGATCTTGTAGTTCATGGGGTTATCATCATCATTGACTCTCATATCTTTCTTATGAATTTCACTCAACCAAAACCCGTCTACGAGCATAGCAAAATAAACTACTTCGTCCCGGGGTCATGGTAACAAGGGGATTGGTTCATCCTACCACCTGATACTACTCAAGATTAATAACTTCAAAATTTCAACCACTGCATGCATGGTGGGGTGGTATAATTTCTAATGCACACAATCATAGGTATTGAAAATAACATGATCAAAGACTTGCCTTGCTGATGATCCTCGTAAGCTAGGGATTCGTAGTAGCAAGCTTCGCACTCCGGAAACTCTACCGAAACAAACAATAATCACAATAAGCATATAGCATATCATCACTTAACACAATGGCAATAGCATCATAACACACCAAAACAAACAAATCAAAACCCAAAGGAAAACTCAAAGAAAATCCAATTCCAAAGTTTTCCTACTTCAAGCAACAACTAAAATAGTTTTGTATAACAAAAATTTTCTCAACATAACCTATTCATGGATTTATGTTAACTTAACAGAAAAGAATGCATTAAGCAACTAGGAGCAAAAAGAATCAATTTAAAATCTATTATGAAACTCCTATTAGGCCTAATTCAATGTCTATTAAGAAAAATAAAATAAAAGTTTTATTTATTATAAATAAAAGTTCATCCTATAAAGTGACAGAAACTATCCTAGAATAATCAATCACATGTGAAAAATAAATTGATTTACTAATTAAAATAATAGGAAAACAGTAGCTAGTTAATTAATTAGGATTAACAAGATTCTGCTTAAAACTAATTTTTTATTAATCCTAAAATACCCAAATTAATTTCTACGGTTAGACAATGTTAAAACAAAGTTGGGACAAAAGAATCATTTAAAAATAATTTTCCTAGCTCATTTTATGACAGATTTACTATTCTGGCTAAATCTAAAATAAAGCAATTATAAATAATTTTAACATAGCTAAATATATTTTCTACAGAAACTATAGAAAATTTGCAAACCAACAAAAAAAGAATCACTCAAAAATATTAAGTAGAATAAAAGTTATGAATTTTTCAAATAAGGAACTATTCTGTTAAAACAGAAAAACGAAAATAAAGAAAAACGACTAAATGGGCCTAACTAGCGCACTGCGTGTAATATAACTAAAATGGGCCTAGGGTTAAACGAATCGGGCCGGTACTAAAAATAAAACCCTAACTAAAATTTAAACCGGAACTAAACCGGCCGAACCGGGTTTTTATAAAAGAACATACCCCTTCGGGGGTGTTCTAATCCTAGCCGTGGATGTGAGATCGGACGGCGGGGGTGGAGTCCGGTGGCTTACCGGAGCTCGACGGCGGCGGCGGCGGTGGCGGCGAGTGTGTTGGCCTCTCCGGTCGTCGGGGAGGTCGTCGGAGTGGTCCGGCGGGTGCGGGGCGACGAGGGGGGGTGTCTGGTGGAGTCGACGAGGCTCGGGGAGGGCTAGGCGCGGCGAGGTGAATGGCGGTGGCATTGGGCTAGTCCAGCGAGCTCGTGAGGAGGAGGAGGGTTCGGAGAGGCGAGGGGGGAATGGGGTGCGGGAGGGTTTATATAGGCGCCTCGGCTTGGGCAGGGGTGAATCGGGAGGATCGGATCCGGATCCGTCGGGATCCGGCGGCGGCGGCGGTGTGGGCAGGCGTGGGCGAGGGGTTGACGACGGGTGGGGTCCGCTTTGCACAGAGAGAGAGGAGGCTGGTGCGGTTGGGCGACCGAGCCGAGAGGTTTTCAGGCGAGGGGTGCGGGTGGTGGCTGGCTGGCTGGCCTGGCTGGGCCACTGGTGGGGGTCTTGATGGGTCGCCTCGGCTGGCTGGGCCGGGTGCTTTGGTTTGGCGCCTGAGGGGGTTTTTTTTTTAATTTATTTTTAATAAAAACAAAAATAGAGATAACTTATAAAATATAAATATTTTATATAGGACATATATATACCAAAATGATCAAGGGAATATTCCTATCATTTGAACATTTTCAAAGGCAAAATCAAACTTTATAAAAATCATTTTTTCAAATTCAAATAAAACTCAAATTTGAATCCAAAACTTTTGGCATTGTTTTCCTCTGATATTTTTGGAGTGTCATGTTTACTCCTCTCATACTTTTGATCAAGTATTTATCAGGCATAGTTTTTGAAATGATTCCCACTTGCCAAAGTTTGAATTCAAATTCAAAACTCAAAATCTTCTGAAACTTCAAATGGCACTCAAATTCAAACAGAATGCATAGATGCTTAGCTATAATTGTAAAACATTCCAAATAGGAAATTTGGGATGTTACAAACCTACCCACCTTAAGATGAATCTTGCCCTCGAGATTCGGGTTGGCTAGCAAATAGGTGCGGATGGTCTCGAAGAAGGTCTTTTTCGCGCTCCCAGGTGGCTTCTTCCTCGGAGTGGTGACTCCACAGCACCTTGCAAAACTTGATGACCTTGCTGCGGGTGACTCTGGTCGCAGTCTCGAGAATTCGGACGGGTTTCTCCTTATAAGTCAGATCACTATCAAGCTGTATGGCCTCTTGGGGCACTGTGTCTCTCAACGGAATATCGGCCATGTCGGCATGACACTTCTTCAGCTGAGAAACATGGAAGACATCATGAACTCCGGACAATCCTTCCGGCAATTCCAACTTGTAAGCAACTTCTCCACGACGTTCGAGGATTTTGTAGGGCCAATGAATCGGGTGCTAACTTTCCTTTGACACCAAACCTCTTGATTCCACGAAGTGAGACACACGAAGATATGCCGGTCTCCCGCTTCGTAAGTTACTTCCTTGCGTTCTTGTCGGCATAACTCTTCGTCTCGATTGTGCTATCTTGAGTCTGTCTCGAATCAGCTTGACTTTCTCTTCGAATCCTCGATAAGGTCGGAACGAAAAGTGATCGATCTCAACACTATCCCAAAGCAATGGTGTTCGCACCTCCTTCCGTATAGAGCTTGAAAGGGCCATCTTGATGGATTGATAACTATTGTTGTATGAGAACTCTGCGTATGGCAAATTATCATCCCAGCTAGACCCATAGTCTAGCACACAAGCTCTCAACATGTCCTCCGAATCTGGTTGACTCTCTCGGTCATCCATCGTCTGCGGATGAAAAGTTGTCTTGAATTCCAGCCTCGTACCCAAAGTTTCATGCAACTGCTTCCAAAACTTTGAGGTAAACTGTGTTCCTCTATCTGACACGATTTTCCTCGGAACTCCATGCAGACATACGATCCTGGTCATGTATATCTTGGCCAACTTAGCACTGGTATAGGTAGTCTTCACGGAATGAAGTGAGCTACCTTGGTCAAACGATCAACCACTACCGGATAGAATCATAACCTGAGCGGGTCTGGGTAATCCTGTGATGAAATCCATTCCAAGTTTCTCCCATTTCCAATCGGGAATCGGCAAAGGTTGAAGTAACCCTGCTGGCTTCGATGTTCGCCTTTACTCGTTGACAAACATCGCATCTTGCTATGTACTCGGCAATATACCTCTTCATACCATCCACGAAACTTTCCCTCAAATCCAGGTACATCTTGGTGTTACAGGGGTGAATCAATCTGGTGAATCATGAGCCTCTGAAGAATTAGCTTCTGAGCTCGGGATCATTGGGCACATAAATCGATCCTCGAACCATATAGCTCTGTGTTCATCCTTACGGAATCCTTTAGCTTTTCCTTCATTCATCTTTTGCTTTATCTCATCAATCTCCTTGTCCGACTTACGGCTTCACGAATCCTTTCGGCCAAAGTGGACTGAACTTCGAGTTGCCACATATCCTCTCGGAACTATCTCGATCGGAGATCTACGAGGTCATCGACTAACTCTGGGGTAATCCTCCTGCTGTAAGAGTATTCACATAACTCTTACGGCTCAAGGCATCTGCTACAACATTAGCTTTACCGGGTGGTAATGCAATCTCATGTCATAGTCCTTTATCAACTCTAGCCATCTCCTCCGCTCGAGGTTCAACTCTTCTGCGTGAAAATATACTTCAAACTCTTGTGATCTGTGTAAACATCACAGCGGTTTCCGATGAGGAAATGTCTCTGTGTCTTGAGTGCATGCACTCGGCTACTAACTCCAAATCATCGTGGCATAATTCATCTCGTGAGGTCGTAACTGTGCGGAGGCATAAGCTACAACTTTACCTTCCTGCATTAGTACTCCTCCGAGTCCTTGACGAGAAGCGTCAATAAACCTGGTATTCCTTGTGTATGTCCGCAGAATCGATCTTGGGGCTGTGACCAAACGTTTCTTCAATTCCTGAAAGCTGGCTTCACAATCCTCGGTCCAAACATACTTGGCTTCCTTCTTCAATAGCTCAGTCATGGGCTTGGCAATCTTCGAGAAGTTCTCAATGAACCTCCGATAATATCCTGCGAGTCCGAGAAAATCTGCGGATCTCCTTGGTGAGGTGGGTGATCGCCAATCGGTGGTGATTCAACCTTGGCGGGGTCAACTGCTATTCCTTCTCCTGAAATAACATGTCAGGAATCCGACTTCCTTCAGCCAAAATTCACATTTATTGAACTTGGCATACAAGCGATGTTCTCGAAGTTTCTCGAACTAGACGCAAATGTTCCTTATGCTCTTCCTCGCTCTTGGAGAAAATCAGTATATCATCGATGAACACCACAACAAACTTGTCCAGATATTCCATAAATACCTTGTTCATCAAATTCATGAAGTATGCAGGAGCATTAGTCAATCCAAATGACATGACGGTATACTCATATAAACCATACCTGGTGGTGAATGCTGTTTTGGGTATATCCTTTTCACGAATCTTCAACTGATGATACCCTGATCGAAGATCGATCTTTGAGAATACCTTGGCTCCTACTAGCTGATCAAACAAGTCATTAATCATCGGTAGAGGGTACTTGTTCTTGATGGTTACTTCGTTCAACGCACGATAATCCACAACCATCCTCAAGGTTCCATCCTTCTTCTCTACCAAAAGAACTGGGGCTCCCCAAGGTGATGAGCTTGGCCGAATGTATCCTTTCTCCAATAACTCATTAATTTGATCCTTGATCTCTTTCAACTCGTTCGGTGGCATCCGATAGGGTCTCTTGGATATTGGGGCTGTGCCGGGCAATAACTCGATCAGAAATTCGATGTCCCTGTCCGGTGGCATTCTGGTAATTCCTCCGGAAACACATCGGAAAATCTTGCACCATGGCACTTCCTCTGAACAACTCCGTGAGAATGCACTGATTCTTCATCCGGCTGTGCCTAGCTACATACTTGATCCTCTTACGCTCCGGGGTGGTGGCGGGATAGACTTCTTGAGCACAGATCTATGTTCCTTCAAACTTCGTCAACAAATCCATGCCTAGGATTACATCCAAGGTGCAGGTTTCCAACACTATGAGGTCTGCGGAAATTTATGATTTCCGATGTTGAGGGTTGCATGACAGCCTAAGCCTGCCATCATTTCTCCTCTGCGGCCCGCGAAGGGGCTTCTAAGGGTTTTAGTGGGCAACCCGTACTTTTCCACAACTACCCTTGATATGAATGAATCGTTGCACCGAATCAAAGAGTACCAATCTGAACGTGAATTCAATAAAACTTACCAACCACGATTGTCCGGCTGATCATAGATGTCCTCCACGTCAATGTGGTTCACCCGAGCACGAGGAAAGGGTTGGGCTTCTTATTTGAGCCTCCATTGCCGTTTCCATTCCTCTGCTTGGCCTCCGGGCAGTCGGTGGCATAGTGCCTGTCTTCGGCACTTGAAGCAGTGATGTGGCTCAGATCCTTGAGAGCCGGGCAGAACGATCTTGATTGCCATTACCGTTTCCATTGCCATGGCCATTGCCTGACTTGCTGTCCTGGTTACGGTTGTTCCCATTTCCTCCATGGTTATGACCTCCATGGTGGTGATGGGTATGCCCTCCTGAGTATGGTGCATAACGGGCTTCTGCTGAGCTCTGAGTTGTGCTTCCCTGGCTGTACTTCCGCTATGGCTTTCAATCTGCTGCTGCTTGCTCGCAAGTATGACGGCCTTGTCTACCAGCTCACGGTAGTTGGCGAAGGTAGCCACAATAAGCTGCATACTCAGCTCGTCGTTGAGTCCTCGAGAAATTTCTCTGTTTTGCGGCATCGAGGCCACATCATCCGAGGCATAGCGAGCTAGCTTGCTGAACTCATCCACGTCTTGCGCCACGAGACGGTTCCCTGGCGTAAGTTGCGGAACTCACGCTTCTTGGACTCATGGCTCCGGTGAAACATGGCGGTGCGGAAAGCTGCTGGAACTGATCCCATGTGATGGCACCAATGGGATAAGTGGCGGTGTAGTTCTCCCACCAAGAAGCTGCAGGTCCATCAAGTTGATCTTGTGACAAAGCGCACCTTCTCTGCATCAAGTACATCCAACGGTGATTAGCTCTCTTCCGACTTTGCGGAGCCAATCATCGGCCACAATCGGCTCGGTCTGCTAGAGAACACCGGCAGATTCAGCCTCGAGAATCGAGTCAACTTGTCGGCGTGGGGTGGTGGCGGTGGATTGTTGGTGTTGTTGTTCGATTACGGATGAGTAGCTGCATGAGGGCATTCTGCTGCTGGAGCAGTTGGGTGAGCTCTGGCGGAAAACCGGTGTCACGTCTCGGAGGCATCTGGTGTTTTGGAGTGGATGAGAAAATTAGAATAGAACAATGGTCTAATGAGAAATAACACTACCCATATGAATGCACAATCATAAACACACCAATCATTTATTCATTCCACTCAAACATGGTTCAATCTCGATTACAAAGGCTCATGACTAATCGAAAATATCGGCCTAACTGATCGACGAAAAAGTAAAATAACATGGTGGTCGACTAGAAGTCTTCATCAATAATCCTTGCGTCCTCTGGTGCGATGTCCTCTGTTGTGGCGCCTCCTCTTGCGGCTTCCTCCAGTGGAACTCCCTTCATAATTCTGATCATTACTCACGAGAGGTCCATCATCTCCACTTGGAAAAAGGTCCTCTCCCAAGTCCATCTTTTCCTCTATTGCGGCAAGCTTCATCTTCAGGTCGTCGACTGTCTCCATGAAGTCCGTGATTTCTTCCTCATGATTAAGGAAGTCTGCGTGTGCCTTCTCCTCCAGTTCCAGTTCGTGGAACAACAGCCTCCTGTGTACCTTCAAGCTACGGCGAGTCTGAATCTCCCGTTTCCTGAGGAGACACTCCAAGTCCTGGACATAAGAGAGAATGGAGTCGTCCTCTACGGTACGGATGATATCTCCATTCCTTGCTCTGCGTGAAACCATGGCGAGGTCTGATGGATCGAGCTCGGCCCTGTAATCCTCTCGGAGATGTCCAAGGGCACGATAGATCGCCATGTCCCTTCCGATGATCTAGTTGAAGTCGGTGAACTCAAAGTCAATAGGCTCTGTATGTCCTCCGAAGGTTCTCCCTGGAATATGCACTTCGATCCTGTAGCGGGTATCCGTCAAAAGTGCATTGGTTGGCTTCCTGGTGATCGAGGGCAGAGCAATCTTCAGCTTCTTCACCATCCGGACCAGCTTCCTGCCGAAGGGCATCGTCTCATCGGGCTGGCAAAACTCCGGTGGCAAAACTGGGGTGAACTCGACGGCCATCTAGAATGTTGAAAATCGGAGAGGAGTTAGAAATGAACAGGGGAGAATTACAGAATGATAAGGATATAAAGCAAATAGTCTCTTCCTATGGCTTTCCGATCCTAGGGGTTCGATCCTCACGGTCAGCGTGTGCTCGATACCATCTACATGAGCGACTGACCCAAAATCGGTCAAATCTCGATTATCATACCATCCCAAGATCATCTTTGGTACTCACATTACATCGATGAAATAATCAAAGTTCAATCACACCTGAATTTATTACGATTCTCATATAGAGTCTTTATTACAATAGAATAAATTGGCCAAAGGCCAACTCATGAGAAATAAACTACTAAAGCTGCGGAGCGTAGAAGTATAGCGAGTCCATCCGACTCCAAAGGGCAATCGCAAGCGCGGGCGTAGCCTCACTCTGATCGGAATAAATCTACGCAACATAAGGCGTTGCAGCCGTGTAGGTCAGCTTTTGAATAAGTGGCAAGTCATGAAGAGAATAACAATAATAAAATTACTAACACTATATGCATTTTTGGTGTGGGGCTCTAAGTTTCATCATTTTGCGAAAAGCAAATTTTTCCCTACTACAGTGGACTTGCTTACAAATTACTACAAATTGTTGGTAGTTATTGAGATGGTTCCGCCAACCAATATCTCATTCCCAAATTATTAAGTCATAAACCCCTCAAATCAATTCATTAGTTTTAGCGTTGAGATGTCCGAATACTTCCAAGTTCAGAGGCTCAAATTGTCCGTGAATGGCGGGGACACGGCTGTCGATTAGATCTTTAACTCTGCAGAGGTTTGCGACTTTCCCGCAAGAATCATTCCCTCCTTTTAAGTCTTCGCACTTCATGGTGTTTGAAGACGGATGAATAAACAGGTCTTCAAAGAGTTCTTACGGCTCTGCGGTACCCATCCAATCCTACCGTTCTTCTACATCTCGTAGTACCGCCCAGCCAGCGTCACTACTAGGGTTAACCCAGCCAGAGCCCATAATGGCTTGCGGCTGCATAGGTAAGCTTCCGTTCAATGGGGCATCCATCCGTCTCTTCGTGGCTGGGTGAAGCTTTTCGCAAGATGTCATGGCACTTCTCCATGCATCCCGGCCAACCACTGGGTTCTCCAGGTGCCCGTCAACCAAATCCTCCACCCAATGAGTGAATTCGAAGTCCGTCTTGATCTTATAGTTCATGGGGTTGTCATCATCATTGACTCTCATATCTTTCTTATGAATTTCACTCAACCAAAACCCGTCTACGAGCATAGCAAAATAAACTACTTCGTCCCGGGGTCATGGTAACAAGGGATTGGTTCATCCTACCACCTGATACTACTCAAGATTAATAACTTCAAATTTTCAACTACTGCATGCATGGTGGGGTGGTATAATTTCTAATGCACAAAATCATAGGTATTGAAAATAACATGATCAAAGACTTGCCTTGCTGATGATCCTCGTAAGCTAGGGATTCATAGTAGCAAGCTTCGCACTCCGGAAACTCTACCGAAACAAACAATAATCACAATAAGCATATAGCATATCATCACTTAACACAATGGCAATAGCAACATAACACACCAAAACAAACAAATCAAAACCCAAAGGAAAACTCAAAGAAAATCCAATTCCAAAGTTTTCCTACTTCAAGCAACAACTAAAATAGTTTTGTATAACAAAAAATTTCTCAACATAACCTATTCATGGATTTATGTTAACTTAACAGAAAAGAATGCATTAAGCAACTAGGAGCAAAAAGAATCAATTTAAAATCTATTATGAAACTCCTATTAGGCCTAATTCAATTTCTATTAAGAAAAATAAAATAAAAGTTTTATTTATTATAAATAAAAGTTCATCCTATAAAGTGACAGAAACTATCCTAGAATAATCAATCACATGTGAAAAATAAATTGATTTACTAATTAAAATAATAGGAAAACAGTAGCTAGTTAATTAATTAGGATTAACAAGATTCTGCTTAAAACTATTTTTTATTAATCCTACAATACCCAAATTAATTTCTACGGTTAGACAATGTTAAAACAAAGTTGGGACAAAAGAATCATTTAAAAATAATTTTCCTAGCTCATTTTATGACAGATTTACTATTCTGGCTAAATCTAAAATAAAGCAATTATAAATAATTTTAACATAGCTAAATATATTTTCTACAGAAACTATAGAAAATTTTCAAACCAACAAAAAAAGAATCACTCAAAAATATTAAGTAGAATAAAAGTTATGAATTTTTCAAATCAGGAACTATTCTGTTAAAACAGAAAAACGAAAATAAAGAAAAACGACTAAATGGGCCTAACTAGCGCACTGCGCGTAATATAACTAAAATGGGCCTAGGGTTAAATGAATCGGGCCGGTACTAAAAATAAAACCCTAAGTAAAATTTAAACCGGAACTAAACCGGCCGAACCGGGTTTTTATAAAAGAACATACCCCTTCGTGGGTGTTCTAATCCTACCCGTGGATGTGAGATCGGACGGCGGGGGTGGAGTCCGGTGGCTTACCGGAGCTCGACGGGCGGCGGTGGCGCAGTGTGTTGGCCTCTCCGGTCGTCGGGAGGTCGTCGAGTGGTCCCGGCGGGTGCGGGGCGACGAGGGGTGTCTCAGTGGAGTCGGCGAGGCTCGGGAGGCTAGGGCGGCGGCGAGGTGAATGGCGGCGGTGGCGTTGGGCTAGTCCGCGAGCTCGTGAGGAGGAGGAGGGTTTGGCGAGGGGCGAGGAATGGGGTGCGGGGAGGGTTTATATAGGCGCCTCGGCTGGGGGGGGTGAATCGGGAGGATCGGATCCGGATCCGTCGGGATCAGCGATGGCGGCGGCGCTGGGCGAGGCGGGGGAGGCGTTGACGACGAGGGGTGGGGTCCGCTGGCGAGAGAGAGAGAGGAGGTGCGGTGCGGTCGAGCGACCGAGCCGAGAGGTTTCAGGCGAGGGGTGGTGGTGGTGGTGGCTCATTGAAATTGGTGGTCAGCCGCTGGTGGGCAGTCTGGTGGGTCGCCTCGGCTGGCTGAGCGATGCTTTGGTGGCGCCTGGGGGTTTTTTTTTAAATTTATTTTTTAATAAAACAAAACAGAGATAACTTATAAAATATAAATATTTTATATAGGACATATATATACCAAAATGATCGGGAATATTCCTATCATTTGAACATTTTCAAAGGCAAAATCCAAACTTTATAAAAATTCATTTTTTTCAAATTCAAATAAAACTCAAATTTGAATCCAAAACTTTCGGCATTGTTTTCCTCTGATATTTTTGGAGTGTCATGTTTACTCCTCTCATACTTTTGATCAAGTATTTATCAGGCATAGTTTTTGAAATGATTCCCACTTGCCAAAGTTTGAATTCAAATTCAGAACTCAAAATCTTCTGAAACTTCAAATGGCACTCAAATTCAAACAGAATGCATAGATGCTTAGCTATAATTGTAAAAAATTCCAAATAGGAAATTTGGGATGTTACAGTCTGAACTTATCACATGGAAATGCAACTGCTAAAAATTCTTTTTCAGTGGTAGCATAATTTCTCTAGGCACTGTCTAGAGTTTTACTAGCATACTGAATAACATTTAATTTATTATCGACTCTTTGTCCTAGAACAACACCTACATCATAATCACTAGCATCACACATAATTTCAAAGGGTAAATTCCAATCAGGTGGCTGAACAATAGGTGCAGAAATCAAGGCCTTCTTAAGTATTTCAAATGCTTCTACACAATCATCATCAAAAACAAAAGGAACATATTTTTGTAGGAGATTAGTGAGAGGCCTAGAAATTTTAGAGAAGTCTTTAATAAACCTCCTATAGAAACCAGCATGACCAAGAAAACTTCTTATACCTTTGATATCTTTAGGACACGAAATCTTTTCAATAGCATCTACTTTAGCTTTATCAACTTCAATACCTCTTTCAGAAATTTTATGACCCAAGACAATACCTTCATTAACCATAAAGTGGCACTTCTCCCAATTCAAGACAAGATTAGTTTCTTCACATCTCTGCAAAACTCGGTCAAGGTTGCTTAAGCAATTATCAAAAGAAGTTCCGTAAACGGAGAAATCATCCATGAAAACCTCAACAATCTTTTCACAAAAATCAGAGAATATAGCAGTCATACATCTTTGAAAGGTAGCAGGTGCATTGCATAAATAAAAAGGCATACGTCTATAAGTAAAGGTACCGAAAGGGCAAGTAAAAGTGGTTTTCGCTTGATCATCTTTTGACACATGTATTTGAGAGAAACCAGAATAACAATCTAGAAAGCAAAAATGTGTATGTTTGGATAATATTTCTAGCATTTGATCAATAAAAGGCAGAGGGTAATGATCCTTTCCGGTAACTTTATTTAATTTGCGGAAATCAATTACATTCTATAACCTGTAACAATTCTCTGAGGAATCAATTCATTTTATCATTAGGAACAACAGTAATGCCTCCCTTCTTAGGGACACAATGAACAGGG
Organism: Aegilops longissima; assembly: GCA_021605205.1. Lineage (NCBI taxonomy): Eukaryota > Viridiplantae > Streptophyta > Magnoliopsida > Poales > Poaceae > Aegilops > Aegilops longissima. Next base: position 266,256,001 of record CM038682.1, on the reverse strand, counting down.
CTTACCAATTGAATATCAGCAATAGGATAAATTATACCTGCCTCCAGAAGCTTTAGTATTTCATTTCTTACCACTTCTTTCATCTTATGATTTAACCGTCGTTGGTGATCAACAACTGGTTTCGCATCTTTCTCCAATTTAATTTTGTGCTGGCATAGAGTGTGACTAATGCCCTTAAGATCATCAAGAGTATATCCAATAGCGGCACGGTGCTTCTTCAGAGTTTTCAGTAATCTCTTTTCTTCATGCTCTGAAAGGTTAGCACTAATAATAACAGGATATATCTTCTTTTCATCAAGATAAGCATATTTCAGAGCATCAAGTAATTGTTTAAGCTCAAACACGGGATCTCCCTTAGGTGGAGGAGGATCCCCAAGGATTTGAACAGGTAAATTGTGTTTCAAAATAGGTCCCTTATTAAAGAATACTTCATCTATTTCCCTTCTTTCATTCATAAACATATCATTTTCGTGGTCTAGCAAATATTGTCCTAAAGGATCATTAGGAGGCACGGCAATGGAAGCAAGACCAATAATTTCATCTTTACTAGACAATTATTTATCATGGGGTTGTCTACGAAATTTAGAAAAATTAAAATCATGAGACATATCCCCTAAACCAACAGTAACAATATCTTTCTCGCAGTCTATCTTAGCATTAACAGTATTCAAGAAGGGTCTACCTAATATAATGGGACAAAAATTATCTTGTGGGGAACCAAGAACAAGGAAATCAGTAGGATATTTAATTTTCCCACACAATACTTCAACATCTCTAACAATCCCAATCGGTGATATAGTATCTCTATTGGCAAGCTTAATAGTAACATCAATATCTTCTATCTCAGCAGGTGCAATATCATTCATAATTTCTTTATATAAGGTATAAGGAATTGCACTAACACTAGCACCCACATCACATAAGCCATGATAACAATGATCTCCAATTTTAACAGAAATAACAGGTCTATGTTTATCTTCAGTATCAGGTTTAGCAATCCTAGCAGCTTCATCACAGAAATAAATAACATGCCCATCAATATTATCAACCAAGAGATCTTTAACCATAACAATACTAGGTTCAACTTTAATTTGTTCAAAGGTTTTGGGTGCTCTAATATTACTTTTGTTAACCACAGTTGAAGCTTTAGCATGATCCTTTATTCTAACAAGGAAAGGTGGTTTCTCAATATAAGCAGTAGGAACAATAGGATCAACTTTATAAGTAATAGTCTCATATTCAACTTTAATAGGTTCCACTACTTTAACTTCAATGGGAGGATGATATTTAAACCACTTCTACTTAGGGAGATCAACATGAGTAGCAAAATATTCACAGAAGGAAGCTACTATCTCAGAGTCAAGTCCATATTAAGTGCTAAAATCATGAAAAGCATTGGTATCCATAAAAGATTTAACACAATCGAACTTAAGGTTTATACCTGACTCCTTACCTTCGTCGAGATCCCAATCTTCAGAGTTGCGTTTAATTCTTTCCAATAAATCCCATTTGAATTGAATATCATTCTTCATATAGGAACCAGCACAAGAAGTATCGAGCATGGATCGATCATTATGAGAAAGCCGCGCATAAAAATTCTGAATAATAATTTCTCTTGAGAGCTCATGGTTGGGGTATGAATATAACATTGACTTAAGCCTCCCCCAAGCTTGAGCGATACTTTCTCCTTCACGAGGCCAAAAATTATATATATAATTCCGATCACGATGAACCAGATGCATACGATAAAACTTCTAATGAAATTCCAATTTCAATCGGTTGTAGTTCCATGATCCAATATCATCCAATAGCCTATACCATGTCAATGCATTACCCTTCAAAGATAAAGGGAATACCTTCTTCTTGACAACATCCCCGGGCATACGTGCAAGCTTAAATAATCCACAAACTTCATCCACATAGATTAGGTGCATATCGGGATGCAATGTTCCATCTCCTGTATAAGGATTAGCTAGCAGTTTCTCTATCATACCCGAAGGAATTTCATAATAAATATTTTTAGTAGGTGCAGTAGATTGAGGAGCAACAAATTGTGGTTCCGGTCAAGGTGAAGATACCCTGAACAAACCCCTCAAAGGATTATTTTCCATAGTAACAAGTGACAGTAAATTTTAGCACACTATATAAATGTTTCCTTACCAAATTCCACTTACCAAAGGCGCTTCACTCCCCGGCAACGGCGCTAGAAAAGATTATTGATGACCCGCAAGTATAGGGGATCTATCGTAGTCCTTTCGATAAGTAAGAGTGTCGAACCAAACGTGGAGTAGAAGGAAATGACAAGCGGTTTTCAGCAAGGTATTCTCTGGAAGCACTGAAATTATCGGTAACAGATAGGTTTGTGATAAGATAAATCGTAACAGGTAACAAGTAAATAAAGTAACTAAGGTGCAAAAAGATGGCCCAATCCTTTTTGTAGGAAAGGACAATCCTGGACAAACTCTTATATAAAGCAAAGCGCTCCCAAGGACACATGGGAATTGTTGTCAAGCTAGTTTTCATCATGCTCATATGATTCACGTTCGTTACTTTGTTAATTTAATATGTGGGTGGACCGGTGCTTGGGTGCTTCCCTTCCTTGGAGAAGCCTCCCACTTATGATTAACCCCTCTCGCAAGCATCCACAACCACAAAAGAAGTATTAAGGTAAACTTAACCATAGCATGAAACATATGGATCCAAATCAGCCCCTCACGAAGCAACGCATAAACTAGGGTTTAAGCTTCTGTCACTCTAGCAACCCATCATCTACTTATTACTTCCCAATGCCTTCCCCTAGGCCCAAATAATGGTGAAGTGTCATGTAGTCTATGTTCACATAACACCACTAGAGGAGAAAGAACATACATCTCATCAAAATATCGAACGAATACCAAATTCACATGATTACTTATAACAAGACTTCTCCCATGTTCTCAGGAACAAACGTAACTACTCACAAAGCATAATCATAATCATAATCAGAGGAGTATTAATTATCATTAAGGATCTAAAAATATAATCTTCCACCGGATAAACCAACTAGCATCGACTTCAAGGAGTAATCAACACTACTAGCAACCCAAAGGTACCAATCTGAGGTTTTGGGACCAAGATCGAATACAAGAGATGAACTAGGGTTTGAGAGGAGATGGTGCTGGTGAAGATGTTGATGGATATTGACCCCCTCTCGATGAGAGGATCGATGGTGATGACGATGGCGACGATTTCCCCCTCCCAGAGGGATGTTTCCCCGGCAGAACAGCTCCGTCGGAGCCCTAGATTGGTTCTGCCCAGGTTCCGCCTCGAGGCGGCGGCGCTTCGTCCCGAAAGCTTCTTCTTGATTTTTTTTTCCAGGGTGAAAGACACCATATAGCCAAAGATGGGCACCGGAGGCCTGCCAGGGGGCCCACAAGGTCGGGGGCGCACCTAGGGGGTAGGGCGTGCCCTCCACCCTGGTGGCTGGCTGGTGGCCCCCCTCTGGTACTTTCTTCGCCCAATATTTTTTATCTATTCCAAAAACATGCTCCGTGAAGTTTCAGGACTTTTGGAGTTGTGCGGAATAGGTCTCTAATATTTGCTCCTTTTCCAGTGCAGAATTCCAGCTTCCGGCATTCTCCCTCTTCATGTAAACCTTGTAAAATAAGAGAGAATAGGCATAAGTATTGTGATATAATGTGTAATAACAGCCCATAATGCATTAAGTATCGATATAAAAGCATGATGCAAAAATGGACGTATCACCTCCATAACCGAGAAATATTTCCTTGGTCCTCTAAGGGTAATTTTGACTGTTGTCCAGTGATCTACGCCTGGATCACTATTGTACCCCTTTGCCAAACTCATGGCAAAGTACACAATATCTAGGTCTGGTACACAACATGGCATACTTTATAGAACCTATGGTTGAGGCATAGGGAATGACTTTCATTCTCTCTCTATCTTATGACGTGGTTGGGCTTTGAGTCCTTACTCAACTTCACACCTTACAATACAAGCAAGAACTCTTTCTTTGGTTGATCCATTTTGAACTCCTTCAAAACCTTTTCAAGGTATGTACTCATTGAAAAATCTTATCAAGCGTCTTGATCTATCTTTACCGAGGTCTTTCATTGAAAAATTCTTATTCAAGTAACCTTTATGCTATCCAGAAATTCTATATCATTTCCAATCAACAATATGTCATCCACATATAATATCAGAAATACTACAGAGCTCCCACTCACTTTCTTGTAAATACAGGCTTCACCGTAAGTCCATATAAAACCATATGCTTTGATCACCTTATCAAAGCGTATATCCCAACTCCGAGATGCTTGCACCAGTCCATAGATGGATCGCTGGAGTTTGCACACTTTGTTAGCACCCTTAGGATCGACAAAACCTTCTGGTCGCATCATATACAATTCTTCTTTAAGAAATCCATTAAGAAATGCAGTTTTGACGTCGATTTGCCAAATTTCATAATCATAAAATGCTGCAATTGCTAACCTGATTCGGACAGATTTAAGCATCACTATGGGTGAGAAAGTCTCATTGTAGTCAACTCCTTGAACTTTTCCAAAACCTTTCGCGACAAGTCGAGCTTTGTAGATAGTAACACTACCATCAGTGTCCGTCTTCCTCTTGAAGATACATTTATTCTCAATGGCTTGCCGATCATTGGGCAAGTCCACCAAAGTCCACACTTTGTTCTCATGCATGGATCCTATCTCAGATTTCATGGCCTCAAGCCATCTATCGGAATCTGTCCTCATCATAGCTTCTTCATAGTTCGTAGGTTCGCCATGGTCTAATAACATGACTTCTAGGACAGGATTACCGTACCACTCCGGTACGGAACGTGCTTTGTTCGACCTATGATATCCAGTGTAACTTGATCCGAAGTTTCATGATCATCATCATTAGCTTCCTCTATAGTTGGTGTAGGCATCACAGGAACGGATTTCACTGATGTGCTACTTTCCAATTCGATAGAAGGTACAATTACCTCATCAAGTTATACTTTCCTCCCACTCACTTCTTTTGAGAGAAACTCCTTCTCTAGAAAGGTTCCATTCTCGGCAACAAAGATCTTGCATTCGGATCTGTGGTAGAAGGTGTACCCAATTGTTTCCTTAGGGTATCCTATGAAGATGCACTTCTCCTATTTGGGTTCAAGCTTATCAGGCTGAAGCCTTTTGACATAAGTGTCGCAACCCCACACTTTAAGAAACGACAGCTTTGGTTGTTTGTACGGTGTCGTCTCAACGGATTTAGACGGTGCCCTATTTAATGTGAATGCAACTGTCTCTAATGCATAACCCCGAAATGATAGTGGTAAATCGGTAAGAGACATCATAGATCACACCATATCTAATAAAGTATGGTTATGACGTTCGGACACACCATTATGCTGTGGTGTTCCAGGTGGCGTGAGTTGTGAAACTATTCCACATTGTTTTAAACGAAGGCCAAACTCGTAACTCAAAGATTCGTCTCTACGATCAGATCGTAGAAACTTTATATTCTTGTTACGATGATTCTCCACTTCACTCTGCAATTCCTTGAACTTTTCAAATGTTTCAGACTTGTGTTTCATTAAGTAGATATACCCATATCTGCTCAAATCATTTGTGAAGGTCAGAAAATAACGATACCCGCCGCGTGCCTCAACACCCATCGGACCGCATACATCAGTATGTATTATTTCCAATAAGTCATTGGCTCTCTCCATTGTTCTGGAGAACGGAGTTTTAGTCATCTTGCCCATGAGGCATGGTTCGCACGTATCAAATGATTCATAATCAAGTGATTCCAAAAATCCATCCGTATGGAGTTTCTTCATGCGCTTTACATCAATATGAACTAAACGGCAGTACCACAAATATGTTGCACTATCATTATCAACTTTGCATCTTTTGGTATCAATATTATGAATATGTGTATCACTACGATCGAGATTCTATAAACCATTTACATTGGGTGTATGACAATATATAGAAGGTTTTATTCATGTAAACAGAACAACAATTATTCTCTGACTTAAATGAATAACCGTATTGCAAGAAACATGATCCAATCATATTCATGCTCAATGCAAACACCAAATAACATTTATTTAGGTCCAACACTGATCCCGAAGGTAGAGGGAGTGTGCGATGGTGATCGTATCAACCTTGGAATTGAAGGAAATATGCCCTAGAGGCAATAATAAAGTTATTATTTTATATTTCCTTATTCATGATAAAGGTTTATTATTCATGCTAGACCGAAAACCTTAATACATGTGTGAATACATAAACAAACACCATGTCCCTAGTGAGCCTCTACTAGACTAGCTCGTTGATCAAAGATGGTTAAGGTTTCCTAACCATTGACATGAGGTTTCATATGATAACGGGATCATGTCATTAGGAGAATGATGTGATCGACAAGACCCATCAGTTAGCTTAGCATAATGATTGTTCAGTTTTATTGCTATTGCTTTCTTCATGTCAAATACATATTCCTTCGACTATGAGATTATGCAACTCCCGGATACCGGAGGAATGCTTTGTGTGCTATCAAACGTCACAACGTAACTGGGTGATTATAAAGATGCTCTACAAGTATCTCTGAAGGTGTTTGTTGAGTTGGCATAGATCGAGATTAGGATTTGTCACTCCGAGTATCGAAGAGGTATCTCCGGGCCCTCTCGGTAATACACATCATAAGCTTGCAAGCAAACGACTAAGGAGTTAGTCACGAGGTGATGTATTACGGAATGAGTAAAGAGACTTGCCGGTAACGAGATTGAACTAGGTATGAAGATACCGACGATCGAATCTCGGGCAAGTAACATACCGATGGACAAAGGGAATTACGTATGTTGTCATAGCGGTTCGACCGGTAAAGATATTCGTAGAATATGTAGGAGCCAATATGGGCATCCAGGTTCTGCTATTGGTTATTGACTAGAGAGGTGTCTCGGTCATGTCAACATAGTTCTTGAACCCGTAGGGTCCGCACGCTTAACGTTCGTTGACGATATAGTGTTATATGATTTATATGATTTGGTGACAGAATGTTGTTCGGAGTCCCGGATGAGATCACGGACATGACGAGGAGTCTCTAAATGGTTGAGAGGTAAATATTGATATATACGACAATGGTATTCGGACATTGGAAGTGTTCTGGAGGATACCGGGTACTTATCAGGTCACCAGAAAGGAGTTTCGGGCACCCCCAGCAAAGATATGGGCCTTATGGGCCATGTGAGGGAACACACCAGCCCTAGTGCACCCCTATAGAGGCCAGCCCTATGAGGAGGATAAGGAAAGAGGGGAGGGCAAGGAAAGTGGGGATTAGGATTCCTACTTCCTTCCCTCTCCCCCCCCCCCCCCCCTCTTTCCTTCCACCTTGGTTATATATGGCAGGGGGGCACGCGGCTTGGGAGGGACTCCAAGTAGGATTCCTCCTACTTGGGCGCCTCCTATGGCTGCTCCTCCCTCCTAGCACCTATATATATATATATATATATATATATATATATATATATATATATATATATATATATATATATATATGAGGAGGCGCCTAACACACATCAGACAATTGCCTAGCCGTGTGCGGCGCCCCCCCTCCACCGTTGAAACACTCGGTCATATTTTCGTAGTGCTTAGGTGAAGCCCTGGGAGGATCACTTCACCATCACCGTCACCACGCCATCGTTCTGACAGAACTCATATACTACCTCGACGTCTTGCTGGATCAAGAAGGTGAGGGACGTCACCGAGCTGAACATGTGCAGAACGCGGAGGTGTCGTGCGTTCGGTACTTGATCAGTTGGAGCATGAAGAAGTTCGACTACATCAACCGTGTTGAGAAACAGTTCCGCTTATGGTCTACGAGGGTACATAGACACACTCTCCCCCTCGTTGCTATGCATCTCCATGGATAGATCATTGCATGTGCGTACAATTTTTTTTTGAAATTGCATGCTACGTTTCCCAACAGTGGTATCCGAGCCAGGTCTATGCGTAGATGATATGCATGAGTAGAACACAAAGAGTTGTGGGCAGTGATAGTCATACTGCTTACTACCAATTTCTTATTTCGATTTGGCGGCATTGTTGGATGAAGTGGCCCGGACCAACCTTACATGACCACGTTCATGAGACTGGTTCCACCGACAGACATGCAACTAGTTTTGCAAAAAGGTGGCTGGCGGGTGTTTCTTTCTCCTACTTTAGTTGAATCAAATTTGACTGCGTCCGGTCCTTGTTGAAGGTTAAAACAACAAACTTGATAAATCACCATTGTGGTTTTGACGCGTAGGTAAGAACAGTTCTTGCTAGAAGCCCGTAACAGCCACGTAAAACTTGCAACAACAAAGTAGAGGACGTCTAACTTGTTTTTGCAGAGCATGTTGTGTTGTGATAGGGTCAAGACATGATGTGATATACGTTGTTGTATGAGATGATCATGTTTTGTAAAAGTTATCGGCAACCGACAGGAGCCTTATGGTTGTCTCTTTATTGTATGAAATGCAAACGCCATGTAATTGCTTTACTTTATCACTATGCATTAGCGATAGTTGTAGAAGCAATAGTTGGCGAGACGACCATGACGCTACGATGGAGATCAAGGTGTCGAGCTAGTGACAATGGAGATCATGACGATGCTTTGGATATGGAGATCAAAAGCACAAGATGATGATGGCCATATCATGTCACATATTTTGATTGCATGTGATATTTATCTTTTATGCATCTTATTTAGCTCAGTACGGCGGTAGCATTATAAGATGATCCCTTAACTAAAATTTCAAGGTATAAGTGGTCTCCCTAAGTATGCACCGTTGCGAAAGTTCATCATGTTGAGACACCACGTGATGATCAGGTGTGATAGACTCTATGTTCACACACAACGGGTGCATGACAGTTTTCCACATGGGGAATACTCAGGTTAAACTTGACGAGCCTGGCATGTACACACAAGGCCTCGGAACACTGGAGACCAAAAGGCCGAACGTGAATCATATAGTAGATATGATCAACATAGAGACGTTCACCATTGATGACTACCCCATCTCACATGATGATCGAACATGGGTTAGTTGATTTGGATCACGTATAACTTAGCTGACTTGAGGGATGTCTATTTAAGTGGGAGTTCTTAAGTAATATGATTAATTGAACCTAATTTATCATGAACTTAGTCCTGATAGTATTTGCATATCTATGTTGTAAATCAATAGCTCGCGATATAGCTCCTAAATATTTTTGATATGTTCCTAGAGAAAAGTTGAAAGATGATAGTAGCAATGATGTGGACTGGGTCCGTGATCTGAGGATTATCCTCATTGCTGCACAGAAGAATTATGTCCTTGATGCATGATACGTCCATTTTGCATCATGCTTTTATATAGATATTTATCGCGTTATGGAATGTTATTACACATTATGTCACAATACTTATGACTATTCTCTCTTAATTTTACAAGGTTTACATAAAGAGGGAGAATGCCGGCAGCTGGAGGCTGGAAAAGGAGCAAATATTAGAGACCTATTCTGCACAACTCCAAAAGTCCTGAAACTCCACGGAAGTTATTTTTGGAAATAATAAAAATACTGGCGAAGAAAATACAGAGGGACCCACACCACAGGCACGAGGGTGGGGGCGGACCTACCACTGGGGCGCCCCTTGCCTCGTGAGCCTCCCCGTGGCCCTCCGGTGCCCATCTTACGCTATATGAAGTCTTTCGTCGAGGAAAAATCATGAGCAAGCTTTGGGGACGAGACTCCGCCCGCAGGCGGAACCTTGCGGAACCAATCTAGGGCTCTGGCGGGCTGTTACACTGGGACACTTCCCTCGGGGGAAATCATCGCCATCATAATCACCAGCGCTCCTCTCATCGGGAGGGGCCAATCTCCATCAACATATTCACGGCACCATCTCCTCTCAAACCCTAGTTCATCTCTTGTATCCAATTCTTGTCTCTAAGTGCGAGATTGGTACTTGTAGGTTGCTAGTAGTGTTGATTACTCCTTGTAGTTGATGCTAGTTGGTTTATTTGGTGGAAGATCATATGTTCAGATCCTATAACATCCGATCTGAGAAGAAGGCTCAGCGGTGTGAAATTGAAGTGTATTTGCGGGAAGATGGGCGAAGCTGTTGGCGAGAGATACATGGAGGCATATGTGGTCACCACATTGGCGCAAGAGCACTTAAGCAAAGCTTTCCGGCAAGGTTTCTTCGGCGAAGCCCTCCAGGATCTGTTGCACAAGTAACCAAGTGTGAAGCGTGCAGTTCCATTCCAAGCAGATACACCAGCCAGCTCAAGCTCTTGGGCGATCCCTTTATCCTGGCCATTCTCGGTGCTGGGGCTCGACATCTCGGCCCCTTCCCCGAGCTATCGGGGCTTTGAATCTTATGCGTCGCAATCGACAAGTTCACAAAGTGGCGGAAGTGGAACCCGATGAGGAAGGTGACAAGACGGTCGGCCGTCAAGTTCTTGAGTCAATTGTTTGCCGTTTTGGGATTCCTAACGGATCATCACCGACAACGGCACACAGTTCACGATCGCACCTTCATGCGATCGCCCAAGATCTTGGCGCCAAGATCTGCTTTGCTTCCGTTGCTCATCCGAGAAGCAGCAGTCAAGCGAGAGAACAAGCGCTGAAGTGCTGCGAGGACTCAAGACCAGAACTTTCGGCGAGGCTGCGCAAGTGCGGAAGGAACTGGATCGAGGAGCTCTGGTGGTTCTTTGGTCGATCGGGCGACGCCAAATCGAGCCAGCGGCGGACACCCTTTGCTCTAGTCTACGGGCAGAGGCAGTTCTCCCCACGGAACTTCGTATACGGGTCACCTCGAGTGCTCGCTTATGATGAGCTTGAGCAACAGCAGCTGCGACAAGATGGCGCTGCTCCTCGAGGAAGATCGTCTTCGAGCTCTTATGACGAGCTGCTCGTTACCAGCAAGCTTTGCGTCGCTACCATAGCCGCAAAGTAAATGCGGAAGCTTCGAGGAAGGCGACCTTGTTCTTGGTAGCGTTCAATCCGCCAAGAATCCAACAAGTTGGCGTCGAAGTGGGAAGGCCCTTATCGAGTGAAGCGAGTCACTAGGCCAGCGCGATCCATGCTTTGAGACCGAAGATGGCTTTCGGTGAGCAATTCCTGGAACATAGAGCATCTTCGCAAGTTTTACCCATGGTAGCGGTTGCGGAACCCGTTCGGCAACCACCCCCTAATACAAGTCTTGTCGCTGTTGCATGTAATCCTTTGTACAAAGCGAGCGCAGACCCGTGCATCGATGCGCCTATGGTTGCGCACATTTTGTCAATACATGCTTTCATAATCATATATGCATGTGTTTACTAACATCTTGTGCAGCACCCGCTTTTGATGGCGATAATGAGCCATTAGGCTCCACAAATTTCTTTTTCTCTTCTTTCTTCTCAAACAAGAAGAAGGTTCATCCACCCACAAGTTAACCGGGGGGAGGAGAGAGGAGGAGATAATGATGTGAGCCGACAAGCGTCGCTCGAGGAACTGTCACCTTGCCGGAAAATGGACAACAGAAAAGCTAAGTTGCTAAGTTTAAGCGACCAGTTTTAAATTTTTAAGTTATCTTCCTCGAACGATAGTACTTTGTATGGAAAACCTGTGCGCGGAGGAACCAAATCGTGACTGGTCGCGCCCTTACTTTGTTTCGAGTCCGCTCAACAACTTAAGTGAGCTGCGGCTAGTCCGCGATGAGGTTGCTTGTCGATAGCGACCCGCCCAAAGAAGCTGCTGAAGTTCCGCACTCGGCGCTCGCGGCAAGGGTGCCTGCACCGGCACGTTTCCCTGAAAGCGTAGGGTATGAACATACAAAGGAAGAAATCGAGCAAAGGAAATAACAGTGCATTCGATTGCCTAAGATAGTGTATATTACATAATAACTTGTCGCAGATCTAATAGATTTTTCGCCTAAACATGATCTACAACGACAAGAGAAAGATAGACTTGGCGGCCTAGTCCACGCGGTCGCCCTCGAGCCTCTTAACTCCGCTCACCCTGTCCACAATGGGTGCGACAAGGGTCTTGAGCGCTTCAACATCGGCGGATGAAGGCAGGGACTTGAGGACCTTGGAGAAGTCGGCCTTGGGTTCGGAAGGCCACCTTCATCAACACCTTCTGGAGAGCCTCGGCACAGACTTGGCGTGATTCCTCCGCCAGTTGCTTCGGAACCTCATCCCGGAGCCGCCGGATACCCGCCAACACGCCTTTGAAGAATAGGCTGAGCTTGACGCTGGGTTGGAGGTTCTCGTCGGTGGAATATCCAAGATCTGTCATCCCCAACTCTATCAGCTCATTATGGATGCGGCGGCGGTGTCCACGAGACCTTCATCCAATGCATTATGCTGTCGAAGATTATTCAGGCAGTCACAGCATTCGGCAACAACTCCTCGGTGGCCTTGATTTTCTCTAGCAGGCCCGTTCCCGCTCCTGGCGCCGTTCAACGTCTCCGTCAAGGTGGTCAATTTCAGCTCCAGATCCGCCTTGACGTCCTTGGCGGCGTCGATCTCCTTGATCTTTTCAACAAAACGACCTTGCAGCTCGCCGAGGTGTAAGCGTCCTTCTCACGCTTCGCACTTCAACCCGGCGACCTCCTTGGCACTCTTACGGAGGTGGACTCCAGCTGAGCCACCCTCGTCTCCAATTCCCTCTTGGCGGCCTCGGCAGCAGCGGCAGCATCTTTGCCTCTTGGGTGGCCGCCAATCATTTGCTTTCATGTGAGATCTTCCTCAAAGCTGTCGAGGTTGATCTTCGCTGCGCCAGCTCACCTTCTCGGCGGAGAGCTTATCACGGCAAGCCTCTGCTGCTCCTCAACCTCGCCCTTCTCCAAGATGAAGGCCGTGCGCTCCTCGACAAGCTGCTCCCGAGCCTCTGCTATGTCCGGAGAGTCTCTTTGTTGGCGGCGTCGGAGCTCTTCCTACGTTCTCCAAGTCAGCTCCCGCCCTCGCGACAAGCGCCTCCCTGGACCCCAGTTTGGCTTGTCGGGAGCGGTAGAGCGCCAGCAACCTCCTTAGCAGCTGCTCCTCCTCAGGTTCACCACTGCTGCTGCTCGGGGCATCAACCAGTGACAGCCCGGCGGAGGCAAGCAGCTCCGCATCGAAGGTCTCCCCTTCGGCTGGTGCCCTGGAGCTTGATGCCCATGGGAGCTTGATGAAGACACCCTCGCCGGCTTTCAGGTAGGCGCCAGGCTGTGGCTCCTCGGAATCTGGTGCGGCATCGGTGGCGGGGGGACCGGCGGTCGGCGCAGCGCCTGGCGCTCCTGCGGCCTCCGGGCCGTCAGTGCGGTCGCCGGATTCCTCCCCAGCCTCTGCGCCAGTGGCCTCGGCAGCCTCCTCATCGGCGGGCCTGTCAGCGCCAGCCTCCTCCTCCTCCATGTTGGCGGCGTCGGCATTGTTGCCGCCAGCGTCTTCCTCACCGGCAGCCTCGGTTTCCATCGGGTCCCCGGCAGATGGATCTGACGGTCAGAAGAAGGAGGCACAAATCAAACAGATATTCGAAAGAGAAAAACGGAAGAAAAGAACCCAAGTGAAACTATCAAACAAGAAGATTACCGGCAATGGGGCATGTGGCCGCGGTCTCCACCGCCGGAGGGTCGTCGGCGCCAGCCCTTGTCGGAGAAGCTCCCCTTGGTGGAGAAGCCTCCCTTGTCGGAGAGCGCTCCCTTGGCGGAGAATTCTCCCTTGGTGGTGTAGTTGAAGCCAGCGGAATCTCGGGAGTGACCTCCGGGGCCTCCTAATGAGGCTGAACCTCAGGGGTAGCCTCCGGCGCTCCATGATGTGGCTGCTCTGCTCCTACAAAATCCGACAAACCAGATGTCGATGTGAGAAAAAGCACCAAGCGCGCTAACCACAAGAAGCGTGCAGATACTTCTACTGGGGGCTGTCTTTGGGGCTGCTCTGTTGAAGGGTTCCCGGATCCGGCAAGGGAGTCTCGGGCGTGCCCCCTGTTGCTACATGGGAGTCGTCTGAGACGACAACCACCGGCGTCTTGGCCCTCTTCGACGCTCTCTGAACCAACGTCCTGAAGAAGAAAGTTGAGTGGCACGGTCAGATATAAGATAAAGCAATAAATTGGGAGATTACAAATAGCAGCGACAAGATCTTACTCTTCCTCTTCTTCCTCGGAGCTAAGGGCGGAGAGGTCAAACTCTGCTCGGCACGGCAGATTGGGGGAAGACTCCCTCGGCGCTTGGCGGGAGCAGGGCAGCAACTCCGGAAGGGCTGCGCCCGTCGCCATGGTGGAATGAGGCGCCCCAGCTGCTTGAAGCTTGCCGCGGTGGGCGTGTCAGACGACGAGGCGGCTGATGGGCATCGCTCCCGCCGCTTCTCCGGTCTTCGGAGGCGTCTCCTTTGGCGGGCAGCGAGCTCCTCTGCGGCAAGCTACTTGACGGCGGAGGAGCGCCCGGCAGGCTCACTCGGGTCGTTGTCGGGCTCGGTCTGCTCCTCCCCACCGATGAATTCTTCTTGGTCGGCAAGGCTTGCCGCCTCGGCCCTCTGCCTCCTCGGCAGTGAACCCAAAGCGCGCGGCGGCAGCGGCCTGCAGCCTCCTCCACCCTCGTGGCGATCCGCGCCATCTCTGGCAGTGGTATCGCGGGTGAGCCGCCTCTTCTCGTCGGCGCGGATCAGCGTTTCAGCCAAGTTGTCAAAGAACTGCTGCACTACGTCATCGGCGGGCTCTGCCGGTTGGAGCGATCCATGGGAATCGCTGGCGGCATTATCGCACGGATGCCATCAAGCGACGAGTTGTTACACAAGGGCACAACTCCCCTCGGCAACATGCACCATCCTGGATTCTCCGGTTTAGGCTTGAACAGCTCCCGCAGCATGCCGTCAAGCTCCAAGGTAGTAAAATTCCAATTCAGGCCTGGGCGCAGCCTCATGATATCCGCCACGTTCTGGAATTCCCAAGCAGGCCTCCCTTTCTCCTGCAAGGGCGCAATGCGGTGGCGAAGGAAGTCCGCGCCAACTGCTCCTACGGTAAGCCCTGCTTGCCGGAGGCGCAAAATCCTAGTCGTGGCAATCTTCAACTTGTCGTCCTCCGGCGCCAAGTTGCTCCAGTCGTTGCCACGAACTATGGGGGTCGTGCGCAGGGCAGTAAAAGGTTGTGGTTCCTCCTCTAAGATCCAGCACCAGTCAGCCCTCCACTCCTCCCACTTGCTGCGCAACTCTCCCTCAAGATCGCTTCCTTCTTGCCGATCACGGAGGTCCATGCAATTCCTCCGACAGCGGCTCTCTCTCTCTACGGGGTGAAGTAGTGGCGGAAGAGTGCGACGTTTGGGTGGACCCGACAAAATTCTCGCAGAGATCTTGTAACGCCATGGTAAGGATGGCATTGGGGGTGAAGTCAAGGAGGCGGAGGCCATATGTGTTCATGACATCACAGAAGAATTCGGAAAAGGGCGGGCAGAGCCCGCACCAGAAGAAAATCGCAAAGAAGGGGTACCCGATGGAGACCTTAGCAGATGTGGCGGCGGAGATGACCCTCGTGCGCGGATGCGCCCGGGTCACTGTCGACCAGAAGAGGTAGTACATCTCCCGTAGCTCCTTCCTGTTGAGCAGGGGATCGAAGAGGGCCCGCTCCTTCCGCAGCACCGCGAGCCGCTGCGCCTCGGCAGATTTCACGCCTTTTCCCTTATCGGCCTTTGGAGCCATGGGGAGTCGTGGTGGAGGAAACCGACGGCGTTGGTGGCACCGGTGGCAATGGAGAGGGCGGAGTGACGCTCTCTTTGAGCTCGAGAAGAAAGGGGAAAGCGACGGGGGTTTCCGATGTGACAGCAAGGGCAAGTGGACGTCCTGCCCCGGATCCCCCGCTTATAAAGGGAGAGGGGCAGGCGTTCGATTTTTCCCATTAAAGAAAGCCCCACGATCTCCCCACGGCGCCACGTCCGGTGCGTGCCGTTAAGTGGGAGACATGGTGAGCCCAAGACAAATAACAGCGTACTCAAGGCCACGCGTGCCCGCGCACTGTTTTGGGCCTGGCCCAACAAAGCTCGGCGCCGTGTGTGGCCCAGGCCCGGGGGCTCCTGTCGGTGTACTAGAGTAGGGGTACCCTAGTACCCCGAACCCGTGCACAGACAGTTGCAGCGCCCCACGGCCGGGCCGGCCTGATGACCACCAAGGTCCTCAGCGACTCCTTTAGAGCCATTCAAGAACAAAGTAATCAAGACCTCGGCAAGAGGAGCTTGCCGGGAAGGCCACTCAGGGCGCAAAGGAAACAAGGCCCCGGCAAGAGGAGCTTGCGGGAAGGCTTGGCGGTGCCGAACCCCAAGCGCGGCGAGGTTCCTGCCCGGCAAGGCACTTGCCGGGATGGGCGACCTCTCTTCATCTCGCTCCAGCTCACCGCCAGCGTGTCACCACGGGCTCTCCCAGGGCAGCGTGTCGACGGGCTGTGTAGCCAGCGGGAGTAGTGACAAGCGGGCGACAAGCTACCATCGTGGCAAGCGGAGGTGCACTTAGCGGTCCTGTTACCTTTGTTCGGGCGGCATCGAGGCGGTCATTGATGACTCTTGTCCCTTGCCGTCGAGTTAGGTATAGATTCTGTACCTTTGTAAAGCGGTGTACCAACCTATGTTTTTACTATCTTACCCTTGTCTACTTGCCATATGTGGTAACCCCTTGTGCCTATAAAAGGAGGCCCGAGGGCAACGTAGAAGGGGTTCGGTTCGGTTCGGTTCGGCTCGATTGGGTCTAGCTCCGAGCTTAGATCATCACATTCATAGGAAAACACACTCTGGCTAGGTCTGGTAGCTCCCATTGCTCCCTAGCAAGAACACAAGATAATCCACAAAGCAGCAGTAGGAGTATTATCTCTCCGGAGAGCTCCGAAGCTGGGTAAAATCCGCTCGTGCGCATCGCCTCGATCCGCTCTTTGTGCAGCCTCCACCCTCCTCCGAACCACAAGGGACCCAGGTCCCGTAGGTGCTCGTGGGGGCACGATCGGTCCTCCCCCGACATCTTTGGCGCGCCAGGTAGGGGGCGTCGAGGCTGTGTGAACCCGATTCGGCGGTCGCACGAGCAACTTCATCGACATCTTCATCGACATGGCGCCGAAGAAGAAGCCTTCGGCAGTGGCTGAGCCGTCCGCGTCAAACCCGCCACCACCGGAGCCGTCAGGTGGTGGGGGAAACGCTCGCGGAGGGACCGGCGTCGTCGAGAGGACCCACGATGCCGCCAGGTCCAAGGACAAGGCAGCGCAGGCGTCGGCGTCCGAATCTGCACCGCGTCCGTCGCAGGAAGCGCGGGACAGACAGCGTCATGATACCCGTGGCGCCATATGCTCATTGGATCAAGGCCAAGCTGGAGGATCCCGAGACCCTCGGGACCCGCATGCACCCCAGCGTGCCGGTACAAGTGGAGTACGGTCACTTGGGCGAGATACTGCTCCTCCTAACTTTGTTAGGAGTCCGAGCACATCTCGTTCTTCGCTCTGTACGCCGTTGCCGCCAACCACACCAGCGGAGGCCTTGGCGAGCTCGATTACTACTAGATTACCCTCAACGGCCGATAAGGTCGACGAATGGAGGGCCACAATTCAGAGTCTCATCGGCTTCACCAACGGTGACGTCCCGCGCAATCGAGTACCTCGCAGCGGCGGCGGCGAGGCGAAAGCGCGAGCCGATGGCGAAAAGACTTGCGGGGTGCACCACCATACACTCCCCTTCCGAAGGCCAAGATCGCCGACTCGCCGGATCCACCTCGTGGCGACTCCACAGCGTCGTCGGATCCGCGAGCTTGTCGCGACCAACGCCAAGTTCTTCGAGAGCGGCAAGAGGAAGACGCTTCGAACCCGTATCGGCGCCAAGAGAAGCGCCGTCAATCGACCAACGCGCGGGCCCTGTCGACATGCATGCGCCCGGGGAACCAGGCGACTTGCCGTCTGTGATAGGTTGCCCTGCGTTCACTCGTGAGCTGCGGCAAGTCCGGTGGCCCGACAAGAAAAATTTCAAACCAGATGTGCCGGAGAAGTATGACGGCAGGACACACCCATCGGAGTTCCTCAACATTTACACCATCGCGGTGCAAGCTGCGGGGGGACGGGACGACAAGATCCTCGCCAACTACTTTCCCCTGGTGCTCAAGCCAAACGTCAGATCCTGGCTCATGCACTTGCCGGATGGCTCTATTTCTTCTTGGGCAGATTTGTGCCACCAATTTGTTGGCGCCTTCACAGGCGGACACAAGCCTCACGGCCAGAGAGTGATCTCCACCTGCTTGCCCGGAAGGAGGAGTCGCTGCATAAATTCATCCGAGATTGATCGAGTGCACTACAACATCCCGGGCGTCCACCCAGCTGCAGTGATCGGTGCATTCCATCAGAATGTCTGAAATCGCAGGATGAGGAGGAGATGGCGATGTGCAAAGTGAAAGACGCCGGCGAGCTCTACATACTGGCCGACAAGTGTGCACGCGTTGAAGAAGGAAGAAGACTCGAGGAGAGAATGTGGGGCGGAGAGTCGGCGGTGAGGGACCGCCCGGCAAGGAGTAGCCGTGGCGGAACAACAGGAGGAAGAAAAGCCAAGAAGTACTAGTTGTCGAGCAGTCCGGCAAGGATGGTGCCGCCAACAAAGCCAAGGCCGGTGGCTCCGTCAAGGAGGTTGCCGTTGACGCCGACCGCCAAGCTGTGGCGGCCGCCGACAAGCCTGACAGCTCCAACAAGCAGTACTGTAAAATCCACCGCACCAAAGGCCACGATCTCCAAAGCTGCAAGAAAGTCGAGCAGCTTGTTGAGCTCTGAGAGCTGAATCTGCGGCGAGACAAGGAGAAGGCCCAAGAAGGTGCAGCTACAGCAAGTAAGAAGAGACCCGGTCGGGGAGGGCGCCGCGGCAAAGCCAAGCAGCGGCAAGGAGACAGACCTCCCGTGGCGCGACAAGGAAGAAGATGAAGATGAAGATGGCGAGGATGATGAAGGCGATGAAGCCGATGAGCAGGAGTTTCAAAAGGCAGCGGAGGTCCTTTGCATCGGCGGTGGTGCGTCTCTGCATACCTCGCACCGCCAACTCAAGCAATGGATGCGTGAGGTCAGCATAGCAGAACCATCCATAGAGTCACGCAAACCTCGAAGTGGTCCAGCACGCCCATCATCTTTGACATTGAGGATCACCCTGATCGCATCACTGCAGTCGGGTGTTTGCCGATGTTGGTCTCACCAACCATACGCAACCTCAAGGTCACAAATATGTTGGTTGACGGCGGGGCCGGCCTGAATTTGATCTCCTCTGCAGTGCTCCAGAAACTTCAAATCCCTGACAGCGAACTCGAGGAAACTGGTACTTTCAAGGAATCAACCCGGAAGGAGCAAGCCCAAAGGGAAGATCACGTTACGGTGGCGTTGGCGATGAGCTCAACTTCAGGCGAGAGGGTCACATTCGACGTCGCCGATTTCCCGTTGCCTTACAATGGCATACTTGGCCGTCCAGCACTCGCCAAGTTCATGGCCGCCTCTCATTATGCTTACAACCTACTCAAGATGCCCGGCCCGATAAGCGTCATTTCGGTCCATGGCGACAAGAGAGATGCACTTATCTGCACCGACAAGATTTACCGGGATCCAGCGGCAGTGACAAGTAGCAAACCACTTACCGCCGAAGCTCCCGGGGGGAAGAAGACCACCAGGTCCGACAAGAGCTCTGTTGCCCACTCCGGCAAGCGCACCTCTTCGGAGTGCTGCGCTACCGTCGAGGACGCACCATCGAGCTCCACCGGCAAGTGCAACAAGACGACGGCAGCTCCGCCAAAGACCAAGAAGGTGCCTGCCAAGGAGGACGGCGCTGGTGGTACCTTCACCATCAGTGCCACGCTCGATCCTAAATAGGAAGGCGAGCTCGTTGCTTTCCTGCGGGCGAATGTCGATGTGTTTGCATGGCAACCATCGACATCCCGGTGTTCCTGTGAAAGTAATTGAGCACCACCTAGCTGTTTGTCCTCACGCGCGGCCCGTCAAGCAAAAAGTTAGGAAACACGGCAGTGGAGCGCCAAGAGTTCATAGCAGAAGAAATCAAGAAATTAGAAGCAGCAGGGCTTGTCAGAGGAGTCCTCCACCCCACGTGGTTGGCCAATCCGGTAGTTGTGCGCAAGGCTAATGGGAAATGGAGCCTTTGTATTGACTTCACTGATGTTAATAAAGCTTGTCCTAAAGACCCGTTTCCCTTGCCGCGTATCGACCAGATTGTTGACTCCACAGCTGGATGTGATCTACTTTCGTTTCTTGATGCATATTCCGGATATCATCAGATCTTCATGGCAGAAGAGGATGAAGAGAAAACCGCATTCATCACACCATGTGGCACGTACTGCTTTATACGGATGCCTTTCGGTTTGAAGAATGCTGGTTCAACCTTTGCAAGAGTAGTCCATGAGACCTTTGGGCCACAGATACACAGAGATGTAGAAGCCTACATGGATGATATAGTGGTCAAGAGCAAGGACAGAGCAACTCTAGTTCAGTATTTGGATGAGACGTTTGCAAATCTGCGCAAGATCAACCTCAAGCTCAACCCCGAGAAGTGCGTGTTTGGAGTCCCTTCCGGCAAGCTTCTAGGGTTCTTTGTCTCTCAGCAGGGAATTGAAGCCAACCCCGACAAGATCAAGGCCATTGAGCAAATCAAAGCACCAAAGCCCGTCAAGGATGTCAGGAGACTTGCCGGTTGCGTGGCTGCTCTCAGCAGGTTCATCTCTAAGTCTGCTGAACAGCATACGCCGTTTTCAAGATTTTGAAAAGGCAGGTCCAATGAAATGGACTCCCGAAGCGGAGGCTGCGCTGCAGGACCTGAAGAGGTACCTGTCCTCCGCTCCAATACTTGTCGCACCTAAGCCACAAGAGAAGTTGCTGCTGTATATAGCGGCAACCAATCAAGTGGCTAGTGCTGCGTTAGTAGCGGAGAGGGAGGCAGATGATGAGCCGGCAACCGAGGCAGGCGCATCCAGCGACAAGCAAGGGGCTTCGCAGTCAAGCCCTGGTCCCGACAAGGACAGTTCAGCGCAGGATTGCGACAAGGTACGAAAGAAGATGGTGCAGCGCCCGGTGTACTTTGTCAGTTCCCTTCTGCAGGGGGCTAGGTCAAGGTACTCTGGTGTGCAGAAGCTGCTTTTCGGCCTCCTCATGGCCTCGAGAAAGCTGCTCCATTACTTCCAAGCACATGAAAGTTGTCACTCGCTTTCCGCTGAAGAGGATTTTGCAAAATCCGGAAGCAACGAGCAGGATTGTTGAGTGGGCGCTGAACTGTCAAGTTTTGATCTCAAGTTGAAAGCACTTCAACTATCGCAGCGAGGCGTTGGCAGAATTCATAGCAGAGAGTGGGCCTTGACGCAAGATGAGGAAATTCGAGACAAGCATCCCGTCAAAGAGGCAAATAAAGAGTGGCTGATGTACTTGATGGTGCCTTCGCTGCAAAGGCGCGGTGACGGCGGTTGCTTATCGCACCCACCGGGAGCACCTCAAGTAATAGTCGGATGCACTTTCCCAAGGAACAAGCAACAAATAATCTGCTGAGTATGAAGGCTTGCTTGCCGGTCTCAGGATCGCAGCGGACCTTGGGATCAAGAAGCTAATTGTCAGGGGGGACTTGCAACTTGTCGTCCGCCAAGTAAATAAAGATTACCAGAGTCCGTTGATGGAAGCGTACGTCGATGAAGTGAGGAAGCTGGAAGAGCACTTTGAAGGCCTGCAAATGGAGCACGTTCCAAGAGCGCAGAATGATGTAGCTGATGGCCTCTCCAAAAGTGCCGCACTTAATTTACCTGTGGAACCAGGGATTTTTGTGCTCAAGCTAACTCAGCCAACCGTAACACCATCAACAGGACAGGGAAAGAAGAGAAAATTGGTTTCCGGCGACTACTTTCCGGCAGAGCTCTCCGAAGCCGCCGCCAAAAGAGTCCCTAAAACCAACACAAGTATCACTGAGGAGCAGTATGCTCCGAAAAACCATGCGGTTTGTATCGTTGAAGCAAACGCTCCCGACAAGTTTAGCTCCGGCAAGCTTGCCGGGGATCATCGAGCTCCGGCGGACCCGCAGGTCCTTGCCGTAGAAGCTGATGTTCCCGCAGTGATAGGTGAGTCTTTAGTCCTTGTTGTCGAGCCACGGGCTCCAACATGGGTGCAGAAAATCGTCCATTTCCTTCAGACAGGAGAACTTCCCGAAGAGCAAGAAGAAGCGGAAAAAGTAGCCCGGCAGTCGAGTATGTACCAGTTTGTTGATAACATCACTGCATGAGAAGAAGGCTCAGCGGTGTGAAATTGAAGTGTATTTGCGGGAAGATGGATGACTGTTGGCAGAGATACATGGAGGCATATGTGGTCACCACATTGGTGCAAGAGCACTTGCCGCAAAGCTTTCCGGCAAGGTTTCTTCCGGCGAAGCCCTCGAGATGCGATTGCACAAGTAACCAAGTGTGAAGCGTGGCGGTTCCATTCCAAGCAGATACACCAGCCAGCTCAAGCTCTTGAGCGATCCCTTTATCCGGCCCTTCTCGATGCAGGGGCTCGACATCCTCGGCCCCTTCCCCGAGCTATCGGGGCTTTGAATCTTATGCGTCGCGAATCGACAAGTTCACAAAGTGGCCGGAAGTGGAACCAGTGAGGAAGGTGACAACACGATCGGCCGTCAAGTTCTTCAGTCAATTGTTTGCCGTTTTGGGATTCCTAACGGATCATCACCGACAACGGCACACAGTTCACGAAGTCGCACCTTCATGCGAGACGCCAAAGATCTTGGCGCCAAGATCTGCTTTGCTTCCGTTGCTCATCCGAGAAGCAACGGTCAAGCAGAGAGAGCAAACGCTGAAGTGCTGCGAGGACTCAAGACCAGAACTTTCGACAGGATGCGCAAGTGCGGAAGGAACTGGATCGAGGAGCTGCCGGTGGTTCTTTGGTCGATCAGGACGACGCCAAATCGAGCCACTGGCCAGACACCCTTTGCTCTAGTCTACGGAGCAGAGGCAGTTCTCCCCACGGAACTCGTATACGGGTCACCTCGAGTGCTCGCTTATGATGAGCTTGAGCAAGAGCAGCTGCGACAAGATGACACGCTGCTCCTCGAGGAAGATCGTCTTCAGGCTGCTGTACGAGCTGCTCGTTACCAGCAAGCTTTGCGTCGCTACCATAGCCGCAAAGTAAATGCCAGAAGCTTCGAGGAAGGCGACCTTGTTCTTTGGCGCGTTCAATCCGCCAAGAATTCCAACAAGTTGACGCCGAAGTGGGAAGGCCCTTATCGAGTGAAACGAGTCACTAGGCCAGCGCAGTCCGCTTTGAGACGAAGATGGCTTTCCGGTGAGCAATTCCTGGAACATAGAGCATCTTCGCAAGTTTTACCCATGGTAGCGGTTGCGGAACCTGTTCCGCAACCACCCTTTGTACAAGTCTTGCCGCTGTTGCATGTAATCCTTTGTACAAAGCGGGCGCAGACCCGTGCATCGAGAACGCCTATGGTTGCGCACATTTTGTCAATACATGCTTTCATAATCATATATGCATGTGTTTACTAACATCTTGTGCAGCACCCTTTTGATGGCGATAATGAGCCATTAGGCTCCACAAATTTCTTTTTCTCTTCTTTCTTCTCAAACAAGAAGAAGGTTCATCCACCCACAAGTTAACCGGGGGGAGGAGAGAGGAGGAGATAATGATGTGAGCCGACAAGCGTCGCTCGAGGAACTGTCACCTTGCCGGAAAATGGACAAATGAAAAGCTAAGTTGCTAAGTTTAGCGACCAGTTTTAAATTTTTAAGTTATCTTCCTTGAACGATAGTACTTTGTATGGAAAACCTGTGCGCGGAGGAACCAAATCGTGACTGGTCGCGCCCTTACTTTGTTTCGAGTCCGCTCAACAACTTAAGTGAGCTGCGGCTAGTCATGACGATGTTGCTTGTCGGTGGCGACCCTTGAGAGGCTGCTGAAGTTCACTTTTCGGCGCTTCAAGGCAAGGGTGCCTGCACCGGCAAGTTTCCCTGAAAGCGTAGGGTATGAACATACAAAGGAAGAAATCGAGCAAAGGAAATAACAGTGCATTCGATTGCCTAAGATAGTGTATATTACATAATAACTTGTCGCAGATCTAATAGATTTTTTGCCTAAACATGATCTACAGCGACAAGAGAAAGATAGACTTGGCGGCCTAGTCCACGCGGTCGCCCTCGAGCCTCTTAACTCCGCTCACCCTGTCCACAATGGGTGCGACAAGGGTCTTGAGCGCTTCAACATCGGCGGATGAAGGAAGGGACTTGAGGACCTTGGAGAAGTCGACGCCCGGGTTGCGGAAGGCCACCTTCATCAACACCTTCTGGAGAGCCTCGGCACAGACTTGGCGTGATTCCTCCGCCAGTTGCTTCGGAACCTCATCTCGGAGCCGCCGGATACCCGCCAACACGCCTTTGAAGAATAGGCTGAGCTTGACGCTGGGTTGGAGGTTCTCGTCGGTGGAATATCCAAGATCTGTCATCCCCAACTCTATCAGCTCATTATGGATGCGGCGTGGCGGTGTCCACGAGACCTTCGTCCAATGCATTATGATGTCCGAAGATTACAGGCAGTCACAGCATTCGACAAGCAACTCCTCGGTGGCCTTGATTTTCTCCAGCAGGCCCGTTTCCCGCTCCCTGGCGCCGTTCAACGTCTTCGTCAAGGTGGTCAATTTCAGCTCCAGATCCGCCTTGACGTCCTTGGCGGCGTCGATCTCCTTGATCTTTTCAGCAAAACGACCTTGCAGCTCGCCGAGGGTGTAAGCGTCCTTCTCACGCTTCGCGCTTCAACCCAGCGACCTCCTCGGCACTCTTACGGAGGGTGGACTCCGGCTGAGCCACCTCGTCTCCAATTCCCTCTTGGCGGCCTCGCAGCAGCGGCAGCATCTTTGCCTCTTGGGTGGCCCGCCAATCGTTTGTTTGCATGTGAGATCTTCCTCAAAGCTGTCGAGGTTGATCTTCCGCTCGCGCCACTCACCTTCTCGGCGGAGAGCTTCTCACCGGCAAGCCTCTGCTGCTCCTCAACCTCGCCCTTCTCCAAGATGAAGGCCGTGCGCTCCTCAGCAAGCTGCTCCCGAGCCTCTGCTATGTCCCGGAGAGTCTCTTTGTTGGCGCGTCGGAGCTCTTCCGCACGTTTCTCCAAGTCAGCTCCCGCCCTCGCGACAAGCGCCTCCCTGGACCCCAGTTTGGCTTGTCGGGAGCGGTAGAGCGCCAGCAACCTCCTTAGCAGCTGCTCCTCCTCAGGTTCACCACTGCTGCTGCTCGGGGCATCAACCAGTGACAGCCCGGCGGAGGCAAGCAGCTCCGCATCGAAGGTCTCCCCTTCGGCTGGTGCCCTGGAGCTTGATGCCCATGGGAGCTTGATGAAGACACCCTCGCCCGGCTTTCGGTGGGGCGCCAGTGGGGCTCCTCGGAATCAGTGCGGCATCGGTGGCGGGGGACCGGCGGTCGGCGCTGGCGCTGGCGCTCCTGCGGCCTCCGGGCCGTCAGTGCGGTCGCCGGATTCCTCCCCAGCCTCTGCGCCAGTGGCCTCGGCAGCCTCCTCGTCGGCGGGCCTGTCAGCGCCAGCCTCCTCCTCCTCCATGTTGGCGGCGTCGGCATTGTTGCCGCCAGCGTCTTCCTCGCCGGCAGCCTCAGTTTCCATCGGGTCCCCGGCAGATGGATCTGACGGTCAGAAGAAGGAGGCACAAATCAAACAGATATTCGAAAGAGAAAAACGAAAGAAAAGAACCCAAGGGAAACTATCAAACAAGAAGATTACCGGCAATGGGGCCTGTGGCCGCGGTCTCCACCGCCGGAGGGTCGTCGGCGCCAGCCCTTGTCGGAGAAGCTCCCCTTGGCGGAGAAGCCTCCCTTGTCGGAGAGCGCTCCCTTGGCGGAGAATTCTCCCTTGGTGGTGTAGTTGAAGCCAGCGGAATCTCGGGAGTGACCTCCGGGGCCTCCTGATGAGGCTGAACCTCAGGGGTAGCCTCCGGCGCTCCATGATGTGGCTGCTCTGCTCCCTCACAATCCGACAAACCAGATGTCGAGAATGAAAAGCACCCAAGCGCGCCTAACCACAAGAAGCGTGCATCAGATACTTCTGGCTGGGGGCTGTCTTTGGGGCTGCTCTGTTGAAGGGTTCCGGATCGGCAAGGAGTCTCGGACGTGCCCCTGTTGCTACTGGAGTCGTGCGAGACGACAACCACCGGCGTCTTGGCCCTCTTGACTCTCTCGAACCAACGTCTGAAGAAGAAAGTTCAGAGTGGCACCGATGATATAAGATAAAGCAATAAATTGGGAGATTACAAATAGCAGCGACAAGATCTTACTCTTCCTCTTCTTCCTCGGAGCTAAGGGCGGAGAGGTCAAACTCTGCTCCGGCGCGGCGGATTGGGGGAGAAGACTCCCTCTGACGCTTGGCGGGAGCAAGGGCCGCGGCTCCGGAAGGGCCTGCGCCCGTCGCCATGGCGGAATGAGGCGCCCCCGCGGCAACAGTACTTGCCGCGGTGGAGCGTGTCGGGCAGCGAGGCGGTGATGGGCCGTCGCTCCCCCGCCGCTTCTCCGGTCTTCCGGAGACGTCTCCTTGGCGGGGCAGCGAGCTCCTCCTGCGGCAAGCTACTTGACGGCGGAGGAGAGGCGCCCCCGGCAGGCTCACTCGGGTCGTTGTCGGGCTCGGTCTGCTCCTCCCCACCGACGAATTCTTCTTGGTCGGCAAGGCTTGCCGCCTCGGCCCTCTCTGCCTCCTCGACAGTGAACCCAAACGCGCCGGCGGCAGCGGCCTCTGCAGCCTCCTCCACCCTCGTAGCGATCCGTGCCATCTCCTGAGCAGTGGTATCGCGGGTGAGCCGCCTCTTCTCGTCGGCGCGGATCAGCGTTTTAGCCAAGTTGTCAAAGAACTGCTGCACTACGTCATCGGCGGGCTCCTGCCAGGTTGGAACGATCCCATGGGAATCGCACAACGGCATTATCGCACGGATGCCATCAAGCGACGAGTTGTTACACAAGGGCACAACTCCCCTCGGCAACATGCACCATCCTGGGTTCTCCGGTTTAGGCTTGAACAGCTCCCGCAGCATGCCGTCAAGCTCCAAGGTAGTAAAATTCCAATTCAGGCCTGGGCGCAGCCTCATGATATCCACCACGTTCTGGAATTCCCAAGCAGGCCTCCCTTTCTCCTGCAAAGGCGCAATCGGCGGCGAAGGAAGTCGCGCCAACTGCTCCACGGTAAGCCCTGCTTGCGGGGCGCAAAATCCTAATCGTGGCAATCTTCAACTTGTCGTCCTCCGCGCCAAGTTGCTCCGATCGTTACGCATGAACTATGGGGGTCGTCTTGCAGGCAGTAAAAGGCTGTGGTTCCTCCTCTAAGATCCAGCACCAGTCAGCCCTCCACTCCTCCCACTTGCTGCGCAACTCTCCCTCAAGATACGCTTCCTTCTTGCCGATCCTGGAGGTCCATGCAATTCCTCCGGCAAGCGGCTCTCCTCTCTCTACACGGGGTGAGAAGTAGTGGCGGAAGAGTGCGACGTTTGGGTGGACCCCGACAAAATTCTCGCAGAGATGCGCGAAAACGGCCATGGTAAGGATGGCATTGGGGGTGAAGTCAAGGAGGCGGAGGCCATATGTGTTCATGACATCACAGAAGAATTCGGAAAAGGGCGGGCAGAGCCCGCACCAGAAGAAAATCGCAAAGAAGGGGTACCCGATGGAGACCTTAGCAGATGTGGCGGCGGAGATGACCCTCGTGCGCGGATGCGCCCGGGTCACCGTCGACCAGAAGAGGTAGTACATCTCCCGCAGCTCCTTCCTGTTGAGCAGGGGATCGAAGAGGGCCCGCTACTTCCGCAGCGCCGGGAGCCGCTGCGCCTCGGCAGATTTCACGCCTTTTCCCTTATCGGCCTTTGGAGCCATGGGGAGTCGTGGTGGAGGAAACCGACGGCGTTGGTGGCACCGGTGGCAATGGAGAAGGCGGGCGGCGCTCTCTTTGAGCTCGAGAAGAAAGGGAAAGCGACGGGGTTTCGATGTGACAGCAAGGGCAAGTGGACGTCCTGCCCGGTTCCCCGCTTATAAAGGGGAGAGGGGACGGGCGTTCCGATTTTTCCCATTAAAGAAAGCCCCACGATCTCCCCCACGACGCCACGTCCGGTGCGTGCCGTTCGTGGGAGACATGGTGGGCCCAAGACAAATAATGGCGTACTCAAGGCCACGCGTGCCCGCGCACTGTTTTGGGCCTGGCCCAACAAAGCTCGGCGCCGTGTGTGGCCCAGGCCCGGGGGCTCCTGTCGGTGTACTAGAGTAGGGGTACCCTAGTACCCCGAACCCATGCACGGACAGTTGCAGCGCCCCATGGCCGGGCCGGCCTGATGACCGCCAAGGTCCTCAGCGGCTCCTTTAGAGCCATTCAAGAACAAAGTAATCAAGACCCCGGCAAGAGGAGCTTGCCGGGAAGGCCACTCAGGGCGCAAAGGAAACAAGGCCCCGGCAAGAGGAGCTTGCCGGGAAGGCTTGGCGGGTGCCGAACCCCCAAGCGTGATGAGGTTCCTGCCCCGGCAAGGCACTTGCCGGGATGGGCGACCTCTCTTCATCTCCGCTCCAGCTCACCCGCCAACGTGTCACCACGGGGCTCTCCCAAGGACGCGTGTCGACGGGCTTTGCAGCCAGCGGGGAGTAGCGACAAGCGGCGCTGACAAGCTACCATCGTGGCAAACGGAGGTGCACTTGACGGTCCTGTTACCTTTGTTGAAGGCGACCGAGGCGGGCATTGATGACTCTTGTCCCTTGCTGTCGAGTTAGGTATAGATTATCGTACACTGCATAAAGCGGTGTACCAACCTATGTTTTTACTATCTTACCCTTGTCTACTTGCCATATGTGGTAACCCCTTGTGCCTATAAAAGGAGGCCCGGGGGCAACGTAGAGGGGGTTCGGTTCGGTTCGGTTCGGCTCGATTGGGTCTAGCTCCGAGCTTAGATCATCACATTCATAGGAAAACACACTCAGGCTAGGTCTGGTAGCTCCCATTGCTCCCTAGCAAGAACGCAAGATAATCCACAAAGCAGCAGTAGGAGTATTATCTCTCCGGAGAGCTCCGAAGCTGGGTAAAATCCGCTCGTGCGCATCGCCTCGATCCGCTCTTTGTGCAGCCTCCACCCTCCTCCGAACCACAAGGGACCCAGGTCCCGTAGGTGCTCGTGGGGGCACGATCGGTCCTCCCCCGACATTCGGGATTAGTGCTGGACCTAAATAAATGTTATTTGGTGTTTGCGTTGAGCATGAATATGATTGGTTCATGTTTATTGCGGTACGGTTATTCATTTAAGTCAGAGAATAATTGTTGTTCTGTTTACATGAATAAAACCTTATATGGTCATACACCCAATGTAAATGGTTTATTGAATCTCGATCTTAGTGATACACATATTCATAATATTGATGCCAAAAAGATGAAAAGTTGATAATGATAGTGCAACATATTTGTGGCACTGTCGTTTAGGTCATATTGGTGTAAAGCGCATGAAGAAACTCCATGCAAATGGGCTTTTGGAATCACTTGATTATGAATCATTTGATACTTGTGAACCATGCCTCATGGGCAAGATGACAAAAACTCCGTTCTCCGGAAAAATGGAGCGAGCCACTGACTTATTGGAAATAATACATACTGATGTATGCGGTCCAATGAGTGTTGAGGGTCGCGGCGGGTATCGCTATTTTCTGACCTTCATAGATGATTTGAGCAGATATCGGTATATCTACTTGATGAAACACAAGTCTGAAACATTTGAAAAGTTCAAAGAATTTCAGAGTGAAGTGGAGAATCATTGTAACAAGAAAATAAAGTTTCTACGATCTGATCGCGAAGGCAAATATTTGAGTTACGAGTTTGGCCTTCATTTAAAACAATGTGGAATAGTTTCACAACTCACGCCACCTGGAACACCACAACGTAATGGTGTGTCCGAACGTCGTAACCGTACTTTATTAGATATGGTGCGATCTATGATGTCTCGTACCGATTTACCACTATTATTTTGGGGTTATGCATTAGAGACAGCTGCATTCACTTTAAATAGGGCACCATCTAAATCCGTTGAGACAATGCCGTATGAACTGTGGTTTGGCAAGAAACCTAAGCTATCGTTTCTTAAAGTGTGGGTTGCGACACTTATGTCAAAAGGCTTCAGCCTGTTAAGCTCGAACCCAAATCGGAGAAGTGTGTGTTCAGAGGATACCCTAAGAAACAATTGGGTACACCTTCTACCACAAATCCGAAGGCAAGATATTTATTGCCAAGAGTGGAAACTTTCTAGAGAAGGAGTTTCTCTCAAAAGAAGTGAGTGGGAGGAAAGTTGAACTTGATGAGGTAATTGTACGTTCTCTCGAACTGGAAAGTAGCTCATCACAGAAAACCGTTCCCGTGATGCCTACACCAACTAGAGAGGAAGCTAATGATAATGATCATGAAACTTCAGATCAAGTTACTACCGAACCTCATAGGTCAAATAGAGCACGTTCCGTACCATAGTGGTACGGTAATCCTATCCTAGAAGTCATGTTATTAGACCATGGCAAACCTACGAACTATGAAGAAGCTATGATGAGCCCAGATTCCGACAGATGGCTTGAGGCCATAAGATCTGAGATAGGATCCATGTATGAGAACAAAGTGTGGACTTTGGTGGATTTTCCCGATGATCGGCAAGTCATAGAGAATAAATGGATCTTCAAGAAGAGGATGGACGCTGATGGTAATGTTACTGTCTACAAAGCTCGACTTGTCGCAAAAGGTTTTCAACAAGTTCAAGGAGTTGACTACGATGAAAATTTCTCACCCGTAGCGATGCTTAAGTCTGTCCGAATCATGTTAGCAATTGCCACATTTTACTATTATGAAATCATGCAAATGGACGTCAAAACTGCATTCCTTAATGGATATCTTCAAGAAGAGTTGTATATGATGCAATTAGGAGATTTTGTCGATCCTAAAGGTGCTAACTAAGTATGCAAGCTGCAGCGATCCATCTATGGACTGGTGCAAGCATCTCGGAGTTGGAATATACGCTTTGATGAGGTAATCAAAGCATATGGTTTTATACAGACTTACGGTGAAGCCTGTATTTACGGTGAAGCCTGCATTTCTAATATTATATGTAGATGACATATTGTTGATTGGAAATGATATAGAATTTCTGGAAAGCATAAAAGCATACTTGAATAAGAGTTTATTTTTTAATGAAAGACCTTGGTGAAGCTGATTATATATTGGGCATCAAGATCTATAGAGATAGATCAAGATTCTTAATAGGACTTTCACAAAGCACATACCTTGACAATGTTTTGAAGAAGTTCAAAATGGATTAGTCAAAGAAAGGGTTCCTGCCTGTGTTACAAGGTGTGAAGTTGAGTAAGACTCAAAACCCGACCATGGCAGAAGATGAGAGAGAATGGAAGTCATTCCCTATGCCTCAGCCATAGGTTCTATAAAAAGTATGACATGCTATGTACCAGACCTATTGTGTACCTTGCCATGAGTTTGGCAAGGGGGTACAATAGTGATCCAGTAGTAGATCACTAGACAGCGGTCAAAATTATCCTTAGGTACCTAAAGAGGACTAAGGAAATGTTTCTCGGTTATGGAGGTGACAAAGAGTTCATCGTAAAAGGTTACGCCGATGCAAGCTTTGACACTGATTCGGATGACTCTGTGTCTCAATCTGGATACATATTGAAAGTGGGAGCAATTTGCTAGAGTCGCTCCGTGCAAAGCATTGTAGACATAGAAATTTGCAAAATACATACGGATCTGAATATGGCAGACCCATTGACTAAACCTCTCTCACAAGCAAAACATGATCACACCTTAGTACTCTTTGGGTGTTAATCACATGGTGATGTTAACTAGATTATTGACTCTAGTAAAACCTTTGGGTGTTGGTCACATGGCGATGTGAACTATGGGTGTTAATCACATGGAGATGTGAACTATTGGTGTTAACCACATGGCAATATGAACTAGATTATTGACTCTAGTGCAAGTGGGAGACTGAAGGAAATATGCCCTAGAGGCAATAATAAAGTTGTTATTTTATATTTCCTTATTCATGATAAAGGTTTATTATTCATGCTAGAATTGTATTGATCGGAAACCTTAATACATGTGTGAATACATAAACAAACACCATGTCCCTAGTGAGCCTCTACTAGACTAGCTCGTTGATCAAAGATGGTTAAGATCTCCTAACCATTGACATGATTTGTCATTTGATAATGGGATCACATCATTAGGAGAATGATGTGATGGACAAGACCCATCCATTAGCTTAGCATAATGATGGTTCAGTTTTATTGCTATTGCTTTCTTCATGTCAAATACATATTCCTTCGACTATGAGATTATGCAACTCCCGGATACCGGAGGAATGCCTTGTGTGCTATCAAACATCACAACGTAACTGGGTGATTATAAAGATGTTCTACAGGTATCCCCGAAGGTGTTTGTTGAGTTGGCATAGATCGAGATTAGGATTTGTCACTTCGAGTATCGAAGAGGTATCTCCGGGCCCTCTCGGTAATACACATCATAAGCTTGCAAGCAAACGACTAAGGAGTTAGTCATGAGGTGATGTATTATGGAACGAGTAAAGAGACTTGCCGGTAACGAGATTGAACTAGGTATGAAGATACCGACGATCGAATCTCGGGCAAGTAACATACCGATGGACAAAGGGAATTACGTATGTTATCATAACGGTTCGACCGATAAAGATCTTCGTAGAATATGTAGGAGCCAATATGGGCATCTAGGTTCTGCTATTGGTTATTGACTAGAGAGGTGTCTCAGTCATGTCTACATAGTTCTTGAACCCGTAGGGTCCGCGCGCTTAACGTTCATTGACGATATAGTGTTATATTAGTTATATGATTTGGTGTCAGAATGTTGTTCGGAGTCCCGGATGAGATCACGGACATGACGAGGAGTCTCTAAATGGTTGAGATGTAAATATTGATATATAGGATAATGGTATTCGGACACTGGAAATGTTCTGGAGGGTACCGGGTACTTATCAGGTCACCGGAAAGGAGTTTCGGGCACCACCGGCAAAGATATGGGCCTTATGGGCCAAGTGAGGGAACACACCAGCCCTGTTGCGCCCCCATAGAGGCCAGCCCTATGAGGAGCATAAGGAAAGAGGGGAGGGCAAGGAAAGTGGGGATTAGGATTCCTACTTCCTTCCCTCTCCCCCCTCTTTCCTTCCACCTTGGTTATATATGGCAGGGGGGCGCGCGGCTTGGGAGGGACTCCAAGTAGGATTCCTCGTACTTGGGCGCCTCCTATGGCTGCTCCTCCCTCCCTCCCACTGTAGGATTGAAAGTATGTCTAGAGGGGGGGTGATTAGACTACTTGACCAAATAAAACTTATCCTTTTCCCAATTTTAGTTCTTGGCAGATTTTAGCAACTTTGGACAAGTCAAGCAATCTTAACACAACTCAAGCAAGCATGCAAAGAGTATATGAGCAGCGGAAAGTAAAGCATGCAACTTGCAAGAATGTAAAGGGAAGGGTTTGGAGGGTTCAAACGCAATAGGAGACACGGATGTTTTTGTCGTGGTTCCGATAGGTGGTGCTATCGTACATCCACGTTGATGGAGACTTCAACCCACGAAGGGTAACAGCTGCGCGATTCCATGGAGGGCTCCACTCACGAAGGGTCCACGAAGAAGCAACCTTGTCTATCCCACCATGGTCGTCGCCCACGAAGGACTTGCTTCACTAGCGGTAGATCTTCACGAAGTAGGCGATCTCCTTGCCCTTACAAACTCCTTGATTCAACTCCACAATCTTGTCGGAGGCTCGCAAGTGACACCTAGCCAATATATGAGACACCACTCTCCAAGAAGTAACAAATGGTGTGTTGATGATGAACTCCTTGCTCTTGTGCTTCAAATGATAGTCTCCCCAACACTCAACTCTCTCTCACAGGATATGGATCTGGTGGAAAGAAGATTTGAGTGGAAAGCAACTTGGGGAAGGCTAGAGATCAAGATTCATATGGTAGGAATGGAATATCTTGGCCTCAACACAAGTGTAGGTGGTTCTCTCTCAGAAAAGGTAAGTTGGAAGTGTAGGTTCGTTCTGATGGCTCTCTCCCCGAATGAAGAGGAGGTGGAGGGGTATATATAGCCTCCACACAAAATCTAACCATTACACACAACTTGCCAATCTCGGTGGGACCAAATTGATAAACTCGGTCGGACCGATTCAGCAAATCTAGTGACCGTTAGGATTTTCGGTGGGACCGACAAGCAACTTTGTAGGACCGATATGGTTAGGGTTAGGGCATAACGTAATCTCGGTGAGACCGATTACACAAACTCGGTGAGACCGATTTTGGTAACAAGCTAACCAGAGAGTTGGTCAGGTAAACTCGGTGGGACCGATTCGCTCATTTCGGTGAGACCGAAATGTTACGAAAGGGAAACAAAGAGTTTACATTGCAATCTCGGTGGGACCGTTCGCTCATCTCGGTGGGACCGAAATGTTTCGAAGGGAAACAGAGAGATTACAATCCCATCTCGGTGAGACTGAGATCCCTATTGGTGAGACCGATTTGCCTAGGGTTTGTGGCAGTGGCTATGACATGTGAACTCGGTGGCGCCGGATAGAAAGAATTGGTGGGGCCGAGTTTGACTTTTGGTTTACGTCATATGTGGATGTGAGAAAGTAGTTGAGGGCTTTGGAGCATATCACTAAGCATTTTGAGCAAGAGCCTCATTAAGCAACACCTCATCCCTCCTTGATAGTATTGGCTTTTCCTATAGACTCAATGTGATCTTGGATCACTAAAATAGAAAATGTAGAGTCTTGAGCTTTGAGCTTGAGCCAATCCTTTTGTCCTTAGCATTTTGAGGGGTCCACTTTTCTCATCCATGACATGCCAATCATTGAGCTTTCTTGAAATATTAATCTTGAAATAGCATTAGCTCAATGAGCTATATGTTGTTAGGAATTACCAAAACCACCTAGGGATAGTTGCACTTTCAATCTCCCCCTTTTTGGTAATTGATGAAAAAATATAGATCAAAGCTTCGACAAATGATAATAAGAGTGAAAAACATTATCGCTTTGAGAAGTATGTGAAAAGCAAGAGCTCTCCCTAAATTTGTGCATAGTTTAAGATTTGCTTTGGACTACAAATGCACAATGTGAGTTAGGATCATGGGTTACCCTTCCATGTCACATACATCTTGGTGGAGCGCTCAAAATGATAATAATTAAATACATGCACTCATCACCAAGCAAAGTGATTGATCATATGGGGATATAAAAGGATAATGTCATCCAACAAGCATTAAGGTAGCATATGATCAAACACATGATCATCCAAGTATCATACAAAAGCATAAAGTATCTCAAACAAGCAAATAACAAAGTTCAACCACCAAAAAAGCAAGAGAGAACAAAGAGCAACACTCTCTCTCGTAGCCTATGATCTATACATTTTCTCCCCCTTTGGCAACAAGTTACCAAAAAGTTCATAAAAAATGCATAGTGCTAGATCAACTCTCAGGCTTGGTCTTCAGGTGGTGGTGTAGATAAAACTCCAAGGACGAAGGCATCAGTTGATGTAGATGGAGCTGGTGGAGTGGGTGCTGGAGCTGGTGGCACTGAAGCTGTAGCTGGTGCAGATGAAGTTGCTCTGGTGTCAGTAACTGGCATTGCAGCAGATCTCTGTCCTCTAGGCACTCTAGCAAAAGCATCAGTTGTAGACTTGCCCTTCTTCTCCTGCACTTCATCCTGAAGTTGCTCAACAACTGACTGTATCTCAGTGACCTTCACATCTAATTCATAGAACTTATGCTCCATGATCCTATGACTATGATATTGCCATGATTAGGTTCATATTTATGCCATCTTGCTGTTGGTTACCTTCTCATGCCATGTATTGCTCTGTGGTGAGTGATTCAAGCTCACCTACATGCCTACTTGTTATCTGTTTATGCCATGCTCCAGTTTTTCACTAAGTCTGAATCTGTTTATGTTTTTGCTATGTTCACATGCTTGCAATTGTATTTTCTAATCCCTTTTGGCTCATAGTCAGTAAGGGACATTTGTTCTTTGAGATTAGTAGATTCATGCCATGCCTTTGTTTGCCATGATAAGTGCCTGTAGCATGTTGTTTGATAGCTCTAAACACTGCAACCTGATATTATTTCTGCCGTGTCCTGTGAATTGTGCCAAGTCTGTGAACCTGTTATTATATGCAATCTTGCCATGTCTTTTTGAGCATATTCTAGTTGTTTCTGGAGATAGCTCAGTGTTCATGTTTTGTAATGATTTACCTGTACATCATGTCCATGCCTTTTGTTATCATGTTGGGGTCCTGTAGCATGTTGTTTTGATGCTTGCAATATGCCTAGTCGCTGTTTTGGACAGCTTGTCATTTAAACGTGTATAGAGTGCATGTGTTGAACCGTTGCTCCGTTTTGAGCGTGCTCTATATGAAACTTGCTTAGTTTTGCATGTAGTTTCATATTACCTTGTTGGATCCATGTCTTGAATGTGTTTGTCTGATGTTTGTATGCATTTTGCATCGATGCCATGTTTAACTTGTTTTGCTCATATCTTCTAGGCCGTAGCTCCGAATCTAATGAACTTTATATGTAACTTGACTAGAATTTCGTGTAGATCATCGTGGTGCATCTTAACTTTCTGTTTAACAACTTGAACATAAAGTTATTCAGATCTGGACCAATTTCGAAATTTGCATATGAGGACTTACCGGAATTGTTCTATGTTGTTTCCGGCCTCATTTAAACTTACTTTGATGTGTTGCTCTTGTATGCATCATCTCTTGCCATGAGTAGCTTCATGTAGCCTTGTCATGCATCATACTTGATTGAGCATCATGCCTTGTTCATGTGTGGTGTGTTTACCATGTTGTGTGCTTCTTCTCGATAGTTCCCGTTTCGTCGCGATCGTGAGGATTCGTTCGTCTACGCTTGGTTCGTCTTCGTGGCTTCATCTTCTTCATGGACTCGTTCTTCTTCATGGATTTCAGGCAAGATGACCGTCACCTTGGATCTCATTACTATCACTGCTATGCTAGTTGCTTCGTTCTTTCGCTATGCCGCATTACCTACCACTTGCTGCTCAAGCCTCCCAAATTGCCATGAACCTCTAACCTTTGTCACCCTTCCTAGCAAACCGTTGCTTGGCTATGTTACCGCTTTTGCTCAGCCCCTCTTATAGCGTTGCTAGTTGCAGGTGAAGATGAAGATTGCTCCATATTGGATTATGTTTATGTTGGGATATCACAATATCTCTTATATTATTAATGCATCTATATACTTGGTAAAGGGTGGAAGGCTCGGCCTTATGCCTGGTGTTTTGTTCCACTCTTGCCGCCCTAGTTTCCGTCATATCGGTATTATGTTCCCGGATTTTGCGTCCCTAACGCGGTTGGGTGATTTATGGGACCCCCTTGACAGTTCGCTTTGAATAAAACTCTTCCGGCAAGGCCCAACATTGGTTTTACCATTTGCCTCACCTATGCCCTTTTTTCCCTTGGGTTTCGGAGCCCGAGGGTCATCTTTATTTTAGCCCCCGGCCGGCGCCGTCGTGAGTGTTGGTCCAACTCATCGACCGCCGGTGTACCAGGGCAACTCTGGGCTCGCCCACGGAAGTTTGGACAATCCGGTGTGCGTGAGAGCGAGATATGTGCAGCTCCTATCAGGATTTGTCGGCACATTCGGGTGGCTTTGCTGGTCTTGTTTTACCATTGTCGAAATGACTTGTAAACCAGGATTCCGAGACTGATCGGGTCTTCCCGGGAGAAAGAATATCCTTCGTTGATCGCGAGAGCTTATCATGGGCTAAGTTGGGACACCCCTGCAGGGTTGAACTTTCGAAAGCCGTGCCCGCGGTTATGTGGCAGATGGGAATTTGTTAATGTCCGGTTGTAGTAAACTTGAAGCAAACTCTTCTAAAATACACCAACTGTGTGCGTAACCGTGAGTGTCTCTTTTCGGGGTTGATCGAGAGGAGAACACGGTTTCTGGGTTATGTCTGACGTAAGTAGGAGTTCAGGATCACTTCTTGATCATTACTAGTTGACGACCGTTCCATTTGCTTCTCTTCTCGCTCTTATTTGCGTATGTTAGCCACCATATATGCTTAGTCGCTGCTGCAACCTCACCACTTTACCCCTTCCTTACCAATTAAGCTTTGCTAGTCTTGATACCCATGGTAATGGGATTGCTGAGTCCTCGTGGCTCACAGTTTACTACACCAACAGTTGCAGGTACAGGTTATGCGATGATCATGATGTGAGAGCGATGTTACTTGTTTTTGGAGTTCTTCTTCTTCTTCATCGATCAGGGGATAGGTTCCTGGTCGACATCCTGGGCTAGCAGGGTGGATGTCGTTTGAGTTTCTGTTTGTGTTTCATCCGTAGTCGGATGGTGCTCTTATGTAAGATGATGTTGTATTCGTGTGGCATTGTATGCCTTATGTATGTTTCCCTATCTATTATGTAATGTTGATGTAATGATATCCACCTTGCAAAAGCGTCTTCAAGATGCGCTTCTATCCTTGGTGGGACCTTCGTGTTCCTTTAGGATAGGGTCGCATCTTGGGCGTGACAAATGTTGTCCTCAAATTTTTGGGTAGATGGGCATATGTTCCTTGTCCAAAAGATATGTGCCAGTGCCCATCTTGGAGTTGATTAGCTCCTGGATCTGTGGGGCATACCCACAACTTCTCTTCTGATCTGCAGCTGTTCTCTTTATAGTTTCCACAATTAGGCTCATAACCTTGAACTTCTGTGGGACATCAAATATGTGCAGCAAGTTGATAGCATGTCCTTTGATCATCTTGTGATCACCTGACTTGGGAAGAAGTGTGTGCCTCAGAATCCAATTGATTGTAGGCAGACCAGACAACAAATAGTGTACAGATCCAAACTTATGTGTGTCCAAAGCATCATCGGGGATCTCTTTGTACATATTTGTCATAGAGTTGTGGTCTTTCTTCTTCTTGGCATAGACATCCGAGTCATCTTCATTCTCCTCGGGAGCATTGGTCAATTTTTCCCATTCTTCAATTGTTGACTAGTACCTAGTACCTTCAGACATCCAGACAATCCTTCCATCTGGGTAGAAATGAGCTGTGGAGTAGAACTGCATAATAAGCTCATCATTCCACTTTGTGAGCTTCTGCCCAACAAAGTCCTCTACTCCACAAGACTTGAAACTATCATAGACTCCAGGATAGTGTTCTTCATTTTCCCCGATGTACTTCGGTCCACCCATCTCATATCACGGACTATAGGCTTCTTGTCAAGCAACACCTGTCTCATAGAAGTCATGTTGTTCCTTTGTATGGAACACCGTAGTCCTGCAGTTCTTCTCCCGATTGCATAGGGATCGATCAATCTCCCTTGCCTCGAGTCATGCATCCTTCCTGAGCTTCATGTCCTCAGCTACTGGATGAGCATCATTGTGATCTGGAATTTTGGGCTTCAACTTCCTCAAGACATGTGATTCATCATCTTCTTCTTCTATAGCAGCTTCAGGCACTGGGACCTTGTTCTTCTCTGCAGCTGGAATATTCCTTGTACTCCTCTTGGGTGCAGTTTTGGGTTTTGGAGCAGCTGCCTTGGGAGCTTCTTTGGGCTTAGATGGAGCAGCCCCTGATCTTATAGCATCTCCCATAAGCTTTTGAGCTTTAGGAGCTGGTGCAGCAACCTCTTCCTCTTCCTCTTCAGAATCCTTCCTCATTGAGAGCTTGCCAAGAACTCTGGCAGTAGTGGTTCTGGCCCTCTTCTTCTTCTTCTTATTCTCACCAGCTACTTCTTCTTCGGACTCAGTGGTGAACTTCATAGTTCCACCTGTGGCAACTTTTCTTGGCTTAGACTTGGGCTGTCTTCTTGCTGGAGCCTTTGTTTTCATTCCTGGCTTTGTTGCAGCAGCTGTGACATATTCCTTTTTTAGAACTTTCTTCTTTGAGGTGGCCTCTTCCTCAACAGCCAGATAGTCCTCATCCTCAGAATATGAGGTTCTCTTCTTTCTGGCCCTGGTGGCTGCCTTAGGCAAGTTGCTGGGTGTACTCCTGCTTCCATCATCATAGCTGCTAGAGGGACTAGTGCCCTCACTCATGTGAACTTGCTCCTCAGACTTGTTCTGACTGTCACTCTGATCTGACATGATGCAAACACTGAAAGCAGACCCTGTGAATAGATTATAGATGAGGTAGATTGGATGAGCATCACAAAGTGCAGAGGTTTTTGCAAAAGAACGAGTCAAAAACTTAGTTCTAGTTTTCCACAGAAAGCATTTCGGATCTACCGATTTGAAAACTCGGTGATACCGAAGCAGCTTTTGGAACCTAAACTAGTGAACTCGGTCAGACCGAGTCACAGTTCGGTGGCACCGAGACTGCTAGGGTTTCACAAAGAATTGAACTCGGTCACACCGATTGGCAATTCTCGGTCAGACCAAGAATCACATGTGCAATGGCCTTAGCCGAATCGGTGGAACCGGTTTCAACAACTCGGTTGGTCCAAGATGATTTCGGTGGAAACCTAACCCTAAATTTTCAATCCACAACTAAACTACGGAGTGATTTCGCTAGATAGAGTGATCTCAATCGTGGCAAGATACATGGCAAAACAATGTGCTAGGAATCGGAGTGAGATTAGGACAAGGATCAAGTCCATACCCTAAGTGCGGCGATGGACCTGCTACGGCAGCAACGGCGGAGACGATTTCCGTTGACAGCGGCGGAGACCAGCGGCGGGAGGCAGCTGGCGATGAGGAGGACGATCCGGAGACCCAGGGAGGTAGAGCAGGCTGAGCGCGGGCGAAGGGGTTCAGAGAATTTTCCAAAGTTTGGCCCGGGGATATATATAGCCTGACCATGTCCGTGTGACCGAGTGGAACAACTCAGTGGCACCGAGATGCATAACTGCAAGCAGTTACTGCAACTCGGTGTGACCGAAAAGTTCAAATCGGTTGCACCGAGATTGAAAACCTAGATCGACTTAGTGATCTCGGTATGACCGAAATGGATGAATCGGTCAGACCGAAATGCACAAAGAAGTTTTGGAAGTTTAAGTCTATGACGAATCAGGGACTCCGAGTGCTCCTCACACAGAGTGGTTTGAATCTGACTTGATCAAACTTTGTGATGTAGCATGAATAGAGTTTGAGACAAGAAAAGCATAGATAGCTAAAGAAGGTTCTTAGGCATTCTTGTCCATCCACTTGGCAAAAGAAAAAGAAACCAAGCAATCAAAACAACAAGTGGATGTCCTCGAATGAGTAAATTATGCAACCTACATGCTCACACAATAAAATGGCAAATGAAATATGTGGCAAAGCATGCACAACCAATTCTAGCATCTATCAAGCAATTGGCGATGACTAGGTCATCTATATATGAGTATATTGACTTAGGAGTCAAATGAGAACATTTGATCATAGGTCATACTCATCGTTTAAGCACAAGTGGGGTTACCACTTTTACATAAAGCGTTGTTGTGTTCACATCATTAGAGTTGCTTTAGCTCAATTCTTAGAGTAAAGCTCCCCCTAGATGTGAGATCCCCCCTAAAAGGGATGAACTAACCTTGGGTTTTGTCGATGATGACTTCATGTAGGTGTTGAAGATGTGGATGCTCAATGTTGATGTAGATCATTTGGAGTAATCATTTGGAGTGAGTTGCACTTTCAGTACCTACACGGGTTAGTCCCACAAGGAACAAACAAGGATATCCATAGACATAGAGTGATGCACACACAATATGATGTCTATGAAAGCATTAGGTTACCTTGTCCCTTGTCTTACCAACAAGAGGGTTTGTGACTCCTTGAACTAGTGCAAGATGTGGAAGTTGATTCCACTTGTTCTTGCCAAAGTGATAAGAGTGAAGTATGTTGGCGGAGTCACCCTCAAAAACTCTTTAGTTCTTCTTCTTCTGGATCCACACCATCTTGATGGGAATCCTTGGAGTTGTAGTTGTACTGGATGAAGTAGAACTTGATGTAGTCTTGGGAACCCACTTAACCAAGGCCTTGGGTGCTTCTTCAAATGCATCAATTTCCTCTTGAAGCTTATCATTGCCTTTTTGCTTGTGGTCTTGTGGTGGAAGATCATCTTGAGCTTGTGTCCCTTTGAAGGAAGTAGGATCATACTTCTCTTGTTGAGGAACAAACTTCGTCTTGTGGTATTGATCTTCTTCCCACTCAACTCCATTGGCATTGAACTTTCATTCAAAACCAACACCTTGGTTCTTCCGGTGCCTTCCTTGCTTGCGTACATTTCCTCGAATTGCTTACTCCCGGCAAGGCTCTTGTAAACACCTTTCTCTATAATTTCCTTCAATAAGCTATTTTCTTGCTCAAGTGTAACTTGGCTAAGAGAATCATTAGTGGAATCAAGAGAACTACTAGAAGCAACAACATTGGATTTAGCATGATTATTGTTACTACTAGAGGAAGAATCTTTCTTGTTCTTGTTACTAGACTTGACTTGAGGCATGTAAGTGGATAAGAGTAAACGCTTGGCAATGTAAGAAGAACTTTTCTTGCGAAGATCATCATTGATTGCCTTTAAGAACTCATGCTCTTGCTCAAGGTTGAGCTTTTCAAAATGTAATTTTTCATGAGTCCTTCTCGATGATCTCCTAAGATAGTTTCATGAGCTAACTTAAGAGTGTTTAGTTCTTTAGTTAGAAACTCAATCTTCTCCTTATCATTGTCATTTGTTTTATCTTGATTAGCATGATTAATTGACGTTTCATCATAGTATTCATCACTAGAGTTGTCAACAAGTAAATCATCATCACCTAACAAGTCATCTTCATCACTATTGAAATCAACATACTCGGGGTGTGATACCTTTGGGCCTTTAGCCATGAAGCATCTTCCAAGTCCTTCATTTGGTGAATCAAATATGTCGTAGGAGTTGGTTGACACAAGTGCTAGACCGGCAACACCTTCATCTTGAGTATATTCGGAGTCGGAGTGATAGCTTCTCTCGGAGTGATTGTCGGAGTCGGAGCCGGATACCCATTCACCAACATGAGCTTGATGTCTTTGTTTTGTGTAGCTCCTTGATGACTTGTCCTT
Source organism: Aegilops longissima (assembly GCA_021605205.1). NCBI lineage: Eukaryota > Viridiplantae > Streptophyta > Magnoliopsida > Poales > Poaceae > Aegilops > Aegilops longissima. The sequence goes on along the minus strand of CM038682.1, from coordinate 266,212,920 downwards.
CCTTTCCGAATCCTTGCTTCTCCGGGATGTTCTTCGTTCATAACGATCATCTCTACTCCTCCTCCCTCTTGATGGTGATTCTTCTCTTCTACTTCTTCTTTTTGGAGAATCTTCTCTTCTCTTGTAGGGTGTCGTACACTCATTGGAATAGTGTCCGGGTCTTCCACAATTGTAGCAAATTCGCTCTCGACTAGAAGATCTTTTGTCATTGTAGGACCTTGACTTGGAACTTCTCTCTTTGCTTCTACTCTTGTTGAACTTGTAGAAGTTCTTCACCATTAGGCTCAATTCCTCATTGAAGGTTTGTTTCTCACTTGATGATGTGGGAGCTTCACATGAGGCTTTGTAAGCACCACTTGACTTGTTATGGAGCTCCTCCTTATCCTTGAGTGACATCTCATGAGCAACAATTCTTCCAATGACTTCTGTTGGTTTGAGATCTTTGTAATTGGGCATCATTTGGATCAATGTGCATACGGTATCATATTTTCCGTCCAAAGCTCTTAGGATTTTCTTGATGATGAATTTGTCGGTCATCTCTTCACTTCCTAAGCCGGCGATCTCATTTGTGATAAGAACAAGCCTAGAGTACATTTCAGCGACACCTTCACCATCCTTCATTTTGAACTTGTCAAGCTGACTTTGAAGCACATCCAACTTGGATTCCTTGACGGAGTCGGTACCTTCGTGCATATTAATCAAAGTATCCCAAATTTCCTTTGCATTCTCAAGACGGCTGATTTTGTTGAATTCTTCGGGGCACAATCCGTTGAACAGGATATCACAAGCTTGAGCATTGTATTGCAGCATCTTCAACTCTTCCACGGTAGCTTCACGGTTCGGTTCTCTCCCATCAAAGAATTCACCTTGCAAGCCAATACACACAATAGCCCATACGGCGGGGTTATGTCCAAGAATAAGCATTTTCATCTTATGCTTCCAACTAGCAAAATTAGTACCATCAAAGTAAGGACCTCTACGGTGGTAATTTCCCTCGCTAGACGCCATACTCTCCTAGGTTGTGAAACCAAGGCTATGACTACCAAAAGCTATGGAAATCAAAGCAAATTGAGACCAAAGCTCTGATACCACTTGTAGGATCGAAAGTATGTCTAGAGGGGGGTGATTAGACTACTTGACCAAATAAAACCTATCCTTTTCCCAATTTTAGTTCTTGGCAGATTTTAGCAACTTTGGACAAGTCAAGCAATCTTAACACAATTCAAGCAAGCATGCAAAGAGTATATGAGCAGCGGAAAGTAAAGCATGCAACTTGCAAGAATGTAAAGGGAAGGGTTTGGAGGATTCAAACGCAATAGGAGACACGGATGTTTTTTGTCGTGGTTTTGATAGGTGGTGCTATCGTACATCCACGTTGATGGATACTTCAACCCACGAAGGGTAACGGCTGCGCGAGTCCACGGAGGGCTCCATCCATGAAGGGTCCACGAAGAAGCAACCTTGTCTATCCCACCATGGCCGTCGCCCACGAAGGACTTGCCTCACTAGCAATAGATCTTCACGAAGAAGGCAATCTCCTTGCCCTTACAAACTCCTTGGTTCAACTCCACAATCTTGTCGGAGGCTCCCAAGTGACACCTAGCCAATCTAAGAGACACCACTCTCCAAGAAGTAACAGATGGTGTGTTGATGATGAACTCCTTGCTCCTGTGCGTCAAATGATAGTCTCCCCAACACTCAACTCTCTCTCACAGGATATGGATTTGGTGGAAAGAAGATTTGAGTGGAAAGCAACTTGGGGAAGGCTAGAGATCAAGATTCATATGGTAGGAATGGAATATCTTGGCCTCAACACAAGTGTAGGTGGTTCTCTCTCAGAAAAGGTAAGTTGGAAGTGTAGGTTCGTTCTGATGGCTCTCTCCACGAATGAAGAGGAGATGGAGGGGTATATATAGCCTCCACACAAAATCTAACCGTTACACACAACTTGCCAATCTCGGTGGGACCGAATTGATAAACTCGGTCGGACCGATTCAGCAAATCTAGTGACCGTTAGGATTTTCAGTGGGACCGACATGCAACTCGGTAGGACCGATATGGTTAGGGTTAGGGCATAACGTAATCTCGGTGAGACCGATTACACTAACTCGGTGAGACCGATTTTGGTAACAAGCTAACCAGAGAGTTGGTCAGGTAAACTCGGTGGGACTGATTCGCTCATTTCGGTGAAACCGAAATGTTACGAAAAGGAAACAGAGAGTTTACATTGCAATCTCGGTGGGACCGAAATGTTATGAAGGGAAACAGAGAGATTACAATCCCATCTTGGTGAGACCAAGATCCCTATCTGTGAGACCGATTTGCCTAGGGTTTGTGGCAGTGGCTATGACATCTGAACTCGGTGGCGCCGGATAGAAAGAATCGGTGGGGCCGAGTTTGACTTTTAGTTTAGGTCATATGTGGATGTGAGAAAGTAGTTGAGGGCTTTCGAGCATATCACTAAGCATTTTGAGCAAGAGCCTCATTGAGCAACACCTCATCCCTCCTTGATAGTATTGGCTTTTCCTATAGACTCAATGCGATCTTGGATCACTAAAATAGAAAATGTAGAGTCTTGAGCTTTGAGCTTGAGCCAATCCTTTTGTCCTTAGCATTTTGAGGGGTCCACTTTTCTCATCCGTGCCATGCCAATCATTGAGCTTTCCTGAAATATTAATCTTGAAATAGCATTAGCTCAATGAGCTACATGTTGTTAGGAATTACCAAAACCACCTAGGGATAGTTGCACTTTCAATCTCCCCCTTTTTGGTAATTGATGACAACATATAAATCAAAGCTTCGACAAATTATAATAAGAGTGAAAAACATTGTCGCTTTGAGAAGTATGTGAAAAGCAAGAGCTCCCCCTAAATTTGTGCATAGTTTAAGATCTGCTTTGGACTGCAAATGCACAATGAGCTAGGATCATGGGTTACTCTTCCATGTCACATACATCTTGGTGGAGCGCTCAAAATGATAATAATTAAATACATGCACCCATCACCAAGCAAAGTGAATGATCATATGGGGATATAAAAGGATAATGTCATCCAACAAGCATTAAGGTAGCATATGATCAAACACATGATCATCCAAGTATCACACAAAAGCATAAAGTATCTCAAACAAGAAAATAACAAAGTTCAACCACCAAAAAAGCAAGAGAGAACAAAGAGCAACACTCTCTCTCGAAGCCTATGATCTATACATTTTCTCCCCCTTTAGCAACAAGTTACCAAAAAGTTCATAAAAATGCATAGTCCTAGATCGACTCTCAGGCTTGGTCTTCAGGTGGTGGTGTAGATAAAACTCCAAGGACGAAGGCATCAGTTGATGTAGATGGAGCTGGTGGAGTGGGTGCTAGAGCTGGTGGCACTGAAGCTGTAGCTGGTGCAGATGAAGTTGCTCTGGTGTCAGTAACTAGCATTGCAGCAGATCTGTGTCCTCTTGGCACTCTAGCAAAAGCATCAGTGGTAGACTTGCCCTTCTTCTCCTGCACTTCATCCTGAAGTTGCTCAACAACTGATTGTATCTCAGTGACCTTCACATCTAAATCATAGAACTTCTGCTCCATGATCCTCTCCAAGCTCTCCTGGTTTTGAGTCAGGGTGGCCAATCCCTTCTCAATCCTCAGAGTGGAGGCAATCAAGTATCCAAGCTGATCTTGCTTGCTTTTCAGAAGATACTGAGATGCCTCATCAATGGTTGGCATCTTTGCAGCCTTTTCAGTCCTTGCCTTATCCCTCTGTGCTTGAGCTTGCACAGAAGATAGTTCATTCTCATCCATTACCACAGTGTTGTCCTCAAATTCTGGGTAGATGGGCATATGTTCCTTGTCCAAAAGATATGTGCAAGTGCCCATCTTGGAGTTGATTATCTCCTGGATCTATGGGGCATACCCACAACTTCTCTTCTGATCTGCAGTTGTTCTCTTTACAGTTTCCACAATTAGGCTCATAACCTTGAACTTCTGTGGGACATCAAATATGGCAGCAAGTTGATAGCATGTCCTCTGATCATCTTGTGATCACCTGACTTGGGAAGAAGTGTGTTCCTCAGAATCCAATTGATTGTAGGCAGACCAGACAACAAATAGTGTACAGATCCAAACTTATGTGTGTCCAAAGCATCATCAGGGATCTCTTTGTACAAATTTGCCATCGAGTTGTGGTATTTCTTCTTCTTACCAAAACCACCTAGGGATAGTTGCACTTTCACCCACCTATATATTTGAGGAGGGGGGTTCCTAACACACAACAGACAATTGCCTAGCCGTGCACTACTAGGGAAAACCTTATACACAAAGGTATAGCAATAGCGCTGGTTAAAACAGAGTGCTACTGTTGCTTGGTAGTAGCGCATTTCCACAAAGCGCGCTACAGCTATAGTTATAGTAGTAGCGCATCCACTAGAAAAAGCGCTACCACTATAATTCCCACCATGTTGGCGGTAGGCTAGGAATAGTAGTAGCAATGCCACAGAAAGCGCGCTACCACTAGGTGCGTTGTAGCAGCGTGTTTCCTGCCTAGAGCGCTACTGCTAAAAAAGAAAAAGAAATGAAAAAGAAATAGAAAAGTAAATGAAAATGAAAGAAGTAGAAAAAAGAGAAATGAAAAAATGAAAATGTAAAGATAAACAAAAGAAAGAGAAAAATAAAGGAGAAAGGCATAGCAGCAGCGCTTGTTTCCACAAAGCGATATAGTTAATCTAGCAGTAGCGCATTCTATAAGCCCGCGCTATAGCTACTTCCTTAGATAAAAGGAAAAGAAAAAGGAAAATAAATAACTGCTTCCTATAGCAGTAGCGCGTTTTGGTAGAAAGCGCTATAGCTAACTTAGCTATAGCACGTTTTCCAACCAGTGCTACTGCTATTTTGACTTAACCCCGCGCGGGCTCAAAATTTTGCTAAGTCCTTCCCCAATTTCCCATTGATCTCCTCCACCGCCGCCTCTCCCTCGCCGCCCCTGCTCCCTCGCCGCCGCCACCGCCACCGGAGCCATGCGCCCTCGACGCCCTGCCTCCCTCGCCGCCACGACTTCCCTTGTCTGCTCCTCGTCGCCCCTGCCTCCCTCGCCGCCACTGCCTCCATCACCGCCAACGGAGCCGCGCGCCCACGCCGCCACTGTCTTCGTTGCTGAGCTCCTCCCCGCCACCGTCTCTTCCCTCTCTGTAAGCCCCCCACCCCTCTTCTCTCTCTGCCTATTCTTCCTGCCATGTTAATTAGTAGTAGTAGTAGTAGTAGTAGTAGTAGTAGTAGTAGTAGTAGTAGTAGTAGTAGATGTTAATTAGTAGTAGGGTTCATAGATAATATTTTTAGTAGTAGTAGTAGATGTTAATTAGTAGTAGTGGTGGTACTAGTTAACTAGGGCGGTAGGGTTAATAGTAGATGTTTTTTAGTTAGGGTAATAATAGATGTTAAGTAGTAGATAATGTAGATGTTAATTAGTTTAGTAGGGTTTAGTTTTTGAATTGAGTTTGTTTAACTAGATGTTAACTAGGGCAGTAAGGTTTATTTTAGAGTAAAATTTAGTTCAAGTAGTTAAATAAATATAATTTTAGGAAAAATTGTATATTCTTAACTAGGCGATAGGGTTAGGGTTGTAGTGTTTAATTAAAAATGTTGGGAAAGTAAGGTTTAACTAGATGTTAATTAGGGTAGTAGGATTTAGTTTAGAGAAAAATCAATATAAAAATATAAATTTCTATTAGTGCTGCAAGTCGAGTAGGTTCTTAAATTTTAGTGAATTTTTATTAGGACAAAAATTTAGGACATAATTTGAGTTCTAGGTTCATAATTTTTATTAGGACGGAAATTGAGTTCTAGGGTTCATAATTTTTATTAGGACATAAATATGTACAGGTTCTAGGTTTCTTGGGTTCATCCATCTAGATTTGGTTTTTGAATTGAGTTTGAGAGAGCATGAGATTTGTGTAGATTTTCTTGAAGTGTCAAACACTAGGAGATGCAAATTTGAAGTGGTCATGTTATATGCAAATTCCTCAATAGTGTTTGCTCATGTTTATCTACTGTTGTAGTTGCTCATGTACATGTTCTTAAGTGGTCCTGTTATATGCAACATCGAAGTGGTTCGATTGTGCCCAAGTGACCTTTGGTTGTTTCCAGGGAATGAAGCCGAGTGGCCTATGTTTTGCCGGAATGTTGATTCATTTCCGTTCTGGCGAATTTTAGGTGCTCGATTTGTCCACTTTTTAGCAAAGGTCATGCCGAAATTTTCCGTGAATTTCGACATGACTTGTGCTACAAACTAGGGCATATCGAGTGCCTGGGATTTGCCGCACCGGGAAGGAATCAACGCTCCTGCAAAACATAGGCCTTTTTATGTCATTATTCATTTTATTAGGTCTAGAATTAATTGACTAGATTTAATCATAGGAAACATGGCTAGCAACGATGAAGGACAGGGTTCTGGTGATTGCGACAATGTCTACCAGGCGGCAGACGAATATTTGAACCTTGTCGACGAGCAATGGTTGTTGCTGCTGGGCCCACCTATCACATCCGAGACCGACCGCGCCGAGACTGGCAGCTACATATGTTGTGTTGCTTCCAGCTATCGTCAATTGGAGCAGGCAAAATCCAAATAAAGATGCAACAGACTTTCCCCTTGCCAACTTCTTCGGGAGCAGCTCGACTAGCGTTGCACCAGCACCTGCTCCCGCACCTGCACCAGCCCCTGCTCCCGCACCTGGTCCTGCACCGGCCCCCGCACCAGCTCCTGCATCGGCTCCCGCACCTGCTCATAGCAGCCCGTCCTCCGTCTTGGACGTGCTCGGCGGTGCTTCATCTTTGGCTGAGCTCGACGCCCTCATGGTACCTGTCACACCGGCCCTCTTCAATAAATGTATAATCTCCTGTTTCCGTTGCCTTTCGGATGTCTCATGTTGCAGACATGTCTTTGCAGGCCGACGTAACCCCATGCACCACATTGTACACCATCAGCAGCCAGAAGGTTGACGTGGGGAAGGCGAGATAATGAAGCCGAAGGAACAATTGTTCCACAGCCGGCCGATCCCCCTGACGTCTTCGAGGTTTCTGTGGCCAGTGTCAAACCAGGCCACGAGAATTTGGCTCCTCCGGTACTACTAGGGGGAGATGTCGACGAGACCCCGCAGCGGCTTGGCGATTGCAAGAGGTGGGTCCTATTGTGGCCAAAGAGTATGCTTCGCCTGGAGGCGGACGGGAGCACACCCACAACCACGCAGCCTCTGCAAGGTATGAACATCAACACCCCACCTACCCAATTAGCAACACCTGTCGTGCCGGGTGATAGCGGACGGGGTGAGGAAGAGGCTCCGTTAGTCGCTGATGATGTCACCGCCGTCGAAGAAGTAATGCATGATATCGATGCCATAGATGAGGATGAGGATGATGATGACACTCTACAGTATCTCAATACTGGCGCCTATGACAAGGGAGGATTGATGGCTCAGTAGTATGAGTATTCAGGGTTTGAGCGTCATGAGTCGGTGCCTGAATTGCCGCCTCCGGAGGCAGAATGTATTATAGACGACCTTCAAGTACCAAAGAAGCATAGGAAGAGAGCAAGGAAATGCAACAATAAAGCTGCTGCTATGATCCAGCCGCCTCTGCAGCCTCGGGTTCAAGACCGTATACCTGTCATGGGTGCGGCGAAATACCATATCCCCGTGAACCAATCCTACCTAAGGCAATGGTAGAGGCCATACATGGCGATCTAAGGAGACTTCATGACGATGTGCTGCAGAGAGAGAAAAGCCTAATCGCCTCGGAAAATCCAGGATACCCACTCTATGTGGTTAACGTGTTGCGGTAAAGGTTGTACGTCGACACGTTCCCCGCGGAGAAGTCCTTCCTTCGATTCGATTACATCTTCGACATGTTTCACTTGAAAAAGATGGATTTTACGTTTTTCCGCCTTTTTGCCTTGTACATGAACTACATCATCGGGGTTGAGCAGATACATTATATCTGTGTCGTTGACCCGTACTTCATGCACGAGGGCTTCTTGGCAGCCTGCCCAGAGCACCGTGAATACATGAGGGACTACATCGTTGATTTCATGGTCGCCAATAAGGACAAGGAGACGATTCTCGTGCCTTATCATCCCATGTAAGTCATCCGCGCGGATATCCTTCCTTCGATTTCAATCATTCATTTGCACGGTGGAGGCTAATTAATTTGAGGTGTACTTATTTTGCGCAGCCACGGGCGCGCTGTCCTCAACATCCTTTACCCTCGATTCTCCCACGCTCTTTACTATGACTCGTCAAAGAACATGAACAAAAAGGATTACACCCATATCAAGTCTGTTCTCGACAGTGCTATCTTTTTCTACGGCGTACGGGGTGGAGAGATCAAGACCAAGAAGGTAAGGAACGGCAGGCCCGCCTTCGGCCATAAGACCGACTTCTACTGCACCCAGCAACCGAGTGATGCTCTTAGTGATCGATTCTATGTCCTACACCACATGCTGGAGTACAGACAGGATCAACAGAACCTTCGCATGGGACCTACATCAGGCGATGCCCATATTCTTGTGACACCCGGATTAGTAGACTATAGTAATTCCCTGCTAATGATGCCACGTCACCTCGGTTACTGTTGATAATCTCGCGTTAGTTCAAAATGATCTAAATTCAAATTTGAATTAAAGTCAAACAATAAAAGTTTTCAAACATTAAAGCTAAAATGTTCTGGATGTGATAAATAAATTATAGGCACGTATGTTGGAGAAACCACATTTTTGTATAATGCCTAAATGCTCTAAAATAAACAAAACAACAACAAAACCAATTAATTAAATGCCTTTGATAAAGTTATAAAAATATAAACTAATATTTGGAGTGCCAACCTTTTTGTGGCAGCACCTAATATTGCAATACTAATTAGGTGTCCATCTCCACAATTTATGAAACTCATTTGCTAATTGGTTTAAGTGCAAAACATAGAATAGAAAAAGTAAAATAGTAAAAGAAAAATAAGCAAAAGAAAAGGGAATTGCAAAATAAAGAAAAGCGAAAATAAGAAAGGCCCTCTTAGCCAACTGGGCCAACGGCCCAGCAGGCCAGCCCACTGTCCCAACCGACCCCTCACCCCTGCTTAACCCCCCACCGTGGCAAACCCTTGATCAATCCCCATCTCTCCCTCATTCCCCACCTCGCGCCGCACACACACACGCACACACATCGTGCCGAGGAGAAGAGCTCCTCGCGCCATCCTCTGCTCGGCGGAGGGCCATGGCGCCGCCGCCTCCCCTGCTTGACCTCCTCCAGCAGCGGTGGAGCAACCCCCTCCCCATCCTCGTCCACACCGGCACCCGAGCCTGGCGCCCCGTTGCCCTCCGACCGCGCCTCGCCGCCAACCAGAGCTACCAAACCGACTTTGATGCCCCAAGGCCGCTGAACCTCGCCGCCGCCCGAAGCCGCCTCGCCGGATCTCCTCCCCATCGTCGCTCGTCCCCATCCTCCTCCTCGCCGGACGCCATCGAGCCACGCCGCCCCCTTACCTGCATCGAACATGAGCACCGCCCCGTGCTCCCTCTCCCCCCCCCCCCCGTGCCGAGCGCGTCACGCTTGTCATGGCCCTACTCGGCGTCCTTGCCTCCGCTGAAGCGCCATGAGCGCGAAGGCCGTCACGCGCACCGCGGCCTTGACCCGCCACGCTACCAGACGCGCGCCTACGCGCTGCGCCCGAGGCCACCCGTGCACCACGCGCGCGCTGCATGGGCCGCACCCTGCCTGCTTGCTTCCGCCAACCGTGCCCAGCCGCTTCCGTCGTTGGCCGCCGCCGCCGCCGCCCGCCCGCCGCTGCTCCACGCCGGTGTGCCGCCTCGACCCCTCGCTCCCTGCGGCTGCCTGCCTTGGCCACGGCGCCAGCCAGCGCCAATGGCCTCGCTGAGCCAAGGTTCGGGCTCGCCCGATTAGGCGCCAGCGCCGTTACCGCTAGCGCCCAGCGCCTGTTAAGGCTCTCAGAGTCACTAGCGATCGGGCCCCACACCCAAAGAAAAATGTATTAAATAAATAAATAGATAAAATTATTAATTAATTAATTAATGAACTAATTATCTTAATTAATCTAGGTTAATTAACCTAACTAAATTAGCCTACTAATTAAGCTGCTTAACTGTTAATTAGTTAAGAGCTAATGACAGATGGGGCCCACGTCCCATTTAGTCGGTCAACAGTCAATGTTGACCGCTGACGTCACGCTGATGCCATGCTAATGCAGTAATGAATTTTGTTTTGTTAAATCTATTAGTACCAGAAAATGTTTAAATCCTTTTTAAAACATAGAAAATAAACCGTAGCTCAGATGACAATGTTTTCTACATGAAAGTTGCTCCGAACAACGAGACAAATCCGGATACGCAGCCCGTTCGTCCGCCACACATCCCTAGCATAGTGATAACCCACAAGTGTGGGGGATCGCAACAACTTTAGAGGGTAGAATATTCAACCCAAATTTATTGATTCGACACAAGGGGAGCTAAAGAATATTCTCAAGTATTAGCAACTGAGTTGTCAATTCAGCCACACCTGGATAACCTAATATCTGCAACAAAGTATTTAGTAGCAAAGTAATATGATAGTAGTGGTAACGGTAACAAAAGAGTAACGGAAGCAAAAGTAATATTTTTGGTATTTTGTAGTGATTCTCACAGTAGCAACGGAAAAGTAAATAAGCGAGAACCAGTATATGGAAAACTCGTAGGCATTGGATCGGTGATGGATAATTATGCCGGATGCGATTCATCTTGTAACAGCCATAACATAGGGTGACACGGAACTAGCTCCAATTCATCAATGTAATGTAGGCACGTATTCCGAATATAGTCATATGTGCTTATGGAAAAGAACTTGCATGACATCTTTTGTCCTACCCTCCCGTGGCAGCGGGGTCCTAATGGAAACTAAGGGATATTAAGGCCTCCTTTTAATAGAGAACCGGAACAAAGCATTAGCACTTAGTGAATACATGAACTCCTCAAACTATGGTCATCACCGGGAGTGGTCCCGATTATTGTCACTTCGGGGTTGCCGGATCATAACACATAGTAGGTGACTATAGACTTGCAAGATAGGATCAAGAACTCACATATATTCATGAAAACATAATAGGTTCAGATCTGAAATCATGGCACTCGGGCCCTAGTGACAAGCATTAAGCATAGCAAAGTCATAGCAACATCAATCTCAGAACATAGTGGATACTAGGGATCAAAGCCTAACAAAACTAACTCGATTACATGATAAATCTCATCCAACCCATCACTGTCCAGCAAGCCTACGATGGAGTTACTCACGCACAGCGGTGAGCATCATGAAATTGGTGATGGAGGATGGTTGATGATGACGACGGCGACGAATCCCCCTCTCCGGAGCCCCGAACGGACTCCAGATCAGCCCTCCCGAGAGGTTTTAGGGCTTGGCGGCGGCTCCGTATCGTAAAACGTGATGATTTCTTCTCCTCGATTTTTTTCTCCCTGAAAGCAAATATATAGAGTTGGAGTTGGCGTCGGAGGAGCTCCTGGGGGCCCACGAGGAAGGGGGCGCGCCCTAGGGGCGGGCGCCCCCCACCCTCGTGGACAGGGTGTGGGCCCCCTGGTCTTCATCTTTGGCGAGGATTTTTTATTATTTTTAACTAGACGATGCGTGGAGTTTTAGGTCATTCCGAGAACTTTTGTTTCTGCACATAAATAACACCATAGAAAGTCTGCTGAAAACAACGTCAGTCCGGGGTTAGTTCCATTCAAATCATGCAAGTTAGAGTCCAAAACAAGGGAAAAAGTGGTTGGAAAAGTAGATACGACGGAGACGTATCAACTCCCCCAAGCTTAAACCTTTGCTTGTCCTCAAGCAATTCAGTTGATAAACTGAAAGAGATAAAGAAAAACTTTTACAAACTCTGTTTGCTCTTGTTGTTGTAAATATGTAAAGCCAGCATTCAAGTTTTCAACAAAGATCATGACTAACCACATTTGCAATAATTCTCAGGTCTCATGTTTACTCATATCAATAGCATAATTAACTAGCGAGCCATAATAATAAATCTCGGATGACAACACTTTCTCAAAACAATCATAATATGATATAACAGGATGGTATCTCGCTAGCCCTTTTTGAGACCACAAAACATAAATGTAGAGCACCTTTAAAGATCAAGGACCGACTAGACATTGTAATTCATGGTAAAAGAGATCCAATCATAGTCATACCCAATATAAATTAATAGTAATGAATGCAAATGACAGCTGTGCTCTCCAGCTAGTGTTTTTTAATAAGAGGGTGATGACTCAACATAAAAGTAAATAGATAGGCCCTTCGCAGAGGGAAGTAGGGATTTGTAGAGGTGCCAGAGCTCAGTTTTGAAATAGAGATAAATAATATTTTGAGTGACATACTTTCATTGTCAACATAGCAACTAAGAGATGGCGATATCTTCCATGCTACACACATTATAGGCGGTTCCCAAATAGAATGGTAAAGTTTATACTCCCCCTCCACCAACAAGCATCAATCCATGACTTGCTCGAAACAACAAGTGTCTCCAACTAGCAACAGTCTCAGGGGGAGTTTTGTTTGCAATTAATTTTGATTTAGTTTGCATAAAGCATGGGACTGGGCATCCCGGAGACCAGCCATTTTCTCGTGAATGAGGAGCGGAGTCCACTCCTCTTGAGAATAACCCGCCTAACATGGAAGATAAGGGCAGCCCTAGTTGATACATGAGTTATTCGAGCATACAAAACAGAATGTTTATTTGAAGGTTTAGAGTTTGGCACATACAAATTTACTTCGAACGGCAGGTAAATACCGCATATAGGAAGGTATGGTGGACTCATATGGAATAACTTTGGGGTTTAAGGGATTGGATGCACAAGCAGTATTCCCTCTTAGTACAAGTGAAGGCTAGCAAAAGACTGGGAAGCGACCAACTAGAGAGCGACAACAGCCATGAACATGCATTAAAATTAATAAACATTGGATGCAAGCATGAGTAGGATATAATCCACCATGAACATAAATATCGTGAAGGCTATGTTGATTTGTTTCAACTACATGCGTGAACATGTGCCAAGTCAAGTCACTTAAATCATTCAAAGGAGGATACCACCCCACTATACCACATCATAACCATTTTAATAGCATGTTGGCACGCAAGGTAAATCATTATAACTCATAGCTAATCAAGCATGGCATAAGCACCTATGATCTCTAATTGTCATTGCAAACATGTTTATTCATAATAAGCTGAATCAGGAACGATGAACTCATCATATTTACAGAAACAAGAGAGGTCGAGTTCATACCAGCTTTTCTCATCTCAGTCAATCCATCATATATCATCATAATTGCCTTTCACTTGCACGACCGGACGATGTGAATAATAATAAGAGTGCACGTGCATTGGACTAAGCTGGAATCTGCGAGCATTCAATAAACAGGAGAAGACAAGGCAATATGGCTCTTGGTTAAATCGACAATAATGCATATAAGAGCCACTTCAACAATTCAATTATGGTCTTCTCCTATCGACCCCCAAAGAAAAGAAAAGAAAAGAAAACTATTTACACGGGAAAGCTCCCAACAAGCAAAAGAAGAACGGGAAATATTTTTGGGTTTTCTTTTTAATTATTACTACTACAGCAAGAAAAGTAAACTACTACTAATTTTTTTGGTTTTTCTTAAGGTTTAACAAACACACAAGAAGAAAGCAGGAAAAATAAAATAAACTAGCATGGATACTACAGTGAAAGAGTATGAGCACCGACATCTAGCAATGAGTGTGTGTAAACATAAATGTAATGTCGGTGGGAAATACATACTCCCCCAAGCTTAGGCTTTTGGCCTAAGTTGGTTCATTGCCAGGGATGGCCTGGCGGATACCCGTAGGTGTAGCTGGGGTCGTACTATGATGAAGAGGACTCTGACTGCAACTGACTGGCAGCCACATCCGGATCTCAAAAGTAATCAGACTGTCATGGAGGCTCATATTGTGGTTCCGGTTCTGGGGCTGGTGCAGGATTCCGGTAGGCTTGAACGGCCGCCCACGGAACGAGATACGGTCCTTCAAAATTAAACAAGGAAGGAGCAGGCAAAGTAATAGTCCTAGGGTGATGTTTATTAAAGTACAATTTATACTTAAGCTCCCCTTCCCTGCCCTTAACAATAAAGTCATGCGCTAGCATACTCTTATAATCTAAATAAGCACTAGGCAGCAATTTTTCTTCTTTATCATAAAGCCTAATAGGTATGTTAAAATGTGCAGCGAGGCGTGAAGCATAAATACCTCCAAAGATGGGGCCCTTAGTACGGTTCAGACTTAACCATTCAGCAATAATTCCGCCCATACTAACAGTGTTATCGCGGTATAAACCATGGAACAAAGTAATAATATCAGGAACACTAAGGTTTCCATAGTTTCCACGACCAATCAAGCAACGACTAGCAAATATGGCAAAGTCGCGTAAAACAGGAAAATGTATGCTAGTGATTCTTGCATCAGAAACCTTCCTAGTTTCTCCCACAGTGATGGTGTCAATAAATTATTCCACATCTTTACGGTGTGGTTCATCTAAGGTACCCTCAGAGGGTATTTTGCAAACCTTGCAAAATTCAGCTAATGGCATCTTCTTAACAACGTCATATAAATGAAACTCTACTGAAGGAGGTGATTCCTTAGGAAAATAGTAGAAGTTTTGCACAAAAGTATTAGTGAGTAAGAGATACTAATGACGTTGGTCGCGGAGGAAGTCGGTGAGGCCAGCATTCTCAACCAATGAGTAAAAATCCTCATAAATCCCGGCTTGTCTCAAGAAGTCATCGGAAGGCCATTCACACGGTCGAACCTCCGCGGTACGAGGCAAATTATATTTGGGCCTCTGTGCTTCTTCATTTTGCTTTTCCTTCGAGCTTCGGCTCGATGAGCCCCTCAAAACTCTCTTCATCATTTTCTGAAATTTTTAGTAACTTCAAACAAAAGTGAACCAAACTCAATAAAACTGATAGCAACTACTCCTACAAGTGCCTAGAGGATATATCATGCATTAGAACTACTTGGAACCATATAAATTTGACATGCAAGCTCAAGAACATGGTCACCTTATGCAGCACAAATTTGAAATGAATAAAGCACTAGAGAAACAACTAATTGGACCAATGGAGGAGTCTCATACCAAGGAACAATCTCCCCAAGCAGTTTTGTGAGAGGAGTTTTGAGCAAGGAGATCGAAAATCGCAGCAAAGTGAGCTAGCACTCATGCTTGAACCAGATATTCGTGTTTGTGGGAGGAAGAAGAAGAGGATGGGTGCAGGAATAAGTGGAGGAGGGCCACCGTGGGCCCACAAGGCAGGGGGCGCGCCCTGGTGGGTAGGGCGCGCCCTCCACCCTCGTGGCCAGGTGGCAGCTCCCCCCGCAGTGTTTTCAGTACCATAAATCCTCAAATATTCCAGAAAAAATCATATTAAATTGGCATGGCATTTGGAGGACTTTTATTTTCGGGGTATTTTTATTTTGCACAGATAAATCAGGAAACAGACAGAAAAATACTATTTTTACTTTATTTCAACTAAATAACAGAAAGTATAAAGAGGGTACAGAAGGTTGTGCCTTCTAGTTTCATCCATCTCATGCTCATCAAAAGGAATCCACTAACAAGGTTGATCAGGTCTTGTTAACAAACTCATTCCGAATAACATGAAACCGGAGAAATTTCGAATAACACTATGTTACCTCAACGGGGATATGCACATCCCCAATAATAAGAATATCATATTTCTTCTTAACAGTAGGAAGAGGAAATTCAAAACCTCCAAATATAATCGATGGAATTTTTCCAATAGAGTTGGTACTATGAACTTGAGGTTGTTTCCTCAGAAAGTGTACCGTATGCTCATTACCATTAACATGAAAAGTGATATTGCCTTTGTTGCAATCAATAACAGCCCCTGCAGTATTAAGGAAAGGTCTTCCAAGAATAATAGACATACTATCATCCTCTGGAATATCAAGAATATCAAAGTCCGTTAAAATAGTGACATTTGCAACCACAACAGGCACATCCTCACAAATACCGACAAGTATAGCAGTTGATTTATCAGCCATTTGCAAAGATATTTCAGTAGGTGTCAACTTATTCAAATCAAGTCTACGATATAAAGAGAGAGGCATAACACTAACACCGGCTCCAAGATCACATAAAGCAGTTTTAACATAGTTTCTTTTAATGGAGCATGGTATAGTAGGTACTCCTGGATCTCCAAGTTTCTTTTGTATTCCACCCTTAAAAGTATAATTAGCAAGCATGGTGGAAATTTCAGCTTCCAGTATCTTTCTCTTATTTGTAACAATATCTTTCATATATTTAGCATAAGGATTCATTTTTAGCATATCAGTCAATCGCGTACGCAAAAAGATAGGTCTAATCATTTCAGCAAAGCGCTCAAAATCCTCATCATCCTTTTTCTTGGATGGTTTGGGAGGAAAAGGCATGGGTTTCGAACCCATGGTTCTCTTTCTTTACCATGTTTCCTAGCAACAAAGTCTCTCTTATCATAACGTTGATTCTTTGATTGTGGGTTATCAAGATCAACAGCAGGTTCAATTTCTACATCATTATCATTACTAGGTTGAGCATCATCATGAACATCATCATTAACATTTTCACTAGGTTCATGTTCATTACCAGATTGTGTTTCAGCATCAGAAATAGATATATCATTTGGATTCTCAGGTGGTTCAGCAATAGGTTCACTAGAAGTTTGCAAAGTCCTATCATTTTTTTCTTCCTTTTAGAAGAACTAGGAGCATCAATATTATTTCTCTGAGAATCTTGCTCAATTCTCTTAGGGTGGCCTTCAGGATACAAAGGTTCCTGAGTCATTCTACCAGTTCTAGTAGCCACTCTAACAGCAAAATCCTTTTTCTTACTATTCATTTCATTGAGCACATCATTTTGAGCTTTAAGTACTTGTTCTACTTGAGTGGTAACCATAGAAGCATGTTTGCTAACAAGTTTAAGTTCACCTCTAACATTGGCCATATAATCACCCAAGTGTTCAATCATATAAGTATTTTGTTTTAATTGTCTACCAAAATAAGCATTGAGATTTTCTTGTTTGACAATAAAATTATCAAACTCTTCTAAGCATTGCCTAGCAGACTTATAGTGAGGAATATCACCTTCATCAAATCTATAGAGAGAATTTACCTTTACTACCTGTGTCGGGTTATGAAGACTTGGAGGTTCTTCAATATGTAATGGATTAAGATCATATGTTTCCTCAACGGGCGGTAAATTAAGACCATGTATTTCTTCAATAGGAGGTAAATTCTTAACATCTTCAGCTTTAATACCTTTTTCTTTCATAGATTTCTTTGCCTCTTGCGTATCTTCAGGACTGAGAAATAGAACACCTCTCTTCTTCGGAGTTGGTTTAGGAATAGGCTCAGTAATCGGCTCAGGAGCTGGCTCAGGAAGTGTCCAATTATTTTCATTTGCCAACATATTATTCAATAAAATTTTAGCTTCATCAGGTGTTCTTTCCCTGAAAACAGAACCAGCACAACTATCCAGGTAATCTCTGGAAGCATCGGTTAGTCCATTATAAAAGATATCAAGTATTTCATTTTTCTTAAGAGGATGATTAGGCAAAGCATTAAGTAACTTGAGAAGCCTCCCCCAAGCTTGTGGGAGACTCTCTTATTTAATTTGCACAAAGTTGTATATTTCCCTCAAGGCAGCTTGTTTCTTATGAGCAGGGAAATATTTAGCAGAGAAGTAATAAAGCATATCCTGGGGACTGCGCACACAACCAGGATCAAGAGAATTAAACCATATCTTAGCATCACCCTTTAATGAGAACGGAAATATTTTAAGGATATAAAAGTAGCGAGATCTCTCATCATTAGTGAACAGGGTGGCTATATCATTTAATTTAGTAAGATGTGCCACAACAGTTTCAGATTCATAGCCATGAAAAGGATCATATTCAACCAAAGTAATTATATCAGGATCAACAGAGAATTCATAATCCTTATCGACAACACAGATAGGTGAAGTAGCAAAAGCAGGGTCGGGTCTCATTCTATCATTAAAAGATTGCTTATTCCATTTAGCTAATAACCTTCTAAGCTCATCGTTATCTTTGCAAGCTAAAATAGCCGCAGAAGCTTCATTATCAAAAATATAACCCTCAGGAATAACAGGCATGTTTTCATCATCAATTTCATCAACATGATCAGTTTCAATAATTTCTTTCTCTCTAGCCCGAGCAATTTGTTCATCAAGAAATTCACTAAGGGGCATAGTAGTATCAAGCATAGAAGTAGTTTCATCATAAGTATCATGCATAGCAGAAGTGGCATCATCAATAACATGCGACATATCAGAACGAATAGCAGAAGAAGGTTTAGGTGTCGCAAGCTTACTCAAAACAGAAGGTGAACCAAGTGCAGATCTAGATGGCAGTTCCTTACCACCCCTCGTAGTTGAGGGATAAATTGTTGTCTTAGCGTCTTTCAAGTTCTTCATAGTGTCCAGCAGATATAAATCCCAAGTGACTCAAAGAATAGAGCTATGCTCCCCGGCAACGGCGCCAGAAATCAGTCGTGATAACCCACAAGTGTAGGGGAGCCAAAGAATATTCTCAAGTATTAGCAACTGAGTTGTCAATTCAGCCACACCTGGATAACTTAATATCTGCAACAAAGTATTTAGTAGCAAAGTAATATGATAGTAGTGGTAACAGTAACAAAAGAGTAACGGAAGCAAAAGTAATATTTTTGCTATTTTGTAGTGATTGTAACAGTAGCAATGGAAAAGTAAATAAGTGAGAACCAGTATATGGAAAACTCGTAGGCGTTGGATCGGTGATGGATAATTATACTGGATGCGGTTCATCATGTAATAGTCATAACATAGAGTGACACAGAACTAGCTCCAATTGATCAATGTAATGTAGGCATGTATTCCGAATATAGTCATACGTGCTTATGGAAAAGAACTTGCATGACATCTTTTGTCCTACCCTCCCGTGGCAGCGGGGTCCTAATGGAAACTAAGGGATATTAAGGCCTCCTTTTAATAGAGAACCGGAACAAAGCATTAGCACTTAGTGAATACATGAACTCCTCAAACTATGGTCATCACCGGAGTGGTCCCGATTATTGTCACTTGGGGTTGCGGATCATAACACATAGTAGGTGACTATAGACTTGCAAGATAGGATCAAGAACTCACATATATTCATGAAAACATAATAGGTTCAGATCTGAAATCATGGCACTCGGTCCCTAGTGACAAGCATTAAGCATAGCAAAGTCATAGAAACATCAATCTCAGAACATAGTGGATACTAGGGATCAAACCCTAACAAAACTAACTTGATTACATGATAAATCTTATCCAACCCATCACCGTCCAGCAAGCCTACGATGGAATCACTCACGCACGGCGGTGAGCATCATGAAATTGGTGATGGAGGATGGTTGATGATGACGACGGCGACGAATCCCCCTCTCCAGAGCCCCGAACGGATTCCAGATCAGCCCTCCCGAGAGGTTTTAGGCCTTGGCGGCGGCTCCGTATCGTAAAACGTGATGATTTCTTCTCCTCGATTTTTTTCTCCCCGAAAGCAAATATATAGAGTTGGAGTTGGCGTCGGAGGAGCTCCAGGGGGCCCACGAGGTAGGGGGTGCGCCCTAGGGGGCCCACCCTCATGGACAGGGTGTGGGCCCCCTGGTCTTCATCTTTCGCGAGGATTTTTTATTATTTTTAACTAGACGATCCGTGGAGTTTCAGGTCATTCCGAGAACTTTTGTTTCTGCATATAAATAACACCATGGAAAGTCTGCTGAAAACAGCGTCAGTCCGGGGTTAGTTCCATTCAAATCATGCAAGTTAGAGTCCAAAACAATGGCAAAAGTGTTTGGAGAAGTAGATATGACGGAGACGTATCACATAGCAAACGTGCAACAATACCCCTCCGATTCATCTGCCCGAAGACGTCAAACACCGGGAATACTTTCCCGAATGTTTTCCCCCTTCGCCAGTAGCACCTACTACTACGTTAGGTCACCTCTAGCACCGCGTAATGCCATGTTACACTTTGTGATGCTTTGATTGCTCTATTATTTATTTTGTTCCCCCTCCGTTACTTCTTTCCGGTAGACCCCGAGACTGCCGGAGACCCCCAGTTCGACTACGTTGTTGACGCCCCTCCTTGCGAGCAACAGCAAGCCCCCCCCTTGATCACGGATATCGCCTATTCCTTCTCTCTACTGCTTGCATTAGAGTAGTATAGGATGTTACTGCTTTCGGTTAATCCTATTCTGATGCATAGCCTGTCATTGTTGCTGCAATTGTTGATACCTTTACCTGCTATCCTAATGCTTAGTATAGGATGCCAGTGTTCCATCAGTGGCCCTACACTCTTGTCCGTCTGCCATTCTATACTACTGGGTCGTTATCACTTCGGGAGGTGATCACGGGCATATGCTATATACTTTATACTGTTACATTACTTATGATACTGTTTGGAGATGGGGGCTGAAGGGGCAGGTGGCTCCATCCCGGTAGAGGTGGGCCTGGGTTCCTGACGGCCCCCAACTGTTACATTGTGGTGGAGCGACAGGGCAGGTTGAGACCACCTAGGAGAGAAGTGGGCCTAGCCCTGGTCGGCGTTCGCGGTTACTTTAAAATAACACGCTTAACGAGTTCTTGGTATTTGATCTGAGTCTGGCCATTGGCCTATACGCACTAACCAACTACGCGGGAACAGTTATGGGCACTCGACGTCGTGGTATCAGCCGAAGCCTTCTTGACGTCGGCCGATCGAGCGACGCACCGGATTGAACCGTAAGCTGCGCTTGTATTAAGGGGCTAGGTCTGCTTCGCACGCGCCCGAACGCAGGTGTGCAATGGGCGATGGGCCCGCACCCTGCGCCATAGGATTTAGACCGCGTCTTGACCTCCCTGTTGTGCCTAGGTAGGGCTGCGGCGTGTTGATCTTCCGAGGCCGGACATGACCCAGGAAAGTGTGTCCGGCCAAATAGGATCGAGCGTGTTGGGTTATGTGGTGCACCCCTGCAGGGAAGTTTATCTATTCGAATAGTCGTGATCTTCGGTAACAGGACGACTTGGAGTTGTACCTTGACCTTATGATAACTAGAACCGGATACTTAATAAAACACACCCTTCCAAGTGCTAGATATAACCCGGTGATTGCTCTCACACAGGGCGACGAGGAGAGGATCGCTGGGTAGGATTATGCTATGCGATGCTACTTGGTGAACTTACCATCTACTCTCTTCTATATGCTGCAAGATGGAGGTTGTCAGAAGCGTAGTCTTCGACAGGACTAGCTATCCCCCTCTTATTCTGGCATTTTGCAGTTTAGTCCATCGATATTGCCTCTTTACATAGATACACATGCATATGTAGTGTAGATCCTTGCTTGCGAGTACTTTGGATGAGTACTCACGGTTGCTTTTCTCCCTCTTTTCCCCCTTTCCATTCTACCTTGTTGTCGCAACCTGATGCTGGAGCCCAGGAGCTTGATGCCACCGTCGACGACGACTCCTACTACACCAGAGGTGCCTACTACTACGTGGAGGCCGCTGACGATGACTAGGAGTAGTTTAGGAGGATCCCAGGCAGGAGGCATGCGCCTCTTTCGATCTGTATCCCGGTTTGTGCTAGCCTTCTTAAGGCAAACTTGTTTAACTTATGTCTGTACTCAGATATTGTTGCTTCCGCTGACTCGTCTATGATCGAGCACTTGTATTCGAGCCCTCGAGGCCCCTGGCTTGTATTATAATGCTTGTATGACTTATTTTATTTTTAGAGTTGTGTTGTGATATCTTCCCGTGAGTCCCTGATCTTGATCGTACATGTTTGCATGTATGATTAGTGTACGATTGAATCGGGGGCGTCACAAGTTGGTATCAGAGCCGACTGCCTGTAGGAATCCCCCTTCCAACTCCTTGGCCGAAGTTGAGTCTAGTCATTGCAAAACTTTTACTAACATGGCTGTGCGGCCCATGGGCCCACGTCGCCATTGGGTGGTATTAGGATATTTTATTCCTCATCTATACTCTGGGACTCTGATCTCTCTTCTATTCGGGTTAAATGATTTTACTGACGCTGACTCTAGGTTCTCGTAACTACTTCCATCCTGAGAGCCCCTTACTCCAGATGATTACTTGGTGCACCGAAGGATTTCGAAGATACTCTCCGATGTTCTCTCGAGACTTTGAGCCTGTTGCTTTTGCAATTCCCTACCACTGAAATATCCCTATGGATAAATACATACACTTGCCGTTCTTACTTTTATTCCCAGTTGATCTTGTTATAACAAGATACCCTGAAATCCCCTCTATGTTCCAAGAATATTCTGTGCCTACTGCCTTGCAGTTCCTTGCCACCTGAATACCCCTACGGATAATTTCTCACCCTTATCGAGTATCCGCTCATCCCCAGTTGTTCATGTGTTTCACAATGGTCTTCGAAATACTATTTGATCCTCGAAAATTCCTCAGTACCTTATTGCTCTGCAATACTTGTCTGCTTGCATTATGGATGCTTTCCATATGTCTGTTAATATTCATTAGTATCCTTAGACACCGTCATTTTGATCCTATTGATTCAACATGAGTGTGAATGCATGCAATCGTCAGTTGATCCTTTTGAATTATCTTTTCGGCTCAGATGTCATTTTGAACATGTGCTTGTTCTCGACCAATCTATTTGCCGTCAATTGTACCCTTAGGTCTATTGAACTTATCCACCCTTGATCAGAGCGTCTGCTTCTGATCCTTCGATTTGGAAATCATAATTCCTTTGATATCTAAGCATCGAATCATTCATATGTTCTATAATTTGATGCCCTTGCATCCTTTCTTCAACTGGTTGTGTGCCGATGCTCACGTCAGCTCCGCTATGGACCGTCAAATCCTTTATTGGATTATTATTCGACAGTGTCCTTCATATTTAATCGCCTTGTGGATTCTTCCCTGGTACATAATGCCATTAGTAAATCATGTTCTCTGATTTGGCCAACCATGCTCTGCTTTCGAGCTGGTGATATTTACTCTTGAAACTTGTGGTATATGTTTCTAAGATATCTCGATGGGTTGAACCTTATGCCTTCCTTAATCTGTGTGAACCCGAAAACTTTTCACGAGTCATACTCCTCTAGTAATTCACCCGGTAGGTTTTCACACTGAAATCATTTTTATTAGAGCAGTGAATGAATGGTCTCGCACTGGAGAAGTGGGAGTCGACCTTAAACCTTTGTGTTCATGCCCATGGAAACGATGTAGATCTTATCATGGAAGCTTCTCGTAACAATAATTATCCCCTTGGTATAATTTGATCCTGTATCCGTGATTTGGACTTTTGTAATCATGGTTCCGACCATATTGTTCTTCTTTGATCCCATTTGATGGACGAGTTAAAGTACTCGTCTTCTACAGATCATTTCACCTGTCCAACCTTTACTTTGATCTACCGTTGAGTATTACACTCTGGTATCTCGAGAATATCATGGAACTGCATAACATCTTATGGGTTCTCCACCAACTATTATTTCTCACCAATGCCAATTCTCCTGGGTTCTGGGTTGTCGTCAACCGAGAACATCCATAAGTGAATCAATTCCGTGCTCCGATACGATAACTCTAAGTAATTTTCGTTGCTTATGAGTTTAATAATCCTTGAAGTCATTCCTAGCCTAATTGGTTGTATCATTATCATAATGATTGTAATTGTAGTACCTGGTCCTTATTCCCGAAGCACAACTCTCGATGCTGAGCTAAGCTTATGTCCATCTTCCTCGTCTTATCATTCACCTCGAACATCAAGCTTGATTCCGAGATGGTGTCGTATCCATGGATCCAATAATCTTTCATTGCAGCAGCCCTTTTGTTTGATGCAGTTGTTGTTTGATTGCTTCGTCATTGAGCCTCTTGACAAAATTTGTTGTGATCATCATCAACATTTTGACTCCTTCCAGAATATCAATCAAATTCATGATGACAAGTACCATTGAGGGAGTCCCGGACTAGGGGGTGTCCGGATAGCCGGACTATCATCACGGCCGGACTCCAAGACTATGAAGATACAAGATTGAAGACTTCGTCCCTTGTCCGGATGGGACTTTCCTTGGCGTGGAAGGCAAGCTTGGCGATACGGATATGTAGATTGAAGACTTCGTCCCTTGTCCGGATGGGACTTTCCTTGGCGTGGAAGGCAAGCTTGGCGATATGGATATGTAGATCTCCTACCATTGTAACCGACTCTGTGTAACCCTAACCTATCCGTGTCTATATAAACCGGAGGGTTTTAGTCCGAGGGGCGAACAACAATCATACCATAGGCTAGCTTCTAGGGTTTAGCCTCCTTGATCTCGTGGTAGATCTACTCTTGTACTACCCATATCATCAATATTAATCAAGCAGGAGTAGGGTATTACCTCCATCGAGAGGGCCCGAACCTGGGTAAAAACATCGTGTCCCTTGTCTCCTGTTACCATCCGCCTAGACGCACAATTCGGGACCCCCTACCCGAGATCTGCCGGTTTTGACACCGACATTGGTGCTTTCATTGAGAGTTCCTCTGTGTCGTCACCGATAGGCCCGATGGCTCCTTCGATCATCAACGACGACACGGTCCAGGGTGAGACTTTTCTCCCCGGACAGATCTTCGTGTTCGGTGACTTTGCACTGCGGACCAATTCGCTTGGCCATCTGGAGCAGATCGAAAGCTACGCCCCTGGCCATCAGGTCAGATTTGGAAGTTTGAACTATACGGCCGATATCCGCGGAGACTTGATCTTCGACGGATTCGAGCCGCAGCCAAGCGTGCCACACTGTCTCGATGGGCACGATCTAGCTCTGCAGCGAGCATTGCCACGGAGGCCGCACTCAGATCCGCTCCGACCCTTAACTGGAGCCGGATTCCCGATCAGGACGCAGTGGTTGGACACCGCCCGGGGCTACAATCTCTCGGCGATCGAGCGAACTCCATCCTGTCGCTTGCGAAGACCTCGACTCAGGTGCGGACTCCTCTCCGGACTCCGAACCTCCGCTACCGCCAATCGAATCTGATTGGGCACGGTCATGGAGTTCATCGCGCGGACATCTTTCAAAGCACTCGCCCTTTGGCGACATCCTGAACTCACTAAAGTCTCTCTCTCTATCCGGAGAGCCCTGGCCGGACTACGGACAGGAAGGTTGGGATGCGGACGATGAAGAAATTCAACGCCCACCCACCACCCACTTTGTAGCCACTGTCGATGATTTAACCGACATGCTAGACTACGACTCCAAAGACATCGACAGTATGGACGATGACGCCGGAGACGACCAAGACCCAGCGCCTACAGGGCACTGGAAGGCCACCTCGTCATATGACATATACATGGTGGACATCCCAAAAGATGGGAACGGCGATGGAACAACGGAGGATGACCCTCCAAGAAACAGCCAAGCGCCGACGTCGTGGCGCCGCTCTAAATCCGCCACAATAAAAGCGTGATTCCGCACGGAGATAATAACACCCGGACGGTGCGAAAAGAACCCTCCTCGGCAGGACTCGGCGCGGGAGGAGGGAGAAACAAGTCCGCATGACGGTCGGCAGAAAAGAGAGGTCGAGGACGATAATTATGCGCCTCCCTCCGAAGATGAGGCAAGCCTCGACGACAAAGAATTTGTCGTTCCTGAGGATCCCGCCGAATAGGAGCGTTTCAAACGCAGGCTTATAGCCACGGCAAGCAGCCTCAAGAAAAAGCAGCAACAGCTTAGAGCTGATCAAGACCTGCTAGCTGACAGATGGACTGAAGTCCTTGCAGCCGAAGAGTATGAACTCGAACGCCCCTCCAAAAGCTACCCCAAACGCAGGCCGTTGCCTCGACTAGAGGAGGAAGCACCCAAGTCGCCCGGCGCATGACATGGCAGACCGGCCACCCGTGGCGTCATGATGAGAAGCCTCTCGGCCCTCCGCTCAAGCCATGCCCCGACACCGCTCAAAAAGTACCAAGGCACGGGAAAACGCGTCGGACTTGCGAGATATATTGGAGGATAAGGCAAAACATACAAGATCGATCTACGGATCGCGTGGGCGCCCAGCAACGCAAGATGATTACCGTCGCGCCGGATACAGCAAAACCGGCCGGGCCGAACACAGTAGACAAAGCTCATATGAGCTACGTCGTGATATAGCCCAATACAAAGGCGCCGCACACCCACTATGCTTCATAGATGAAGTAATGGATCATCAAATCCCCGAGGGCTTCAAGCCCGTAAACATCGAATCATACGATGGTACCACAGATCCTGCGGTCTGGATCGAGGATTATCTCCTCCATATCCACATGGCCCGCGGTGATGATCTACATGCCATCAAATACCTCCCGCTCAAGCTTAAAGGACCAGCTCGACATTGGCTCAATAGCTTGCCGGCAGAATCAATTGGTTGTTGGGAGGACACGGAAGCCGCATTCCTTGATAACTTCGGGGCACATATGTGCGACTACGAGACGCCGATGACCTTAGCCACATAATTCAGCAGCGGAAGAATCGCCGGACAATTACGGACTCGGTTCCTAACAAAGAAAAATCAAATCGTTGACTGTCCGGATGCAGAGGCCCTTGCAGCCTTCAAACATAACATCCGCGATGAGTGGCTTGCCCGACACCTAGGACAGGAAAAGCCGAAATCTATGGCAGCCCTCACAACCCTCATGACTCGCTTTTGTGCCGGAGAGGACAGCTGGCTAGCTCGAAGCAACAACTTGGCCAAACATCCTGATAGTCCGGATACCAAGGACAGCAATGGCAGGTCGCGTCGCAACAAGAACAAGCGTTGCATTAACAGCGATAATACTGAAGATACGACCGTCAATGCCGGATTCAGAGGCTCTAAACCCGGTCAGCGGAAGAAGCCATTCAAAAGAAATACCCATGGCCCGTCCAACTTGGACCGAATACTCGATCGCTTGTGCCAGATACATGGCACCCTCGAAAAACCAGCCAATCACACCAACAGGGACTGTTGGGTGTTCAAGCAAGTAGGCAAGTTAAGTGCCGAACTCAATGACAAGGGGCTGCATAGCGATGACGAGGAAGAGCCCCGGCCACCGAACAATAAAGGACAGAAGGGTTTTCCTACACAAGTGCGGACGGTGAACATGATATACGCAACCCACATACCCAAAAGGGAGCGAAAGCGTGCACTACGGGACGTATATGCGATGGAGCCAGTCGCCTCGAAGTTCAACCCATGGTCTTCCTGCCCGATCACCTTCGATCGAAGGGACCACCCCACTAGCATCCGTCACGGCGGCTTTGCCGCATTGGTTCTTGACCCAATTATCGACGGATTTCACCTCATCAGAGTCCTGATGGACGGCGGCAACAGCCTGAACCTACTTTATCAGGATACAATGCGCAAAATGGGCATTGACCCCTCAAGGATTAAACCTACAAAGACGACCTTTAAAGGCGTCATACCGGGTGTAGAGGCCAGTTATGCGGGCTCGGTTACACTCGGCGTGGTCTTCGGATCCCGGATAACTTCCGAGCGAAGAGTTAATCTTGACATCGTCCCATTCCGCAGCGGCTATCATGCTTTGCTTTCGGACGAACCGCATTGCAAAGTTCAATGCGGTGCCGACCACGCCTACCTCAAGCTCAAGATGCCAGGCCCTCGAGGAGTAATCACGGTCAATGGAAACACCTGAACGCTCTCTCCGAACGGAGGAGCATACGGCGGCCCTCGCGGCGGAGGTGCAAAGCAGCCTCTCATGGCAATTCTCGAGTCCGCCACTAAGCGTCCGGACACCGCCAAGCGCGCCCGGAGTAACCTACAACAAGACCACAGCACGATTCAAGCACAAGTAGCAATCCGCCCCAACCCCAGCCCTCGCGAAATTTGAAGCTAGTATTACGCGTACATAATTACGCTCTGGAGATACCATGGGCATATGGGGAGGGCAAGACAACGGCACGCCAAGAATGCGGCTCGACCGCACTGTGGCTCCGTTTGTGTCATTTCTTTTTTATTTTTCCTTTTTCTTCTTTTTTTACTTTCAGGACTCCGTCTTTGAGAAGTCCTGTCTGGCACTAGAATCGCCAAACTCACGATGCAACAGCCAAGGAAGCAGAAAGCCACGTCAAGTGTTCAGGTGGTCTCTATTACGAGCATTATACCTGTTTTACATACCATCCATGCAGCTTACCCTCGAGAAGGACATGTTAGATAGTCCCATCCCTTGCTTATCGCACTATTTGTATCGTTCTACTTCCATCGCAGTACCTTTTTGAATAACCAATACATATCTTTCGCTTATTATTGCTCTACTTCCTTCATATATACATATGTTCATTTCACGACATGTTGCAACCGTACACTTTGGTACGGCCAATACACCAGGGGCTTAAGTATCCCAAAATTATGGTGTGAAAAGTCCGAACACTTTCACAAGTGCGGCACCCCGAACTTATAGCATTATATGAATTGGCTCCGAATCATGTCTTGGGTCAATAGTTGGGTTTGCCCGGCTCCCGTGTTTTGGTACCTTACGTTCCGCTATATCGGCTAAGGTAGCACCGGGAGAACCACTGCGATTGTGCCCCAGTTATGTTGGGTCGAGCACCTCAGTGGAGAAAGCTAAAACTGACCGTCATGATAAGGAGAGAGTCGGTCGCTGTTCGAGAGGTTTTTTCAGGTCCCTAAAGACTTATGCCGCTTAGAGCGAGGAACCGGAATTGTCCGGCCAAGGCGTGGATAGCGCCCCGAACTCGGTCTTCCGAATATTAGGGGCTTCGCCGAAATTTAAAATTATAGAATTCTATGGCTAAGTGAGAGTGTTCAAGCATTATAAGTCCGGTTGCCTTGTTCGTTGTGTTGGCGCCCCTAGATGGACCCAAGAATGGGAACAAGAGTGCTCAAGTTTATCCGAACACCCCAAAGACTCGTGGCATGGGGCTGAAGCCAACGACTTGCCATCTCTCAAATTTGATAAGCGGCCGCCTGAAGGTAATATTTTAAATTAATAAGCGTTGCTTAGCGCATATGAACAAGTTTTCAGCGTGCAGGGATAACAAAGCGAGCCTATTCAAAATTACATCCTTGGAGCACGCATCCGCTATTCGGCGGGCACCCTTCAGGAGGCCCTCATAGTACATTTCGGGCGTGCGATGATCATGGCCCTTCGGTGGCCCGTCCGTCACAAGCTTCTCCGCATCCAGCTTGCCCCAGTGCACTTTAGCACGGGCAAGGGCCCGACGGACCCCTTCAATGCAGACGGAGCGCTTGATGACTTCAAGCCGCGGACAGGCATCCACCAGCCGCTGCACCAAGCCGAAGTAGCTCCCGGGCATGGCCTCCAATGGCCACAGCCGCGCTATAAGGCCCTTCATGGCCTGTTCGGCGACCTTGTGGAGCTCGACCAGCTGCTTCAGCTCGTCGCTTAGGGGCACCGGATGTCCGGCCTTAGCATATTGAGACCAGAACACCTTCTCCGTGGAGCTCCCCTCCTGGGCGCGGTAGAATGCGGCGGCATCGGGCGACTCACGGGCAAATTTGCGAATGCTCCTGGAGAGCTTCGAATCCGGGTAAGTAATAGGTAATTGACTTTTACATTCTTGCTTTGCATAAAGAATGCCTTACCCGCCGCTATCTTCTTTAGTGCCTCAATTTCTTGGAGGGCTTTTTGGGCCTCGGCCTTAGCAGCTTTGGCACTCTCAAGAGCCGAGGCGAGCTCGGACTCTCGTGTCCTCGAGTCACGCTCCAAACCCTCGTGTTTTTCCACGAGAGCTTGGAGCTCTTGCCGTACCTTGGCCAGCTGCGCCTCCCCCTTCTCTCGCTCAGCGCGTTCCGTAGCCGCTTTGTTTTCGGCCACGGACACCGCTTCCTTCAGGGTTTCCACCTCGTTCGTGGCCCCTGCAGTACCCATGTTATTCCTATTATTTTTTGCAACCAAAACCTTTTCTATAAGGTATTTCTTTAATAAGGTATTACTTACCTTCCTTGTCCTCGAGCTGCTTCTTGGCTTGTCCGAGCTCGTTCTCGGACCTTCGAGGTTCTCGCTTCAATGCATTGACCTCCGCATGGTCGGTCTGGCAGAGGTCAGCAGCACAGCACTGCATTCCCATATTGACATACTTTTGTTAGACTCCCTCGTATATCTTTTTAGATCCTTAGTCCGCTTTTCTTTCCGAACACCGAACTAAGCATCGAGGCTACTGTCTATGCGGTAATATTTTATATGTTTTAAACTTACCTCAAAGCCTGTTAGAAGGCTGGTGCGAGCTTGGTCAGTCCACTCTTGGCGGACTGAACTGTCGGATCACCGCACTCATAATAAAGGCGGTGCTCCTCCTCGATGGAGGCGCCGTTGGCGCCTCAAGAGTTATCCGGTGCCTCGGTTGGACGGAGGACACCGGCATCTTACCCTTCTTGCGAAGGATCCGATGTCCGGACTTGAACAGGCTGATGGTTCGGCATGGAGTCCGGACAAGGGTCGGGCTTAGAGCCCCCGGGGTCTTGCCTCGCGCTGAGTCGGGAGGTCGCCTTGTGGCACCTCCTGCGCTACCTCCTCTTGACCAAGCCCCTTGGGGCCCCACCGCGGCGTCGTCCGCAGCGTGAGGCGAGGAGGCGGTCGGAAGCGAAGTACTACTCTCCATTTCCGACGAGCCCAGGGACCCGCTCGATGAATCGGCGAACTCGCCCTTGGGCGGGCTGCATGATTGTTCGGCATTAGAGAACACTATGCAATTATGAAAAAGCCGTGGGAATCCGGACACTTACGATCTCGCCAGGGGCTTGGCCCTTGTTGGCCAATCCTCCTCGTCGTCGTCGACGTCAGTGGAGAAGTCCGGAGGAAGGGTTCTTCCCTTCTTGGACCCTCCGGCCTCCCCCATTGGGGCGGCCTTCCTTTTCTTCTCCTCCCCCGCTGGGGGAGGAGCTTCTTCTTCCTCCTCCTCGTCCTCAGGAGAAGATTCTGCTTCAGAATCTGACAGCACCTGGCGTCGGGAGCTCCTTCGAGTTCCCGTGGCCTCCTTCTTGGCCTTCTTCTCCGGCACCACATGGGGCGCCGGAGCCAGTAGCCCCGTTAATCGGGCGTCCTCCGGGTCTTCCGGCAAAGGAGTCGGACAGTTAATCTGTCCGGACGTCTTCAGCTAGTCCTGTCAAAGATTAGGGAGTTTTAGATCCCGCGTAGAGTCAATCTATGAAAAAGAGTCCCGTAAAGGGTAAAATAACTTACCTCGCCGGCTGGACGCCACGAGCTGTATCCGCGATCTTTGGTAGAGGATGCTGGGGCTTCGGCGCCCTTGAACAGCACCTTCCAGGCATCTTCGTATGTAGTGTCGAAGAGTCGGCTCAAGGCTTGGTGCTGTGCTGGATCGAACTCCCACAAATTGAAGGCCCGTTGTTGGCATGGGAGAGTCCGGCGAATGAGCATCACCTGGATTACGTCGACAAGCCTGAGATTCTTGTCCACCAGGTTTCGGACGCATGTGCGAGTCCGGATAGCTCTTCGAATTCCCCACGTCCAGTCCGTCTCTTTCCATGACGAGAGCCGTGTGGGAAGCCAGATCTGAATTCGGGGGCCGCCACCCATTCGGGGTCGCGTGTCTCGGTGATGTAGAACCACCCCGATTACCACCCCTTTATTGTCTCCACAAAGGCGCCCTCGAGCCATAGGACCTTGGCCATCTTGCCAACCATGGCGCCTCCGCACTCCGCTTGACGACCGCCCACTACCTTCGGCCGGACGTTGAAGATCTTCAGCCATAAGCCGAAATGGGGCTGGATGCAGAGGAAGGCCTCACACACGACGATAAACGCCAGGTCGTTGAAGTCCAGGCCGTAGTAGAACATGAGCCCCCGGACAAATGGGTGAAGTGGAAAACCTAGTACGCGGAGGAAGTGGGGTAGAAACACTACCCTCTCATGGGGCCCGGGGGTTGGAATAAGCTGCCCCGCATCGGGCAGCCTGTACGGGATGTCGCCGGACAAGTATCCGGCCTCTCGCAGTCTTGTGATGTGCCCCTCCGTGACGGAGGAGACCATCCACCTGCCTCCCGCTCCTGACATGGTTGGAGAAAGGTCGAGGTGGAATGTGCGGACTTGGGCGCTGGAGCTCGAGTGCGCAGAAATGGATAAGCAAAGGAGGAAGAAGGCGTAGGTGAAAAGGTGGATCCTTATCCCCTTATATGGACGGACGAAGCTATGCGTCCCCCACCAGCCTGGTAAAACTCGCTTATTTCCCAAGCGCCGTAATCAATGGCGCGGATGGGTTACCCACGTCCGTATTGATGAGAATCCCGGAATAAGGGGCACGATCTATGCTTTGATAAGGCGTGCCAAGGAAACCGCCTCGCTAAACGCGCTGAGGTGGAGCAAGAAAACGATTCATATAAAGGCCTGGCCGTGGTGTGATGTCACGCCGTGGAATACGTCGGCAGATCTGTGCAAAAATTATTTTCTCTACGGTGTTATGTGGAACTTGTTTTGCGAGCGGACACTATCCTTGTGTTCAAAACCTTCTATGAAGTATTCGAGGAGGAACCCGCCTTGCAATCTGAAGACAATATGCTACCGGACTCGTCGTCATTGAAGCCTGGTTCAGGGCTCTTGAGGAGTCCGGACTAGGGGTGTCCGGATAGCGGACTATCATCACGGCGGACTCCAAGACTATGAAGATACAAGATTGAAGACTTCGTCCCGTGTCCGGATGGGACTTTCCTTGGCGTGGAAGGCAAGCTTGGCGTCTGGATATGTAGATCTCCTACCATTGTAACCGACTCGTGTAACCCTAACCTATCCGGTGTCTATATAAACCGGAGGGTTTTAGTCCGTAGGATGAACAACAATCATACCATAGGCTAGCTTCTAGGGTTTAGCCTCCTTGATCTCGTGGTAGATCTACTCTTGTACTACCCATATCATCAATATTAATCAAGCAGGAGTAGGGTATTACCTCCATCGAGAGGGCCCGAACCTGGGTAAAAACATCGTGTCCCTTGTTCCTGTTACCATCCGCCTAGACGCACAGCTCGGGACCCCCTACCCGAGATCCGCCGGTTTTGACACCGACAACCATCCTTTCCCCTCGATGATTTATGTTATAATCGACAACATTATTGCTTTCCCTTCAACACAAACTTGTTCATGTTTTGTGTTGTACCTTGAGATCCTTGCTATCCAACTTACGATATGTTCTACCATGGAGTATTACCACCTTTTATGTCAAGAAGGTTGTGAGAATTTCACCACCTCTTAAGAATTCTTGGTATAGTAATACTTCTCGCCATCTCCGTTCGTATCTTGGTCCCCGTGTTGTTTCTAACCGGGATACCAGCCATTTAACTGTGATGTGTAATTCCAAAACATCTAGCAACCCTATTACTTGAAGTTAATGGTTGATAGCTTGATTCTTAGACTATTGGTTATCGAATCACCCTTCTAACATTGGTCTTGCTACTTAAGCCCATATTTCGGGTGCACCTTTCAACCAATGTTTTACTGTGTATGTTTTCCTCGAGCATACATCATTATATCATTTGATCTGACTAATGTTATCTCCTTGTTCACATAATTGTGGAAACCCATCTTTTGAAAGTCTCGATGAAATATCGCTGAGTTCATCAGCTACCACCTTATCCCTTCATTGGTTTAATGACGAGCTTTTGTTTCGGAACCCGCTTTCATAGTAATTTTCCCGAGAATCTTACAAAGTCGTCTCGTCAATCTGTGTTGCACCTTTTCTTCTCAGGCATCATGAGTATGAGGTATCCTATCACCAATCAGACCTGAATATCAGTCAGATATGATGGTTGGAACATATTCCCCAGAGTTACAACATTGGTCTTTATAAGACCCGGTAAGGTGATGTCATGCCTAGCACACCTGGGCGTAGGACCTATTGTTATAGTATCCTTTTTTTCCAAGGTTATCCATTTTTCCATGACGAAATTGTAAGACTTATTCTACAAGTTGTTCCTGATGGATTCTTCGTGTATTCAGAGTTTCAACTTTGCTTGAAGACCATGTCAATGCTATCTCGAAGCGTGTCTCTGGTACTCCAATTTTTCAATAAGCACATTTGTAGCACAATGCTAAATGTTTGCTGCTCAATTATCCAAACACCGTTGTATGGGTAATGTCATGAAATTTCTCTCCCCTTACCTAAAGAGTTTTCGACATTATATTCTGTCATGGATATCATGCTTTGTTTGTCCTTGGGAAGGATATACCCTTGAAATATGTGTTTAAACACATTTTCCTTTCCATTGTTCTGTTTGATATGATACACACATTTTCCTTTCCGTTGTCTTGTTTAACCTTTCTCGTGGTTTATATGACCTAAGCAGTAATGATTGATGCTTATGTAAACACCCTGTTGTACAACCTTGTCAGTAAGACCGTGTTACTATTGTTGATGACAATCGGTAACCACCGATGGACGAGAACTTTGCCTATTGGTCCGCCTCGTTTCAACGAGCAGGAAAATGGTTCTCTTCGTCCCTCGCCCTTGGTACCAACGATGCGTCCAACATAACTAACCGGTTATTCTCTGACATGCCTTGCTATCATGACCATGCAAGATGTCAACGCCCTTCCCTATTTTAACCCACATGGTGGGCCCATAACCCACAGTTCCACAGGATCAAAACCTGACTCTCCTGTACACCCCTGTTTCCAAATTTATTCCTCATGTGTGGCTTCGTATGTAATTCACGAGCCACCTTTCGAGAGGATCATCAATTATGGTATCAGACACAATAATTATTCCCATTGCTTTGATCCCCCTTTCATGCCCTGTTTTTAGGCATCGAACGATTGCCTACCCGCTCGAAACTTCCCATGATACCTCCTTACTTTGCTCTCGATAAATTTCTTAAGTTTCAATTCAAGAGTTACGTTCCACCACCTTCCCCGATGTTATCTACCAGATAGTCAACCTTACAGAGGTCCGTTCTTCCTGAATACCCCCTTATTCTTTCATAAGTTCGATGGAGTTCCCGAAGAAAGGACGACAACTTCATCGTGATGCATTGGTGCGTAGGTATGAAGAAATCAGCACTATGGATCGACCTCTTCGAGAAGAACAACCAAGACCGACAACATTCATTAGAATTTCGTAACCAAACCTTTCCCCCTTATCCCACCTCTGAAATCTCGGGACGAGATTTCTTGTAGTGGAGGAGATTTGTGACACCCGGATAAGTAGACTACAGTAATTCCCTGCTAATGATGCCACATCACCTCGGTTACTGTTGATAATCTCGCTTTAGTTCAAAACAATCTAAATTCAAATTTGAATTAAAGTCAAACAATAAAAGTTTTGAAACATTAAAGCTAAAATGTTCTGGATGTGACAAATAAATCATAGGCACGTATGGTGGAGAAACCACATTTTTATATAATACCTAAATGATCTAAAATAAACAAAACAACAACAAAACCAACTAATTAAATGCCTTTGATAAAGTTATAAAAATATAAACTAATATTTGGAGTGCCAACCTTTTTGTGGCAGCACCTAATATTGCAATACTAATTTGGTGTCCATCTCCACAATTTATGAAACTCATTTGCTAATTGGTTTAAGTGCAAAACATAGACTAGAAAAAGTAAAACAGTAAAAGAAAAATAAGCAAAAGAAAACGGAATTGCAAAACAAAAGAAAAGCGAAAATAAGAAAGGCCCCCTTGGCCAACTGGGCCAACGGCCCAGCAGGCCAGCCCACTGGCCCAACCGACCCCTCCCCCCTTCTTAACCCCCCACCATGGAAAACTCTAGATCGATCCCCGTCTCTCCCTCATTCCCCACCTCGCGTCGCACGCACACGCACGCACACATCGTGACGAGGAGAGGAGCTCCTCGCACCATCCTCTGCTCGGCGGAGGGCCATGGCGCCGCCGCCTCCCCTGCTTGGCCTCCTCCAGCGGTGGTGGAGCAACCCCCTCCCCATCGTCGTCCACGCCGGCACCCGAGCCTGGCGCCCTGTTGCCCTCTGACCGCGCCTCGCCGCCAACCAATGCTACCTCACCGACTTTGATGCCCCGACGCCGTTGAACCTCGCCGCCGCCCGAAGCCGCCTCGCCGGACCGCTTCCTCGCCTGATCTCCTCCGCACTGTCGCTCGTCCCCATCCTCCTCCTCGCCGGACGCCATCGAGCCACGCCGCCCCTTCCTCAGATCAAACGTGAGCACCGCCCGTGCTCCCTCTCAACCCCCCGTGCGAGCAACGTCGCGCTCATCGTGGCCCTACTCGGCGTCCTTGCCTCCGCCGCGCCATGAAGGCTGCGCCATCTGCGGCCTTGACCGCCATGGCCACCGTGCACCCACGCTTTCGCTTCGCATAGGGCCGCGCCTACAACTGCTTGCCGGGCCACCAAGCGCCAGCCCGCTTCGCCGTTAGCGCTTTTGTTTTCGCCGATACGTCTCCAACGTATCTATAATTTTGATTGCTCCATGCTATATTATCTTCTGTTTTGGACATTATTGGGCTTTATTATTCACTTTTATATTATTTTGGGACTAACCTATTAACCAAGGCCCATCCCATAATTGTTGTTTTTGCCTATTTGAGTTTAGCAGAAAAAGAATATCAAACGAGTCCAAACGGAATGAAACCTTCGGGAACGTGATTTTCGAACGAACATGATCCATGAGACTTGGACCCTACGTCAAGGAAGCTTCAGAAGCCACGAGGTAGGGGCGCGCCTACCCCCCAGCGCGCCTCCACCCTCGTGGGCCCCATGTTGCTCCACCGACGTACTCCTTCCTCCTATATATACCTCACGCACCCCCAAACGATCGATCACGGAGCCAAAACCTAATTCCACCGCCGCAACCTTCTGTACCCACGAGATCCCATCTTGGGGCCTGTTCCGGAGCTCCGCCAGAGGGGGCATCGATCACGGAGGGCTTCTACATCAACACCATAGCCTCTCCGATGATGTGTGAGTAGTTTACCTCAGACCTTCGGGTCCATAGTTATTAGCTAGATGGCTTCTTCTCTCTTTTTGGATCTCAATACAATGTTCTCCCCCTCTCTTGTGGAGATCTATTCAATGTAATCTTCTTTTGCGGTGTGTTTGTTAAGACCGATGAATTGTGCGTTTATGATCAAGTTTATCTATGAACAATATTTGAATCTTCTGAATTCTTTTATGTATGATAGGTTATCTTTGCAAGTCTCTTCGAATTATCAGTTTGGTTTGGCCTACTAGATTGATCTTTCTTGCAATGGGAGAAGTGCTTAGCTTTGGGTTCAAGATTGCGGTGTCCTTTCCCAAAGGATGAGGGGCAGCAAGGCACGTATTGTATTGTTGCCATCGAGGATAACAAGATGGGGTTTTTATCATATTGCATGAATTTATCCCTCTACATCATGTCATCTTGCTTAAAGTGTTACTCTGTTCTTATGAACTTAATACTCTAGATGCATCTTTGGATAGCGGTCGATGTCTTGGAGTAATAGTAGTAGATGCAGGCAGGAGTCGGTCTACTTTTCTCGGACGTGATGCCTATATACATGATCACACCTAGATATTCTCATAACTATGCTCAATTCTATCAATTTCTCAACAGTAATTTGTTCACCCACCGTAAAATACTTACGCTCTTGAGAGAAGCCACTAGTGAAACCTATGGCCCCCGGGTCTATCTTCCATCATATTAATCTTACAACACTTAGCTATTTCTATTGCCATTTATTTTACTTTGCATCTTTATCATAAAATTACCAAAAATATTATCTTATCATATCTATCAGATCTCATCTCATAAGTGACCGTGTAGGGATTGACAACCCCTTATCGCGTTGGTTGCGAGGATTTATTTGTTTGTGTAGGTGCGAGGGACTCGCGCGTAGCCTCCTACTGGATTGATACCTTGGTTCTCAAAAACTGAGGGAAATACTTACGCTACTTTGCTGCATCACCCTTTCCTCTTCAAGGGAAAACCAACGCAGTGCTCAACAGGTAGCAAGAAGGATTTCTGGCGCCGTTGCCGGGGAGGTCTACGTAAAAGTCAACATACCAAGTGCCCATCACAAACCCTTATCTCCCGCATTACATTATTTGCCATGTGCCTCTCGTTTTCCTCTCCCCCACTTCACCCTTGTCGTTTTATTCGCCCTCTATTTTCTGTTTTGCCTCTTTTTCGTTTGCATGTCGTTATGGCTAGTCCTCTATCTTCTCCGTTGTCTCCCAAGAAAGAAGTCCTAAATTTTAAGCAAAGGGAGGGAGAAAATCTAAAAGACGCTTGGTATAGAATTTGCAATGCTCAAAATAGATCTACCAGGAAGCAATCTACTTCCATTCTTCTTCGCAATTTTTATGTAGGCGCTACTCCTTGGGACAGATATATCCTTGATACCATTACCGGAGGGAACTTCTTGGGTAGCCATACTTTTGATTCTTATAATGCTATGATAGATTTGTTTGGCTCACCGCCTCTTTTGGTTAATGGAACTATGTTAACTTTGGAGCATGTAATGCGAAGACTTGAAATTATTGAAAATAAGGTTGCTACCGTAGAGTTAATTGAAAATTTGGATAAAAAGATCCACAACCGTATCACTCAATATGGATCTAAAGTAGGAGTCACTTTGAAAAATATTAAAGAGAAGGAACCCATAGTTAATGAGAAAATAAATCAGGATTCCACTAGAATCGATAAACTTGAGGATATCATTACCAACTTGGGAACCGCCTTTTCTTCCGTAAAAAATACTCCAAGTCCTCCAACTAAAATTACCAAGCTTCTGTATGTTCCTAAAAATAAGGGTGAATCCTCTAGTAAGGAAACTGCGGATCTCAAATCTATAAGTATTCATCCCAATCTTTTTGCTATCATTAAGGAACCATTTGTTACAAATGAATTTTTCGATCTTGTGCCTAAAAGTTTGATAATCAATAAAAAGAAATAAATTCCTAAGTATGGTAGATGCCTCATTGAAGAATTACCTACCAAAGATGGCAATACCTAGATCTATCATTGCTTTTATGCCTAGCTAGGGGCGTTAAACAATAGCGCTTGTTGGGAGGCAACCCAATTTTATTTTTAGTTTTTTTTCTTTTTGCTTATGTTTAGGAATAAATCTAAAATCTAGCCTCTGGTTAGATGTGTTTTATGTTTTAATTAGTGTTTGTGCCAAGTTAAACCTATAGGATCTTCTTGGATGATAGTTATTTGATCTTGCAGAAAATTCCAGAAACTTTCGGTTCACGAAAATAATTTTTAAAAATCACCAAAACGTGATAAAATATTGATTCCAATTAATTATGATCAATAAACAAATTTTCTAGGTCTTCCTATTTTGGCTGATTTTTTGGAGTTCCAGAAGTTTGCGTTAGTTACAGATTACTACAGACTGTTCTGTTTTTGACAGATTCTGTTTTTCGTGTGTTGTTTGCTTATTTTGATGAATCTATGGCTAGTAAAAGAGTTTATAAACCATAGAGAAGTTGGAATATAGTAGGTTTAACAAAAATATAAATAAAGAATGAGTTCATTACAGTACCTTGAAGTGGTCTTTTGTTTTCTTTCGCTAATGGAGCTCACGAGATTTTCTGTTAAGTTTTGTGTTGTGAAGTTTTCAAGTTTTGGGTGAAAGATTTGATGGATTATGGAACAAGGAGTGGCAAGAGCCTAAGCTTTGGGATGACCATGGCACTCCCAAGATAATCTAAGGACACATAAAATCCAAAGCTTGGGGATGCCCCAGAAGGCATCCCCTCTTTCGTCTACTTCCATCGGTAACTTTACTTGGAGCTATATTTTTATTCACCACATGATAAGTGTTTTGCTTGGAGCGTCTTGTATGATTTGAGTCTTTGCTTTTTAGTTTACCACAATCATCCTTGCTGTACACACCTTTTGAGAGATACACACATGATTCAGAAATTATTAGAATACTCTATGTGCTTCACTTATATCTTTTGAGCTATA
The DNA here is from genome assembly GCA_021605205.1 of Aegilops longissima. Classification (NCBI taxonomy): domain Eukaryota; kingdom Viridiplantae; phylum Streptophyta; class Magnoliopsida; order Poales; family Poaceae; genus Aegilops; species Aegilops longissima. Next base: position 266,172,947 of record CM038682.1, on the reverse strand, counting down.
TAGTTTTGCTCTAGTACTTCACTTATATCTTTTAGAGCACGGTGGTAACTTTTGTTTTATAGAAACTATTGATCTCTCATGCTTCACTTAGATTATTTTGAGAGTCTTAAATAGCATGGTAATTTTCTTAAATAATCCTAATATGCTAGGTATACAAGATTAGTAAAAACCTTCTTATGAGTGTGTTGAATACTAAGAAAAGTTTGATGCTTGATAATTGTTTTGAGATATAAAGATGGTGATATTAGAGTCATGCTAGTTGAGTGGTTGTGAATTTGAGAGATACTTGTGTTAAAGTTTGTGATTCCCGTAGCATGCACGTATGGTGAACCGTTATGTGATGAAGTCGGAGCATGATTTATTTATTGATTGTCTTCCTTGTCATCCTTATGAGTGGCGGTCGGGGATGAGCGATGGTCTTTTCCTACCAATCTATCCCCTAGGAGCATGCGTGTAATACTTTGCTTTGATAACTTGTAGATTTTTGCAATAAGTATATGAGTTCTTTATGACTAATGTTGAGTCCATGGATTATACGCACTTTTCTTCCTTCCACCATTGCTAGCCTCTCTAATACCGCGCACTTTTCGCCGGTACCATACACCCACCATATACCTTCCTCAAAACAGCCACCATACCTACCTATCATGGCCTTTCCATAGCCATTCCGAGATATATTGCCATGCAACTTACCACCGTTTCGTTTACTATGACACGCTCCATCATTGTCATATTGCTTCGCATGATCATGTAGTTGACATCGTATTTGTGGCAAAGCCACCGTTCATAATTCTTTCATACATGTCACTCTGCATATCCCGGTACACCACCGGAGGCATTCACATAGAGTCATATTTTGTTCTAAGTATTGAGTTGTAATTCATGAGTTGTAAGTAAATAAAAGTGTGATGATCATCATTTTTAGAGCATTGTCCCAAGTGAGGAAAGGATGATGGAGACTATGATTCCCCCATAAGTCGGGATGAGACTCCGGACTAAAAAAAGAGGCCATAAAAAAAGAGAAAAAAAGGGGCCCAAATAAAAAAATGGGAGAAAAAGAGAGAAGGGACAATGTTACTATCCTTTTACCACACTTGTGGTTCAAAGTAGCACCATGATCTTCATGATAGAGAGTCTCTGATTTTGTCACTTTCATATACTAGTGGGAATTTTTCATTATATAACTTGGCTTGTATATTCCAATGATGAGCTTCCTCAAAATGCCCTAGGTCCTCGTGAGCAAGCGAGTTGGATGCACACCCACTTAGTTTCTTTTGTTGAGCTTTCATATACTTATAGCTCTAGTGCATCCGTTGCATGGCAATCCCTACTCACTCACATTGATATCTATTAATGGGCATCTCCATAGCCCGTTGATACGCCTAGTTGATGTGAGACTACCTTCTCCTTTTTTGTCTTCTCCACAACCACCGTTCTATTCCACATATAGTGCTATGTCCATGGCTCACGCTCATGTATTGCGTGAAGATTGAAAAAGTTTGAGAACACCAAAAGTATGAAACAATTGCTTGGCTTGTCATCGGGGTTGTGCATGATTTAAATACTTTTATGTGGTGAAGATAGAGCATAGCCAAACTATATGATTTTGTAGGGATAACTTTGTTTGGCCATATTATTTTGAGAAGACATGATTGCTTAGTTAGTATGCTTGAAGTATTATTATTTTTATGTCAATATTAAACTTTTGTCTTGAATCTTTCAGATCTGAATATTCATACCACAATTAAGAAGAATTACATTGAAATTATGCCAAATAGCATTCCACATAAAAAAATTTGTTTTATCATTTACCTTCTTGAGGACGAGTAGGAATTAAGCTTGGGGATGCTTGATACGTCTCCAACGTATCTATAATTTTTGATTGCTCCATGCTATATTATCTTCTGTTTTGGACATTATTGGGCTTTATTATTCACTTTTTTATTATTTTTGGGACTAACCTATTAACCGGAGGGCCAGCCCAGAATTGCTGGTTTTTTTTCCTATTTCAGAGTTTCGCAGAAAAAGAATATCAAACGGAGTCCAAACGGAATGAAACCTTCGGGAACGTGATTTTCGGAACGAACATGATCTAGGAGACTTGGACCCTACGTCAAGGAAGCTTCCAGGAAGCCACGAGGTAGGGGGCGCGCCTACCCCCCCCAGCGCGCCTCCACCTCGTGGGCCCCATGTTGCTCCACCGACGTATCCTTCCTCCTATATATACCTACGCACCCAAACAATCGATCGGAGCCAAAACCTAATTCCACCGCCGCAACCTTCAGTACCCACGAGATCCCATCTTGGGGCCTGTTAGGAGCTCACGGAGGGGGCATTGATCACGAAGGGCTTCTACATCAACACCATAGCCTCTCCGATGATGTGTGAGTAGTTTACCTCAGACCTTCGGGTCCATAGTTATTAGCTAGATTGCTTCTTCTCTCTTTTTGGATCTCAATACAATGTTCTCCCCCTCTCTTGTGGAGATCTATTCGATGTAATTTTCTTTTGCGGTGTGTTTGTTGAGATCGATGAATTGTGGGTTTATGATCAAGTTTATCTATGAACAATATTTGAATCTTCTGAATTCTTTTATGTATGACTGGTTATCTTTGCAAGTCTCTTCGAATTATCAGTTTGGTTTGACCTACTAGATTGATCTTTCTTGCAATGGGAGAAGTGCTTAGCTTTGGGTTCAATCTTGTGGTGTCCTTTCCAAGTGACAGTAGGGGCAGCAAGGCACGTATTGTATTGTTGCCATCGAGGATAACAAGATGGGGTTTTTATCATATTGCATGAATTTATCCCTCTACATCATGTCATCTTGCTTAAAGCGTTACTCTGTTCTTATGAACTTAATACTCTAGATGCATGTTGGATAGCGGTCGATGTGTGGAGTAATAGTAGTAGATGCAGGCAGGAGTCAGTCTACTTGTCTCGGACGTGATGCCTATATACATGATCATACCTAGATATTCTCATAACTATGCTCAACTCTGTCAATTGCTCAACAGTAATTTGTTCACCCACCGTAAAATACTTACACTCTTGAGAGAAGCCACTAGTGAAACCTAGGGCCCCCGGGTCTATCTTCCATCATATTAATCTTCCAACACTTATCTATTTCTATTGCCTTTTATTTTACTTTGCATCTTTATCATAAAAATACCAAAAATATTATCTTATCATATCTATCAGATCTCACTCTTGTAAGTGACCGTGTAGGGACTGACAACCCCTTATCGCATTGGTTGTGAGGATTTATTTGTTTGTGTAGGTGCGAGGCACTCATGCAGTAGCCTCCTCTTGGATCGATACCTTGGTTCTCAAAAGCGAGGGAAATACTTACGCTACTTTCCTGCATCACCCTTTCCTCTTCAAGGGAAAATCAATGCAGTGCTCAAAAGTAGCGCCGCCCGCCAAGACTTCTGCTGCTCCATGCCGGTGCGCCGCCTCGACCCCTGCTCCTCAAGCCGCCTGCCTTGGCCACGGCGCCAGCTGCGTCGATGGCCTTGCAGAGCCAGTGTCCTGGGCTCGCCTGATTAGGCGCCAGTAGCGTTATCCGCTAGCGCCCAGCGCCCGTTACGGCTCTCAGAGCCACTGACGATCGGGCCCCACACCCAGAGAAAAATGTTTTAAATAAATAAATAAAATTATTAATTAATTAATTAAGTAATTAACTTAATTAATCTAGGTTAATTAACCTAACTTAATTAGCCTGCTAATTAAGTTGCTTAACTGTTAATTAGTTAAGAGCTAATGACAGATGGGGCCCACATCTCATTTAGTCGGTCAAAAGTCAATGTTGACCGCTGACGTCACGCTGATGCCATGCTGATGCAGTAATGAATTTTGTTTTATTAAATCTGTTAGTACCAGAAAATGTTTAAATCCTTTTTAAAACATAGAAAATAAACCGTAGCTCAGATGAAAATGTTTTCTACATGAAAGTTGCTCAGAACAACGAGACGAATCCGGATACGCAGCCCGTTCGTCCGCCACACATCCCTAGCATAGAAAACATGCAATAATACCCCTCTGATTCATCTGTCCGAAAACGTCAAACACCGGGAATACTTTCCCGGATGTTTTCCCCCTTCGCCAGTAGCACCTACTACTACGTTAGGTCACCTCTAGCACCGCGTAATGCCGTGTTACACTTTGTGATGCTTTGATTGCTCTACTATTTATTGTGTTCCCCCTCCGTTACTTCTTTCCGGTAGACCCCGAGACTGCCGGAGACCCCCAGTTCGACTACGTTGTTGACGACCCCTCCTTGCCAGAGCAACAGGCAAGCCCCCCCCTTTGATCACCAGATATCGCCTATTCCTTCTCTCTACTGCTTGCATTAGAGTAGTCTAGCATGTTACTGCTTTCGGTTAATCCTATTCTGCAGCATAGCCTGTCATTGTTGCTACAATTGTTGATACCTTTACCTGCTATCCTAATGCTTAGTATAGGATGCTAGTGTTCCATCAGTGGCCCTACACTCTTGTCCGTCTACCATGCTATACTACTGGGCCGTGATCACTTCGGGAGGTGATCAAGGGCATATGCTATATACTTTATACTATTACATTACTTATGGTATTGTTCGGAGATGGGGGCTGAAGGGGCAGGTGGTTCCATCCCGGTAGAGGTGGGCCTGGGTTCCCGACGGCCCCCGACTGTTACATTGTGGTGGAGCGACAGGGCAGGTTGAGACCACCTAGGAGAGAGGTGGGCCTAGCCCTGGTCGGCGTTCGCGGTTACTTTAAAATAACACGCTTAACGAGTTCTTGGTATTTGATCTGAGTCTAGCCACTGGCCTATACGCACTAACCAACTACGCGGGAACAGTTATGGGCACTCGGCGTCGTGGTATCAGCCGAAGCCTTCTTGACGTCAGCGACTGAGCGACGCACACCGGATTGGACCGTAAGCCTACGCTTGTATTAAGGGGGCTAGGTCTGCTTCCGGACGCCCTCGCAACATGCAGGTGTGCAATGGGCGATGGGCCCAGACCCCTGCGCCATAGGATTTAGACCGGCGTGCTGACCTCTCTGTTGTGCCTAGGTAGGGCTACGACATGTTGATCTTCCGAGGCCAGGCATGACCCAGGAAAGTGTGTCCGGCCAAATGGGATCGAGAGTGTTGGGTTATGTGGTGCACCCCTGCAGGGAAGTTTATCTATTCAAATAGCCGTGATCTTCGGTAACAGGACGACTTGGAGTGGTACCTTGACCTTATGATAACTAGAACCGGACACTTAATAAACACACCCTTCCAAGTGCCAGATATAACCCGGTGATATTGCTTTCACACAGGGCAACGAGGAGAGGATCGCCGGGTAGGATTATGCTATGCGATGCTACTTGGTGAACTTACCATCTACTCTCTTCTACATGCTGCAAGATGGAGCCTGCCAGAAGCGTAGTCTTCGACATGACTAGCTATCCCCCTCTTATTCTGGCATTCTGCAGTTCAGTCCACCGATATTGCCCCTTTACACAGATACCCATGCATATGTAGTGTGGATCCTTGCTTGCGAGTACTTTGGATGAGTACTCACGGTTGCTTTTCTCCCTCTTTTCCCCCTTTCCATTCTACCTGGTTGTTGCAACCAGATGCTGGAGCCCAGGAGCTTGACGCCACCGTCGACGATGACTCCTACTACACCGGAGGTGCCTACTACTACGTGCAGGCCACTGACGATGACTAGGAGTAGTTTAGGAGGATCCCAGGCAGGAGGCCTGCGCCTCTTTCGATCTGTATCCCAGTTTGTGCTAGCCTTCTTAAGGCAAACTTGTTTAACTTATGTCTGTACTCAGATATTGTTGCTTCCGCTGACTCGTCTATGATCGAGCACTTGTATTCGAGCCCTCGAGGCCCCTGGCTTGTATTATGATGCTTGTATGACTTATTTTATTTTTAGAGTTGTGTTGTGATATCTTCCCGTGAGTCCTTGATCTTGATCGTACACGTTTGCATGTACGATTAGTGTACGATTGAATCGGGGGCGTCACAATTCTGCAATGGGCAAAGAACATAGGAGATATCCCGAATCATCGACTTCGAGCTGAGTTCTATCACATACAGCGTGAACTTGCCCAAATCATCATGAAGGAGGTCCTCAAAAAAACAGGGATGTTCTATGAGGAAGGGCAAATGTTGCGGGAAGACGTTCGAACACGCGTAGCCGCTCAGCGTCTCGACCTGAAGCCTTTCACTAAGCTCGGGGACTATCTCCCTGACTTGGATGGATGGCATGACATGTTGGAGTGATTGTCGATATATGACAATGTGTCCGTTTAGTCTATACTTTGTGTATGACCAAACTTTGAGTTATGCACGATGAAACTTTATTTGTGATGTAATTAAACCGTCCTCCTCAACTAGCCAAGATCACTCTAGTTAGGGCATTTTGGGTACGATGAACTTTGTTATTTATGCTTATGATATGTTGCTTCTATTTTTGCGAAGTCTGTCTCTTTCTGTTGCTCAACTATATATGTTGCATATCATCGACTCATGTGATGATGCAGGTGCATAGATCATCGATGGCGAAGAAGTGCTACGCCAGGAGTATACAACGACTGGCTGGAGTGTCAGGCCCAGGTGTACCGATTTTCGGTTTCCGAGCGACAGCTAGTAGTTAGTTTAGGTTCACACTAGTGCGAGAGAGGGATACAAACCGACGCCTCAAGATGTACTACATTATGTATGATGAGACATATCATGTAACTTGTACAGCTATATCGTGATTATGATGTGACGACATGATTTGTGTTGGATGATATGATGAGACTATTATGTGTGTGATATGATGAGCATATTGCATGTTTATGATATGATTAGAATACTGTATAAAACCTATACAAAAACGTCACAAATACGCAGCAAAAAAAAGATATGAGAAAATATAGTAGTAGCGCTCTTTAGCGCTGGATAGGAAAACACTACTACTAAAGCACTTAGCAGTAGCGCTGGTATGGAAAGTGCTACTGCTAAGTAGGTATAGTAGTAGCGCGTGTCAACACATGCTACTGCTAAACGTTAGCTATAGTGCCATATCAGTAGCGCGGGTACCCGCGCTACTGATACACCAAATACCCGTGCTACTGCTTGGCTTTTCCTGAGTATTGGTGTGCGGCGCCCCCTCCACCGTTTACACCCTCGATCATATTTCCATAGTGCTTAGGCGAATCCCTGCGAGGATCACTTCACCATCACCGTCACCACACCGCCGTGCTGACGGAACTCATCTACTACCTCGTTGTCTTGCTGGATCAAGAAGGCGAGGGACGTCACCGAGCTGAACATGTGCAGAACGCGGAGGTGCCGTGCGTTCGGTACTTGATCGGTTGAAGCGCAAAGAAGTTCGACTACATCAACCGGGTTGAGAAATGCTTCCTCTTATGGTCTACGAGGGTACGTAGGCATACTCCCCCCCCCTCGTTGCTATGCATCTCCATGGATAGATCATTGCGTGTGCGTAGAATTTTTTTTGAAATTGCATGCTACGTTTCCCAACAGGAATCAATTCCAACACACATCGTCACCTCGCCCTTAACTAGTCTCTATTCATTTTGCAACTCCTGTTTTGAGTTACTAATCTTAGCAACTGAACCGGTATCAAATACCCTGGGGTTACTTATGAACACTAGTAAAGTACACATCAATAACATGTATATCAAATATACCTTTGTTCACTTTGCCATCCTTCTTATCCGCCAAGTATTTGGGGTAGTTCTGCTTCTAGTGACCATTCCCTTTGCAGTAGAAGCACTCAGTTTCATGCTTAGGTCTAGCTTTGGGCTTCTTCACGGGAGTGGCAACTTGCTTGTCATTCTTCTTGAAGTTCTCTTTCTTTTCCTTTGAATTTTTTCTTGAAACTAGTGGTATTGCTAACCATCAACACTTGATGCTCTTTCTTGATTTCTACCTTCGTTGATTTCAGCATCGTGAAGAGCTCGGGAATCTTTTCCATTATCCCTTGCACATTATAGTTCATCACGAAGTTCTAGTAGCTTGGTGATAGTGACTACAGAACTCTGTCAATCATTATCTTATCTGGAAGATTAACTCCCACTTGAGTCAAGTGATTGTAGTACCCAGACATTGTGAGCACATGCTCACTGGTTGAGCTATTCTCCTCCATCTTGTAGGCAAAGTACTTGTCAGAGATCTCATACCTCTCGACACGGGCATGAGTATGAAATACCAATTTCAGCTCTTGGAACATCTCATATGCTCCGCGGCGTTCAAAATGCTTTTGAAGTCCCGGTTCTAAGCTGTAAAGCATGGCACACAAACTATCAAGTAGTCATCATATCGAGCTTGCAAAATGTTCATAACGTCTGTATCTACTCCTACAATAGGTTTGTCACCTAGCGGTGCATCAAGAACATAATTGTTCTGTGCAGCAACGAGGATAATTCTCAGATCACGGACCCAGTCGCATCATTGCTACTATCATCTTTCAACTTTTTCTAGGAACATATCAAAAATATATAGGAGCTATATCGTGAGCTATTGATCTACAACATAGATATACAAATACTATTAGTACTAAGTTCATGATAAATTAAGTTCAATTAATCTTATTACTTAAGAACTCCCACTTAGATAGACATCCCTCAAGTCATTTAAATGATACGTGATCTAAATCAACTAAACCATGTCCGATCATCACGTGAGATGGAGTAGTATTCAATGGTGAACATCTCTATGTTGATCATATCTACTATATGATTCACGTTCGACCTTTCGGTCTCCAGTGTTCCGAGGCCATGTCTGTACATGCGAGGCTCGTCAACTTTAACCCGAGTATTCCGCATGTGCAAAACTGTCTTGCACCCATTGTATGTGAACGTAGAGCTTATCACACCCGATCATCACGTGGTGTCTCAGCACGACGAACTGTCGCAACGGTGCATACTTAGGGAGAACACTTATACCTTGGAATTTTAGTAAGGGGTCATCTTATAATGCTACTGCCGTACTAAGCAAAATAAGATGCATAAAAGATAAACATCACATGCAATCAAAATATGTGATGTGATATGGCCATCATCATCTTGTGCCTTTGATCTCCATCTCCAAAGCACCGTCATGATCTCCATTGTCACCGGCTTGACACCTTGATCTCCATCGTAGCATCGTGGTCGTCTTGCCTATTATTGTTTCTACAACTATCGCTAACACATAGTGATAAAGTAAAGCAATTACACGGCATTTGCATTTCATACAATAAAGAGACAACCATAAGGCTCCTGCCAGTTGCCGATAACTTTTACAAAACATGATCATCTCATACAATAACGTATATCACATCATGTCTTGACCATATCACATCACAACATGCCCTGCAAAAACAAGTTAGACGTCCTCTACTTTGTTGTTGCAAGTTTTACGTGGCTGCTACTGGCTTCTAGCAAGAACCATTCTTACCTACGCATCAAAACCACAACGGTGGTTTATCAAGTTTGTTGTTTTAACCTTCAACAAGGACCGACGGCAGTCAAATTTGATTCAACTAAAGTTGGAGAAACAGACACCCGCCAGCCACCTTTATGCAAAACTAGTTGCATGTCTGTCGGTGGAACCGGTCTCATGACATGGTCATGTAAGGTTGGTCCGGGCTGCTTCATCCAACAATACCGCTGAATCAAAATAAGACACTGGTGGTAAGCAGTATGACGATCGTCGCCCACAACTCTTTGTGTTCTACTCGTGCATATCATCTACGCATAGACCTGGCTCTGATACCACTGTTGGGAAACATAGCAAGATCTATCTAGGAGATGCATAGCAACGCGAGGGGAAGAGTGTGTCCACGTACCCTCATAGACAGCGGAAGTGTTTGACAATGCGGTTGATGTAGTCGAACTTCTTCTCATTCCGACCGATCAAGCACCGAACGTACGGCACCTCCGAGTTCTGCACACATTCAGCTCGATGACGTCCCTCGAACTCTTGATCCAGCAAAGTGTCGAGGGAGAGCTCCGTCAGCACGACGACGTGGTGACGGTGATGGTGAAGTGATCCACGCAGGGCTTCGCCTAAGCACTATGACAATATGACCGGAGGCGTAAACTGTGAAGGGGGGCGCCGCACACGGCTAACAATCGTTGGTGTGTTTTCTAGCGGGCCCCCATATATATATATATATATATATATATATATATATATATATATATATATATATATATATATATATATATATATATAGGTTGGAGGGGAGGAGAGGCAGCCAAGGGGGCACCCCAAGTAGGAGGAATCCTACTTGGGCGCCTCCCCAATTCAGTCTCCCCCTTCCATAAGTTCCGGAGGGGGAAGGAAGGAGGAGGGAGAGGGAAGGAAGGGGGAGGCCGAATACCTCCCCTTCCTTCTCTCTTCCCCTCTTTCCTTCTCCTCCTATTTCGGCCTATATGGAGGTGCACCAGCCCCTTAGGGGCTGGTCTATCCCCCTCTTGGCCCATTAGTTGCCGGGGGGTGCCCGGAACCCCTTCCGGTGACCCAATATGTACCCGGTACCCCCAGAACACTTCCGGTGTCCGAATATCATCATCCTATATATGAATCTTTACCTCTCGACCATTTCTAGACTCCTCATCATGTTCGTGATCTCATCCGGGACTCCGAACAACATTCAGTCACCAAATCACATAACTCATATAATACAAAATCGTCATCGAACGTTAAGCGTGCGGACCCTACGGGTTCGAGAACTATGTAGACATGACCGAGACACCTCTCCGGTCAATAACCAACAGCTAAACCTGGATGCTCATATTGGTTCCCACATATTCTACAAAGATTTTTATCAGTTGTACCGTAATGACAACATACGTTATTCCCTTTGTCATCGATATGTTACTTGCCCGAGATTCGATCGTCGGTATTTTCACACCTAGTTCAATCTCATTACCGGCAAGTCTCTTTACTCGTTCCGTAATACATAATCACGCAACTAACTCATTAGTCACATTGCTTGCAAGGCTTCTTATGATGTGTATTATCGAGAGGGCCCAGAGATACCTCTCCGATACTCGGAGTGACAAATCCTAATCTCGATCTATGCCAACCCAACAAACACCTTCGGAGATACCTGTACAACATCTTTATAATCACCCAGTTACGTTGTGACATTTGATAGCACACAAGGTATTCCTACGGTATCGGGGAGTTGCGTAATCTCATTATGCTAAGCTAACGGATGGGTCTTGTTCACATCATTCTCCTAATGATGTGATCCCGTTCATCAAATGACAACACATGTCTATTGTTAGGACACTTAACCATCTTTGGTTAACGAGCTAGTCTAGTAGAGGCTTACTAGGGACACAGTGTTTTGTCTATGTATCCACACATGTATCAAGTTTCCGTCTAATACAATTCTAGCATGAATAATAAACTTTTATCATGATATAAGGAAATATAAAATAACAACATTATTATTGCCTCTAGGGCATATTTCCTTCAGGGATTTTCCCCAAAGAGGAGGGGTAAAGCAGTACACTAGAGATAAGTATTTCCCTCAATGAGAACCAAGGTTATCGAACCAATGGGATAACCAAGCAAACTCTCGTCTTCAGCACCTACACACACAAAAGCAAATACTTGCACCCAACATGGGCAAGAGGGTTGTCAATCCCCTTGAACTCGTTACTTGCAAGGATAAATTATGATAGTGATAGATAGATAAAAATTAAAGTAAAATAATAAGTATAAATTGCAGCAAGGTATTTTTGGATTTGATAATATGATAAAAGTAGACCCGAGGGCCATAGTTTCCACTAGAGGATTCTCTCTCGAACACATAGCATAGAGTGGGTAAACAAATTACTGTTGGGCAATTGATAGAAAAGCGCGTAGTTATGATGATACTCATGCCAATGATCACACGATAGGCATCATGTCTGTGATAAGTAGACAGACTCCTGCTTGCATGTACTACTATTAATCCACCAATCGACCACTATCCAGCATGCATCCATGGTATTAAGTTCATGACAAACAGAATAACGCCTTAAGCAAGATGACATGATGTAGAAAAAGTAAACTCAAGCAATATGAATAAGCCCCATCGTTTTATCCTTAATGGCAACAATACAATACATGCCTCGCTACCCCTTCTGTCATGAGGTGAGGACACCGCAAGATTGAACCCATTACAAAGCACCTATCCCATAGAAGATAAATCAATCTAGTTGGCCAAGCCAAATGGATAGGTCGGAGAGAAATACAAAGCTACCACAATCATGCATGATAAAGTTCAGAAAAGATTAAATTACTTTCAATGAATAATCTGATCATAAACCCACAATCCATCGGATCCCAACAAACACACCACAAAAGAAGATTAGATAGGATAGGACTCCAAGAAGATCAAGGAGAAGATTATATTGAAGATCAAAGAGAGAGACGAAGCCATCTAGCTACTAAATATGGACCCACAGGTTTGTGGTAAACTACTCATGCATCATCGGAAGGCAGCAAGGACGATGTAGAAGCTCTTCGTGATTAATTCCCCCTCCGACAGAGTACTGAAAAAGCCTCCAGATGGGATCGTGGAAGAACAAAATCTTGTGGCGGCAAAAAAAGTGTTTCAGGTGGCTTTCTGGGGGTTTCCCAATATTTGATAATTTATAGAAGTGGAATTAGGTCCCATAAGGTAACAGGGCACGCTCCATTGCCTTGCCATCTCCTCGCTTGGCGTTTGGTCTCCTCCCGAAGCTTCTAGGGTCTCTTTTGTCAAGAAAAATCGTCAAAAAAGTTTCGTAGTGTTTGGACTCTGTTTGGTACTAATTTTCTGAAAAACCAAAAACAAGCAGAAACAACAACTAGCACTAGGGACTGGGTTAATAGGTTAGTTCCCAAAAATGATATAAAACAACATAAAAAATGCATGTAAAGTATCCAAGATTGATAATATAATAGCATGAAAAGAATTAAAAAAATTATAGATATGTTAGAGACGTGTCAGCATCCCCAAGCTTAATTATTGCTCGTCCGCGAGTAGGTAAATGATAAAAACAGAATTTTTGATGTTGAATGCTACATAACATTTGTATCATGCAATCTGTTTATGGTATAGTCACTAAGAAACGATGAAGTAACAATATCAACATAATAATATCCATAATATAAGAAACATAATCATTATTTTTTTAAATATACGATCCTTAATGAATGTTATCCCCACTCATTTTATCATGTTAGCATGGCATGACTTTGCCTTCACCACATAAATATAAATCATGAGCACCCTGGTGTCAAACCAGGCAATTGGATCGTACTTCTAACGTGCTTCAACATTTTCAACCCCACGCAATACATGAGTGTGAGTCATGGATATAGGACTATAGGTGGAATAGAATGCGGCGATGGAGATCAATAAGGGAAGTCAAAAAAAGGAAAAAAGTCTCGCATCGACGCGGCTAATCAACTGGCTATGGACACTACAAAAAACAATTCTGTGATGATACATGTTTGTCACGGTAGGTCATGTTTTTTGTCATGCATGTACATCCGTGATGATTTTATGACAGAATCAAGATAGTCATACTTGTGCTGTCGTGGAAGTGTTCCATGACTATTCTCAAATTATCATCATGGAAGTGTCCACTTCCATGACAATAAATGGCGCTTCATGGAAGTGCTTTTGTCAAGGGTAATTGACACATGGCATCCACCATAACGGGTCGTTGTTAAGCTATTGGGTTCCGGTTTGGATCCGATAACCTGTTAACAGCCCTGACCAATGGGGATTTTCCATGTGTAAAATTTGATGGAAATATGCCCTAGCGGCAATAATAAAGTTATTATTATTATATCTCCTTATTCATGATAAAGCTTTATTATTCATGCTAGAATTGTATTCCTTGGAAACTTAAATACATGTGTGGATACATAAACAAATACCGTGTCCCTAGTAAACCTCTACTAGACTATCTCGTTGATCAAATATGGTTAATGTTGGGGATATAACTATTAGGTATGACCCGCCCAGGAGGGGCCAGGTTATACCTATGGAGATTCATGAAGCCCAAGATAGCTCTGGAAGATGGCGGTTCAGTTAAGGGACCAAGGCCCAAAGGCAACTCAAGGCCCGTAGAGATAAACCGCCATATGTACATAACTTGTATTGTAAGGCAGGGATAGTTAGAGACCGAGCCGGATACTGTTTATGAGCCGGTCGGGACTCTGTGAGCAGCTGGGCATCGACCCGTGTATATAAGGGGATGACCTGGCGGCGGTTTAGGGCAAGTAACATCAGATCGAAGCTAGGTCAAGCGGATTCGCTCCCTAGTAATCGAAAAATAAGCAATACCACCTCAAACTGGATTAGGCCTTTACCTTCACCGCAAGGGGCCGAACCAGTATAAACCCTCGTGTCCTTTGTCCCGTTTTAACCCCTTTAAGCTTCCTAGTTGCGATGGCTCCACGATTAAGTCCTTTCACTAGGACATCTGCCGTGATAATTCCATGATAGTTGACGCCCACCGTAGGGCCTGCACAAGGTGGATTTGAGTTCTTGAAGGGCAGCTTCAAAGGGCTCAAGGGATACACTGTGGGCCGGATGACCAAGAGTCGTCGCGGCAAGCTCTACAACGACGAAGAAGGCTGGGGCCCCGACGCCGGCTCAATTGAGTATGGGTACCGGGTCCCCTTCGGTAGAATCCACGTCTCATCAGCCAAATCAGCGAGCCGAGCCTTGAGTCGGACATATGCACCGACATCGTCGAGACGGCTCAGCGTGCGAGACCCGCCCGGGCTCAGCCTGCCATGAAGCGTGCCTTCGTGGGATGCATCCATGGAGGGGAATTTTATGAAGGATCTGTGTGTGGCGGTGAGACGACCATCTACTCTGATGGTGAGTCGTCCACGGATGAGACAGATTCATTGTATTAATTGCAAGACGGTGGGCTTGGGGGCTGTTCTGATGGCAGCAGTATTCCGGACCCCTTTGAGCCGCCGAGCAGAGTGGGGATCTTCATGGCTGGCACGCAACCCGTTCAAAACTCTACGGCTGCGGTAGCGATAACCTCCAGGTCAGCGGCAGCCGGGGCTGGAGGCCCTGCGCGCCCGCCGGCTCAGGTGCTGATGGATCTCATGGATAGGATGACAGCCCTGTTAACCGCCGTGGTCAATCCGGCGGATCAGGCTCAACATGATGAAGAAGTGGCACAGTTACGTGAGGAGGTAGCACAAGCCAAGGAAAACCTAGCAGCGAAGGACGTTAGGATGGCCACAAAGCGGGCGGCTTTGGATGCTCGAGCCCAGCAGATTCAATCAGAGGCTTTCCAGCTTACGATGGATCTGAACGCATCAAACGAGGTCATGAGGAGAAGGCACCAGAAGGCGCAATCCCGTCTGCCTCCGACTTATGATCCTAGAAACCTCTTCCGCACACCCAGTGCAGGCCCCAGTAACCCGCCGGAGGTAAACCAGGTTGCAACGCCCGGGGCTGGGACGCTGGTTCAACCACGGGTGATGGAACCTCCTCGTATGAATACTGCTCCACCTCATTATGTACCAACACCACCGGGTCATTATTCTAACCCTTTGGAGAACATGATCGCTGCGGCGGCACGATTGGTGGCTCTCCCGGCGGAGGGCGACTCTCCGACGGTGATTGAAACATGAAGGTTCAGAGAACTTCTTCAGACGGCTCTGGCGCAGCAGAAGGCCTACTCTTATAGTCGAGACAGGATTCATTCGACCCCTCGCCCAAGCCGGAGCCCGAGTTATAGTAGGCACATAGATTCAGCGGCCGTTTCAAGCAACGCCTGGCGCCGTGACCAGCCGTGCGGGCATGACCCAGCGCGTGGCGGAGCTCCTAACTTGGTTGACTAGGACAGGATACGCCAAGAGGCTGAGCGGGCGGCTCAGCAGGCGGCTGAGCAGGCGGCTCAGCGGACGGCTTACCAGTCTTTTCCGGTTTATCCGATGACTTCTATTGAGGCAGGCCTGACCA
Source organism: Aegilops longissima (assembly GCA_021605205.1). Lineage (NCBI taxonomy): Eukaryota > Viridiplantae > Streptophyta > Magnoliopsida > Poales > Poaceae > Aegilops > Aegilops longissima. The sequence continues at coordinate 266,156,983 of CM038682.1, read as the reverse complement.
CGAGGACTGGAGGTGTCCCTTGCTTGGTGTCGGCTCTGCATAACGAGCGTTTGCCCAAGGATTTCAAGGGGCCTCGAAAGGTGCCTAATTACACGGCCGATTTACAGCCCGGGGCATGGATTGAAAGTTATGAGATGGCCATGGAGCTACTGGAGGTCAGTGACGCTACAATGGCCAAGTACTTCACCATGATGTTGGATGGGCCGGCCTGAACTTGGTTAAAGGGGCTGCCACCTAATTCCATTAGTTCATGGGCAGAGTTAAAGGCCCGGTTTATTCAGAACTTCAAAGACACATGCAAGCAGCCCATGTCAATTGTGGATTTGAATAATTGCAAGCAAGAGGAGGGTGAGTCCACAACCCATTGGGTGCGCCGGGTCAAAGCCATAATACATTCATCTGATAAGATGGATGCCGGCTCTGCAGTCTTAATGTTGGAGAAAAATTGTCGTTTTACGCCTCTGAAACAGAAGTTGGGGCGGCTCAAGCACGATTGTAATGACATGGGCCAGCTAATGGCAGCTCTAGTCAAGTACGCTGATTCTGATAGTACCAAGGATCCCGAGTCTGACGATGAAAAGACAGGGAAGGGAAAGAAGAACGGCAATGCCAAGGGCCATCAGCATAACCCGGCGAATCAAGGAGGTAATAATAAACGTAAGGCTGATGGTAGCTCGGAGTTTGTGGCTAACACCAATGCGCAGGGCAAAAATCAACGACGTAAGGGGAGACCACCTTCTCGGTCCGGCGGGTCAGGTCCCACTCTTGAGCAGTTGCTAAATGAGCCCTATCCAAGGCACGGTACTCAGCACAAACCGACAACTCACCTATGGAAGGACTGTACGATCATGAAGGCTTTCAAGAACTCTAACATGTTCGACGACAATCATGGGCCGGGCAGCGGCTCAGGTGGCGGCGGTTTTCATGGCCCGGGCGGCGGTTTAAATTCCAACTTTCAAGGCTCTCAAGGAAATCAAGGTGGCTATAATCAGCAATCTGGCCAAGGAGGTCAGCAGCAGCAGCAGTCTGGATATCAGAGCAATCCAAAGCAGCTGAATAGTGGACAGTATCATGTGTTCATCACCAGTTTGTGAAAACGGGACCAGAAGCTTCATAAGAGGGTTGTGAACGCTGTTGAGCCGGCAGTGCCTCGTTATTTGAGATGGTCTGAGTAGCCTATTCTATGGAGTAGGGAAGATCACCCTCCCCGGTTTGACAATCCGGGTCACTTGGCCTTGGTGGTAGCACCTCAGGTTGGCGGATATAAATTCACTAAGGTGCTCATGGACGGAGGCAGTAGCATCAACATCCTCTATTATGAGACTTTCCGTTGAATGGGGTTGACTGATAAAAATCTTAAGACATCCAACATTGTTTTCCATGGAGTGGTGCCTGGTAAGTCGGTGTACCCAGTGGGTAAGATTGAACTAGAAGTAGCCTTTGGAGATGAGCATGATTCTAGGGCTGAGAAATTAACTTTTGAGGTGGTCAAAATCAAGAGCCCATATCACACCCTGTTTGGATGGCTTGCTTATGCCAAGTTCATGGCACGGCCGTGTTATGTTTATCTGCAGCTCAAGATGCCGGGTCATAAGGGCACCATCACAGTGCATGGGAGTCGGAAGATAGCCTTGGAATGTGAGGAAGGCGATGATGCTTACGCTGAATCTGTTTGTGCAACAGAGGAGTTGAAGTTCTAAAAGGACAATGTTGACCCGGCGGACATGACGTCTTTGAAGAAGCCAACCACAGAACATGAGTCGGTGCTGAAGTTCAAGTCAGATGATGACACCAAGCTTGTCGATTTTGTTCCAGGCCACTCATCTAAGCAGTTCAGTATCAGTGCTAATCTGGATCCCAAATAGGAAAGCGCGCTCATCGAGTTCATCCGTGAGAACCGGGACATCTTTGCATGGAAACCTTCTGACATGTCGGGTGTTCTGAGAGAACTCGCTGATCACACTCTCAATATTGATCCAAAGTTTAAGCCGGTCAAGCAGTTTCTTCGGCGGTTCAATGAGGAGAGGCGTAAGGCCATTGGTGAGGAAGTGGCCCGGCTCTTGGTGGCCAGGTTCATTATTGAAGTTTTCCATCCGGAGTGGTTGGCTAACCCGGTGCTCGTGCTTAAAAAGAACGGCACCTGGCGTATGTGTGTGGATTATACGGACTTAAACAAGGCTTGTCCGGCTGATCCTTTCGCGCTCCCTTGCATTCATCAAATCATTGATGCTACGGTGGGTTGTGAGCGTTTGAGCTTTTTGGATGCTTATTCTGGTTATCATCAGATCAAGATGGCAGTTAAGGACCAGGAGAAGACGGCTTTTATTACTCCGTTTGGAGCCTTCTGCTATGGGTCTATGCCTTTTGGGCTTAAGAGTGCCCAGGCGACTTATTAGCGATGTGTGCAGAACTATCTTCATAGTCAGATTGGGTGCGATGTTCATGCTTATGTGGACGACATTGTGGTGAAGTCTAGAGAGAAGGAGACCTTGATAGATGATCTGAAGGAAACCTTTGATAACCTCCGGGTATACAAGATGATGCTTAACCCGGCCAATTGTGTTTTTGGAGTGCCAGCAGGCAAGCTTTTGGGTTTTCTGGTTTCTAACAGAGGCATCGAGGCTAACCCGGAGAAGATCAAGGCAATCACTTCTTTGGCTAAGCCGGCGTGTATCAATGATGTTCAATGTTTGGCGGGTCGTATTGCTGCCTTAAGCCGGTTCATAAGCCGATTAGGTGAGAAGGCCATACCGTTGTATCAGATGATGAAGAAGACAGACAACTTTGTCTGGAGTGATGCTGCTAATGCTGCCTTTGAAGATTTGAAGAGACAGCTCCCTGAGCCGCCGGTCCTTGCTGGTCCCATTGATAAGAAGCCATTATTGTTATATGTGGCTGCTAACACATGTGTTGTCAGTGTGGCCATTGTCGTAGAGCGCAAGGAGGTCGGTATGAATATCCGTTCAACAACCGTTTACTACGCGATGAGGTGCTTATTGAGTCCAAGCAAAGATATCCACACTAGCAGAAGCTCGTTTATGGGGTGTTCATGGCAAGCCGGAAGCTTAAGCAATATTTTCAGGGTCATCCCATCACTGTGGTTAGTTCTGCTCCTTTAGGAGGTATCATTCAAAATAGAGAAGCCATAGGACGAGTCGCCAAGTGGGCCATTGAACTTGGGCCTCATGGTTTAAAGTATGTGCCACGCACTACTATCAAGTCTCAAGCATTGGTGGACTTCATCAATGATTGGACAGAGCTACAGATGCCTGAAGAGAAGTCGGACAACACATATTGGACAATTCACTTTGATGGGTCCAGGCAATTGGAGGGCTCGGGGGCTGGAGTTGTTTTAGCTTCCCCTCGAGGTGACAAGTTTTGTTATGTGCTACGGTTGATGTTTACCTGTACTAACAATGCAACTGAGTACGAGGCCTTGCTCCATGGTCTTCGGATGGCTAAGGAGATGAGCTTAAGCCGGGTAAGGTGCTTTGGCGACTCAGATTTGGTGGCTCAACAAGTATCAGGCAAGTGGGATTCCAAGGATCCTCTTATGGCGGCTTATCGCCGTGAAGTTGATGCCATTGCTGGACACTTCAAGGGTTACCAAGTGGAGCACATTGATCGCAGAAAGAATGAGGCGGCTGATGCTTTAAGCCGGCTGGGGTCTCAGCGTAAGCCGGTGCCACCTAACACTTTCTTAGATATTCTGCATAACCCTTCTGTCAGGTTGCCTACAGAGGAAGACTTGGCTGTTCCAGACCCGGAAGCACAATTGGTGGCAGCTCTTCACGTCATCCCAGATTGGACAGTGCCATATTTGGCTTATATGACCCGGGGCGAGTTGCCTGAGGATGAAACCTTGGCTAGACAGATACCCCGGCGGTCTAAGTCAATGAAAATTGCCAATGGTGAGTTGCATCATCGCAGTGTCACTGGGGCGTTTCAACGTTGTGTCTCTCCTGAGGAAGGTCAAGAAATTCTTCGTGAAATCCATGAAGGAGATTGTGGCCATCATGCCGATTCAAAGTCTCTTGTGGCCAAAGCTTTCCGTCATGGATTTTATTGGCTGACGGCTCACGCTGATGCGGAGGATCTAGTCAGTAAATGTGATGGTTGCCAAAAATTCTCACGACGGGCTCACGTGCCGGCTCAAGAATTGAGGATGATTCCAATTACTTGGCTGTTTGCAGTCTGGGGGCTCGACATGGTTGGGCCTTTCAAAAGGTCCAAAGATAAAAAGACACACCTTCTGGTGGCGGTTAACAAATTCACAAAGTGGGTTGAGGCAGAGCCGGTTAGTAAGTGTGACGCAGCCACAGCGGTGCAATTCATGAAAAAGATGATATTTCGCTTTGGCTTTCCACACAACATTATAACTGACAATGGTACTAATCTGTCCAAGGGTGCCATGGAGGAGTTCTGTCAACGTGAGCATATCCGGCTTGATGTTTCATCAGTAGCTCACCCCCAATCCAATGGTCAAGTTGAAAGAGCCAATCAGGAAATCTTGAAAGGCATCAAGCCCCGGCTTATGGTTCCTTTACAACGGACGCCGGGTTGTTGCGTGGAGGAGTTACCCTCTGTGATATGGAGCATCAATACCACCCCTAACAGGTCTACGGGTTACACGCCTTTCTTCATGGTTTACGGAGCCGAAGCGGTTCTCCCTAGTGACATCCGTCATGACTCGCCCCGTGTGGCGTCTTACATTGAAGCTGATAACGAACAAGCCCATCAGGATGCACATGACCTGTTAGATGAAAAGCGTGACTTGGCAGCAGCCCGCTCGGCGATTTACCCACAGGACCTGCGCCGTTATCACAGCCGCCGAGTTAAGTCCAGAACCTTTCAAGAAGGTGACTTGGTGCTCCGGCTCATCCAGGATCAAACTGATGCACACAAGTTATCCCCACCTTGGGAAGGGCCTTTTGTGGTCAGCAAGAACTTGAACAACGGGTCATACTACCTTATCGATGTTCGAGAGCACAAAGACTCACGTAAGTCGGAGGAAGAGACCCGCCGGCCGTGGAATATCGCTCATCTTTGGCCTTACTATACTTGAGCCACCGGCTCTCTTGATTTACATATTTTGACGATGTATATATTATGATAAGTAATAAAGTAGGACCTCTGTCCTTTTCATCCTCAATGATCATATGTCTTCAGCATCATAATTTCAAACGACCAATTGGGGGCTGATCGTGTTCGAATCCAGCTTAACCCTTTGGTCCGGCTCATGATCATATTTGAATCTAGACGTTAAACCTCATGATCACTAGGGGGCTTCCTGTTCAAACATGGGTCATATTTGAACCAAAGAGAACATAGCTGTCGGTACCCTCTTGATCGGTACAATGCCAAACTCACTAGGGGGCTTCTTGATCGTATTCGAATCATAGCTTAACCCATTTTTGGGTCCGAATTTGATCGTATTCGAATCAGAGTCGTTAAAAAACTCTTAAGGTCATTTGGGGGCTTCCTATTCAAACATAGGTCGTATTCGAACCAAAGAGAACATAGTTGTCGGTACCCTCTTGATCGGCGCAACACCAAAGCCACTGGGGCTACATGATCGTATTCGAATCCTAGCTTAACCCCTTTGGTCCGGTTTACTGATCGTATTTGAATCAAAAGCCTCAAATTTTTCTTTCTATTTGGTTTAAGTTTTTTGAAAACAATCTTTGTTTTTGTCTTGAGGCTTTTTGTCCGGATCTAAGTATAAGTATGGTTTAAATTTAACCCGGCTTGGTTTTGGACGATCAATCGCCAGCGTATGACAATCATCATACATGTGGAAGTGTTGGCTTCTAAAAGGATTGGGTTATCACCCTTACTGTTCAGGTCACATGAACCGGCAGTGCAAATTCAAATATCACATGTATGACATATTTTGTTGTATTTAAGCCAATCCTGATTATACGAGTGTTTTGGGCATTATGACCCGTCCTGCGGTAAGCTGTGGGACACTTGTGATCTGTTTTTTCATACAGGAACAGATTCAGAAGATGCTCTAATAAGCATCAGTGGCAGATATTAAATTGGCAGTCTTCTGCAAGCGCAGAACGTGCGCGATGGCACGACAGATTGAAAGTTTCACTATCCTATTACACAGCCTCCATGGGCTAAATAAGACCAAATTGTTTTTTTCAAAAGCTCAAGTTTAGAGCCAACTAGCGGTTCAGTCTTCTTGGCCTTGTTGCTCGGAGTCTTCTGCGTCATCCTTTGCCGGCTCTTCGTCTTCTTCCGCTGGCTGAAAAGTTAATGATGACCAATCGATGTCAGATAAAGCTTCAAATTCAGCTTCATCATCTATAAGCTCAGAGGGATCGACTTCAGGAGCAAAAGTGTGCTTACGGATTGGCGGGATTAAGTCCATCACTTTGTAAGCCGGAGTTGGCAGCTTCTTATTCTCCTGGTCATAAGATGGATGATACTTGGAGAGGTCTGAGTCATTGGCAATAAGAGTGGCCATTGGACGGATTTCCTTTACGCAGGCTGAGAAGTCTTTCTGATCGAAAGGCGTACCATCTTCTTTCAGGCTTGGATAACCAGTAGCTACCTCATACGGGTCAAGCTCTGGTACCCACGCCTTGGACCGGCTTAAAGCTGTCACATCGCCGGCTCTAGCAGTTGATCGCTTTATCTCTTCAAATCTTACAGGCAGCATAGAGAGTTTCTTCAAAACATCTATCAACAAAGTTGGTACTTGACCTGCTGGTGAAATAGCGGCTAATGTGCGTTGAGTCCCGGTGTACAGCTGCTCAACAAGTGTGTAGACAGCTTTCAGCTTCATCAGCATGTCTTGATTAAGATTGCTGCTCCTAGGACCTAAAGATATTGCAGAATGCTTAAATTGGTGGGTTATATGATCAAAATACTGATTCACTTCAGATGCTTGATAAAGGCGACTTACCAAAGATAGCTGGAACCATCTGATTCACACGGTTTTTTAAACCGGAAAGCTCAGTGGTTACTTCTTGAAGTGTTGCCTCGGCCTTCTCAGCACGTTGGGTCAAAGCCGTCTTTTCATCCGCCCAAGTCTTTTTCTCTGCTTCATACCCGGTCTTCAGTTTTTCCGACTCAACCACGCTAAATTGGAATTTCGACTCAGCCTTCCGGGTCTCGGTTTCCTGAGTCGCCAGCCGGGTCTTGGCATCATTTAATTGGGATTCCAGTTCAGTAGTGGCAGCCTGCATAAGGAGTAGATTTGTCAAATATCAAGTTTATCAGATTACAAGTCCCAAGTCTTTTGCCAGCAAAAACACTTGACACTTGGGGGCTAATTTCTATAGAAGCAAAATTTTCAAACTAACGGCTCTAATGAATTAAAGTCCCAAGTACTTTGCAAGCAAGACTACTTGGCACTTAGGGGCTAATGCATATCATTTGTTTTTTCTTCATCATGAGCCGGAAGTGATATCACCGTCCCAACCGACTCATGGGGGCTATGCAATCCCGATTTTTCTTCATATACAAAGACAACTTAGGACCGGCTCATTCCCATGGATTAAGCCGGTAGGGGCTACGGACGGAAAGCTCAACTTATACAAACATCCAGTTTATATTTAAACCGACCAAGGAGGGATTCTAGGACAGAAGCTATGGATTTTTCTGAAGTCTATAATCTATTCAATCTTATCACAGCTAGTTTACTTGGGAGTTGGCAGGATATGTATACAAATTACTTAAACACTGAAAGTCATACCTCATATTTTTGGTGCATCTGCTTCACCATATCAATTTCGAGGTCACGGCTAGTGTGGACCTGGCTGAGATAGCCAGAGAGGATCTCATTGTTGCTCAGGTGCGAGTAGTGAGAAATATCAAACTTCTGTTTCCACCTCTCAATAACTTCTTGTATGGCTGTACGCTTGGCCAGAGCTATTGGATTTCCCGGCTCTACAAAGTCGGTGCCAGTAATCAACACATCGTCATTTTGAGGCTCTGACGGCTTAGGTGAACTTGAAGGGGCAGAAGTTGAAGGATTAATGGCAGTATCACCAACGCTAAGATCCAGAATCTCAGGAGGGGTGACAGTGACAGTTTCCTCCAGCTGTTTATCGGAGGCCTTAGGGATAGAGATTTGTTGTTCCGACTCAGGGATTTCAGGTGCTTCTGTTGGCTTCGTCACTTTAGCCTTCTTATTTTGGCTTTGCTTGACCACTACAGAGGTTATGAAAAGTCGGTATTAATATAAGAACATATGAAGGTATAGAGTAAAGCTAATTGTTATTACCCAGGGGCAGTCTTGAAAGCCGGCATTTCAGTTTGTGATGAGCCGTCAGAAGAAGAACGAGCAAGTTCCTGGTCAATGATCATTAAAAGAGTTAAGTGACAAATAAGCAAGACCCGTTGACAAATGAGAAGAATTTTTCAAATTTAAGCACCTTGTTTTAGCGTTTCCGAGGAGCAAGGGTGTTCGGTAAGCCGGAGGATAATTCATCACCTCCACTGGTTCGGTTCTGGCGACGGCTTTCGTGCTGCTGTCGTTTCAAAAGAAAGTGAGGATATAAATAAGCCAAGGGGTGCGAAAACCTTACTTTCCGGGTTACTTGTCGGAGTTTCTGTCTTGGCAAAGATTCTGAGCCGGAGGAAATAATAGTTACCTCTTCTTCAGCTGCTTGGCTGGCTCCCGTCTCAGCCTGATAATAATCAGTGTCAATAAGATGGTTAAAAAATAAGCCAAGAGAGTCAAGGGCTACCTCCGAAACAGAGGTATCATCCAGCTTAAGCATGTCAGAGGCGCTTGGTTTCTTCTTCTTCTTGGTGGTCTTCTTGGCGGTTTTCCTAGCGGCCTTCTTGGCAGCCCTGGCCTTCTTAGCAGCCTCGTGGTCATATTCTGCTTTCCAGAATTCCGATTTAGCCTGCAGAGGTGATCAAAACTTGAGTTAACCAGATATTCAAATAATGAGGTGAAGATATAGTAAGGTTCAGAGGCTTACATCTGGTAGCGGGTTAAGCTTGCTGAAAGGAGCCAGGCCCACTTTGACACAGTCCTCCGGGTCTTCATTTAGAAGAGACTTCACCATTTCATTGATTTCTTCTTCAGACAATGGTTCGGAGCTATGGCGCAGTGAATCTATTGTATCACCACTATAGGTACCCATTAAGCCGGTGCGACGACTCAACGGGATGATCCGCCAAGAAACCCAGTGATGACCCACAAGTATAGGGGATCTATCGTAGTCCTTTCGATAAGTAAGATTGTCGTGGTTTTGTCACGGCAGATGTCCTTGTGAAAGGACTTGGTCGTGGAGCCATCGCTACGGGTTAGCTTAAAGGGGTTAAAGCGGACAAGGGACGCAAGAGAGTTTTATACTAGTTCGGCCCCTTACGATGAAGGTAAAGGCCTACGTCTAGTTGTGATGGAATTGATGGGGTTTCGATGACCAGGGAGCGAATACGCTTTGCCTGAGTCTCGAGTTGTTTTTCGTTCTCTGATTCGCCGCCGGTCGCCCCTTATATACATGGGTGACACCGTCGATTTCTGAGTCTCGAGACGGCTCATAGGCGTGTCCGGTTCGGTCTCTGCTCTTTCTATCTTACCATACAAGTTACATACCAATGCGGTTCACGGTTGCCGCCTTAAACGTTTCGGGCCTTGGGCCCTATCTAACATTTCTATCGCCTTCATGGGCTTCTAGCATACTCAACTATCGATGAAGTTAATCCGCTTGTCTGGCGGTTTACACTCAGTAGTAATATCCCCAACAGGTACCCATTAAGCCGGTGCGACGACTCAACGGGATGATCCGCCAAGAAACCCAGTGATGACCCACAAGTATAGGGGATCTATCGTAGTCCTTTCGATAAGTAAGATTGTCATGGTTTTGTCACGGCAGATGTCCTTGTGAAAGGACTTAGTCGTGGAGCCATCGCTACGGGTTAGCTTAAAGGGGTTAAAGCGGACAAGGGACGCAAGAGATTTTTATACTAGTTCGGCCCCTTACGATGAAGGTAAAGGCCTACGTCTAGTTGTGATGGAATTGATGGGGTTTCGATGACCAGGGAGCGAATACGCTTTGCCTGAGTCTCGAGTTGTTTTTCTGTTCTCCTGATCCTCCGCCGGGTCGTCCCCTTATATACATGGGTGACACCCGTCGATTTACAGAGTCCCGAGACCGGCTCATAGACGTGTCCGGTTCGGTCTCTGCTCTTTCTATCTTACCATACAAGTTACATACCAATGCCGGTTCACGGTTGCCGGCCTTAAACCGGTTCTGGGCCTTGGGCCCCTATCTAACATTTCTATCTGCCTTCATGGGCTTCTAGCATACTCAACTACTGATGAAGTTAATCCGGCCTGTCCTGGCCGGTTTACGCTCAGTAGTAATATCCCCAACATTAGGCCCCAAATTGATTTGAACAGGTTCATGTCAATCCTTAATAGAAACTTCGTCTTCAACATCTTCTCATAATTTGATAAACCGCCATGACGTCATCTTTTTGGATCTTGGTAAACCGTCGTGACGTCATCTGTTATAAAGAAACTGTATATGATATATCCTCATTAATAGGTCTCCAACAATCGAGGCGACAGCTGTGCCCCGCTTCCAAATTCACGGCCCCTTGATTTTCGCGCCTGGCACTTATCTCCTGCATTTATAAATAGGACTGAAGGGTCATTTTATTTTCCCCCCTCGTGCCTCTTCGCATCGTCCTCCTTGTGCCGCTCAGCTTCTGGAGCTCCGCCGCCACCGTCGACCGCCGACCGTCGTCTCTGCTCCAACCTTGGCCGATGCATCACCTCGAGCGATCGTAACAACTGCGGCGCTCTTCTGCTTCTTCCTCAGCTCCGGTAAGTTCTCTGCCCTTTCCGCCACAGATCTGTTCTAGAGTTCCCAAGTTCTTCGGTGTTCATCAATGGAGATCTTTGTTCATATGATAATCCCGATAAACTCCTGAATATCTGCTCTGTATAGTGGTAGCCTTTAGCCTCTGTTTCCATTTATGCATCTCAAAATAGTAGATCTTATCCGAACCTTTGCTCATTGGTCCGGTACTGCTTCTTAGGTTTTGAATATATTTCCCTTTTCTGACATGCCTCAGATCTGAAACCACAACATAATTTTGTGAAACTTGTTTTCAATCACTTACTCATCTGTAATCTTGACTCTTCGATGCTTATATTAGGCGGTTTAACTACACAGAAAGGTTGTCAATCCGGTATATACCATTAGTCCCCTTGTTGAACCGCCAATATATTTCCATTTATCACCTCCACTGGTGTACTGCTTTACAGTTGAACTCCGGTTTGTAAATAGCTGACTCCGGTTTAACAATATACTTTCGTCTTGTATCACTGTATAGCTGTCCAACATGAACCTTAAACCGGAAGTTATTATATTATAGATTTTCATTGCCATGGCCAAGCAAGTGTATGAATGCAGTTGGGTCCCTTCTCGAGTAACAGAGGAACAGCTAGACAATCTTGTCAAAACGGGTGCCTTAAACAAGAAAGATGTCATTCACTGGAGGGTCCCTGGCCCGGAATGTCCTCCTACTCCCAAAGACGCAGAAGTTGTTGTTTTTGCCGATCACCTAAGCCGGGGTTTCAACCCTCCCGGTTCAAAATTCTTCCGGGATGTACTTGCCAACTTCCAACTACGCCCACAAGATATTGGCCCTAACTCTCTTACCAACATTTGCCACTTTCAAATGTTTTGTGAAGTTTACCTTCAAGAGGAACCTTCAGTAGAGCTATTCAGGGACTGCTTTCATTTGAACCGCCGCACAGAGTTTAAAGATGGGCCTAACACAGAACTGGCCGGGATGGCGATTCAGAAAAGGAAGGAAGTCACCTTTCCTCACGCCAATCTCCACAGTCACCCCAAAGATTGTAACCAGACCTGGTTTTACTGCAAGGACACGTCTCCTGTTGATGAAAACCCCCTGCCGGGTTACCGTCCTGAACGTTTGAGCAACACACCCCTTTCCTCAACAGCTGACCGCTAAAGAAAGAAGCAAATATGCCCCTCAACTATCCAAGCTCAGGGCCTTTATGGCCAACGGTTTAACAGGAGTTGACTTTGCACGCTGCTGGATAAGTTGGAGCGTTTTGCCTTTGAGCCAATGCCCCGGTTTGATGTGTGAGTATACAGGAGAATTGAATGATGCTTAGCGGCACATTGATATTCAGCTGACACATGACGAAGTCACTGAGGCTGTAAAAAAGATATTGAATGAACCGGAGGCTACCTGTGCTCAAACCGGACTCCCCCCTTTCTGCACCATCAACAAACCGCCAGCCGTAAGATTCATATTATTCGTTTATCTGAAATTGCTTCTGTCCTGATGTATATAAAAAATGTGATGACTTTTTGGCAGGACAATGATCCGTTCTGGAACAAGAAACCACCGCAAGACAAACCGGCAAAGCCAACCCGCCAAAAGACCAAAACTGTGAAAAGACCAGCTAACCGGAAGAGAACCACTGCATCCTCCGACCCACCGGTTGATGATGATGTGGGTAACTCGGATTTTGAGGTAGAACTTGACTCACTTGGTTTATTTTTCATACGCCTTATTGATGATGATTATTGCCAGGACGACGCTGAAGTCAGTCATGCCGATGTTGTAGAGGTAATCATCCTTTCCTCCAATTCAAACCCTTTGCCTTCACTAAAACCCGTCGAGCAAATCGGAAAGTTAAATTTTCTCATCCTCTTGATTATTTGGACCCAAACTTTCTTGTGAAGACACAACAGCACGAGGCTCGCCGCACAACTCGGCATAGCGGCCAGGTAGTTAACTCCGTCAGTTTACCAAACAGTCCGGTTTGGAAACACCGTTCAGAGGTCTCTAATTCTCTTGCCACTTCACACCTTAAAGCGGGTTGTTTTCGTCAACCTCTTAATCCGTCTGATTCCAATTGTCAGGGCACTTCTCATTCATCCTCTGGCGAGTCATCAGCCACCAAGCTTCCACCCCTCAAAACCGTGCTTGGGTAAGTCATATTCCGTCTTATATCTTTAACATACTATTTTAACATATGCTATACTGATACTTCTTAACCTCTCTCAGAGCCAAGCCCAGACCAAGCAAAAAAGGCTCGCCTAAACAAAACGGCAGAGGAAAATATCGCTGCTGAACCGGACAAAATACCAGACCCTGAAGAAGCCAACCTTGATGATGTGCTGAATGACCCACCACCACAAGACCATGACCTTTTTGCTGAACAGGCAGAGATTGACACCACAGGTCCTGTTAATCAGCCGACCAGCTCTATCCGGACTGATAAACCGGCTAGTCCAACAAAAACTACTGACAAACCGGTGACCCCAGTACAAACCGATGAAGAAAAAGATGATGATGTCCTTATTACTGGCGTTGGCCGTTCTGAACCGAGTAATCATGTTGCTTTGTCAAAACATACTGCAAAACAGGAATTCTCTGCGGTTGGCAAAGGCAAATGGAGTGCTGATTTGTCAACATACGCAGCTCTGGGTGCTGAAGATCTCCATTCCGGCTATCTGAACCGGCTGTACACCAGCCGCGACTATGAAGCCAGTCTAGTAAAAATGATGAAGGAAAATTATGAGGTAACTTCCTATATGCTTCCCTTCGTGTATTATTTGGTAGCTTTATTAACTCCAATAGCCCCCAAGTGACGGTTTAAGATATCAACTTAAACCGGGACTGTAGTTAGTTTTCAATGTGTTCCTCAATTCATCTGAACTTTGCTGCCGTAGCCCCCAAGGGCCAGTTCAACTTTATGAAGTTAAACCGGGACTTTTATAGAAGAAAAATTCATGTAACAATAGTCTTTGAATAAACAGCCATTAGCCCCCAAGTGCCAAGTTGAATACTTGTATTGAGCTTGGGACTTTGTAGAAACTATGTGAGGAAGAGCAAATATGCATTAGCCCCCAAGTACCAAGGGCATAACTTGTTATGTGATTGGTACTTCAAATTTGTACTATCATTTCATCATGTATCTATCTCTGTACAGGCTGAGCTGAGCAAGAGAGAAAATCAAACCACCGATCTGCAAGAGAATCTTAAGTCGCAACAGGCAGAAACCTCCAAGGCAAAGGAAGAATTGACCAGCGCTTTGAGCGCTATGGAAAAACTTAAAGAGGGCTTCAACAAAGAGCGGGCGGATTGGGCGATTGAGAAAGCCGCTTTAGCGCAAAGAGCTGAAAAAGCAGAAGCCGCTCTTAAACCGGTGGTTGATGAATTGACCAGCGTGAAGCGTTAGGTTCATGCCATGACTGCAGCTGTATTTGGTAAGTATCCTTGTTCTCCAAGTTGAATAGATCTTGTTATGTAACTGCCGGTTTATTAACCCTTGCAATGATACAGGAACTCGTATCAGCCACATGGGAATGGATGTGCGGATGAAGTTAAAAGCTGCCTATACTTTGATAGAACAACTGTACACTGGTGCACAACGGATCATCTACACTGCTTCTCACCACAATCCGCCGCCCACCTTGATCCAAGATACCATTAAAAGGTTGTCTATGCTCCCTGCCCGGGTTGAGGAGCTGAAGAAATCTGCTGCTAGAACGGGTGCCTTGGCCGCCCTAATCCGGGCCAAAGCGTGGGTGCCTGACTTTGATCCTGTTGAAGCAGCCCAAGGCTATCCTAGCTTGAAGGAAGACGGGAAAGAATTTGATGAAGAGGATCTTGAGCCATAAACCGAAGTCGCCCTCGGCATGTCAACTGGTTGAAGAGGCGGATCTGTCCCACTATCAAGCCCAATATGACAATCAAAACAAGTGAGTTGCTGCACCAATTCCTGAGGCTGAGAACCTTATACCACCAATCCGTAAGCATACTTACGCTCCTGATATTGAACCGTCGTTGCTGATCAATGATGAAGCTGTGTTTCAAGCGTTAACTGGAATCGACTGGGCAACTGTTGATTTCCAGCCACTGGGTAGGGAGCAAGAAGCTGAACCGGCGCGAGATGATCCGCAACCGTCAGGTCAGGCCGGGGACCAAGCATGAACTGGAGGCCGGTTTAAACCGCTGCATGCTGTGACATGTAGTTGATAAAAAACAATGATCTTTGTGGGCACTGGAATGCCTTGTAATAAGCTAGTTGATATACTTTGTCTGGTATGCCTTCATGAATATTTATCTTCAACTGATGCTTGTTTGATTCATATTTATCCCAACTGTTTCTGCAGTCAAAAAAGTTTAAAAACGCCCTGGCGGTTTACCACCGGGCGGGTCATGATACCCACATATAAAAATAAGGGCGATAACTTAGGTTGGAATATATAACCAAATATGGAAATATACCATACCTTCCACTGTCAGGCACGATGTTGGCTGACCAACCTTGTAGCTGGGCCGATAACCCAAACCATGGAGGAGAAAACAGCTCCTGTTAACATAAGATTGATTTACAATGTAAACCGTTCCGGGTTATGATAAACCCTAGTTTACTCCATAATAGGATGGTAACATAAAATCAAACTGGGCAAACAGTCTCCGGATTAAGATTTGACCGTGTTGCGTCAATTTGTAATTAATAGTCGAACCGGACTAACAATGTTGATTTGAAAACGCAACAAAAGTAATGTTTATCAGAAAAGAATAACAGAATTCAAGCAAAGGTAAAGATAAAACCATTGCAAATGAGGCTTTAAACCGATCAATAGGCATTACCATGGTCTGACACGACCAAGCCCCTAAAAAGGCGTAGCTATGGTTTGAGTCAGTTAGGTCCCCAAATGATGCTTTGGCATTACGCCGATCAAGAGGTGTAGCTATGGTTCGGGTTCGACCAAGCCCCCAAGTGATGTTGTGGCACTAGGCCGATCAAGAGGCGTAACTATGGTTCAGACGTGACCAAGTTCCCAAGTGATGCTATGGCATTGCGCCGATCAAGAGGCGTGACTATGGTTCGGATACGACCAAGTCCCCAAGTTATGCTATGGCATGACGCCTATCAAAAGGTGTAGCTATGGTTCGGATAAGACCAAGCCCCCAAGTGATATAATATAAAGCCTTTGAGAGGCTAAAACCAAGGGGTAAACCGGACGCCGCTTTATCAACAGAAGCTCCATGTAACCACACTTGATGTAAGAAAATAACAGATACCCCGCTTTAGCTGAGATTCCGGTTTATTATATTGATCATAATATATACATAGGCATAATATGTACAAAAGCAGAGCCTATAGCTCAAGTATAGTAAGGCCGAAGATGAGCAATGTTCCACGGCCGGCTGGTCTCCTCCTCCGATTTACGTGAGTCTTTGCGCTCTCGAACATCGATCAGGTAGTATGACCCATTGTGTAAATTCTTGCTGACCACAAAAGGTCCTTCCCAAGGTGGGGATAACTTGTGCATATCCGTCTGATCCTGGATGAGCCGAAGCACCAAATCTCCTTCTTTAAAGGTTCTGGTCCTAACCCCGGCGGCTATGATAGCGACGCAGATCTTGCATATAAATCGCCGAACGGGCGGCCGCTATGTCATGCTCTTCATCTAACAGGTCGAGAGCTTCTTGCCGTGCCTTCTCGTTGTCCGCTTCAACATATGCCGCCACACGAGGCGAGTCATGACGGATGTCACTAGGAAGAATTGCCTCCGCTCCATAAACCATGATGAACGGTGTGTATCCTATCGACCTATTGGGCGTGGTGTTGATGCTCCATAATACTGAAGGTAGCTCTTCAACCCAACAACCCGGCGTCCGCTACAGGGGGACCATAAGCCGAGGTTTGATGCCTCTCAAAATTTCTTGATTGGCCCTCTCCGCTTGACCATTGGATTGTGGGTGAGCCACTGATGATACGTCAAGCCAGATGTGCTCATGTTGACTGAACTCCTTCATGGCACCCTTGGACAGGTTGGTACCATTGTCAGTGATAATGCTATGTGGAAAGCCAACCCGGAAAATCACCTTTTTGATGAATTCAACTGCCGTGGCCGCATCACACTTGCTAACGGGCTCGGCCTCTACCCATTTTGTGAACTTGTCAACCACCACCAGAAGGTGGGTCTTCTTGTCTTTGGATCTCTTGAAAGGCCCAACCATATCCAGCCCCTAAGTTGCAAACGGCCAAGTAATTGGAATCATCCTCAATTCTTGAGCCGGCACATGAGCACGTCTCGAGAACTTCTGACAGCCATCACATCGTCTGACCAAGTCCTCTGCATCAGCATGAGCAGTTAACCAATAGAAACCGTGACGAAACGCCTTGGCCACCAAAGATTTTGAACCGGCGTGGTGACCACAATCTCCTTCGTGGATTTCACGCAAAATTTCACAGCCTTCCTCAGGAGACACACATCGTTGAAACGCCCCTGACACACTGCAATGATGCAACTCTCCATTGATAACAGTCATGGACTTGGACCGCCGGATTATCTACCTGGCTAGAGTCTCATCTTCTGGTAACTCGCCCCGGTTCATGTACGCGAGATAAGGAATCATCCAATCCGGGATGACATGAAGAGCTGCCACCAATTGAGCTTCCAAATCAGGAATAGCCAAATCCTCTTCACCGGGGAGCTTGACGGACGGATTATGCAGAACATCCAAGAAGACATTAGGCGGGACCGGTTTATGTTGAGAACCCAATCGGCTCAAAGCGTCCGCCGCTTCGTTCTTCCGTCGGTCCACGTGATCCACCTGATAACCATTAAAGTGACCTGCAACAATATCCACCTCACGACGATATGCTGCCATGAGCGGATCCTTGGAATCCCAAGTGCCAGATACTTGTTGAGCCACCAGGTCCGAGTCACTAAAGCACTTAACTCGGCTCAGGTTCATCTCCTTAGCCATCCGAAGACCATGGAGTAAAGCTTCGTACTCAGCTGCATTGTTAGTACACGGGAACATTAAGCGGAGAACATAACAAAGCTTATCACCTCGTGGGGAAGTTAATACGACTCCAGCCCCCGAGCCTTCCAATTGCTTGGACCCATCAAAGTGAATAGTCCAATAGGTGTTATCCGGCTTCTCCTCAGGTGCTTGCAGTTCTGTCCAATCATTGATGAAATCCACAAGTGCTTGAGATTTGACCGCCGTCCGAGGTATGTATTTCAACCCATGAGGCCCAAGCTCTATAGCCCACTTGGCAATCCGGCCAGTTGCTTCCCTGTTGTGGATTATATCTCCCAAAGGAGCAGAGCTGACCACCGTGATGGGATGATCTTGGAAATACTGTTTAAGCTTCCGGCTTGCCATGAAAACTCCATACACCAGCTTCTGCCAATGCGGGTACCTTTGCTTGGACTCAATAAGTACCTCGCTAATATAGTAAACCGGACGTTGAACCGGATATTCCTTGCCTGCCTCCTTGCGCTCCACCACAATAGCCATGCTGACTGCCCGAGCATTAGCTGCCACATATAACAGTAATGGTTCCTTGTCAATCGGAGCAGCGAGAATAGGCGGATTAGCTAGCTGCCGCTTTAAGTCCTCAAATGCTTCATCAGCGGCAGAACTCCAGACGAAGTTATCCGGGTTTTTTCAGCATCTGATACAAAGGAATCGCCTTCTCACCGAGGCGGCTGATAAACCGGCTCAAAGCGGCAATCCGGCCTGCCAGGCGTTGAACGTCATTGATGCACTTCGGTTTAACCAAGGAGGTGATAGCTGTGATCTTTTCCGGATTAGCCTCAATGCCCCTGTTAGACACCAGAAAGCCCAAGAGCTTGCCTGTCGGTACACCAAAAATGCACTTGGCCGGATTGAGCATCATCTTGTAAGTCCGCAGGTTACCAAAGGTTTCCTTCAAATCGTCAACCAGAGTCTCCTTCTTCCTTGACTTGACCACAATATCATCCACATAGGCATGAACATTATGGCCGATCTATGTGTGGAGACAGTTCTGTACACAACGTTGATAAGTCGCCTGGGCACTCTTGAGCCCAAAGGGCATAGATACATAGCAGAAGGCTCCAAAGGGGGTTATAAAGGCCGTCTTCTCCTGGTCCTTAAATGCCATCTTGATCTGATGATAACCGGAATCTGCATCCAGAAAGCTTAAACGCTCGCAACCCGCCGTAGCATCAATAATTTGATCAATACGGGGAAGGGCAAAAGGATCTGCTGGGCAAGCTTTGTTGAGATCTGTGTAATCCACACACATACGCCATGTGCCATTTTTCTTAAGGACCAGCACTGGATTAGCCAACCATTCAGGATGGAAAACTTCAATGATAAATCCAGCCGCTAAAAGCTTGGCCACCTATTCTCCAATAGCTTTGCGTCTTTCTTCATTGAACCGACGGAGAAACTGATTAACCGGTTTATGCTTATGATCAACATTAAGTGTGTGCTCAGCGAGTTCTCTCGGTACACCTGGCATGTCAGAAGGCTTCCACGCAAAGATGTCTCGATTCTCACGGATGAACTCGATGAGCGCGCTTTCCTATTTTGGATCCAAGTTTGCACTGATGCTGAACTGCTTGGACGAATCGCCAGGTACGAAGTCAACAAGCTTAGTCTCTGCAGCCGATTTAAACTTCAGGGCCGGGTCGTGCTCGGTAGTTGGCTTCTTCAACGGAGT
The DNA here is from genome assembly GCA_021605205.1 of Aegilops longissima. NCBI lineage: Eukaryota > Viridiplantae > Streptophyta > Magnoliopsida > Poales > Poaceae > Aegilops > Aegilops longissima. Next base: position 266,137,497 of record CM038682.1, on the reverse strand, counting down.
CATATCCGCCGGATCAACATTATCCTTGTAAAACTTCAACTCCTCTGCAGCACAAACTGACTCAGCATAATCCGCATCACCTTCTTCACACTCCAGAGCGATCTTGCGGCTCCCATGGACAGTTATAGTTCCCTTGTGACCCGACATCTTGAGCTGAAGATAGACATAACAAGGTCGTGCCATAAACTTAGCATAAGTCGGCCGTCCAAACAGGGCATGATAGGGACTTCTGATCTTCACCACTTCAAAGGTCAAGGTTTCTGATCTTGAGTCATGCTCGTCTCCAAAAGCCACCTCTAGAGCTATCTTGCCAATAGGATACGCTGATTTACCAGGCACCACACCATGGAACACCGTATTGGACGGTCTAAGATTTTTATCTGTTAACCCCATGCGACGGAAAGTTTCATAATATAGGATATTGATACTGCTCCCTCCATCCATGAGTACCTTTGTGAACTTGTAACCTCCTACCTGAGGTTCCACCACCAATGCCAACTGACCCGAATTGTCAACCTGGGGTGGATGATCCTCCCTGATCCACACAATCGGCTGCTCAGACCACCGTAAGTAACGGGGCACCGCCGGTTCAACGGAGCTTACCACTCTCCTATGAAGCTTTTGGTCACGCTTGTCCAAGCTAGTGGTAAAGACATGATATTGCCCACTATTCAACTGCTTTGGATTGCTCTGGTAACCCGACTGCTGCTGCTGACTATTGTAACCACCTTGGTTGCCCTGATTTCCTTGATTTGTATGTCCGCCCTGATTACCATGGAAGCCTGAACCGGAATTTCCTCCACCATAACCCGACCCATGAGACCCGGGGCCTGAACCATCACCCGGTCCGTGATCATACCGGAAATCATTAGAGTTTTTGAACTCTTGCATGATATAGCAATCCTTCCAGAGGTGCGTGGCCGGCATCTCCTTCGTCCCATGTTTTGGGAAGGGCTGGTTCAATAGGTAAGACAGACGGTCCGGGTTAGGGTTAGGTACCCCATTGCGCCGGGGCGGTTTACCCTTGCGCCGTTGGCCTTTATCCTGCGCACTGGCATTGGCGACAAAGTCCACGCTGTGGTCCGCTTTACGTTTACCGCCGTTTCCATGACCCGCCGGGCTATGGTGCTGCCCCTTGGCGTTGATGCTCTTCTTTCCCTTCCCTGCCTATGCATTATCATCATCCGACTCGGGATCCTTGGTACTATCAGAGTCAGCATACTTTACTAAAGCGGCCACGAGGGTTCCCATGTCAGTGCAATGGTGTTTCATCCGTCCCAACTTCAACTTCAGAGGCTTAAACCGGCAATTACCTTCCAAGGTTAGAACTGCGGTGTCAGCATTGATGCGGTCCGATGAATGCAAAATTTCCGAGACCCGGCGCACCCACTGTGTTGTTGATTCTCCTTCCTCCTGTACACAGGCAGCTAAATCCACAATCGACATGGGCTGCTTGCATGTATCTTTAAAATTCTGGATAAACCGGGTTCTCAACTCGGCCCATGATCTGATAGAATTAGCAGGTAGACTTTTTAACCAAGTACGAGCCATCCCTTCTAGCATCATGGTGAAGTACTTCGCACAAGCTGCATCATCCACATCCAGCATCTCCATGGCCATCTCATAGCTTTCCACCCATGTCTCCGGGGGTAAATCGGCAGTGTAATTTGGCACCTTGCGCGGGCCCTTGAAATCCTTGGGCAGGCGTACATTGCGTAACGCCGGGATGAGACACGGTACCCCCAAAGAGCTAGAGGTAACTCCTGGCTCTCTCACCATGGTTGGACGAACCGGAGTAGGCTGACGGGCTTCATACTGCGCTGCTAACTCGGCCTCCCTGCGCGCGCGAGCCCGGTCCACCACCTCCTGAGCATCCCCAGCACCTCCTGCCGGGTTGTGTCCACGGGGCGGTTCGCGGTTCCCCGCATTGCTTGACACGGCCGGTTCATCCATACGCCTGCTATAACTCCGGCTTGGACGGGGGGTGGAATGAATCCGATCACGGCTGTATGAATAAGCCTCCTGTTGCTCCAAGGCTGTCCGAAGAAGCTCTTTAACTCGACGCGTCTCGATTGCCGCCGGAGAATCGCCTTCAGTTGGGATAGATTCCAGCCGTGAAGCGGCCGCAAAAAGATTGTCAATTGGAGTAGAGTAATGACCCGGTGGTATTGGAACAGGCTGCGTCACGTTGTTGTTCTGTCGAGGCAGACCCATCAAACTGGGCTGAACCGGCGCCCCTGCTCCAGGTGCCTCCGCCCGGTTTACTACCGGCGGGTTACTGGTCCCTCCATCTGGGGTGTTAAAGAGGTTCCTAGCATCATAAACCGGAGGCAGGAGAGACCGGTGTCTTCTCTTTAGGACTTCGTGCGACGCATTCTGATCCAGCATAAGCCGGTAAGCCTGTGCATCTAAAGCGGCCCGCTCTGCGGCCATCCTGGCATCCTCAGCTGCCAAATCGGCCTTGGCCTAGGTAATCTGATCCCTTACCTTCGCGACTTCCGCATTGTGCGCATCCTGATCCGTCGGGTTAACCTCCACCATTAGTGTTGCCAACGCATCAAATAGATCAGATAAGACCTGAGCCGTCGGCCGCACAGGGCCTCCTGCCCCGGCTGCTGCCGCTGCTGCGGTCGAAGAGTGGAGTGCCGGCTGTGTACCGGCCATGAAGATTCCAACCCGGTGCGGCAGATCAGAGGGGTCTGGAATACTGTCGCCGTCGGAACAGCCTCCAATCCGGCCATCTTGTAGCTGGTATAACGACTCGGTCTCTCCGGTCGATGACTCGTCACCGGAATAAACGACGGTCTCACCACCAGATTCCGATCTGTCCTCGTACTCCCCTCCATGGATAACTCCCACGAAGGCACGCTTCATGGCAGGCTTGACCCGGGCAGATCGCGCACGCTGAGCTGTTTCAACGAGGTCGGTGCAGATGTCCGGCTCAGGGCCCGGTTCGCCGATCTTGCCAATGAAAACGTGTGCCACCAAAGGGGACCCCGTACCCGTACTCAATTGAGCCGGCCTCGGGGCCCCATCCTGCATCGTCGATGTAGAGCTTGCCGCGACGACTCTTGGTCATCCGGCTCACAGCGTAACCCTTGAGTCCTTCGAAGTTGCCCTCCAAGAACTTGAAACCGTCGTGCGATAGCCCCGCGGTGGGCGCCAACTGTCGTGGTTTTGTCACGGCAGATGTCCTTGTGAAAGGACTTAGTCGTGGAGCCATTGCTACGGGTTAGCTTAAAGGGGTTAAAGCGGACAAGGGACACAAGAGAGTTTTATACTAGTTCGGCCCCTTATGATGAAGGTAAAGGCCTACATCTAGTTGTGATGAAATTGATGGGGTTTCGATGACCAGGGAGCGAATATGCTTTGCCTGAGTCTCGAGTTGTTTTTCTGTTCTCCTGATCCGCCACAGGGTCGTCCCCTTATATACATGGGTGACACCTGTCGGTTTACAGAGTCCCGAGACCGGCTCATAGACGTGTCCGGTTCGGTCTCTGCTCTTTCTATCTTACCATACAAGTTACATACCAATGTCGGTTCACGGTTGCCGGCCTTAAACCGGTTCTGGGCCTTGGGCCCCTATCTAACATTTCTATCTGCCTTCATGGGCTTCTATCATACTCAACTACTGATGAAGTTAATCCGGCCTGGCCTGGCCGGTTTACGCTCAGTAGTAATATCCCCAACAGGTACCCATTAAGCCGGTGTGACGACTCAACGGGATGGTCCGCCAAGAAACCCAGTGATGACCCACAAGTATAGGGGATCTATCGTAGTCCTTTCGATAAGTAAGAGTGTCGAACCCAACGAGGAGCAGAAGGAAATGATAAGCGGTTTTCAGCAAGGTATTCTCTGCAAGTACTGAAATAAGTGGTAACAGATAGTTTTGTGATAGGATAATTTGTAATGAGCAATAAGTAGCAAAAGTAAATAAAGTGCAGCAAGGTGGCCCAATCCTTTTGTAGCAAAGGACAAGCCTGGACAAACTCTTATAATAGGAAAAGCGCTCCTGAGGACACATGGGAATATCGTCAAGCTAGTTTTCATCACGTTCATATGATTCACGTTCGGTACTTTGATAATCTGATATGTGGGTGGACCGGTGCTTGGGTGCTGTCCTTACTTGAACAAGCATCCCACTTATGATTAACTTCTACTGCAAGCATCCACAACTACAACAAAAGTATTAACGTAAACCTAACCATAGCATGAAACATATGGATCCAAATCAGCCCCTTACGAAGCAACACATAAACTAGGGTTTAAGCTTCTGTCACTCTAGCAACCCATCATCTACTTATTACTTCCCAATGCCTTCCTCTAGGCCCAAATAATGGTGAAGTGTTATGTAGTCGACGTTCACATAACACCACTAGAGGCTAGACAACATACATCTCATCAAAATATCGAACGAATACCAAATTCACATGACTACTAATAGAAAGACTTCTCCCATGTCCTCGGGAACAAACGTAACTACTCACAAAGCATATTCATGTTCATAATCAGAGGGTATTAATATGCATAAAGGATCTGAACATATGATCTTCCACCAAATAAACCAACTAGCATCAACTACAAGGAGTAATCAACACTACTAGCAACCTACTAGTACCAATCCGGACTTGGAGACAAGAATTGGATACAAGAGATGAACTAGGGTTTTGAGAGGAGATGGTGCTGGTGAAGATGTTGATGGAGATTGCCCTCTCCGATGAGAGGAGCATTGGTGATGATGATGACGATGATTTCCCCCGGAGGGAAGTGTCCCGGCAGAACAGCTCTGCGGAGCCCTAGATTGGTTCCGCCAAGGTTCCGCCTCGTGGCGGCGGAGTTTCGTTCCGAAAGGTTGCCTCTGATTTTTTCTCGACGAAAGACCTCATATAGCGGAAGATGGGCATCGGAGGGTCACCGGGGGCCCACGAGGTAGGGGCGCCCCTACCCTCGTGATGTGGTGTGGGCCCCTGGCCTTCATCTTTAGCGAGGATTTTTATTATTTATTATAAGATATTCCGTGGAGTTTCAGGACTTTTGGAGTTGTGCAGAATAGGTCTCTAATATTTTCTCCTTTTCCATTTGAATTCCGGTATCGGCATTCTCCTCCTTATGTAAACCTTGTAAAATAAGAGAGAATAGGCATAAGTATTGTGACATAACGTGTAATAACAGCCCATAATGCAATAAATATCGATATAAAAGCATGATGCAAAATGGACGTATCAAATCCCCCAAGCTTAGACCTCGCTTGTCCTCAAGCGAAAGCCGATAACGATAAATATGTCCCCATGTTTAGAGGTAGAGGCGTCGATAAAAATAAAATACGGACATGAAGGCATCATGATTATTCCCATAACATCAACATATATAGATATTGTCATATGATTTCTTATGTTCAAGTAATAATCTATTCACAATGCAGAGTACGAATCATAAACTTTATTGAGAACCAACAAACTATAATCTCAGTCATTGAAGCAATTGCAATTTATCATAACATCGGAAAGAGTCTATGTCAGAGCTTAATAGCAAGTCCACATACTCAACTATCATTTAATCTTTAATAATTGCTAACACTCACGCGATACTTGTGGTTACGGAGTTTTAATCGGACACAGAGAAAGATAGGGGCTTATAGTTTCGCCTCCCAACCTTTTACCTCAAGGGTAATGTCAACAATAATAACTCATGCCCCTTACATCCAATTAGATATATCAATCAGGATCTTTCCAACACACTGTGCTTGCCAAAGGATAAAATGTAAAAAGGAAAGGTGAAGATCACCATGACTCTTGCCTAAGGTAGATGATAATAAATAAAAGATAGGCCCTTCGCAGAGGGAAGCAGAGGTTGCCATGCGCTTTTATGGTTGGATGCACAAAATCTTAATGCGAAAGAACGTCACTTTATATTGCCCCTTGTGATATGAACCTTTATTATGCAGTCCGTCGCTTTTATTTCTTCCACATCACAAGATCGTATAAAGCTTATTTCCCCACACCAATCAATCATACATATTTAGAGAGCAATTTTTATTGCTTTGCACCGATGACAACTTACTTGAAGGATCTTACTCAATCCATAGATAGATATGGTGGACTCTCATGGCAAAACTGGTTTAAGGGTTTTTGGAAGCACAAGTAGTATCTCCACTTGGTGCTGAGAATTTGGCTAGCATGAGGGGGAAAGGCAAGCTCAACATGTTGGGAGATCCATGACAATATACCTTTATCTCAGATATAAGAAAACATAACCCATTACATTGTCTTCCTTGTCCAACATCAACTCTTTAGCATGTCATATTTTAATGAGTGCTCACAATCACAAAAGATGTCAATAATAGTATATCTATATGTGAAACCTCTCTTTCCTTATTACTTCCTATTAATTGCAACGATGACCAAAGCTATGTTTGCCAACTCCCAACAATTTTAAATTATCATACTCTTCTATGTGAAGTCATCACTCTCAATAAGATCAATATGAATTCTTTGTTTCTTTTTATTATTTTTCTCTATTCTTTTATTCACTCAAGATCATGGCAAAACAATCAAGCCCTTGACTCAACACTAATCTTTATTATATAGCTCATGGACTCGATTACATAGAGAGATCATAAAGCAAAAACTCAAAACTAGATCATGCCATAAGCTTTATTCTACTAGATCAAGATACTACTAATAGGATCGAACTAAGAAAAACGGTAAAGATAGGAGATGTGATTGTGATACGATACCGGGGCACCTCCCCCAAGCTTGGCAGTTGCCAAGGGGAGTGCCCATACCCATGTGATTATGTCTCCTTTGTTGGTGAAGAAGGTGGAGGTATCGTTGACTTAGTTGATGGCATAGACTTCTCCCTTAATTTGCGCTTGAGGACGGCATTTTGATCCCTCAGATCATCAATCTCCCACTCCAGGGTTAATATCTTTTTGCATAGGTCCTGCTTATTTTCCTGCAAGAGACGAAAAGGGATAAACTCGAACTTTGGTTTCTTTACCCTATCAGGGAGACTTGACTTTTTGAACTCCACATGCATGTCCCCAGGTTGAGGTAATGGGGCTTCATCTTCATCCGAGCTCGTCTCCTCCTTCCCCTTGGGTTCATAGTCCTCTTCTTCCTCCGTGGTCCAACCATCGTGCTCCACATCTCCATAGACCTTAGGATTTGCTAGGTAATCATCCACATAGCTTTCTCCTTTCGAATCCTGGGATGACATGTTGATCTAATCTGCAGTATGTCAGCTCGAAACAAGAACAGAGGATATTTGCGTGATACGGGAGTCAAAACCTCCGGGAGAATATATAATGAATTTTTACCGACCAAAATACGTATCGTGCAAGAAAACGGAGTCCGGAAGGTACACGAGGTGCTCACGAGGTAGGGGCGCCGGGGGTAGGCGCGCCCTCCACCCTCGTGGGGCCCTCGTGTCCTTCCCGGACTGATACTTATTTTTCTATTTTTCTAAATATTCCAAAACGGAGAAATATTGCCTTAAAAACTGTTTTAGAGTCGGTTTACTTACTGTACCACATACCTATTCCTTTTGAGTGCAAACGTTAGGAAAGTGTCCCTTATGTATTCCTCCGGGTTACGATTTCAATAACATTGGTTTCAACATTTACAGGATTACCTGAGATATAGTGTTTGATTCTTTGACCGTTTACCACCTTCGGATTTGTGCCTTCGAAGTTGTTGATTTTTATGGCACCGGAACGATAGACCTCCTCGATGACATAGGGTCCTTCCCATTTAGAGAGAAGCTTTCCTGCAAAAAATCTTAAACGAGAGTTGTATAGCAATACATAATCACCTACATTAAACTCACGCCTTTGTATCCTTTTGTCATGCCATCTTTTAACTTTTTCTTTAAATAACTTGGAATTTTCATAAGCTTGGGTTCTCCATTCATCAAGTGAGCTAATATCAAATAACCTCTTCTCACCGGCAAGTTTGAAATCATAGTTGAGCTCTTTAATAGCCCAATATGCCTTATGTTCTAGTTCAGAGGTAAGTGACATGCTTTTCCATAAACCATTTTATACGGAGACATACCCATAGGATTTTTATATGCAGTTCTATAGGCCCATAACGCATCATCAAGTTTCTTGGACCAATTCTTTCTAGACCTATTGACAGTCTTTTGCAAAATTAATCTGAGCTCTCTATTACTCAATTTTACTTGACCACTAGACTGTGGGTGATATGGAGATGCAATTCTAGGATTAACGTCATATTTAGCAAACATTTTACAGAAAGCACCATGAATAAAATGTGAACCACCATCAGTCATTAAATATCTAGGGACTCCAAACCTCGGAAAAATAACTTCTTTAAGCATTTTAATAGAAGTGTTATGATCAGCACTACTAGTTGGAATAGCTTCTACCCGCTTAATAACATAATCAACGGCAACTAAAATATGTGTATATCCATTAGAGGTAGGAAAAGGTCCCATATAATCAAAGCCCCAAACATCAAATGGTTCAATAACAAGTGAATAATTCATAGGCATTTCTTGACGTCTACTAATATTACCAATTCTTTGACATTCATCACAAGATAAGACAAACTTACGGGCATCCTTGAAGAGAGTAGGCCAATAAAAACCAGATTGTAATACCTTATGTGCAGTTCTATCTCCAGCGTGGTGTCCTCCATAAGCTTCGGAGTGACACTTATGTAGGATATGTTCTGTTCATGCTCAGTACACAACGCCTAATAACACCATCCACTCCTTCTTTATAAAGATGTGGGTCATCCCAAAAGTAATGTCTCAAATCATAGAAAAACTTTTTCTTTTGCTGGTATGTGAAACTAGGTGGTATAAATTTAGCAACAATGTAATTAGCATAATCATCATACCATGGAGTACTACGGGAAGTACTTATGACATTCAATTATTCATCAGGAAAGCTATCATCAATAGGTAGTGGGTCATCAAGAACATTTCCTAACCTAGACAAGTTGTCCGCAACGAGGTTCTCAGCTCCCTTTCTATCAACAATATGCAAATCAAATTCTTGTAGCAAGAGAACCATCTAATAAGTCTAGGTTTAGCATCTTTCTTTTCCATCAGGTATTTAATAGCAGCATGATCAATGTGAATAGTTATTTTAGAATCAACAATATAAGGTCTGAACTTATCACAAGCAAATATAGCTGCTAAGAATTCTTTTTCAGTAGTAGCATAATTTATTCGAGCATTGTCTAAAGTCTTACTAGCATAATGGATAACATTTAATTTCTTATCAACTCTTTGCCCTAGAACAACACCTACAGCATAATCACTAGCATCACACATAATTTCGAAGGGTAAATTCCAATTAGGTGGCTGAACAATAGGTGCAGAGATCAATGCTTTCTTAAGTATTTCAAATGCTTCTACACAATCATCATCAAAGACAAATGGTATATCTTTTTGTAATAAATTAGTCGAGGCGAGAAATTTTGAGAAGTCCTTAATGAACCTCCTATAAAATCCGGCATGACCAAGGAAACTTCTTATACCTTTGATGTCCTTGGGACATGGCATCTTTTCAATAGCATCAACCTTGGCTTTATCAACTTCAATACCTCTTTCAGAAACTTTATGCCCCAAGACAATACGTTCATTAACCATAAAGTGGCACTTTTCCCAATTCAAGACAAGATTAGTTTCTTCACATCTCTGCAAAAGTCGATCAAGATTGCTCAAGCAATCATCAAAAGAGGATCCAAAGACGGAAAAGTCGTCCATGAAAACCTCACAAATCTTTTCACAAAAGTCAGAGAATATAGCCATCATGCATCTTTGGAAGGTAGCAGGTGCATTACATAAACCAAAAGGCATACGTCTATAAGCAAAAGTACCAAAAGGGCATGTAAAAGTAGTCTTTGATTGATCCTTAGCCGACACAGGTATTTGAGAGAAACCGAATAACCATCTAGAAAGCAATAATGTGTATGTTTGCATAATCTTTATAGCATTTGATCAATAAAAGGTAAGGGTAATGATCTTTCTTAGTAGCTTTATTTAATTTGCGAAATCAATTACCATCCTATAACCTGTAATAATTCTTTGCGAAATCAATTCATCTTTATCATTAGGAACAACAAGTAACACCTCCTTCTTAGGGACACAATGAACAGGACTTACCCATCGACTATCAAAGAACGGGATAAATTATACCTGCCTCCAAAAGCTTTAGTATTTCTTTTCTTACCACTTCTTTCATCTTAGGAATCAATCTTCGTTGATGATCACGAACCGGTTTGGCATCTTCTTCCAAATTTATTTTATGTTGACATAGAGTGTGACTAATGCCCTTAAGATCATCAAGAGTATATCCAATAGCAGCACGGTGCTTCTTCAGAGTTTTCAATAATCTCTCTTCTTCATGCTTTGAAAGGTTAGCACTAATAATAACAAGATATATTTTCTTTTCATCAAGATAAGCATATTTAAGATTATCAGGCAACGGTTTAAGCTCAAACACGGGATCACCCTTGGGTGGAGGAGGATCCCCTAGGATTTCAACAGGTAAATTGTGTTTCAAAATGGGTTCCTGATTAAATAATACTTCATTTATTTCCCTTCTTTCATTCATAAACATATCATTTTCATGGTCTAGCAAATATTGTTCTAAAGGATCATTAGGAGGTACGGCAATAGAAGCAATACCAATAATATCATCCTTACTAGGCAATTCTTCTTCACGGTGTTGTCTACTAAATTTAGAGAAATTAAACTCATGAGTCATATCGTCCAAACCAATAGTAACAACATTCTTTTTGCAGTCTATCTTAGCATTAACAGTATTCAAGAAGGGTCTACCAAATATAATGGGACAAAAGCTATCTTGTGGGGAACTAAGAACAAGAAAATCAGCAGGATATTTAGTTTTCCCACACAAGACTTCAACATCTCTAACAATTCCCATTGCAGATATAGTATCTCTATTGGCAAGTTTAATTGTAACATCAATATCTTCTAACTCAGCAGGTGCAATTTCATGCTTAATTTCTTTATATAAGTCATAAGGTATAACACTAGCACTAGCACCCATATCACATAAGCCATGATAACAATGATCTCCTATTTTAATGTGAAATAACAGCACTCCTACCACAGGTCTATGTTTATCTTTAGCACTAGGTTTGGCAATTCTAGCAGTTTCACCCCGAATTGAATAACATGCCCATCAATATTATTAGACAAGAGATCTTTAACAATAGCAATATTAGGTTCAACTTTGACTTGCTCAGAGGTGTATAAGTTCTAATATTGCTTTTACGAACCTGATTGAAGCTTTAGCATGATCCTTTATTCTAACAGGAAAGGTGGTTTCTCAACATAAGAGGTAGGAACAATAGGATCATTATAAGTGACAGTCTTTTCTTCAACTTTAATAGGTGCAGCTACTTTTACTTCTATGGGAGGATGATATTTAAAGCACTTCTCCTTGGGGAGATCAACATAAGTAGCAAAAGATTCACAGAAATAAGCTACTATCTCAGAGTCAAGTCCATATTTAGTGCTAAACTTACGGAAAATATCGGTATCCATAAAAGATTTAACACAATCAAACTTAGGTGTCATACCTGACTCCTTACTTTCGTCGAGGTCCCAATCTCAGAGTCGCGTTTAATTCTATCCAATAAATTCCATCTGAATTCAATAGTCTTCATCATAAAAGAGCCAACACAAGAAGTATCGAGCATGGTTTGATTATTATGAGAAAGCCGAGCATAAAAACTTTGAATAATTATTTCTCTCGAGAGCTCATGATTGGGGCATGAATATAACATTGATTTAAGCCTCCCCCAAGCTTGAGCGATGCTTTCTCCTTCGCGAGGCCAAAAATTATATATATAATTACGATCACGATGAACAAGATGCATAGGGTAATATTTTAGATGAAATTCCAATTTCAATCTTTTGCAGTTCCATGATATCGTATCATCACATAGCCTATACCATGTCAATGCATCTCCCTTCAAAGATAAAGGGAAGACCTTCTTCTTGACAACATCATCGGGTATACCTGCAAGCTTAAATAATCCACAAACCTCATCCACATATATTAAGTGTTCATCAGGATGCTTGGTTCCATCTCCTGCAAAAGTATTAGCTAGCAGTTTTTCCATCATACTCGAAGGAAATTCAAAGGGAATATTTTCATATTCATTTTCAGTAGGTTCATTAGGTTGAGGAGCAACTCTTTGCTCTCTTGGTCGGGTGAAGATACCCGAACAAGCCCCTCGAAGATTACTTTCCATAGTAACAAGTGACAGATAAATTTCAGCACACTATATAAATTTTCCTTACCAAATTCCACCTACCAAAGGCGCTTCACTCCCCGGCAATGGCGCCAGAAAAGAGTCTTGATGACCCACAAGTATAGGGGATCTATCGTAGTCCTTTCGATAAGTAAGAGTGTCGAACCCAACGAGGAGCGAAGGAAATGATAAGCGGTTTTCAGCAAGGTATTCTCTGCAAATCTTGAAATAAGTGGTAACAGAGATAGTTTTGTGATAGGATAATTTGTAACGAGCAATAAGTAACAAAAGTAAATAAAGTGCAGCAAGGTGGCCCAATCCTTTTGTAGCAAAGGACAAGCCTGGGCAAACTCTTATAATAGGAAAAGCGCTCCCGAGGACACACGGGAATATCGTCAAGCTAGTTTTCATCACGTTCATATGATTCGCGTTCGGTACTTTGATAATCTGATATGTGGGTGGACCGGTGCTTGTGTGCTGTTCTTACTTGAACAAGCATCCCAATTATGATTAACCTCTATTGCAAGCATCCGCAACTACAACAAAAGTATTAAGGTAAACCTAACCATAGCATGAAACATATGGATCCAAATCAGCCCTTACGAAGCAACGATAAACTAGGGTTTAAGCTTCATCACTCTAGCAACCCATCATCTACTTATTACTTCCCAATGCCTTCCTCTAGGCCCAAATAATGGTGAAGTGTTATGTAGTCGACGTTCACATAACACCACTAGAGGCTAGACAACATACATCTCATCAAAATATCGAACGAATACCAAATTCACATGACTACTAATAGCAAGACTTCTCCCATGTCCTCAGGAACAAACGTAACTACTCACAAAGCATATTCATGTTCATAATCAGAGGGGTATTAATATGCATAAAGGATCTGAACATATGACCTTCCACCAAATAAACGAACTAGCATCAACTACAAGGAGTAATCAACACTACTAGCAACCTACTAGTACCAATCCCGGACTTGGAGACAAGAATTGGATACAAGAGATGAACTAGGGTTTTGAGAGGAGATGGTGCTGGTGAAGATGTTGATGGAGATTGCCCTCTCCCGATGAGAGGAGCGTTGGTGATGATGATGACGATGATTTCCCCCTCCCGGAGGGAAGTGTCCTCGGCAGAACAGCGGCGGAGTTTCGTCCCGAAAGGTTGCCTCTGATTTTTTTCTCGACGAAAGACCTCATATAGCAGAAGATGGGCATCGGAGGGCCACCAGGGGCCCACGAGGTAGAGGCGCGCCCTAGGAGGGGGCGCCCCACCCTCGTGGACAGGTGTGGGCCCCGGCCTTCATCTTTGGCGAGGATATTTTATTATTTATTATAAAATATTCCGTGGAGTTTCGGACTTTTGAGTTGTGCGAGAATAGGTCTCTAATATTTGCTCCTTTTCCATTTAAAATTCCATTTGCCAAGCATTCTCCTCCTTATGTAAACCTTGTAAAATAAGAGAGAATGGGCATAAGTATTGTGACATAACGTGTAATAACAGCCCATAATGCAATAAATATCGATATAAAAGCATGATGCAAAATGGACGTATCACCCAGCACCTGACTAAATTGACACCAGTCAGCCCGTTTCCCAACAGAGCTTTGATTTTCACGATGGTACGTGCAATCTTCTTCCGTTCAGCGGCAGAGAGCTTTTCAGGGAGATTATGTTTGGGGCCCAGGCGCTCAATACGATAACCCGGCAGAGGATTCTCATCAGCCGGAGAAGTGTCTTTGCAGTAAAACCATGTCTGATTCCAGTATTTAGGGTGACTCGGTGGCCTGGCGTACGGAAAGATGGCGTCTCTGCAACGTTGAATCGAGATTCCGCCTAGTTCCAAGCTAGGGCCATTGGTGAATTCAGTCTAGCGGTGTAAGTAAAAATACTCTCGAAAGAGTTCAACACTGGGCTCCTCTTGAAGATACACCTCACAAAAGACTTGAAAGTTGCAAATGTTTGACACGGAATTGGGTCCAATGTCTTGAGAATGGAGCTGGAAGAAGTGCAACATGTCTCGAAAAAACTTAAGAGCCGGGCAGTGAGAAACCCTGGTTCATGTGGTAAGTAAAGACAATGACTTCGCCGTCTTTCGGTTGAGGTTTCTCTACGCCCGGGTTAGGAGCCCGATAATGCATTACGCTCTTGGCGGGTAAATATCCGGTTTTGAAAAAAATCCTTGAGGGTGCTCTCAGTGACGATGGAAGGGACCCAATTGCAGGTGTACACTGTTTTAGGTGGCATTGTGGAAGAAAACCTAAAGGAAAGAAAAATTGTCGGTTCAAACTTAAGCCGGAGAGGAAAAATATTACAGTGCATATCCAAGATGGCGGCTTACAAAGGGGCCTAATGGTATATGACTAAATTATGTCGGGTTACGTAAACCGCCATGAGCAGTGCAAGTTATTTAAGCCGCCATGATAGGTTGGATGATGTCTGTTGAGCATTTCAATTTAAGTCGGCAATTTGAGCCGCCATGGCTAGGTGGATCTAACAAATGCAGTTTTTGCCTAAGTGTTACACAAACAAGTTTCACAGGCTGCGGCTATTATTTTGGATCAATGGCTGTTCAGGAAAAGAAAAATAAATCTAGACCTAAAAACCAGTACAGATGAGTTCATGAGCTTTCACAAGATTTTTTTCGAGGAAAGGGGATCTACTGATATCAAAAGTGGAAATAAAACAACTACCGCATTGGTTGAACACCGTTTTCAGATCAAAGAAGCTCGCGGTACAGCCTGGAAGATGAACTACGATGAACTATGAAGAAGACAGAGAAAATCGCAAACCCTAATACGGATCTGAGGTATGGGAAGGCAGAAACTTACAGCTGCAGATCTACTGCGGAGGGTCGCCGCCGTTCTCTGGATCGACTCAGGTTGATGCAGCGGCCGAGGTTGAGGAAGACGAGGTGCTCTGCAGTGGCGGCGGAGCTCGAGCGGTAGAAGGGTTGCGAGAGGAAGAAGACGCTGGAAAGGGGGAGAATGAGGAAAGACCGGTCGTGCCTATTTATAAGGAAAGACTCTTAAGTGGGCGCAAAAAACGAGGAGGCCGAAAATATGGTTATCCAGCTACCAGGACGCCTCGATTCACGAGATGGTCATTAAGATAAGGATCCGTTGAGATACGTTGAATGAAGTGTGAAGTAATGGCAGATGACGTCATGGCGGGTTATCACAAATCCAGAAGATGACGTCATGGCGGGTTACGAATTCTCGCACAATGAAGAGCAGAAGATTTTCTATAAGTGTTGAAGATTGACATGAACCAGTTCAAATCAGTCTGGGGCCTAATGTTGGGGATATAACTATTAGGTATGACCCGCCCAGGAGGGTCCGGGTTATACCTATGGCGATTCATGAAGCCCAAGACAGTTAAGGTCCCAAGGCCCAAAGGCGACTCAAGGCCCGTAGAGATAAACCACCATATGTACATAACTTGTATTGTAAGGCAGGGATAGTTAGAGACCGAGCTGGATACTGTTTATGAGCCGGTCGGGACTCTGTGAACCACTGGGCGTCGACCCATGTATATAAGGGGATGACCCTGCGGCGGTTTAGGGCAAGTAACATCAGATAGAAAGCTAGGTCAAGCGGATTTTCTCCCTAGTAATCGAAACATAAGCAATACCACCTCAAACTGGATTAGGCCTTTACCTTCACCGCAAGGGGCCGAACCAGTATAAACCCTTGTGTCCTTTGTCCCGTTTTAACCCCTTTAAGCTTCCTAGTTGCGATGGCTCCACGATTAAGTCCTTTCACTAGGACATCTGCCGTGACAATTCCATGACAGTTAAGGTTTTCTAACCACAGACATGTGTTATCACTTGATAACGGGATCACATCATTAGGAGAATGATGTGATAGACAAGACCCATCCGTTAGTTTAGCATATGATCATTCAGTTTATTGCTATTGCTTTCTTAAATGTCAAATACATATTTCTTCGACTATGAGATCATGCAACTCCCAGATACCGTAGGAATACCTTGTGCGCTATCAAATGTCACAACGTAACTGGGAGATCATAAAGAGACTCTACAGGTATCTCCGAAGGTGTTTGTTGAGTTGGCATAGATCGAGATTAGGATTTGTCACTCCGTGTATCGGAGAGGTATCTCTGGGTCCTCTCGATAATACACATCACAAGAAGCTTGCAGGCAAAGTGATTAAGGAGTTAGTTACGATATGGTGTATGAACGAGTAAAGAGACTTGCCGGTAACGAGAATGAACTAGGTATGAAGATATCGATGATCGAATCTCGGGCAAGTAACATACTGATAGACAAAGGGAATTACGTATGTTGTCATAAGGTTCGATCGATAAATATCTTCATAGAATATGTAGGAACCAATGTGGGCATCCAGGTTCCACTATTGGTTATTGACCGGAGAGGTGTCTCGGTCATGTCTACATAGTTCTCGAACCCGTAGGGTCCGCACGCTTAACATTCGTTGACGATATAGTGTTATATGAGTTATATGATTTGGTGACCGAATGTTGTTCAGAGTCCCGGATGAGATCACGGACATGACGAGGAGCTCCAAAATGGTCCGTAGTAAAGATTGATATATAGGATGATGCTATTTGGACACTGGAAGAGTTTTGGGAGGTACCGGGTAACCATCAAATCATCCATATTTCCTTGGATTGTTTGGTCGTGTGGTTTCTCTTTTGCTCTATACTGCCATTTTTTGGTAATATGTATTTTTCATTGCCAGGGAATGCCATACATGCTTTATCTTATGCTCGCCTGTTTATCGTCATCTAGTGGATAAAATGTATAGATTAATAATTATTTTTGTCTCCTTTTAGACATGTTCGGACTAGTTGCAGATCTAGAATTATATTTTTGGGTGTGCATAACTATCAATTCAATTTATCAATTTACATCACATTCACAAAACATTATTATGTTATTAATTTAGTACGTAAGATGTATCAAAATGTATTAAAGTATATATTATTTCATTACTTTACTCGGAAGGTTGTAACCTTATTCTTGAATGGTTAATGGTTTTGTCCACATTGTTTTTCATAGGAGATCTCAGTAGGGTCATAATATGTAAATTTTCATTGTTCCCTCAAATTGTTGTTGCCTATTATTGGTGTGTGTGTGCGCATGCGTGTGTGAACAACTTTCCTACAATTGGGTGTAATTACTCCAACGTATATTTTGTGATAGTTTTGATAGTATCTGTCGTGCTGGAGAGTATGTAACTATAATATGCGGTATAGGATGTTGAAAATATGCCCTAGAGGCAATAATAAAATGATTATTATCATATTTCCCGTTCATGATACATATTTATTATTCATGCTAGAATTGTATTGATCGGAAACTTAAATATATGTGTGAATACATAGACAACACCGTGTCCCTAGTAAGGCTCTACTAGACTAGCTCATTGATCAAAGATGGTTAAGATTTCCTAACCATAGACATGAGTTTTCATTTGATAACGGGATCACATCATTAGAAGAATGATATGATGGACAGACCCAACCGTAAGCTTAGCATCAGACCGTTTAGTTATTTTGTTACAACTTTCTTCATGTCAAGTATCAGTTCCTTCGACCATGAGATCATGCCACTCCCAAATACAAAAGGAATACTTTGTGTGCTATCAAACATTGCTTCATTAATAGGTGATCGTAAAGTTTCTCTACAGGTATCTCCGAAGGTGTCTGTTGGGTTGCATGGATCGAGACTGGGATTTGTAGCTCCGTGTGACGGAGAGATATCTCTGGGCCCTCTCGGTAATACAACATCACAAGAAGCTTCATGTGGCTAATGAGTTTAGTCACGAGATCTTGTATTAGGAAACGAGTAAGAGACTTGCTAGGTATGGAGATACCGACGATTGAATCTCGGGCAAATAACATATCACCGGACAAAGGGAATTGCATGCATGATTACCCAAAACCTAAACATCGTGGTTCAACCGATAAAGATCTTCGTTGAATATGTGGGAACCAATATGGGCATCTAGATCCCGCTATTGGTTATTGACTAGAGAGGAGTCTCAGTCATGTCTGCATGATTCTTGAACCCGTAGGGTCGCACGCTTAACGTTCATTGACGCTAGAGTAGTATTGGGATATGTACAATGGTGACCAAAGGTTGTTCGGAGTCCCGGATGAGATCCCGGATGTCACGAGGAGTTTCGGAATGGTTCGGAGGTAAATATTGATATATGGGAAGTCATATTCAGGGTACTGGAGAAGTTCGGAGGTATAGCAACATCATACCGGGACCACCGAAGGGTTCCGGTGGACCACTAGTGGGTCCTACCACCCCCCGGGTCCACCATGGGCCTAGGGGGCGCCTTGGCGTAGATGGGCCAGGCGCACCAGCCCCCCCAGAGTCCCTATGGCCGGGGGAGTCCCTAAAGGGGAAGGGAGGGGTCCCATCTATCGTACGGGAGAGGGACTCCTCCCCCCATTGGCCGCACCCCTCCTTGGAGGAGGGTCCAGGGCTGAGCCACCCCTTTGCCCTTGCCCCTATATATAGTGGAGGGAGAGGAGGGTAGCCACAACCTAAACCCTGGCGTAGCCCCTCCCCCCTTTACCATCATATCTCCTCGGTATAGCTCGGCGAAGCCCTGCCGGGGCACCACCACCACCATCTCCACCACGCCGTCGTGTTGGTTGAGATCCCATCTACTTGTTCCCGAAGCACCACCACCACCATATCCACCACGTCGTCGTGTTGGTTGAGATCCCATCTACTTCTTCCCTTTCTCTTGCTAGATCAAGGAGGAGGAGACATCACCGAGCTGCACGTGTGCTAAACTCGAAGGTGTCGTCCGTTCGGTGCTAGATCAGTTGGATCGTGATTGGATCGCGAAGAATACGACTACATCAATAGTGTTGTATATGCTTCCATTCTCGGTCTACAATCTCTCGTTGTTATGCATCTCCTAGGTTAGATCTTGGGTGTTCGTAGGATTTTTTTTTATTTTTATGCAACGTTCCCCATCATAAGACTCTTAGGTAGTATATATACCACCTTCTAGACAGTACTTCCTCTGTAAACTAATATAAGATCTTTTAGATCACTACTTTAGTGACCTAAAAAATCTTATATTAGTTTACAAAAGGAGTACATGGTATTATTTAGCATACTCCTTTATATGAAAATATGAAGTTACTTTTAAAAATATACTAAAAGCATGTGAACTCGCTTGTGCTCCCTCTAATCCAAAGTAAGGGTCACAGTTTTGAACTAAGATTAGTTCAACCTTAGTTTAAAAATGCAACACTTATTATGGATCAGAGGGAGTAATTTTGTTTCATGCAACTTATTTTGTGTGATCTTACACAACGGCGGAGCTATGTGTGTCTTTGGGGGGCTGTGGCCCCCAGCCTTGATATAATTACTGAAGAAAAAATATATTTTGGGATCTTAAATACAAGAAAGTGTAGTAATTAGCCCCCCCCCCCAAGCATGCATGTTTTCTCTTTAGCCTCCCTTGACATCTTCGTCTAGCTCCGCCACTGATCTTACATATAGTATTAACATGTTCAAATCACAAAGTACCATATATACTACCTACAAAGGGGATTAAAATTAATTAAAATGGTAACTTTTGTTGTGTGGTTTTATCAAGCCTATTAATAACGGTGTATTTTTTCATATTTTTAAGTGATATATTTATATATGTTAGTTTTTTTACATATCAAGTCGTGGTTAAAAGTAAATAAAAAATACCAATAGAGATTGCAGGGACAAAAGCTCGGTCGAGGGGATTGTGACGGCTGCCTTGCAACACAAATGTTGCATTGGGATGTCTAAGGCGGGAGAATGGAAGCGGGCATGATATGCTGTTGTAACTTGACTCTCGTTTACAAGCATGTAGATGTCATCGAGCACCGACTATCAAATAGACCAACTGGAGGACAAATTCCACCTAAACCAGACTAAGGGGAGTGTCACGATTAAAGAGGAAGTGGTTAAGGTGTTGCTCCTCCTAATTGTTTTCCGTGGCAAAAACAAAGTGCACCCCTCCCTCCTTATGTTGGTCGCACAACACCTGAAAGTGTGACCCCCTACGTTGATCACATAACGCCTGAAGTACGTCCCTTCACGTTGATCGCACAACGCCTGAAGTGTGACCCCTTACAATTGGTCGCACAAACCCATCATGGCCCCTCTCCGAGCATATGCCTGGAGAGAGAAAGACAAGAGAACAACAAATGGAGAGGGGTACTTTGCTCTTTGATTGTGGGCTCTTCTTCAGATTTCAAAGGGCCAAAGAACTATTGTGAGTCAGTTTCCATAAAAACATCCGCACTTTGCCTGGAAGGTCAATCTGCCACAATTGTTTCCAGTTTTGCAGTTGCACCGCTTGTCCACTGGAAGGACTAGCATCCTGGTAGCCTTCCAACATTGATGAATATCAAGAGAAAGCACATCGATCTGGACACTAGATGCCCCATGTGCTTGAGACTTGACGAGGATGGGGGCATCTTTTTTTGAAGTGCAAGAAGGTGAAGGCTGTGTGGAGGAAACAGTACTTGGAAGGTGTCCGGATAGCACTTTATGAGTGCACTGACGCAAATGAAATGATGAGGAGTATATGCTCCCTTCCAACCAAAAAGAAGCTGTCTATGGCAGCCCTTCTTTGGGACTGGTGGATGACGAGAAACAAAACGTACGCGGGCGAGAAACTACGATCGGCAGCCAAAGTGAGCGCCTTTATTACTAAGCACCTAACAGACTTTCAGAGTCTCAAAATACAATCCACCGCGACAGCTCCAGTCTTAGTTCAACATACTTGGACCCCTCTTGAAGCGGGCCTCATAAAATCCAACATGGACGCATCTTTCCATGCTGATTCAGAGTCAAGGGCCTGGGGGTTCATGGTGCGGAATGAGCGGGGGATGTTCCTGGCGGCTGCTGCTGGCAAGATGGTGAGTGTTCGCTCTGCCTTCCAGGCTGAGGTGATCGCTTGTATGAAGGCAATCGAAGGAGCAATTGATCTGGGAGCACAAAGGATTATTTTTGAATTAGACTGTTTGACAATGAACACTGTGCTCAAAGGGCGGGAGTAAGATGCTGCTGAACTCGGCGTCCTCTTTAGGGAGGCCAAAAGGAGGTGTCATGCATCTTTTGAATTTTATGACTTTATGTTCTGTCGTCGAGACTGTAATAAGGTTGCGCACGCTTTGGCGCAGTTTGCTATAGGTGCTGCGACACCTCTTTCTGTGTGTTGCTTCCTATGCCCCAGACTTTGTTTCTGGTCTGGTGATCACCGATATGGTGCACCGAGTTTAAGTAGAATACATGATATTCCTTAAAAAAAAGGGCCAAACAACCGAGTCAACAAAAATAAGGCATATCTCTTAGGTAAAAAACTAGGGCAACAAATTTTTTGACATTCAACAAGGGCAACAAATTCATCACACGAGGTGTACCTACCTTTTCTCTCCCTCCCCGAGTCCTGACTTACCGAGGCGGCTCTAAAATCTCTCTCTCTCTTTTATATCTCTCAAAAGAAAAGCGGCTCTAAATCTCTCCTCATAGTCAACCACCGTGCCCTATATCTGCCGCCGTGCTGTACCTTAGCGTCACCGGCGGCGCCTCGATCCTGCCGGCCGACGCCGACGCCCCACGCCCCCATCCCCACCGCCACCCCCACCCCCCGGCTCCGAACGCCCCCGCCTCTCACGCGTCGCCGCGATCGCCGTTCCCGTTCTCCCTCATCAGCAACATCGGGTCCCTGCTGTCTCCGCCCCGTCCGCAGTCTTTGGGCATTGGTTTTGAGGTATGAAGTTGTTTTTATCCACCGATTAGTTGAATCCCGCTGCGCACCATCTAGATCCGCCTCCGGTATGGATGGAGGGCCGAGCGAGCACGATTTCGCTGCTATCGCACGACACATCGAGCTTTGTAGAACCTGAGAATCGTCATCTAATATATTAATCGATTGATGAACTTGCCATGCTTTGGAATCAGATGTTCCATACGTTCTCCGAAGCTAACCATTTATTTTTCTGTAAGAGCTAGGGTTTTGATTATTACTGCAGCGATCAAAGTCAATTTTGCGATTTAGGGTTATATGCAATGCTTCTTTCGCTTGCTTATTTAGCTTTGAACGCATGAACATGTAAACTGGCATACTGAATGTAGTTTCCTTGCCTTCCACAAGATTAAGCTTGTTTGGATGGTGGTGGTTTGGCTCAATACTTTAGGATACTGGTGGTTTGGCATAATTTAACCAAAATTCCCTAGCATTGAAAGGGGTGGGCCTAACCCCTGTTTATCTCAAGAGGGAGTTCTTGATGTCAATTCGTGGCTCACTGTTCCTCGAAACAGGCTCTTGCCCCACTTTTTTTATATATAAAGCACAAACAACCAAAGTACACTGTTGATGGTTTGATTAATCAGTCATTATCTTTGTGGAAGATTTATTAGATTCTGCAAGATATAAAGATCGGATGCACACTTGTCTATTTTTTTGTAATAAACAGATGCCTTCTTTTATGGTTACCATGTCCTTACCCCATAATAATCTATCCATTCTGTTTTCTACTATTGAAGGAATCTTATCAATTTTAACTATGTGATTAAACTACCCTTGGTCTTTAACTTCTTTTGTCCTTTTAGACGAGGACTTTTTTTTTTGGGTTCATAATCTATGATGTACAGTGCTGTCTGTCTGTCCATGCTTAGCGTTGAACATGCTAGAATGCTGAATGCTGACTTCTCTATGGAAGTAAAAGATACACCTCTGATCGCCAAAGAAGGGCGTACTTTCTTTGTGCTTAGACCAAGGAAGGCCATCGGGAGAGATTTCTTTCCAATTCTATCCCTAATCTCGAGTCCACCATGCACGCGGCAAGTCAATGGCTAACAACGCTTCATCTCCCTCCACCACGCTCATGTCCTGATCTCCTCATAGATTACATGCTGCATGCAGCCAATAGCAAAAAGAACTCCTTGATTTGGAGGAAGGAATTAACTACATGCTGCATGCAACCAATAGCAAAAAGAACTCCTTGATTTGGGGGAAGGAATTAACTGCACTGTGTTTTTTGGAGAGAGAACCCGCTAAGCATTTTCGTCACTCCACCCCTAAACTTCCTCCCGTCGCCATTCTTTTGGGCAAAACAGATGATTTTATCCATGCCCTTCTTTGGCGATCAGAGGGAGTAATGTGTACTGTCTATGTCTTTAAGGCTTTCACTTTTTGTAGTACTATATTGTTTTTCTCCTTGATATATGATATACTCGTGTCAACATTCGCATACCACTTGTTCCTGCCAGAAATGTTAAACGAAACCAGGGGCTTTGCTAACTTGTAGATTCAAACTTGATACTCCCTCTGTAAACTTTATCTTTTAGATAACTAAAGTAGTGATCTAAAAGATCTTATAAAAGTTTACAGAGGGAGTAGTTTGTAACGTGATGCAATATGTATCGCTAACTAATGGATTTCACTTTATGTAGATTTAATGAGCTGCAAACCCTTGGAGACTTCCTTGTAGCCAATACAGATATCGATACTTGATTACAACAAGGAACAGCTGGAGTGTATAGCTGATGTCTGGCCCACCTGTTTTTTCTGTGTTACAGGGTAGCAATACAACCCACACATTAAAAGGTTAGCTAAATGCTATTTATCAAAGCCTTCTCGCAGCAGTGAAGCTGAAATTTATGGCTTTTAACAGACAGTATGCTTTAATATGTATGCATATATCTTTCAGGGCAACAAATCTCAATGATTGGGAATGGTCATTCTTTTCAGCAAGGGGTAATGCCTGATCGTCTTCATATAATTTAATATTCACAAATTACCTTTTTGTTTGTGTTAACATATTAAATGTTACATGCAGGTGTATGTCATGGACCCTTCTTCTTTTAACCAAGGTACTGCACAACCCTTGACATGACTTTCTAATTATGTAAACTGCTATATATGTTTCACTGACCATGGTGTGCTTGGTCTAGGTATTTATGCTGAGAAGCAAAGCAGTTTTGCGGAGCGTGCCAATATGATACAGTTAAATGTAAGCTCACCTGTCTCCTCAATAATGTTATCCAGTCTAAAAAGTATATTCTGAGATGTTTGTGTTTTTTTTTCTGTACAGAACTTCATGGCAGACAATTCTTCGCCTGGTACGTTTTCTTCTAAACACATTGTTTCCAAAGTTTATACACTTGTCCAAACATGCCCTTTTTTTCCAGAGTCCATTATTCTCAAAAAAGAAAAGAAATATGAGTAGTCCTTTTCTGCAATTATGTTGGAAACTTCCACCATTTCTTCGTAAATTTCTATTTGCTCAAAGTTATCTTGATTGCTTCTCATTGTACGGGAATGGGTTTTAGATATATCTATTGGTGCTAAACCACTATATTTTGGCAATTTGGATAAGATCAGACTGCATGCATCGGCACAAACAATTGGCTAATTGAAATTCATTCTGGGATGAAAATCTATATTTCTGTAGCGTGTGTAATCTTTCTCAGGCTCATTTCTTTTCTTATTGAACAGCTGGAAACCGCTGCCAGAGACTTGGGTGTAATGAAGTTGTTGAAGGCCAGACAGCGTTCTGCAAAAGCCACCTTTTAGGCCAACAATGCCAGATGATTGGCTGCCCTCAGATCCCACCAAATGGCGTAGCTTTGTGCATGTCCCATGGTGGAGGCCATCCTGGTTCCAGTGCAGTACCACTCACTGAATCTGAAGGTTCAATGAAGTACGAAGGAGATGGTCAATTTAGAGTGATGGAAAATGCTATGGGTAGCACAGTCATACCTAATCCTGATGGCGAAGTTGTGGTGTGCAAGTACGAAGGATGTAGCAAACGATCCCAGGGAAATACTGTGTATTGCAAGGTCCACAGTGGTGGTTCAAAGGCCTGTATGGTTCAAGGTTGTACCAAGGGAGCACATGGAGGCACTCCTATGTGCATTGCTCATGGAGGAGGCAAGCGCTGTTCTGTTGCTGGATGCCGCAATGCTGCATGCGGAAGCAGTCAAGGTCGCACCGACTGCTGCGTGAGGCACGGTGGTGGCAAGAGGTGCAAACATGATGGATGTGGAAAGGGTGCTCAAGGGAACACAGATTTTTGCATTGGACACGGTGGGGGGAGGCGGTGCAAGTTTGAAGGATGTGGAAAGAGTGCACAAGGGCGGAGTGATAACTGCATCAAACATGGTGGTGGCAGACGCTGCAAGTTTGAAGGATGCAGTGCCAGCGCAAAATGGGGTGTGGATTTCTGCTCTGCACACAGGAAGAGCATGCTGGGTGAAGGTGATACTGCCGATGGAGCACCAAAGCCGAAACGTCGGGCCAAGAAGTCTGGGACGAAGAAGGCCGAGAGGGCCAAGAGGACAAAGAAGACGGTTGATCCAGCTGGTCCCTCCAGCGAGGATGTTACCATGCCCGCTGTAATTTCTGCTGACATGCCCGAGATGGGCACTATCCATGTCGCCGCCCCCGTTTCGGACCATCCCAAATCACCTGAGACCGCTATAGCGCTTGAACAGCCACCGCTTCAGCTTCAACAACCACCGCCGCTTCAGTCCCCTGCTCCATCTGGATTGGCCGCCTCAGCAGAGGAGGGTCTGCCAGCAACAGGTAGTGTATTCTTTGGTTTATAATAGAAATCATACAGTTCCATGAAGATGAAGGTTGTCTGCATAGAGTTGTCAAACTAAAAGGTTGAGTCTGTTACAAAGTGTTGTCCTGCGGATCTTAGGAGTTTAGTGATCCAGTGTCCATATGAACGTGAGTCCTGTGAGTTGACTAAATGGTTGACTGTGAGTTCTGTGAGTTGACTTAAAAAGTATAACTGCACATTGTGGTTTATTCGTTTGTCTGTTGTCTGCTCGTTGTCGT
Organism: Aegilops longissima; assembly: GCA_021605205.1. NCBI lineage: Eukaryota > Viridiplantae > Streptophyta > Magnoliopsida > Poales > Poaceae > Aegilops > Aegilops longissima. The sequence goes on along the minus strand of CM038682.1, from coordinate 266,111,376 downwards.
TTTTGTCTGTGAACATCGTGAAAGGTGCAGCGGCTCCCGCTAACCCGAAAGATGTTCTCGGATATGCAGATTTTCTTCGCTTTGTTTTGATTATTGCCGCACGTATGTATAGAGTATCTGCTCCAGGTGGCAGATGATCATTGAGAACTTGCGAACGTAGATTTTTTGAAGTTATATATAGGTTGGAAAATAGGTTAATAGCCATCTCATAAAGAAAAAAGGATTCTCCGAGAATTTCGTCTCACCGAGCGAGCGACCTCCACATGCAACGGTGCGGATCTTTGGAACATGGAGCCAATGCACCTGATTTGAAAAAAAAAACATTTTTTTTCCAAAAAGAGTCGAAACTTTCTGAAACTTCTTTTTACCAAAGATGGCCTAGCGTATGGGAGGGCACAACGGATCAAACTGGAGATACGGGCTGAGTACAAAATTTGACGTGTGTTCCAATGTTTCGTAAATAAATGCGAGGTGTTATGAAAGTTAAGGCTGTGTTTGGAACAAAGGGAAGGAAAACATAGGATTGGAGTGAAACAAAGAAAATGGAATGGAATAGCAATGCATAACATTGGAAAGGAAAAATCTGTATAGACTTGCAGACCAGGCGTTCGGAACAAAGGGAAGGAAACCATGGGAAATCAACTCACATGCCAACAGATCAACTCCTCACATCCATTCTTCTGGATGTGCGTCCTAACATGTACATATCGACCCTCACATGGGCCCTTTCATAAAAGAAAACCCACACATGGGCCCCAAGGTGCATGGTTCCTTGCGTTGCCTCGGCACGTGTGAAAAAAAAGAGCTAGGACTGGATGTTCATTTTTCCCGTGAAAACTCAGGCACGTAAACCTTTCCACAGGATCGGTAGATGCACATTCCTTTGTACCGAACGACCTAAAAGCTAGCGATTCCTTAGGAAGGAGTTCCCTTCGTCTTCCTCTTCACTTTGAGTCGCCCTTCAATGCCAGGCCAACTACCTTGGCTAGGCCGTTGCCACGTGCGCCTCGCTGCCCGCCATGCCAAAGCTGCCCCCTCCACCATGCTACAGCAATTCCATGCCATCTCTCTTATCCTTTCCCCCCCATCAATACCCTTTTTTTCCGGCCTGATGTCCCTATCTTCCACTCGTTCTTGGCTCATCTCATCGTCAAGACGCCGCAGCCGGCCGTCGCCTCCGTTTTGAAAGCTCCCCACTACCCCACCCTTCTTCACCAAGGAATATAAACCTACACCTCGGCCATTTTCATACAACTTACAAATAGCAAACATGTAAGTTATATAGATACTTTCATCATAAAATAAAAGTTATATGGACGAGTGGATGAGGAAAGACCATGGAAGGACTTTAGGATCAATGTGCCAAAGGTATCCAGGGCGCTGTTTAATTCGTGCGGCTACTCGAGCTACGGTTGGTGACGGGTCACTCATCATCTTTTGGGAGGACCGTTGGTAGATGGAATGCGAGTGGAAGATCTAGCGCCACTAATATATGTTGGAGTCCCACGACGAGGGAAGGCAAGAGGCTCCAAGATGCGTTGTTGACGGGATCTTGGGCGAACGATGTGCACCCTAACCTAAATTTCGAGGCTCTACAACAATACTTGCACCCGTTGTCCTGAGCTTGGGAAAGGGATGGCAAATAGTCAGTTCGATCGGCATATGCCTCCAAGTTCGTGGGGAGAGTGGTGATGCCAACCACGGACTTCACGTGGGAGTCGAGAGCTCCCCTTCGATGTTGGTTCTTTTTGTGGATTGCCATGAAAAACTAGTGTTGGACTTTGTATCGCCTTGCACATAGGGGCCTCCCCCATCATGACACCTGCCCATTTTGCGCACAGAAGGGAAAAACCATTGAGCACATATTGTTGACATGTGGCTTTGCAAGGACCAATTCGCGGACCCTATGCACGACCATTGCCAAACCAGAGTGGATGCCGACGACACATGACAGACTAGCGGATTGGTGTGCAAGCAAGCCAAAGGAGCTTCGGGCCTTCGCCACACTAACGCTCTGGGAATTATGGAAGCATAGGAATTCCATAGTCTTCGAGGGTGTCCCCCCCTTGCTCGAGGTTGTCATCAAGAAGATTACAGACGAAGGATCGACTTGGTATCGAGCTGGACGACTCAAGGGTGACTAGGACAGGATTGCAGCGGAGCTCTACCGGTGGGCGAGACGTGAGTAGTACATTGTAGGCAACTAGCTAGAGTGGACTTGTAAGCTATATGCTTAGGGTGTGATGTTGGTTGATGTTCTTCTTTTGTTGTAACATCAGCTGTGGACTAGGGTTCTGTTCCCATCCCCTTTCTATATAATATGATACGCACACTCGTGCGTATTCGAGAAAAAAAAAGGTTGAGAGAGATTTGCGGGCTTAGTGTCCACATGATGGAGGACGAAGACAAGTAGATGGTACCCATTGACGGTTCGAGAACTCATTGTTGTTGACAGTGATAATGCTAGCTTGATGATAGTCCGGTTCCATCCACGTCGCTAACATGGTCATCGACATAAAAACATGCTAGGGTTGTTTGCCCCTAGCGGCCAGCCGCGTCACCTTTCTTTAACTATGTAATTCAAGATTAGAGACATGGACGGATATTTTTTATTTTTAAATTTTCACAAGAGGATATTTATGACCACATCATGTGTGACGCACATGCCAACTTGCGTGTACCTTTCCCATATGGAATGACCATGTAGGTATTGTACGATGACCAAATAAAGTTTAGCCCGTAGACACTCTCGAAAGACAAAATTAGCCCTAGTTTGGAACTAGTGTTTTTCCGCCCCAAAGGGGTTTGGATTGGAGGAGGGATTTGGTGACCCCCTCCCCTTCCCCCAGTCCGCTTCTCTCATCACAAACCCCTTTTCCATCAACCTCTTCGCCTAATATACTATGTATTGATTTCTACTAGAATATTAGCTTTTCTTCAAGGGTATACGGGGATGAATTTCCTTTTATCCAACGAATAATATTTTTTCCTTCCAATCACTGATTTTCATGATAATACGATCAATCAGATACCGGAAACAATCGATTTTGTCCAAACCATATTGGTTGGCAAACCTAAATATCTGTCATCAAAGGGCTTCAGTCGTGATATTCTGGGTGGTACACATCAAGGATCTCTCAATTCAGACCGATCAATTTGTGCAATGTGTATCTGTGTAATGTGGTGTACAAGACTATTGCAAAAAAAGTGGATACTCGTTTGAAGGATTTTTCTGCTAGAGATTATTAGTCCAACTCAAAGTGCTTTGTGACCGGAAGAATAATTACAAACAATGCTTTAGTGGCTTATGAGCGCTTTCATACAATTAAAAACAAGAGAGAATGCAAGGAGGGCCTGTGTGCTATCAAACTTGATATGCATTGTCGATATGGTTGAGTGGTCTTTCTTAAAGGGGATTATGTTGAAACTTGGCTTCCAGGAGAATTGAGTCAATTTTATTATGCAATGTGTATCCATAGTTAAATACCGAGTCTGATTTAACATGCAACAAAGTGAGAGTTTCAAACCTATAAGAGGTTTAATGCAGGGAAATCCTTTATTTCTTGTTTATATTTGTTATGTACGGAGGACTACTCTCTTAACGCATGCAGATGAGAATGGAAATATTTCTAGAGTGAATATTTTCAGAGAGCTATTACCAATCTTCTCTTTTCTGATGACTCGTTATAATCATGCCAGCTAATATTTACTATGCAGAGTCTTTGAAGTCAATTGTGGATTTTTATTGTGCCGCTTCGGGGCAACTTGTAAATGTTGATGAGTCCAACATCTTTTTCAGTCCTAGAGAACCTGCCATGCCAGAATTTGTACTAGCGTGTTCCCAGATGCCATACGAAGGACTTCGTATTATTTCGTGATTTGGATACAAACATACTTTTTCTCTTAAAAAGACCAAAATTTTCTCTAAAAACTACTCCCTTCGTTTGGAATTACTTGTCGCAGAAATGGATGTATCTAGACGCATTTTAGTTCTAGATACATCCATTTTCAAGACAAATAATTTCGAACGGAGGGAGTAGTTCTAACCCTATGTTCATATCCATTTTAGCACATTGTGTAATTTTCATTTGGTTTAGGACTCTCTTGTAAAAACCACCTGCCGCGAACCCAAGCTAATTTGCTACATTCACCTTCACCATTCAACACCGAATTCTGCTCTCAAAACCCCAACGCTCCCAAAACGGCCGCATTCTCGGCGTCATCGTCGTCGCCATGGCGGGCGCCGGCGGCAGGAGCAGGGAGCGACTCACGTCGCGCGCGGAGGAGGCCGCGGGGGGCAAGCGGCGGAGGCAGAGGTGGGAGGTGGAGTTCGCGCGCTACTTCGCGAAGCCGCGGCGCGCCCCCTCGACGCCGCCGCCCCCCGGCCTCCGCTACATATCCCGCGGCAAGCAACTCCACCAGGGCACCTGGCTCCTGGCAGCCTCCCCCGCCGCCCTCTGCATCTCTCGCCCCACCCACTCCTTCGCCGCCCGCATCCTCACCGTCTCCATCGACGACGTCGTCTACGTCCGTACCGCGCCGACCCCCTTCCCCCCCTCCTCTTTCATTTTCGAATGTGTTGCTACATGTTTGTTTGCTTGCCCTCTAGCTAAGCCTGTTCGATGATCGCATTTGAAAAATGCTTGTTACTGCTGGGGTTAATGTTTTTTCCCTGCGCCAACCCATTTCTGCTGAATTAGTTGGTTCTAGAACTTTCTGCTCTTAGTTGATTTGGTTCTACTCCCTCCGTTCCTAAATATAAGTCTTTGTAGGGATTGCACTATGGACTACATACGGAGCAAAATGAGTGAATCTATACTTTAAAATGCATCTATATACATCCGTATGTGGTTCGTAGTGAAATCTCTACAAAGACTTATATTTATATTTAGGAACGGAGGGAGTAAAACTCAGAGGATGCTGGTTCCGAGCGCACGCATGGGTCGACCTGTGCACATGTGTAATTTGGCAGCTCTAAGATTGTTCGTTAGATCGAACGATTGACCCAGGCACCCAGCATTGCTCTTCGATGTGTTGGTGCTCTGATACTGCTTGTTTCAAGAGTTTGCGATATGGACTGTGTGTCTGTGCATTGTGTTGGAGCGTAAATAATATTATTAATCATGGTTGTTTGTTAGCTAGCACTTTGATTGTCACAACATTGCTAGACAGGATCATAGCCAGTTAACCACCTCTGGCTCTCAGTTGATTTCTTCACGTTTGAAATAAAATATGCATCTAGAAGTGATTGATGCCCCAAATGTTACCCAAACAATTAATTCAGTGTTTGTGAGATTATGCTGTGTTGTATTTTGTTCGATTTAATGTTGTTTTCCTCAATTACTGCTGTTCATATTTGTTTATTTTGTTGTAGTCAACCATGATGCTGCATCTTTTCATGTAGTATAGTTTTTCGTCATATTTTCGTATAACTGCATCGATCATTGTGTTATGCGCAATTATATTCGTTGTGCATCAGTTTTACTATTTTAGTTTAGGACCTTTTGGTTCTACACGGAAACCTACAAATGTGCTGCATCTTATAGTTCTATTTGGAAAGAATGAATTACTCCACAATGGTAGAAAGGTGATGCGAGTGGAAGGCCAACAATGAATGCTCACAAAGGTGGAAGAACTCTCTGCATGGGTGTTACCCAGTAGTTCTCACTTTCATGTCACCGAACTGCTACACGTTGAGGAAAACACATAATACCTTGAATCATTTATGGGCTTTGGTCAGAGCAAGATTGATATTCATTGCATTATGGTCCCTAATAATGTATATAAGGGGCAACCCTGGAAATTCCTTAAGTTGAAAGTTTGAACTGAATTGTGTCGGCTGAACAATTTCATGGTTGCATGTGGTATTGACGTATTGTGTTCATACCTAAGTACTGCTCATCTGCCCACAAATTCTCCCACTGCTATAATTAAATTTCTTACAATTCTTGATCTAATATTTTTGAGGGAAGTTATGGAGGTTGGAGAAATGAGGATACACTGCGAACTTGAACACAATGTTCATTTTTGTTTCATCATACATTCTCTTTTCTGTCCGAATAACTCAACGCTGAGGTCTATTTTCATGGCACAGGAGGAGCACTATGTGTCTATCCTCAACTTCTCATGGCCACAGGTTGCATGCGTGACAGAGTGCCCAGTTAGAGGGAGCAGGGTGGTGTTCGTGAGCTTTTGTGATAGGTCCAAACAGGCATGTTTCCTTGCATCGCTAAATGTGATTCTGATGACTGATTAGTTGAATGAAAAGGAATTTCTTTGTTGCAAATTGCTCACATGGGATGTTCCTACACACAAAATTACTTCTATGAACACATTTCTATTCGCAAAATTTATATACCACTGATTTCTCTGCAGATCCAGAAGTTTGCTGTACGTTTCCCTCGCCTCAGTGATGCAGAATCATTCTTGAACAGTGTGAAGGTGCAATTTTCTATCCTTCTGTTATCTTCAGATGCTGTTCATACGTGGCTCAGCACAGTTATGTAGGTCTCTGGAGACAATTCCGCATGCCATGCATACCAACTTCTTTCTTGTATTTGTGTTCATTGGGATGCTCTCTTGTGTTTTATGATTTCCGTCTCTGTATCCAGTGGCTTGCTAGTACTGTAGTATAGTATAATTATGCCCAAAATAGAAATCACTCATGACTGCTCTTTGTAGTACTGTTGTGACACCTTTTCATTTTATGTGCTTATTTTGCATGTGAACTTAATGTATAAGATAAACATGTTTTATCTCGTACATATAAAAGAAATTTCTGAAGCAGTTTCAGATTCACAATAAGTAAAATACTAGTAGAGGTTAATCAACTACCTTGAAAGTACTCACGACCATTTATTAAGTGGTTAATTTGCACTTTTCTTGAAGGATTTTATTTGTTTCTTTATCGATAGGCATACAGCGCCTCCCTGCTTGTCTGCTTTAAATGCGCGAACATGAGTACCATAATGGACTGGATAAGACTATTTAGGATGCTTTTCAGCTTTTCACACTGACTATCTGTTGCTAAATTCCGCTTACTTTTGTTGATCACTTTGTTGTGCGGTACTTTACTTATGCGGTTATGCCATAACAGTGGTGCTAGTTACTATCTCTGCCCAATTTAGAATGCTTTGGTGCAAGTTTGCTTACATGGGAGTCGAGTAATAATATTTACTACTGTGTTAGCTTAGTTTTTCTTAAGAGTGATAGAGCAAGTAAAAATGGTTTTACTGTATTAGGCATGATTTTCCTTTCACTTTGTAAAGTATTATGTTCTCAAACACTAAATGCATTTGTTTGATGGACTTTAAAGGAACACTCAAGCAACACCATGGATATCATGCCATCTGGAAGCGACTATATGTGTGAGCATGAAGATTCATCATCATCTGAATATATTCCTTCTAATGGACTTCAATACAGGTAATAAGTAAAGAAAATGATCACATCTGTAGCTTGCGGGAATACTTCCTTTTCTAACATCATATTCTATGCCTAGGCCTGATGAAGCGGTAAGCGTTGAGGAGCCAACTTCTGATCACAGGACAGATGCACCTGCTGTTGGCTACCACATGGAACCAGATCAGCCTGTTCTTCAATCTCCCATTGCTACAAATATCAATAGCATCTACTCTGGTTTTCCTGAGGGTTACTCTGGCTTCCCTGAGGGCTACTCTTGTTTCCCTGAGGGTTACTCTGGTTCAGTTAAAATTGAGAGAGGTCAGCAAATCATGATAGGATAAATTGACATTGAAACCACAAATATCTTCATTTTGAATTTTTTGCTGGTCCATTATCAATAACTGTTCACACATGTAACACAGATGGAGAAGGACCCTTTCCAGCAACTATAACTGATCATGCTCCTGAAAAGGTAATGCTTGGTTATTTGTAAATCCCACAAATGGTCTCTAAGGAAATTTTCTTAACATTTGCAAATTTTGCAGGCCTACATATTGGATACTCGTCTTGATGGTACAGATAATTTTATTACATTGCTACTTTTTTTTTTGTGATGGTTTCATTCCATCTTTTTCTGACCTGTCAGCAATGCTTGTTGCAACTGCAGCTGCGGGTAGAAATTCGGTTGCTGATAAAGGAAAGGGTGCTGGTAAAGAGATTGATGTTAGCGACGTAACACGTGATATTTTGGCAGGGATAGAGGTATCTAGCTTGTCAAAATTGTTCTGCCTTGGTTGTTCTTAAATCCCCCAAACCAACTTGTATGTCCTAACATGCTCTGCTTTGCTTTTACTGTTGTAGACATATGTGGGGGACGACTCGTTTCATGGTATGTTTTCTCTCCCTCTTCCCATGGGAATAATCTTGTACAGTAGTATGCTTGATAAATGACTGCCTTTCTTAGGCTGTTACTGACACATGCCAATTTGAAAATCTATTCCATGTATTTTTATTTATGTTAACTTTTTTTTGCGAGGAATTAATTATGTTAACTAAACCTCGTTTCACACACTTGTATTGATTAAGTACTCTTGCTTCCCCTAGATATGCTGTCCAAGCTCGACAAAGCCATTGATGAACTGGGTGGTGACATGTTGCTTGCCTCTTGAACGCCGCTGAAAGGCCTTGCCTCTGACAATGTGTACAAATGTAATGGTAGTTCGCCTAGTATGCCTAGTATCCGTGTCAGGTCTGCTCCTAAAAGAAACACCTAAGACTATCCTTTATAGCCACACGCCAGATGATAACATTGTGGAATTAGCAAGCAATATGCTGTATGCTTTCTCCGCTGTACTAGCACGTAGTAAGAGCATCTCCAATAGAAGATCCAAATATAAAAATACCTAACTTTTGGACCGTCTGGGGCAAAAAACGCTGCTCCAACAGACGGTCCATATACAAAAAAATTTGGACCGCGGCCTCCTCGTGATGTAAAATTCAACATCTCGCGATGCAAATATACATCACGAGATGCATCTGGTCCAAAATCAGTCGCCGCCTGCGACGCCCAACCGCCACTTCATTTCCGTTCCCGCCCGTGCCCGTCCGCTCGCTCGCGACCCGCCGGCCGGAATCCGCCGCCGTGACCGCCCAAAACCTCGCCGTCGCCCGCGTCACCACCCCACATCCCCGTCGCCGCCGCCGCCGCCGTCGCCCCCTCGCCTCCCGCCGCCGCCCGGACACCGCCGAATCAGGAGGCAGCCGACGCGGGATTCGGCCCCTCCAGCAGTCCGGCTGCCGCGGTAGGCCTCCGCAGGGTCTCGGGCTGTCGCCAGCCTGCTCCCGTCGGCCGTGAGCCTGTCCACGGACGTTGCATCGGCCGCACGACGACCGCCGCACCAATCCCTCCGCCCGGCTGCCGAATTTGTCTTCGTCGCCCGCCGAGCTCCTCTTGGCCGGCCTCCAACCTCTTTTGTTATCACCGCCGCCGTCTGCAGCCGTAAGCAGCAGCCAATCCAAACGGCGGCCATCTTCCTCCACCGCGCGCACAAGGTGTTCGACGGAATTCCTCAAGGTAAAAAATGACAAAACTTGATGATTTAACTCGGGATTGGATAGTATGTTTGACGGTGGTCGTGTGCATTGTAGATGAGCTCGGTTGACTCCTCTTTCGTGGATGATTCATCGTCGGACGAGGAATTTGATTTCCATGAATAAGAGGAGATTGCTATGCTAGTGGCCATGCACAAGAGGAAGAAACCGAAGCACGGTGGTTCCGTTTATGGTCGTGCGTTCATTCGGAGAGAACGGATTGATGCGCACAAACGGTTGGTGCGCAACTACTTTGCATCATCACCTGTCTTTCCGGAGAATTACTTTCGACGCCGTTTCAGAATGTCGAAGGACTTGTTCTTTCGCATTTGCAATGGAGTGAAGCAGCATAACCCAGTCTTCGAGCAGAGAAGGAACTGTGCGGGGTTGCTTGGCCATAGCATTGAGCAGAAGGTCACTGCCGCTTTGCGCATTATGGCATATGGTGTTCCGGCAATTACATTGATGACAACTTGGCGATGGTAGAGAGCACTTCTATCTGTTGGAAATATGCCCTAGAGGCAATAATAAAAGGATTATTATTATATTTCCTTGTTCATGATAATTGTCTTTTATTCATGCTATAATTGTATTATCCGGAAATCGTAATACACGTGTGAATACATAGACCACAAGATGTCCCTAGTGAGCCTCTAGTTGACTAGCTCGTTGATCAACAGATAGTCATGGTTTCTTGACTATGGACATTGGATGTCATTGATAACGGGATCACATCATTAGGAGAATGATGTGATGGACAAGACCCAATCCTAAGCATAGCACAAGACCGTGTATTTCGTTTCGCTACAGCTTTTCCAATGTCAAGTATCTTTTCCTTAGACCATGAGATCGTGTAACTCCCGGATACCGTAGGAGTGCTTTGGGTGTACCAAACGTCACAACATAACTGGGTGACTATAAAGGTGCACTACGGTATCTCCGAAAGTGTCATTGGGTTGACACGGATCGAGATCGGATTTGTCACTCCGTATGACGGAGAGGTATCACCGGGCCCACTCGGTAGTGCATCATCATAATGAGCTCATGACCAAGTGTCCGGTCACGGGATCATGCATTACGGTACGAGTAAAGTGACTTGCCGGTAACGAGATTGAACGAGGTATTGGGATACCGATGATCGAATCTCGGGCAAGTAACATACCGATTGACAAAGGGAATTGAATACGGGGTTGCTTGAATCCTCGACATCGTGGTTCATCCGATGAGATCATCGAGGAGCATGTGGGAGCCAACATGGATATCCTGATCCCGCTGTTGGTTATTGACCGGAGAGCCGTCTCGATCATGTCTGCATGTCTCCCGAACCCGTAGGGTCTACACACTTAAGGTTCGGTGACGCTAGGGTTGTATGAATATGAGTATGCAGCAAACCGAAAGTTGTTCGGAGTCCCGGATGATATCCCGGACGTCACGAGGAGTTCCGGAATGGTCCGGAGGTAAAGAATTATATATAGGAAGTGCTATTTCGGCCATCGGGTGAGTTTCGGGGGTCACCGGTATTGTACCGGGACCACCGGAAGGATCCCGGGGGTCCATCGGGTGGGGCCACCTATCCCAGAGGGCCCCGTGGGCTGAAGTGGGGAGGGAACCAGCCCCTAGTGGGCTGGTGCGCCTCCCCCTTGGGCCCCCCTGCGCCTAGGGTTGGAAACCCTAGGGGGGGCGCACCACTTGCCTTGGGGCACTCCACCCCGGCCGCCGCCCCTTGGGAGATTGCATCTCGGGGCCGCCCCCTGGGGCCTATATAAGGAGGGGGAGGAGGCAGCCGCACCTCAAGCTTTGGCCCCCTCTCCCCGCCGCACCTCCTCCTCCTCCCATAGTTGCTTGGCGAAGCCTCCGAGAATCTGCTGCATCCACCACCACGCCGTCGTCTGCTGGATCTTCATCAACCTCTCCTCCTCCTTGCTGGATCAAGGTGCGGAGACGCCATCCGCTCCGTACGTGTGTTGAACGCGAAGGTGTTGTCCGTTCGGCACTTGGTCATCGGTGATTTGGATCACGACGAGTACGACTACCTCAACCCCGTTCTCTTGAACGCTTCCGCTCGCGATCTACAAAGGTATGTAGATGCACTCGTTGCTAGATGAACTCATAGATGGATCTTGGTGAAACCATAGGAAAATTTTTATTTTCTGCAACGTTCCCCAACAGTGGCATCATGAGCTAGGTCTATGCGTAGTTCTCTATTGCACGAGTAGAACACAATTTGTTGTGGGCGTATATGTTGTCAACTTTCTTGCCGCTACTAGTCTTATCTTGCTTCAGCGGTATTGTGGGATGAAGCGGCCCGGACCGACCTTACACGTACGCTTACGTGAGACAGGTTCCACCGGCTGACATGCACTAGTTGCATAAGGTGGCTAGCGGGTGTCTGTCTCTCCCACTTTAGTTGGAGCGGATTCGACGAAAAGGGTCCTTATGAAGGGTAAATAGAAGTTGACAAATCACGTTGTGGCTTTCACGTAGGTAAGAAAACGTTCTTGCTAGAACCCTATTGCAGCCACGTAAAACTTGCAACAACAATTAGAGGACGTCTAACTTGTTTTTGCAGCAAGTGTTTTGTGATGTGATATGGCCAAAAGTTGTGATGTATGGTGAATGATATATTGTGATGTATGAGATCATGTTCTTGTAATAGGAATCACGACTTGCATGTCGATGAGTATGACAACCGGCAGGAGCCATAGGAGTTGTCTTAATTATTGTATGACCTGCGTGTCATTGATTCAACGCCATGTAATTACTTTGCTTTATTGCTAAACCGTTAGCTATAGTAGTAGAAGTAATAGTTGGCGAGCAACTTTATGGAGACACGATGATGGAGATCATAGTGTCATGCCGGTGACAAGATGATCATGGAGCCCCGAAGATGGAGATCAAAGGAGCTATATGATATTGGCCATATCATGTCACTACTATATAATTGCATGTGATGTTTATTATGATTATGCATCTTGTTTACTTGGAACGACGGTAGTAAATAAGATGATCCCTTATGATAATTTCAAGAAAGTGTTCTCCCTAATCGTGCGCCGTTGCTAAAGTTAAATGTTTCAAGCACCACGTGATGATCGGGTGTGATAGATTCTTACGTTCACATACAACGGGTGTAAGACAGATTTACACATGCAAAACACTTAGGTTAACTTGACGGGCCTAGCATGTACAGATATGGCCTCGAAACACAAGAGACTGAAAGGTCGAACATGAGTCGTATGGAAGATACGATCAACATGAAGATGTTCACCGACGATAACTAGTCCGTCTCACGTGATGATCGGACACGGCCTAGTCGACTCGGATCATGTAACACTTAGATGACTAGAGGGATGTCAAATCTGAGTGGGAGTTCATTAAATAATTTGATTAGATGGACTTAATTATCATGAACTTTAGTCTAAAATCTTTGCAAAATGTCTTGTAGATCAAATGGCCAACGCTCATGTCACCATGAACTTCAACGCGTTCCTAGAGAAAACCAAGCTGAAAGATGATGGTAGCAACTATTCGGACTGGGTCCGGAACCTGAGGATCATCCTCATAGCTGCCAAGAAACAATATGTCCTAGAAGCACCGCTAGGTGAAGCACCCATCCTGAGAACCAAGACGTTATGAACGCTTGGCAGTCTCGTCGATGATTACTCCCTCGTTCAAGGCGGCATGCTTTACACTTAGAACCGGGCTCCAAAAGCGTTTTGAGCAACACGGAGCATATGAGATGTTCGAGGAGCTGAAACTGGTTTTCCAAGCTCATGCCCGAGTCGAGAGATATGAAGTCTCGACAAGTTCTACAGTTGTAAGATGGAGGAAAATAGTTCGTCGGTGAGCACATACTCAAAATGTCAGGTTGCACAACCTTTGTCCCACTGGACATTAACCTCCGGACGAGGCGGTCATTGACATAATCCTTCGATCGCTCCCACCGAGCTACAAGAGCTTTGTGATGAACTACAATATGCGGGGATGGTGAAAACTATTCTGAAGTATTTTCAATGTGAAGTCAGCAGAGGTAGAAATCAAGAAGGAGCATCAAGTGTTGATGGTCAATAAAACCACTAAGTTCAAGAAGGGCAAGGGTAAGAAGAACTTCAAGAAGGACGGCAAGGATGTTGCCGCTACCGTAAGCCGATTGTTGTGAAGAAGTCGTGCAATGGACCCAAGCCCGAGACCGAGTGTTTTTATTGCAAGGGAAGGGTCACCGAAGCGGAACTGCCCCAAATACTTAGCGCATAAGAAGGCCGGCAACACTAAAGGTATATTTGATATACATGTAATTGATGTGTACCTTACCAGTACTCGTAGTAACTCCTGGGTATTTGATACCGGTGCCGTTGCTTATATTTGTAACTCGCAGCAGGAGCTGCGGAATAAGCGGAGACTGGCGAAGGACGAGGTGACGACGCGCGTCGGGAATGGTTCCAAGGTCGATGTGATCGCCGTCGGCACGCTACCTCTACATTTACCTACGGGATTAGTTTTAAACCTCAATAATTGTTATTTAGTGCCAAGTTTGAGCATGAATATTGTATCAGGATCTCGTTTAATACGAGATGACTACTCATTTAAATCCGAGAATAATGGTTGTTCTATTTATATGAGAGATATGTTTTATGGTCATGCTCCGATGGTCAATGGTTTATTCTTAATGAATCTCGAACGTGATGTTACACATATTCATAGTGTGAATACCAAAAGATGTAAAGTTGATAACGATAGTCCCAGATACTTGTGGCACTGCCGCCTTGGTCACATTGGTGTCAAGCGCATGAAGAAGCTCCATGCAGATGGACTTTTAGCGAGCAACCAACTTATTGGAAATCATACATACCGATGTGTGCGGTCCAATGAGCGTTGAGGCTCGCGGAGGATATCGTTATGTTCTCACTCTCACAGACGACTTAAGTAGATATGGGTATGTCTACTTGATGAAACACAAGTCTGAGACCTTTGAAAAGTTCAAGGAATTTCAGAATGAGGTAGAGAATCAACGTGACCGAAAAATAAAGTTCCTACGATCAGATCGTGGAGGAGAATATTTAAGTCACGAATTTGGTACACACTTAAGGAAATGTGGAATCGTTTCACAACTCACGCCGCTGGAACACCTCAACAGAACGGTGTGTCCGAACATCGTAATCGCACTCTATTGGATATGGTGCGATCTATGATGTCTCTTACTGATTTGCCGCTATCATTTTGGGGATACGCCTAGAGACAGCTACATTCACTTTAAATAGGGCACCGCCTAAATTCGTTGAGACGACACCGTATGAATTATGGTTTGGGAAGAAACCTAAGTGTCGTTTCTAAAAGTTTGGGGATGCGATGCTTATGTCAAGAAACTTCAACCTGAAAAGCTCGAACCCAAGTTGGAAAAATGCGTCTTCATAGGATACCCTAAGGAAACCATTGGGTATACCTTCTACCTTAGATCCGAAGGCAAGATCTTTGTTGCCAAGAACGGATCCTTTCGAAAAGAGTTTCTCTCGAAAGGAGTAAGTGGGAGGAAAGTAGAACTCGATGAAGTACTACCTCTTGAACCGGAAAGTAGTGTGGCTCAGAAAATGTTCTGTGGTGCCTACACCGATCGGAGAGGAAATTAATGATGATGATCAAGGTACTTCGGATCAAGTTGCTCACGAACTTCAGAGGTCCACAAGGACACGCTCCACACCGAGTGGTATGGCAACCTGTCCCGGTAATCATGTTGTTGGACAACGGTGAACCTTCGAACTATGAAGAAGCGATGACGGGCCCAGATTCCAACAAATGACTTGAAGCCATGCAATCCGAGATAGGATCCATGTATGAAAACAAAGTATGGACTTTGACAGACTTGCCCGATGATCGGCGAGCGATAGAAAACAAATGGATCTTTAAGAAGAAGACGGACGCGGATGGTAACGTTTGTTGGGTAACGTAGTAATTTCAAAAAATTTCCTACGTACACGCAAGACCATGGTGATGGCATAGCAACGAGAGGGGAGAGTGTCTGTCCACGCACTCGTGAGACCGAAAGCGAAGCGTTATAACAACGCTGTTGATGTAGTCGACGCCTTCACGATCCGACCGATCCAAGCACCGAACGACGGTACCTCCGTCTTCAAGACACGCTCAGCTCGATGACGATCCCCGGCTCCGATCCAGCAAAGCGTCGGGGATGAGTTCCACAAGACGACGGGCGTGGGACGATGATGATGCTCCACCGACGAGGGCTTCGCCTAAGCTCATGACGATATGACTTCTCCGGCGCAGGCTTCGCCTAAGCTCCATGACGATATGACGAAGTGGAATATGGTGGAGGGGGCACCGCACACGGCTAAGGAACGATCCGTAGATCAACTTGTGTGTTCTGGGGTGCCCCTGCCCGTATATAAAGGAGCAAGGAGGAGGTGGCGGCCAAGGAGGAGGCGCCAGGGGGAGTCCTACTCCCACGGGAGTAGGACTCCTCCTTTCCTAGTAGGAGTAGGAGAGAAGGAAGGGAAGGGAGGAAGGTGCGGCCCCTCCCCTAGTCCAATTCGGACTAGGCCTTGGGGGGCGGCCTGCCCTAGGCAGCCCCCTCTCTTTCCCGCAGGCCCAAGAAGGCCCAATACTTCTCCTCGGCGAATTCCGTAACTCTCCGGTACTCTCAAAATACCGAATCATTCGAACCTTTCCGAACTCGAATATAGTCGTCCAATATATCGATCTTTACGTCTCGACCATTTCGAGACTCCTCGTCATGTCCCCGATCTCATCTGGGACTCGAACTCCTTCGGTACATCAAAACTCATAAACTCATAATATAACATCATCGAAACCTTGCGTGCGGACCCTACGGGTTCGAGAACTATGTAGACATGACCTAGAACTATTCTCGGTCAATAACCAATAGCGGAACATGGATGCCCATATTGGCTCCTACATATTCTACGAAGATCTTTATCGGTCAAACCGCATAACAACATACGTTGTTTCCTTTGTCATCGGTATGTTACTTGTCCAAGATTCGATCGTCGGTATCCAATACCTAGTTCAATCTCGTTACCGGCAAGTCTCTTTACTCGTTCCGTAATACATCATCGCATAACTAACTCATTAGTTACAATGCTTGCAAGGCTTAGGTGATGAGTATTACCGAGAAGGCCTAGAGATACCTCTCCGACAATCGGAGTGACAAAACCTAATCTCAAATACGCCAACCCAACATGTACCTTTGGAGACACCTGTAGTACTCCTTTATAATCACCCGATTACGTTGTGACGCTTGGTAGTACCAAAGTGTTCCTCCGTAAACGGAGTTGCATAATCTCATAGTTACAGGAACATGTATAAGTCATGAAGAAAGCAATAGCAACATACTAAGCGATCAAGTGCTAGGCTAACGGAATGGGTCAAGTCAATCAGATCATTCTCCTAATGATGTGATCCCGTTAATCAAATGACAACTCATGTCTATGGTTAGGAAACATAACCATCTTGATTAACGAGCTAGTCAAGTAGAGGCATACTAGTGACACTGCTTGTCTATGTATTCACACATGTATTATGTTTCCGGTTAATACAATTTTAGCATGAATAATAAACATTTATCATGATATAAGGAAATAAATAATAACTTTATTATTGCCTCTAGGGCATATTTCCTTCAGCCTCCCACTTGCACTAGAGTCAATAATCTAGTTCACATCGCCATGTGATTTAACATCAATAGTTCACATCTATATGTGTTTAACACCCATAGTTCACATCGACATGTGACCAACACCCAAAAGGTTTACTAGAGTCAGTAATCTAGTTCACATCGCTATGTGATTAACACCCAAAGAGTACTAAGGTGTGATCATGTTTTGCTTGTGAGATAATTTTAGTCAACGGTCTCATCACATTCAGAGTCGTAAGTATTTTGCAAATTTCTATGTCTACAATGCTCGCACGGAGCTACTCTAGCTAATTGCTCCCACTTTCAATATGTATCCAGATTGAGACTCGAGTCATCTAGATTAGTGTTAAAACTTGTATCGACGTAACCCTTTACTTATTTAACCTTTTTCACTTCCATAATCGAGAAACATATCCTTATTCTACTAAGGATAATTTTGACCGCTGTCCATTGATCTACTCCTAGATCACTATTGCACTCCTCGCCTAGCTTAGTGGTAGGGTATGCAATAGATCCGTACACAACATGACATACTTTATAGAACCTATGGCTGATGCATAGGAATGACTTTCATTCTCTTTCTATCTTCTGCCGTGGTCGGGTTTTGAGTCTTACTCAATCTCACACCTTGTAACACAGGCAAGAACTCTTTCTTTGACTGTTCCATTTTGAACTACTTCAAAATCTTGTCAAGGTATGTATTCATTGAAAAACTTATCAAGCGCCTTGATCTATCTCTATAGATCTTGATGCTCAATATGTAAGCAGCTTCAACGAGGTCTTTCTTTGAAAAAAACTCCTTTCAAACACTCCTTTATGCTTTGCGAGTAATTCTACATTATTTCCGATCAACAATATGTCAATCACATATACTTATCGTAAAGGCTGTAGTGCTCCCACTCACTTTCTTGTAAATACAGGCCTTTCCAAAAGTCTCAGATAAAATCATATGCTTTGATCAACACATCAAAGCGTATATTCCAACTCCGAGATGCTTGCACCAGTCCATTGATGGATCATTGGAGCTTGCACATTTTGTTAGCTCCTTTAGGATTGACAAAACTTCGGTTGCATCATATACAACTCTTCTTTAATAAATCCATTAAAGAATGTAGTTTTGACATCCATTTGCCAGATTTCATAAAATGTGGCAATTGCTAACATGATTCGGACAGACTTAAGAATCGCCACAGCTTGAGAAAATCTCATTGTAGTCAACACCTTGAACTTGTCGAAAACCTTTTTGCGACAAGTCGAGCTTTGTAGATAGTAACACTACTATCAGCATCTGTCTTCCTCTTGAAGATCCATTTATATAATATGGCTTGCCGATCATCGGGCAACTCCATCAAAGTCCATACTTTGTTCTCATACATGGATCCCATCTCAGATTTCATGGCCTCAAGCCATTTCATGAATCTGGGCTCATCATCGCTTCCTCATAGTTTGTAGGTTCATCATGGTCTAGTAACATGATTTCCGAACACGATTACCGTATTCACACCGGTGCGGATCTTACTCGAAGACCTACAAGGTTTGGTAGCAACTTGATCTGAAGTTTCATGATCATCATCATTAACTTCCTCACTAATTGGTGTAGGAATCACTGGAACTGATTTCTGTGATGAACTACTTTCCAATAAGGGAGAAGGTACAATTACCTCATCAAGTTCTACTTTCCTCCCACTCACTTCTTTCGACAGAAACTCCTTTCTCTAGAAAGGATCCATTCTTAGCAACGAATGTTTTGCCTTTGGATCTGTGATAGAAGGAGTACCCAACAGTTTCCTTTGGGTATTCTATGAAGACGCACTTTTCCGATTTGGGTTCGAGCTTATCAGGTGAAAACTTTTTCACATAAGCATCACAACTCCAAACTTTTAAGAAACGACGGCTTAGGTTTACTGCTAAACCATAGTTCATACGGTGTCGTCTCAACGGATTTAATGGTGCCCTATTTAATGTGAATGCAGCTGTCTCTAATGCATAACCCCAAAACGATAGTGGTAAATCGGTAAGATACATCATAGATCGCACCATATCCAATAAAGCGCGGTTATGACGTTCGGACACACCATTATGCTGTGGTGTTCCAGGTGGCGTGAGTAGTGAAACTATTTCACATTGTTTTAATGAAGGCCAAACTCAGAACTCAAATATTTTTCCTCTGCGATCATATCGTAGAAACTTTTATTTTCTTGTTACGATGATTCTTCACTTTACTCTGAAATTCTTTGAACTTTTCAAATGTTTCAGACTTGTGTTTCATCAAGTAGATATACTCATATCTGCTCAAATCATCTTGTGAAGGTCAGAAAATAACGATACTTGCCGTGAGCTTTAACACTCATCGGACCGCATACATCAAGATGTATTATTTCCAATAAGTCATTTGCTCGCTCCATTGTTCCGGAGAACAGAGTCTTTAGTCATCTTGCCCATAAGGCATGGTTCGCAAGCATCAAGTGATTCATAATCAAGTGATTCCAAAATCCCATCAGCATGGAGTTTCTTCATGCGCTTTACACCAATATGACCTAAACGGCAGTGCCACAAATAAGTTGCACTATCATTATTAACTTTGCATCTTTTGGTTTCAATATTATGAATATGTGTATCACTATGATCGAGATCCAATGAACCATTTTCATTGGGTGTGTAACCATATAAGGTTTTATTCATGTAAGCAGAACAACAATTTATTCTCTTACTTAAATGAATAACCGTATTGCAATAAACATGATCAAATCATATTTATGCTCAACACCAAATAACACTTATTTAGGTTCCACACTAATCCCGAAAGTATAGGGAGTGTGCGATGATGATCATATCAATCTTGGAACTACTTCCAACACTCATCGTTACTTCCCTTCAACTAGTTTCTCGCTTATTCAGAACTCCTGCTTTGAGTTACTAATCTTAGCAACCGAACAAGTATCAAATACTGGGGCTACTATAAACATTAATAAAGCACACATCAATAACTCTGTATATCAAATATACCCTTGTTCACTTTGCCATCCTTCTTATCCACCAAATATTTGGGGTATTTCCGCTTCAAAGGACCATTTCCTATGCAGTGTAAGCACTCGGTTTCAGGCTTTGGTTCAGCTTTGGGTTTCTTCGTGGGAGTGACAACTTGCTTGTCATTCTACTTGAAGTTCCCTTTCTTTCCCTTTGCCCTTTTCTTGAAACTAGTGGTCTTTGTCAATCATCAACACTTGATGCTCTTTCTTGATTTCTACCTTCGTCGATTTCAATATCACGAAGAGCTCGGGAATAGTTTTCGTCATCCCTTGCATACTATAGTTCATCACGAAGTTCTAGTAACTTAGTGATGGTGACTAGAGAATTCTGTCAATCACTATCTTATCTCGAAGATTAACTCCCACTTGATTCAAGCGATTGAAGTACCTGCATAATCTGAGCACATGCTCACTAGTTGAGCGATTCTCCTCCATCTTTTAGCTATAGAACTTGTTGGAGACTTCATATCTCTCAACTCGGTATTTGCTTGAAATATTAACTTCAATTCTGGAACATCCCATATGGACCATGACGCTCAAAACGCCTTTGAAGTCCCGATTCTAAGCCGTTAAGCGTGGTGCACTAAACTATCAAGTAGTCATCATATTGAGCTAGCCAAACGCTCATAACGCGTCGCATCCGCTCCTGCAATAGGTCTGTCACCTAGCGGTGCATCAAGGACATAATTCTTACAGGCAGCAATGAGGATAAACCTCAGATCACGGATCCAATCCGCATCATTGCTACTAACATCTTTCAACACAGTTTTCTAGGAACATATTAAAATAAACATATGAAAGCAACAAACATAGGGAAGCAACAACGCGAGCTATTGATCTACAACATAATTTACAAAATACTACCAGACTAAGTTCATGATAAATTTAAGTTCAATTAATCATATTACTTTAGAACTCCCACTTAGACAGACATCTCTCTAGTCATCTAAGTGAACACGTGATCCAAATCAACTAAACCACAACCGATCATCACGTGAGATGGAGTAGTTTTCAATGGTGAACATCACTATGTTGATCATATCTACTATATGATTCACGCCGACCTTTCGGTCTCCGTGTTCCGAGGCCATATCTGCATATGCTAGGCTCGTCAAGTTTATCCTGAGTATTCGCGTGTGCAAAACTGGCTTGCACCCGTTGTAGATGGACGAGAACTTATCACACCCGATCATCACGTGGTGTCCGGGTACTACGAACTTTAGCAACGGTGCAAACTCAGGAGAACACTTCTTGATAATTTTAGTGAGAGATCATCTTATAATGCTACCGTCAATCAAAGCAAGATAAGATGCATAAAGGATAAACATCACATGCAATCAATATAAGTGATATGATATGGTCATCATCATCTTGTGCTTGTGATCTCCATCTCCAAGCACCGTCATGATCACCATCGCCACCGGCGCGACACCTTGATCTCCATCGTAGCATCGTTGTCGCCTCGCCAACTATTGCTTCTACGACTATCGCTATCGCTTAGTGATAAAGTAAAGCAATTACATGGCTTTTGCATTTCATACAATAAAGCGACAACCATATGGCTCCTGCCATTGCCGATAACTCGTTACAAAACATGATCATCTCATACAATAAAATATAGCATCACGCCTTGACCACATCACATCACAACATGCCCTGCAAAAACAAGTTAGACGTCCTCTACTTTGTTATTGCAAGTTTTACGTGGCTGCTACGGGCTGAGCAAGAACCGTTCTTACCTACGCATCAAAACCACAACGATAGTTTGTCAAGTTGGTGCTGTTTTAACCTTCGCAAGGACCGGGCGAGCCACACTCGGTTCAACTAAAGTGAGAGAGACAGACAACCGCCGGTCACCTTTAAGCAACTAGTGCTCAAGCGGTGAAACCAGTCTCGCGTAAGCGCACGCGTAATGTCGGTCCGGCCGCTTCATCTCACAATACCGCTGAACCAAAGTATGACATGCTGGTAAGCAAGATGACTTATATCGCCCACAACTCACTTGTGTTCTAATCGTGCATATGACATCAACGCATAAAACCAGGCTCGGATGCCATGTTGGGTAACGAGTAATTTCAAAAATTTCCTACGCACACGCAAGACCATGGTGATGGCATAGCAACGAGGGGAGAGTGTCCGTCCACGCACTCGTGAGACCGAAAGCGAAGCGTTATAACAACGCTGTTGATGTAGTCGACGCCTTCACGATCCGACCGATCCAAGCACCGAACGACGGTACCTCCGTGTTCAGCACACGCTCAGCTCGATGACGATCCCCGGCCCGATCCAGCAAAGCGTCGGGGATGAGTTCCACAAGACGACGGCGTGGGACGATGATGATGCTCCACCGACGCAGGGCTTCGCCTAAGCTCGCGACGATATGACTTCTCCGCGCAGGGCTTCGCTTAAGCTCCGCGACGATATGACCGAAGTGGAATATGGTGGAGGGGGCACCGCACACGGCTAAGGAACGATCCGTAGATCAACTTGTGTGTTCTGGGGTGCCCCCTGCCCCGTGATATAAAGGAGCAAGGAGGAGGTGGCCGCCAAGGAGGAGGCGCACCAGGGGGAGTCCTACTCCCACCGGGAGTAGGACTCCTCCTTTCCTAGTAGGAGTAGGAGAGAAGGAAGGGAAGGGAGGAAGGTGCGGCCTCCCCTAGTCCATTCGGACTAGGCCTTGGGGGCGGCCTGCCCTAGGCAGCCCTCTCTCTTTCCCGCAGGCCCAATAAGGCCCAATACTTCTCCTCGGCGAATTCCCGTAACTCTCCCAGACTCAAAATACCCGAATCATTCGAACCTTTCCGAACTCCGAATATAGTCGTCCAATATATCGATCTTTACGTCTCGACCATTTCGAGACTCCTCGTCATGTCCCCGATCTCATCTGGGACTCGAACTCCTTCGGTACATCAAAACTCATAAACTCATAATATAACCGTCATCGAAACCTTGTTGCGGACCCTACGGGTTCGAGAACTATGTAGACATGACCTAGAACTATTCTCGGTCAATAACCAATAGCGGAACCTGGATGCCCATATTGGCTCCTACATATTCTACGAAGATCTTTATCGGTCAAACCGCATAACAACATACGTTGTTCCCTTTGTCATCGGTATGTTACTTGTCCGAGATTCGATCGTCGGTATCCAATACCTAGTTCAATCTCGTTACCGGCAACTCTCTTTACTCGTTCCGTAATACATCATCGCATAACTAACTCATTAGTTACAATGCTTGCAAGGCTTAGGTGATGAGTATTACCGAGAAGGCCTAGAGATACCTCTCCGACAATCGGAGTGACAAAACCTAATCTCGAAATACGCCAACCCAACATGTACCTTTGGAGACACCTGTAGTACTCCTTTATAATCACCCAGTTACGTTGTGACGTTTGGTAGTACCCAAAGTGTTCCTCCGTAAACGGAGTTGCATAATCTCATAGTTACAGGAACATGTATAAGTCATGAAGAAAGCAATAGCAACATACTAAACGATCAAGTGCTAGGCTAACGGAATGGGTCAAGTCAATCAGATCATTCTCCTAATGATGTGATCCCGTTAATCAAATGACAACTCATGTCTATGGTTAGGAAACATAACCATCTTCGATTAACGAGCTAGTCAAGTAGAGGCATACTAGTGACACTCTGTTTGTCTATGTATTCACACATGTATTATGTTTCCGGTTAATACAATTTTAGCATGAATAATAAACATTTATCATGATATAAGGAAATAAATAATAACTTTATTATTGCCTCTAGGGCATATTTCCTTCAATGTTACCATCTATAAAGCTCGACTTGTCGCTAAGGGTTATCGGCAAGTTCAAGGGGTTGACTACGATGAGACTTTTTCTCCCGTAGCGAAGCTGAAGTCCGTCTGAATCATGTTAGCAAGTGCCGCATACTATGATTATGAGATATGGCAAATGGACGTCAAAACGACATTCCTTAACGGCTATCTTAAGGAAGAACTGTATATGATGCAGCCGGAAGGTTTTGTCGACCCTAAGAATGCTAACAAGGTATGCAAGCTTCAGCGATCCATTTATGGGCTGGTGCAAGCATCTCGGAGTTGGAACATTCGCTTTGATGAGATGATCAAAGCGTTTGGGTTTATGCAGACTTATGGAGAAGCCTGCGTTTACAAGAAAGTGAGTGGGAGCTCAGTAGCATTTCTCATATTATATGTAGATGACATACTTTTGATGGGAAATGATATAGAACTTTTGGACAACATTAAGGCCTACTTGAATAAGAGCTTTTCAATGAAGGACTTTGGAGAAGTTGTTACATATTAGGCATCAAGATCTATAGGGATAGATCGAGACGCCTCATAGGTCTTTCACAAAGCACATACCTTGATAAGATATTGAAGAAGTTCAAATGGATCAGTCCAAGAAAGGGTTCTTGCTCAGACAAGGTGTGAAATTGAGCTCGGCTCAATGTCCCACCATGGCAGAAGATATAGAAGAGATGAGTGTCATCCCTATGCCTCAGCCATAGGGTCTATTATGTATGCCATGCTGTGTACTAGACTGATGTAAACCTTGCCGTAAGTTTGGTAGGAAGGTACCAAAGTAATCCCGCAAGGAACACCGGACAATGGTCAAGAATATCCTGAAGTACCGAAAAGGACTAAGGACATGTTTTCGTTTATGAAGGTGACGAAGAGCTCGTCATAAAGGGTTACGTCAACGCTAGCTTCGACACGATCTGGATGACTCTAAGTCACAAACCGGATACGTGTATATGTTGAATGGTGGAGCAAGAAGCTGGTGCAGCTGCAAGCGAGCGTCGTGGCGGGATCTACATGTGAAGCGGAGTACATGGCAGCCTCGGAGGCAGCGATGAAGCAATTTGGGTGAAGGAGTTCATCACCGATCTAGGAGTCATACCCAATGCGTCGGGGCCGATCAAACTCTTCTGTGACAACACTGGAGCTATTGCACTTGCCAAGGAGCCCAGGTTTCACAAGAAGACCAGCACATCAAGCGCCGCTTCAACTCCATTCGTGAAATGTCCAAGATGGAGACATAGAAATTTGCAAAGTGCATACGGATCTGAATGTCGCAGATCCGCTGACTAAACCTCTTCCATGAAAGCAAAACATGATCAACACCGTAACTCTATGGGTGTTCGATTCATCACAATGTAACTAGATTATTGACTCTAGTGCAAGTGGGAGACTGTTGGAAATATGCCCTAGAGGCAATAATAAAAGGATTATTATTATATTTCCTTGTTCATGATAATTGTCTTTTATTCATGCTATAATTGTATTATCCGAAATCATAATACACGTGTGAATACATAGACCACAAGATGTCCCTAGTGAGCCTCTAGTTGACTAGCTCGTTGATCAACAGATAGTCATGGTTTCTGACTATGGACATTGGATGTCATTGATAACGGATCACATCATTAGGAGAATGATGTGATGGACAAGACCCAATCCTAAGCATAGCACAAGATCGTAGTTCGCTTCGCTAGAGCTTTTCCAATGTCAAGTATCTTTTCCTTAGACCATGAGATCGTGTAACTCCGGATACCGTAGGAGTGCTTTGGGTGTACCAAACGTCACAACGAATCGAGTGACTATAAAGGTGCACTACTGGTATCTCCGAAAGTGTCTCATTGGGTTGACACGGATCGAGACTGGATTTGTCACTCCGTATGACGGAGAGGTATCACTGGGCCCACTCGGTAGTGCATCATCATAATGAGCTCAAAGTGACCAAGTGTCTCGTCACGGGATCATGCATTACGGTACAAGTAAAGTGACTTTCCGGTAACGAGATTGAACGAGGTATTGGGATACCGACGATCGAATCTCGGGCAAGTAACATACCGATTGACAAAGGGAATTGAATACGGGGTTGCTTGAATCCTCGACATCGTGGTTCATCCGATGAGATCATCGAGGAGCATGTGGGAGCGAATATGGGTATCCAGATCCCGCTGTTGGTTATTGACCGGAGAGTCGTCTCGGTCATGTCTGCATGTCTCCCGAACCCGTAGGGTCTACACACTTAAGGTTCGGTGACGCTAGGGTTGTATGAATATGAGTATGCAGCAAACCGAAAGTTGTCCGGAGTCCCGGATGAGATCCTGGACGTCACGAGGAGTTCCGGAATGGTCTAGAGGTAAAGAATTATATATAGGAAGTGCTATTTCGGCCATCGGGTGAGTTTCGGGGGTCACCGGTATTGTACCGGGACCACCGGAAGGATCCCGGGGGTCCACCGGGTGGGGCCACCTATCCCAGAGGGCCCCGTGGGCTGAAGTGGGGAGGGAACCAGCCCCTAGTGGGCTGGTGCGCCTCCCCCTTGGGCCCCCCTGCGCCTAGGGTTGGGAACCCTAGGGTGGGGGGGGGGGCGCACCACTTGCCTTGGGGCACTCCACCCGGCCGCCGCCTCGTGAGATTGCATCTCAGGGCGGGCGCCCCTGGGGCCTATATAAAGGAGGGGGAGGAGGCAGCCACACCTCAAGCTTTGGCGCCTCTCCCCGCCGCACCTCCTCCTCCTCCCGTAGTTGCTTGGCGAAGCCCCGCCGAGTCTGCTGCATCCACCACCACGCCGTCGTGCTGCTGGATCTTCATCAACCTCTCCCTCCTCCTTGCTGGATCAAGGTGCGGAGATGTCATCCGCCCGCACGTGTGTTGAACGCGGAGGTGTTGTCCGTTCGGCACTTGGTCATCGGTGATTTGGATCACGACGAGTACGACTGCCTCAACCCCGTTCTCTTGAACGCTTCCGCTCGTGATCTACAAAGGTATGTAGATGCACTATTATCACTCGTTGCTAGATGAACTCATAGATGGATCTTGGTGAAACCGTAGGAAAAATTTTATTTTCTGCAACGTTCCCCAACACTATCTTCTATGTCAAGCAATTTGCAATAACTATGGTAGAAGTGTTCGGTCCACAGTACTTGAGAGCACCCAATGCTCAAGACACTCAGAGGCTTTTGGAGATGAACAAAGATCGAGGGTTTCCAGGTATGCTCGGGTCTGTAGATTGCATGCATTGGAAATGGAAGAATTGTCCAAAAACATGGCATGGACAATTCAAGGGTCGTGGGAAGGATGCCACTATCATTCTTGAGGCAGTTGCTGATTATGAAACATGGATTTGGCATGCATATTTTGGTATGCCCGGTTCTTGCAACGACATCAACGTGCTCGACCGGTCATCTCTCTTTGCCAACTTAGCAAATGGTGAAGCACCACCGGTGACCTTCGAAGCAAATGGCCGCACCTACAACTATGGGTACTATCTTGCAGATGGGATCTACCCGAGGTGGAGTACATTCGTCAAGCCGGTTGCAACACCTCAAGGTAAGAAAGAACTTGTCTTTCATAATGCACAAGCGGCGGCTAGAAAAGATGTTGAGAGGGCATTTGGGATTTTGCAATCCCAATTTGTTATTGTGCGAGGACCAGCTAGATTTTGGGATCAAAAGATCCTTTGGTATATCATGACCGCTTGTGTGATCATGCATAACATGGTCATTGAGAACGAGCGTGAAAAAGATTTAGATTACAACTTCTATCACTTGATGGGCATTCCTGTTAACCCCATGCGAAAAGAATAGCGTATCAGACGTTTCATGAAGGTGTACAGCGAGATTAGAGATAGCGATGTGCATGACCAACTCCAGAAAGATTTGATGGAAGAGCATTGGAAATGGCATGGCGAAAGATCCGCATAGATTCATTATTTGTTTGTTCAAAACTATGTTGTATTTGTGTTGCATTTCATCTCCTGGATCTGAAGAACTATGTAATAATTTGATGTTGTGGACATGAAATATTTTTATGTTGTTTTAAAACATGTTTTATGCAATATGTGCGGCTGTACAGTGGCTGGACAACGGCTAAACAGCAGTCGTGCTGCTACTGGCCGGTTTTGGACCATGAATTTGGACCATCTATTGGAGTTGCTTTTTTGGACCATGAATTTGGATCATCTATTGGAGTTGGCCTTTTTTCGGAGCTCCTAAATGCATTTTTTGACGGTTCAAATTTTACATCTCTAGTTTTGAGCCGTCAAAATTTAAACCATCTATTGAAGATTCTCTAAGGTCGTACTTAGACAGTTGACGTATTATTAATCCAGAAGCTTTAGACCTCTCCGATGTTGTAAGCTTATTATGCGTGCTTGAGTACGGAATTCCTGGACTTATGGGGAGCTTCTCATAGCTGCTTATTACCCAATGTTGTTGGAGCGGTTTTGTTTAGTAGCAGGATGAAACACATGGGCTCATTAGCAGGTCTAAGGAAGGGCAAAAGGTTATTCGGTTAACTTGGTTAGTGAAAAACACTGATGGGCCTCCTGTATATGTGATCGCCTGGAAAAGATCATATCTCATTGGTACTTGCTGTTAGAACAGGGTTGTGCTGTGTGTGTAGTTATCATATTGTATAGGGGCTTCTTTGCTTATTTCCCTTCATGTATATGTGCTGGTCTGTTGGCCCGATGGAATATATGCTCACTTCATAACATGGTATAAGAGCTAGGGTTAGGTTTCCCAGCCACCGCCTCCGGCCGCCGCCGCTGCTCCTCTCTTCATCGAGCCTCTAATGTGATCCCATGTGTTCTTGCTACTGATCCTGTTAATAAGGACACCGAAGGAAGAAAAGAGAGGTATATTATGCCTGCACTGCGTCAATAATTTGTGACGATAAGGCTGTCAAACTGTACATCACTGAAGTGGTGACAGAAAAATAATATTCATATACGGGGAGGCTGGATAACAGGAGGAGTGCAGCCCTTGAACCAGTCTAAGATTGGTTTTGATCG
Source organism: Aegilops longissima (assembly GCA_021605205.1). Lineage (NCBI taxonomy): Eukaryota > Viridiplantae > Streptophyta > Magnoliopsida > Poales > Poaceae > Aegilops > Aegilops longissima. Next base: position 266,082,383 of record CM038682.1, on the reverse strand, counting down.
GTTTGGCTACGTGGTCAAGAAGCATGCAGAACGCAAAGAAAGCTGGGATTACAAGACTCCATGTATGGATGGCAACCAACAGTGTTGATTTCAATAAAGAAAGGACGTGACATGTATCCATTTTTGTTTGGAAAAAAAGGCCTGCGTGCCTAAATTGCCGCGCTAATTAGCCGGTTGTTAATTAGATTAGAATAATAGTCGGTTAGGATATTTAGAGAAGTACTAGTTAGGTACGATAGGTTTAGGCCGGCCAGGGCCATCACACTATTTATTCTTCCGTCCCGTAGCATTAGAGGGAGTTTTTTAGGTTGTTTTGGTTCTGGAACAGAGGAAAAGCAAGTCGGGTATCTCCCTGTAGCGTATTTTTGTCAAGGAGTTTTAATTATTACTTTATGTTTTTGGCGATGGATTAGAGACGCCGTCTCTAGTTTGCTGCTGATTAGTGGAGGATCGTCCACGTACTTCCTCTTTCGGGTGTGCGTGTTGTTTCTGTGGTGATTGCATCTACAAGATCGCGAGCGCCACATCGTTTCAGGAGACACTGTACCGTGAAAGATTGGGAAAATTATTTGCGCCGTCGAGTTTCTGTCGACGTTCGCATCAAGTGGTATTCAGAGCAAGGTTGATCATGGTACAATTTTTTTTGCTCGGCTATTTGATTCAATTGTTTGAAAGATGGTGAACTCGCAGCATGAGAAATCTGATTATGAGGAGGGCGATGAACTTCCGGAGGATCTGAATATAAGTGATGATTTACATATCCATCTGATGTCGATCAAGGGAGCGAACAAGAAGCTTGGGACAAGGGTTGAGGAGTTGTGTGCAAATATTGTTGGCGTCGAGGACAGGTTGAACGAGCGTTTGACTGCCAGCGACCGACAGCGCACTGATGGTCTACAGGTGGTGACTGCGAGTCTTAATCGGCTCACTGCGGCAGTTCAGCGCCTTCAGGCGAGAGATGTGGCACCCCGACAGTCCCGCTCACCACGACGACATCGTGACCGCGATAATGACGATGATGGTGATTTTTTTGAGGATTCCGATGCCCGTGAAGGCTTACCTCACCGACCACGGCATGATGCTGGAGCTCACTGCCATGCTGGGCAGCGCTGTGACTATGGCGGCAATGGTGCCCACGAGGATGATGGTTTGGGTCGAATCAAGATGACCAAACCTAAATTCTCGGGACATTGTGCTGACTCGAAGAAATTTTTGGAGTGGGAGATCCGCGTAAATCAGATTTTTTGATGGTCACAACTACTCCGAAGAGAAGAAGGTTCGTGTTGCATCTATGAAATTTACAGAGTATGATCTTGTATGGTGGGATAATAAGAACCATACTAATGAGCGACCAACGACATGGGCTGACATGAAGCGAATCATGAGGGAACGTTTTGTGCCTGCTTACTACACTCGCCAGCTTCATAGTAGACTGCGTCGTCTAGTGCAAGGTACGAAATCAGTTGATGAGTACTATAAGGAGATGCAAGTTTTGATGATCCGTACAACTGTGCGTGAGTCTGCGGAGGCGACCATGGTATGTTCTTTGAGGGGTTAGAAGAAAAGATTCGCGACCGTGTTGATTTAATGCAATATGATGATATTCATGAGTTGCTTCATCAAGCGAAGCGTGCTGAACGTTGGTATTGGAGAAGCAAGCTTCAGAGACTCGTCCAACTTACAACAGTGGGCGATGTGGTTCTTCTCCTATTGATGGTGGGTTTAGTGCTAAACCGACTCCTTCTTATAAGTCGGGAAGCATTGAACAGAGCAAAGTGGCGGCTGCGTCAAAGGAGATTTCTCAGGTTTCATCTAATGCGTCTTCATCTCATCATCGTAATATTATTTGCCATAATTGTGGAGGACGTGGACACATGAAGCATGAGTGTTCCAATCAACGAAGGGTTCTACTTGTTGATGCGGAATATATTTCAGAATCTGAAGATGAGACGCTTAAGTTAGAGGATGGAATTGAAAGAGGTCATGGTGATACCATACTATATTATCCTCAAGATGATCCTGATATGGAGAGTTTGCTAGCACATAAGGTCCAGCGAGATGACAAGACCATTGTTGAACAAGGACATCGGTGGAGTATTTTTCAAACTGCATGTATCATCAAGGGAGAGGTTTGCAAACTGATAATTGATGGTGGCAGTGCTAGCAACATGATTAGCAAGAATGTGGTGGAGTCTCTTTCTTTGTCAATGTGGGAGCACCCAAAACCATACTATATGAAGTGGATCAATGATGTGGGCAAAGTGAAGGTTACTCACCGGGTGAAGGTCCCTTTTTCTGTTGATGGTTATGTTGATAAAGTGGAATGCGACGTTATTCCACTATATGTTTGTCATCTTATTTTGGGGCGTCCATGGCAGCATGATGTTAACGCTCTTCATCATGGACGAACAAATAGGTACACTTTTATGCATAAGGGTGAGTTCTACGCTATACTTCCAAAAGATGCAAAAGATATCAGTTGTACCATAGAAGTGTTCAAGAAAAAATCTGCAAGGTATAGACTGAAACCGAGGACGGTTTTTGTTCAAGGGAGGGAGGATGATGTGACCCCATGTGTTCTCGCTACCGATCCTGTTAATAAGGATACCGAAGGAAGAAAAGAGAGGTATATTGTGCCTGCACTGCGTCAACAATTTGTGACGATAAGGTCATCAAACTGTACAGCACCGAAATGGCGACAGAAAAATAATATTCATATACAGGGAGGCTGGATAACAGGAGGAGTGCAGCCCTTGAACCAGTCTAAGATTGGTTTTGATCGGTTTGGCTACGTGGTCAAGAAGCATGCAGAACGCAAGAAAAACTGAGATTACAAGACTTCATGTGTGGATGGCAACCAACGTGTTGATTTCAATAAAGAAAGGACCTGACACGTATGCATCTTTGTTTGGAAAGAAAAGGCTTGCGTGCCTAAATTACGGCGCTAATTAGCCTAGAGAAGTACTAGTCAGGTACGATAGGTTTAGGCCGGTCAGGGTCAGCACACTATTTATTCTTCCGTGCGCACTATTTATTCTTCCGTGCCGTAGCGTTAGAGGGAGTTTTTTAGGCTGTTTTGGTTCTGGAAGGAAAAGCAAGTTGGGGTATCTCCCCGTAGCGTGTTTTTGTCAAGGAGCTTTAATTATTGCTTTGTGTTTTTGGCGAGGGATTAGAGACGCCGTTTCTAGTTTGCTGCTGATCCGTGGAGGATCGTCCACGTACTTCCTTTTTTGGGCGTGTGTGTTGTTTCTGTGGTGATTTCATCTACAAGATCGCGAGCGTCACACCGTTTTAGGAGACACTGTACCGTGAAAGATTGGGAAAATTATTCGCGCCGTCGAGTTTCTGTCGACGTTCGCATCAGCCTCTCCCCTCTTCTTCCTGGTAGCTGCTGCCCAAGCCGCCGCCGTTCCAGGCTGCTCCTGCCGCCGTCCTTCTCGGCTGGCGATGCCGCCTCAACGTGCTGTTGTTGCTGCTACTGCTCCTCTTCTCTGCTGCTGCTATTCTTCAACAAGCCGTTGCTGCTGCTCTTCAACGTGTGGCTGCTGCTGCTCTTCTCCTCTTGGTCAGCCGCCGCCATCAAGCTGTGCCTCCTCCTGCTGCTGCTCTGCTGGAATGGCGCCCTCCACCACCACCCGCGCTGTCCCAGTCCCACGATGTCCTGTTATCTTCAACGGACAGAACTACAGGGACTGGGTGCAACACATGAAGCTGCACATGAGGGGCCAGCTGGTCTGGGAGCACCTCTCTGGTGCTCTGCCTTGTCCCCTGCTACCCACTCCTCCGGCTGAGTTGGCCTTCCCTGTTGATGCCGATGAAACCAAGCAGCGTGAGATGCTAGATGCTTTTGAAGAGGCCACTGAAGAGTATCAGAATTAACTCCACTTGTACAAGCAATGGACAAATGATGATGCTCGAGCCTCTTCTATCTTGGTGAACAGCATGGATGTTGATCTCACCATGGATGTGGTGGCCCTTAACACCGCATATCAGATGTGGGAGAGATGGACCACTGCCGAACAGCAGCAACAACCAAAAGAGTGCGAACAGTGGTCATGTGAGCAACAGGAGCAAAAGCCTCATCATAGTCACGATCATACTCCTGCCGGAAGCCACGCGCAACACGATGAGCTTTGCAGCGCACGAGAGAACCATCTGAATGTGTCTTAACCTTGTAGACCCATTTGCAAGCGATAGGTCTAACTCTTGTAGGCATGGGTACAAGGTCCCAAGTGCCTGTGCGCTCAAGAGCATGAATCTCCTCTGCCATAGCATGCTGCCATTCAGAATGAGCAGCAGCCTCACGATACGTAGATGGCTCAACAAGAGCGGTAGCAGCAGCAACATAGTACGCATGAGGCTAGAGAGTGGCGATCACGCAGATTATACCGAGGAGCAGGAGGGGTAGGTGGTTATGAAGGAATGGGACCCAACAGGGAAGGAGTGGAAGCGGAAGTGGGTGCATCCGAGGGAGAAGGGTGTTGAGCATGACGTGAGTAGACAAAAGGAAGCGGAGAGAGAGGGCAAGTGGAAGGTGGCGCATCAGGGGGAGAAGGATGCTGAGCATGACGGGAGTAGGTAAAAGGAAAAGGAGAGAGAGTGGATGGCCCAACTCGAGTAGGAGAGTCAGGAATAGAAACCTCATCCTGTGTAAGCCGAAGCTCATGAGCAGACACAGGTGAAAGGCCAGGTGACGATAAAGCTGAAGAATCAGGTAGAGTCAAAAAAGAGAAAGGCTCGACTAACGACTCGGTGGTGGCAGTAGAAGAATGACGAGGGTAGAAGGAGCGAGACTCATCAAAAATGACATCTTTGGAGATTCTCAGTCTCCGAGCAATAGGGTCCCAACACAGCTTTTTCCTGTCCAAACTCGATGTCCAAAATCCCCCTTGAGTTTGTGTGTGTGTGTGTGTGTGGGGGGGAGGAGTGGGGTGTTAGAACAGGGTTTTGCTGTATGTGTAGTTATCATATTGTATAGGGCCTTCTTTGCTTATTTCCCTTCATGTATATGTGCTGGCTTGTTGGCCCGACCGAATATATGCTCACTTCATAACACTTGCAACCTCGTGGCCATCATCCATCAGAATCTTCTTCGCGGGAAGCAGGTGGTATTTATGGCCTGACGTTCTCTTGCTCAACTTATATCTAAAGCCTGTCTCACTACAACAGGGCGGCAAGCTGCCCCTCCTCCAGTCAGTACACACTGGCGATCCATGGGGAACAAAGCAGCGTCTGCTTATATATGAACGTGGTGAAGGAATTACCCGCAAAAAGATAGGGAAAAAATAATAATTTGAACTACCCGCAAAAAAAAAAAACGTGGTGAAGGAAAGTCCATAGCGAAGTAAAATGTCTCGTATCAAAATTCCCTCCCCCAGCCCAAGAGTATGCGATGTGATGCCTTGTACCAACGAGATGGCATGCCAGATAACACACACCATAGTTTCCTCGATATCTTTTATTATATATTCAAACACACAAGGCACCTTCAGTAATACTTCCTCCGTCCGGAAATACTTGTCAGAGAAATAAATAAAAATGGATGTATCTAAAACTAAAGTGCGTCTAGATACACCCATTCCTTCAACAAGTATTTTGGGACGGGGGGAGTAATTTACATGTGACAACAAAGTGGCGAACGCCGGGCGCGCTTCATCCGCCCCACCTGGTAAAGCCACCGAACCTCATTTCAGAGACATGCGTCTGTACTCCCTCATGGTGTTTGTGATGGCCTGCTCAACCGGCAGCCTCTCCATGCTCGAGGCGCCGTAGAATCCATGGACCCGGTTCGTGTTCTTCAGGACAAACTCCGCCTCTCGGGGCCCTGATATGGGACCTGATGGTGGAAATGCCCATGAGAATCACATGATTTATCAAGACACCATATCTGTTACTTGAGGTCTGCATGAAGCAGAGACTGCTTACCTCCATGGCAGAGAACAATGATGTCAGGGTTAACGCTGACCGCGGCATCCGCAATGGCTTGAACCCGGGCAACACTGTCATCCAAAGTGGCAGCCGTCTTTGCGCCGATCGATCCAGCTGTTGTGAGGCCCATATGTGCGACTACAATGTGAGCTCCGGCCTTGGCCATGGCAGCGCCTTCTTCTGGATTGAAAGCATACGGGGTCGTCAGGAAACCCATGCTGTGAGCTCTTGAGATCATCTCCACTTCCATGCTGGCAAAAAGACCAAGATCAATTTAACATAATTTCCTTGAACACACACTCAAATGCGGAAGTTAGCATCATTTCAGAATTCAGATATGCAAATCTTCCCCTCAGCAGAAAAATAAATAACGAAAACTAACTGTTACGAAGTCACTGAAACAGAAACTATATCCAAAATTCAGTACGGAATTTTTCATGCGCACATTATATGTTTGTGCCATGGCATGGATAGAACATGTAACCGAAAAATAAGGATGTGGTGAATCGATACCTGTAGCCCATTCCAGTTTCTTCCAAGTTCTCTCTGAAGTTCCCATCAAACAGGCCAACCGTAGGGAAATTCTGGACACCACAAAATCCAATGGCTTCTAGCTGTTTAAGAAAGTAATCCATTCTACGAAATGGATCGGTAGCGCAAACTCCAGCAAGAACAGGGACTTCTTTAACGACCTAAATTAGCACCTCATTAACTCCCAGCTATACTCAAGTCAGTTGTCAGGAAAACAAAAGAATGAACCACGTTACTAAAAAAACTTACAGGCAACACTTCATTGGCCATCTCAAGTACAATTGCATTTGCGTCAGCAAATGGTAGGAGCCCTGCTAATGAGCCCCTTCCAGCCATACGGAACCTCCCGGAATTGTACAGCACAATCAGATCAACCCCACCAGCTTCTTCAAACTTTGCAGATATGCCCGTGCCAGCACCGGCTCCAATTACAGGAATACCCTCACCGATTTGTTGCTTTAACTTATGTAGTATTGACTTTGTTTTTTGCAAAGTTTCTGTCAATATTGAAGAGTAAGCAATTAGAATCATTAGGGTATAGAATTGTGTCAATAGATCTCAAGAACTGAAATGAATGACAAACACCCTGTAACATGTCATGCCAAACAAGGAGACAATGAGCTGAAAATAAAATTATGAAATCTACTCCCTCCGTTCCAAATTACTCGTCGCAGAAATGGATGTATCTAGAACTAAAATACATCTAGATACATCCATACTTGCGACAAGTAATTCGGAACGGAGGGAGTATGTAACTTGTGTGGTATCACGTGAGGGTTCGGAATGCTTATTATGCCCTAGAATCTTATGTCGAACCTCTGACCTTTCATAGTTATTTCATCCATGCAAACGGGTACTATAATGTGTAAAATCATTAGAGTTTTGACATTACCCCTTTGTAAAAGCATACTGTACTGCAAATAGACTAAAACTTAGTGCACTTAGTAACAGCTGAAGTTAATCCTAATTTGTCTGCAAACATGTGAGGTGACACCAAACATTTCTGATTTGGCACAGTAGAGAGGTAGCAGTTTTTTTTTAGAAAAGGAGGATTACCCCCGGCCTCTGCATCAGAGTGATGCATGCAGCCCCAAGTAGAGAGGTAACAGGTGACGATAGCATCAAGTATTTTGTGGTTGATTGATATCATAAAGGATAGGTATGTACGCCGAGCTTGTCCTACGTGCATGTTGAGTTCATCCCCAGCTACGTTGAGTTTCTTTGGGGCTACATGATTCCTTCGAAACACAATGGAATCTCTTTGAATAGAGACTTCTGTTCCCACGTCAGAACTGTGCCTAAGTGCTGGGACCATTTCTGTCCGCCCTTGGACAACTCCACAACAATTTCATGATACCAAGACTAGAGAAGGGTGGACAACATCAAAAGGTGAAGCAGAGTACAGATTCTTGAAGCACAGCCCCAAAGGTGTTGTCACTCACAACTATCTTGACCTCTTGGATCAATGGAGACACAAAAATTGTGACAAAAACCTAGGCATGGAAGCATGAAAATAAAAACGAAATTAGAACTTCGCCCTGAAGGATTTTCTGTTAGGTGACATAGCAGATAACAAAGTACATACCAGATAGCCTTCCACAATTTTTTCATAACAAACAAACAAATTGATTCACTGAACAATATGTTTGTGCGGGCATAATAAATTTGGGCTCACCAGATGGGAACAGAATCACCACTAACCTGGTCTTGCATCAGGGAAATCCACGGGGGGTCTCCATATGATAGAACTATCTGAAGTTTTCTGTCCTGAAGAAGCTTCTTTTTCATTTATGTCTTGCTTTGGTAGGACCATGTTGTTTTTCTGAGTTATGGCACTAGATGCCTTTATATCCATGCTCAAGAATGCATCCACCAAGGCGTTGGCAAATTCAGGATCGTTTATATGATAAGGAAGCAGCTTCACCTGTCAACAAGCCAATCAGTTCAGTTCATTCGACGACCCTTTGTATCCATACTCTAGCGATGCAACTAACATATTATGTAACATGAAGAAACCTGTCTGTTCTCAGTTTTGACAAGACAAGTATTTAACTCATCCAAGAGTGCAGATGTAGCCTCAGGATCATAAAACGGCATTCCAGGTGCATCTATTGCAGAGATGCCCTTCTGTGGAAGACAAACAGTAACTGTAGATAAAGATTTGTTCAGCTTGTCAGCAATAAACTGAGCAAATTTCTTGTTCTCCTCCACGGTCGTCCGCATCAACGAAATCTGAAAGAATTACATGGTCTTTTACTCACAGCAAGAAAACTAGGAAATGAGAAATCCTCATGAATACCGGCACATAAAGTACATATTTGTAAGGTACAATTACTGCTTGCATGTAACAGATGGATTTTCTCATCTGAATATGGCGATTCTAATCCTAATCTTATTAGGACTCAAACAGGTGTGGTACCCCGAGGAATCCTACTAGGACACGTAGTCCACTTGCTTTAGAAGAGGACAAGTGGGGGCCTATATAAACTCTTGACGAGATGGCCAGATGATCTCAATTCAAGCAATTGCGCAAATCAAATCAAGGTCCAAGAAAGAGAGGATTAGATGCTATGTTCCATTAGCTCAATATTCTTTTATAGAGACAGGATCCAAGGGTCCCAAAAGGTCTGAGAGGGTTGTGGAGAATGGAGAATGACAATCCGCTGTACTCTTCTGAGGTCATGCTCTTGTGCTTGAAAAATTCGCGGTTAGCTTTGCCAATTTTTCTCGTTTGCGCAATTTGGCCGTGGTCAATATTTCGGTATGCTCTATCACATTCATGTACCCTGTGCACGCTCATGCCGAATCTCACAAATTTGGATCACATTCGTGGGCAGTGCATAAGAAGAGTATTCAAGTATAACGATAGATGTGTCTTTAAAGATAAGATACTGTTTTAGGGATAGGTTGGGTTGTTAGAAATAGTGTTTGACTAGACTACGTCTCGTCTATTGATTTACTTGTTAGACTCCTGTTTAGAAGGACAAGTGTTGTGTGGTTCAGACTAAGCAAAAAAATAAATATGCGAATTCTTCCTTCATCATACCCCTCTCCTATATATCTATGTACATATATCCACAACCTTACTCTTGGTAACATAATAGCATTGTCTGTAATGATATCCTAGCGTATTAATCTGGTAAACATATCATTGTGCTAACCTAACAATATATTTAGCGAACATATACATCATAAATAAAACTTGGCAAAGACCAAGTAAATTTAGGAAGCAAATCAAGGTCCAAAATAGGAAAATAATGCTATGTGTAACCTGTTCATTATGTATGTGGATCTTTCTGTCCGAGAAAGCAGCAGGTATTGTATCATGAGCTCCAAAGTTAACCATATCCAAGGCCCCAACACTGAGAACCAGAGGGATCTTTTTATCTATAGCCGCATCAAACCTGGTCTCATCACATGCCATGATACCGCCAACAATGTGATCTGCAACTTCTGTTGTTGTTATGTCCAATACACCCTACATGCAACCAAATGGAATTAAGATGAAAAACTCTACAGACAGTAAATTAACAGCAGTGGAGTTTCTGTCTGGCAATGAGTCGAGTTCATGAGCTGAAAAACATAGACAAGGACAAAAATGTACAAAACCACATGAAAGTATTACTTACCTGTATGAAACCACCTCTAACTAGTTCTTCCATTGCTTTGCCTCCGACACCAGTGGCGTGGAATACAAGCGTCTCATACCCTTCTTTGTCCAGTCTATCTTTGACCGCATTTGCACATTGTGTGGTAACACCAAACATTGTAATTCCAACAGTCAGCTTTGTGTCTGTTTCATCTGATTCACTGGAAGCCATTAATATCCCACATACCATTCCGGCGACAGCTGAAGCAGCATTGGACAATATAACACGGCTGACACTGTTTATTCCGCATATGTCAACAACTGAAGGAAACAATACCAAGTCAGATGTTCCAACATAGGGTGCAGTATTGCCACTAGCAACAGTGGATACAATAAGCTTAGGCACTCCGAGTGGTAGGGATCTTAGAGCAGGAGCAATTAGTGCGGTTCCTCCACTTCCTCCTAGGCCAACAGCAGCAACCAAGGTGCCGGCCTCATATCTGTTTTTCAGAAAGCTCTGAAGAGCCTTTGACATAAGCGCAATCGCTTCCCCTCTGTCATCTGGAAGATCTTGTTGGCTGGAATCAGGATGGCATGAGAGAACTGTATCTCTTGCAATAACTGCAATATCTTTAGAATCTTGTGCTGGTACTGTTTTAGTTGTGGAGACATCCACTATGCTTACTTTAACCTACCATTTCAATAGACCACATGTTATGCTCGAGTTAACAAAACAAATAATAAACCTACAGGGCAACTCCAAGGGTACGCACAAGTGCACATAAAGATACGGCATGTGTCAGAAGTTTGGATGCTCCAATGTGTAGTAGCAGTTGTTGGTACTTGGCAAATGATTATCTGTTACTAAGAGCAGTACCTTCGATCTTTTAAGGCTAATGTATGTGGCTAACACAAATTAATGAAGGACTCGTGTACTCTGAGCCTTAAGCAGGAAATGTACTTTGGTGAAAGTTGTAGTATAAGAATTCCTTTAGCAAAACACATGGCATCCGTTGTCACCTGTTCAATAAGCAGCCATAGGGAATTTCCATAGGCTAAAAAGTAAAAACACTACACAGTTGCTAAATTGGAAGAATATATTATCATCACATGATTTCATTAGACTCGTCTCAAATCAAGAATTGCCAACCGAAAAAAAAGGTAGTTCCAAGAGCACAATATGACAAATAGCATAATCCATATGTTACCCTGCTACCGTAGTTCCCAATGCTATGACGCAGTTTCCACGTTCAGAGAAGGGACTCCAGTTTCTGCGTTCAGTGAAGGAATACTCCCTCAAAACTGCACTGTCGTTATAGTTTCTAAAGTAGGTGACAACGCCAAACCTTGTGGGAACAAATGAATAGAATGAACGCGTGTTCACTCCTTTCTGGATTGAGAACCGACGATCGCTTCAAGCATACGAATGGAAACCAAATTGGAGATAACTGAACTCCTCACCTAGTTGCAGGCGGGGACGAGAAGATAGGCGGACAGTGTAAGTGTGGCAGTACCTTTGGGGCGGAGGCGGAGGCGGCGAGGCTGGAGCGGAGGCGAGCGGCGAGGAAGAGCAGCTCCTCCAGCTTGGTGTCGGCCGTCCCGATGCAGAGCACCTCCATTGCCGACGCCTCGGAGCAGAGCAGAGATCGGGAGCTCAGCAGGGGGGCCGCCACGGATGGAGGGATGGGTGGGTGCCCATGGGTTAGTTGGTGTATGTAGTAGGTGCCAAACAGTGGAAATGAGGTGTGTTGACTCGCGTTCCATATCGGTGTCGTGTGCCCCGCTGCCGGCGCCACGTTGGGCACGGCGGGGACAGAGGTGGGTGGGGTGGGGCTGGGGCCTGATTTGAGATCAGATTGCGTTTCGCCGATCTCCACGGCTGGCGATTTGCTGCGTGGTAGAGCATCTCTGCCGTTCACCTAAATTCCTAATTATTTTTTCTAGTATATATTGACAGGCTTGCAGAATTTTACTCCCAAAACCATTTTGCCATCAAATCTCATAGAAAAAAAAACTCTTTCTATTCATATTCATCTATTCACATAATAATATATAATATAAATTTTATTTATGCCCCGCACGCTGTTGCGGAATCGGTTGCAATTATTTAAATGAGATTTAATGGTATGAAACATTAGCATTTATATTAACAATAGGGGTATCTCCAACGCCGTCCATCAAATCGCTCGTAAACATCTAAATCCCCACATATCGGAAGAAAACATGGATGAGCTTCCTACCATCGATCAAATTTGGCATCATAAGGTTGATTTTCTTAGGATTTTACCATGGCTACAAATATGGTTGGTAGTGCAAGTGACAAAAATGCACTTTACATAGGTTATGAAGAAAAATAATTTTAGGCATCAAGGCTAGGGCTCAAATTTGTACAGAGTACTTATATGGCATATGAAAGCTACCATAATTTTATGGGGGTTTGATCTGGTCTAGAAATATAAGCTCTAGTACAAAAGTGTGTTTCGGCTAATTTGGAAGGTTATAAAGGAAGGGCATTTTATAGGATGATGATCTTAGGGCTGAAACTTTTACCAAAGATCGACATTGGTATAAAAATGCTATACTGAATTATGAGAATTTCGACAGGGCCATAAATATGGTTTATATTTTTTTCCCAAAAAGGACAGGAAAGAAAAGAATTAAAAAAATGAAATATATTGATCAAGGCTGGCCAATATATTTATATATCTGGACTTTGCAAGTTCCAGCGAGTGTCTAAGAATTTTGGTGGAATCATTCCCAAAAATGAAAATTAGGTTTCAACAAAAAAGGAATAAAGATTTGATGAATTCCACGCATTGAAATATGGGCAACAATATTCTTTGGACGTAGGATCAACCATGACAAGCTCAAGTTTCATCTCATACCAAAATCCAAGTAAGTTTCAAATAGATACCAAAAAAGACAGAAGGCATAACAGAGTAAAAGATCTCAATTCAGCATTTTGGCGTGTGACACTTATTCATCATTTAACAAAATGGCAAAGTAAAATATCCAAACTTATTATTTAATCAATGCAGTAATGCGTATGATGCAAAAAACAAAATAACAGACAATTTCTAATTTGGTGTAAACCCCCGGGCTGTTACATACGGTATCATGTTCCATCAAGCTAAAAATTCTAAATTTATACAACCGCAGTTTATATTATATTCTAAGCTCAAGGGAATGCATAGCCAGCATGAGATGCATTCCTCACATGATTGAGGTCTCACACTCTCATTACATAATTCATGTGCCATTCTAATAAAAATAAATAACCTTCAACATTTATTCAAAGTATATGAATATTGGGGACGATAGGATTTAGGAGTTTAAAGGAACCTATTTAGGTATTCATCCACGGTAATGTAATGCACATCAGGGTAAAGCTGAGTGGCTTCAACTCCAAATGATGGGTCGATCTCAAAGTTAGTGTGGTCCCCCTTCAACCAGACAGAGTGGCTGATTGCAAATGCTACATTCAGCGGCCCTGATGATTCTGAAACATACCCGAGAGAGCAAAATCAGTACAAAAGATAAGTATAAACGACAATTACAACATTATGAGAGCAAAACAAGGCTTTTACTCTGACCTTTAATCTTCTTCAGGAGTTCGTCTTCTGGGAGGTACACCCTCTCAAGTGTCTTACCAAGTTTCTTCTCCCAGAGTGAGACAAGCTCGTTATGGGACAAAGTGTTGCTTGCTGGCCTCAGATACAGGATTTTGTTCAGGGTCCTTGGATCATCTACAACTTTAATAGTGTAGGTTCCCACGTCTTCTTCCGCCGCAAAGACTCCTATTGTCGAAAATACACACATAAGGGTGCAGCCATAATCCCATTCCTTGTTTGATTTAAATTCCGTTCTCAAAATAGAGATTAATTTCTCATATCGTAAAACTGTACAATCATATTAAGGGCATCTTGATCAGATCTACCTTTTACATTTCCATCACCCATAATGAGAACCTTCTCAGTTGGAGGCTCCGTGACCCCAATCTGCGCAAGGCTCCGCAAGAAACGACCAGCAAAGAAGTTGGAAGAGACATATGTGTAGGGAATCCCCTCAGCCTCAATGGCACGCCTTATACGAGCTTTCCCACTGAATACTGTCTTTGCAGGTTCAACTGCATGGTTACGATCCACATCATTACCATACTCTGATGGGACGAATCTCTGCAAGAAGCTCATCAATATCAGAGTTCAGTAGGAACTGCTGTAGAAAAATAATAATGACACCAGGAATGCATGGTATCAGTCTATCAGATATGAAAAGAGGCACATTCAACATGTTTTGAACAAAATAACCACAACTAATTCCCGTCCATCTTAATGATTTTTTTGTCCACCATGTTGTGGAAGGCAGGGAACAGCCTAAGTTGTCAATCCAGTTTCTTAGTACCAAAATGACTAGTGTTCTCATCAGCAAAATACGAATACTTGAAGAAAATGCAATTCACAAATTGTTTCACATAAAAGAGTTTAGGGTGCACAATTTGTTGCAATTTACAGGCCATCATTTAACAGTTTTGCATAACCATCAATAACAAAGAAATTTTGAACTATATTATCAGCTAAAGTATTCACAGTAAGCCATAAGGTGTGCGCACATAACAATTTGATATTGATGATTGGGACTTTGGAAATTACCTTTACATGCCCAACTACCTTAATTGCCGAGATAATGAGAGTTTGATCCGGTAGTTGTTGATAACCCACGGCCGAGATCACAACATCTGCTGACTTAATGGCTGTCACCAGGCTCTCATGATCATACATATCACCCTAATGATCCAACAGTAATGTAATAGTTATACATCACTATCCAATCAAACTTATATCTTGAGGTCATTATTTCAGTAATCAACACGGGGTAACGACACAATCAGGGATGGCTATCATCCTTGCCAACATTATAGTTTAGTCTTGAATGGCATGAAAGGTTGTTGACTTGCCGCCGCCTTGTGAACACATTTCAGTATTTTATCAAACAGAACAACGACTGTGTTACAACATATACCTTTTGTCCCCAGCAAATTGGGGCTTGAACACTGGAGAATCTTAAAAAGCCTAGCAGATTTGATAAAGATGAATTCTGTACATAATCCAAGCAAATCACCTAATCTTTACTTTCTTGAAGCCATCTTACATGACTGTTTATTTGATCGACTGAATCGAACAGAACGAAAGGGCTCCTTGCTCTAGCATATTTCTAAGATCTGTTTTTTCGCCTGAAACCTCAAATTTCCTTGATTTCTGTCTTGCTACATCTATTTATTTTAACCGGGCTAATCCCCTTTCCATTACTCTCATTTCTGTCTTGTTCATAGATATGCCACAACAGAAACCAAGTTCACTGCTTTGTTTAGCACTCGCGCACCGCACAAGGGACAAGAAGAAAAAAAGAAAGCCACCATGAAGCAATCCAGAGAATTTCTTATCACTGTTTCTGCTATCATTCTGACGGTCTGACCCAAAATGGCACCATCCTTTTATAGAAGTTAGACCCACCAAACTTCATAAAAAGAGAGATAAAAAACAGAGGAAGGATCTGGATAAGAATAGCAAAGAAGAGCAGGACGGCCGCTGACCTTGACGATGGTGACGCCGGCATCCCGGAATCCCTGGAGGACCTCGGCCTTGGCTGGGTCGGCGGGCGCGGCGTCGCGGACGAGGACGGCGGTGGGGTGGCCCTCTCGTGCGCTGGCGGCGACGATGAAGCGGCCGATGTAGCCCGTGCCGCCTATCACCAGCACCCGGCTCCTCCCCTCACCTGCAGCCGACGCCATGTACAGCAGAGCGGAAAAGTAGAACACGGCAAGAATAGAACGGAGAGGCAGAATGTAGTGGTTTTCTGACTGAGAAAATAAAAAAATGGAAAAGTGCAGTGAAGTGGAGATAGACGAGGCCGCGAGTACAGGGGAAATAGAAAATTCCTTATTTGACACTGTCTTAAAATCTGGTTCCTTATTTAACACTGGAAAAGTTTTTCTTCCCTATTTGATATTAGTCCTAAATTTTATTCCCTATACGATACTTCCGTCCATTTTGAGTCTAAATGACACCTGAAAAGATGATTTTGTCCCTCATGCGGTATCTGTGTGCGCGCATGTGTGTTGTTGCGTGTGTGGGTGCACGCGCACATTTGTGCTGCTGCTGCATGTGTGTGTGCATGTGTGCTGCTGCGTGTATGTTTGCCACTGCGTGTTTACGTGCACACGCGCGTGTGTTTGTGCTGTTGCGTGCCTATGTGTTGCCTGCGTATGTGCTGCTGCTACGTGTGTGTGTGCACGCGTGCGTGTGTGTTGGTGCATGTGTATGTGTTGTTGCGTGTGTGCTCCTGCCCTCACACTGATGTTGCGTGCGCTTATTGCCCCCCGCCCCCCACACACACATACATGAGGGGCAAAAGAGTCTTTTCAGGTGTCATTTAGGCTTAAAATGGACGGAATGTCATATAGGGAATAAAATTTAGAACTTGTGTCAAATAGGGAAAAAAACTTTTTCAATGCCAAATAAGGAAGCAGATTTTAAGATAGTGTCAAATAAGAAATTTTCTCCAGGGGAAAAGGTGTGATTAGACGAAGAGTCGTGACTCGCAGGAAGGCGGCGTAATAGAGTCCATTGAATGTAGGCTCTTGAAATAGTCTTTCATCTCACTTTATAACTAAGGGAACCATTAGGCATCAGATTACTGATGCCTAACATTTTATCAGACCAGTGAAGAGGCGTTGGATTGGATTCCATGCATCCGTTGGATAAGCAAGGCACCTTCCCCATTTAATGTTCCCAAAACTGAAACTAGTTAATACTGATTACCTGTGATTCCGCCACTGGATTTCAGCAGGTTGATTGCTAGTCCTTTTAACGTAGGTCTCTAGTATAATATGTAGCTTGCTTCCATATAAATTAATGGTTCCTATGCATAAATCGGTGCTTTTTTTAGGATTGCTTTAAAATCTGTAGTATGTGAAATGGTGCAATGTGGCAAACCGGGTGCATCTGATGCATTCATGTTCTATTAATAGTGGAAGCAAATCAATTCATTTTCGTCTACCTGCTAGCAAATTTGCTTCCATAACAACTGTATATTATTTCAGTTTGTCCAACATGACAATTTATTTTGCATCGTCTAAGCTCAATGCAGACGCGTTGCTTCCAAAATTACAAATACATGCTTCCATCAAACATCTTTTTTACCATTGTTATAGACTCTTTCAAACAAATTAAATTGGAACTTGTGCTCAGAATCTGGTATCTGCATCGGAATAAATAGGAATTTGCTTCCACAGAATTTGGAATTTGCATCCAAAGAAATGAGTATTTGCATCCATAGAATTCGGAATTTGAAACATATTTTCTACCATTGTTACAGACTCTTACAAACAAATTAAATTGGAATTCTCCAAATGATCTGGTATCTGCATCCGAATAAATAGAAATTTGCTTCCAAAGAATTTGGAATTTGCATCCAAAGAGAATGAGTATTTGCATCCATAGGATTTGGAATCTTAAACAAAAGAATTCAGAATTTGCCTTCTTGCAACAAAATTGATGCCTTGCTTCGAGAGATATATACTTTGCTTCCAAATCATTATGATACTATTTTCATAGACTAGAAGAATTGCTTCCATACAAATATATATTTGTGTCCATTACAAAGAAAAATAAAAACTATAACATATAAAATAACAAGGGGAGTGCTTCCATGGTGATGACCATCTGTCTCCGCTAAGTATAGAATTTGCTTCTATGATGGTCAGGAAGCTCCACACCATCTACCGCGGCCGGTGACATGCACTGAAATCAAAAGTGTGAGGACCTTGTCCCCTGCACTGTTGCAATCCAGACATATGTGATGCTTCTTCAAAACTTCTTAAGTGCTTCCAGCAACTAGAGTACATAAACATGCGACGGAGTTAGCAAACTCTGATTAACAAATCAAAGAGACGGAGAAGAAAGAACTCAAGAACTACAATGCTTCAAAAAATGGAAATATTCCTTGCATGGGCGAGCGACACACTAACCTTCAACTCCGGTCAGGGGCTCTTCAAAGAGGGGAACACCAGTCCACTGCTTGTTCGGCCTTCTAATGCCAAGAAGGCGCACCTGCAATGTTGCCCGGGGGCGCATCGACGGAGAGGAAAAAGGGAGGAGCAGTGGGACAGATCTGGGCAGTGAGGTGGAGAGGAGCGGAGGAACAGACCTGACCAGGATGGGCGGCACAATCGTAGAGAAGGCCATTAGTGTGGTCGATGGCAAGCTAGGGAGGTTCATGCGAGGGGGTCTCATGATGGATGGATGGGCGAGTGATTAGCGGGACGGATTATGCGGCAGATGCGCGGTGGTTAGTAATTAGGCGTTGTGCTTTTTTTCTTTTTCTTTTTGAAAATGACCTAAGAGATAAGAAGTATTGGCCGTGGGATTCAACTAGAATAGACGGTGGTCAATCAGTCTAACGCGGTGCTTCTGATCAGATTATAGATTAGAAGTGTTTCCCTATAACTAAAGCAATGATCCATATGATTAGTAATCAAATTCGAAACAAGAAAAACAACGGCTGAGACAACAACACAATCATGCCCAATAAACACAAGAGAAATAAGAAAAAAAGCCATCTAGTGGATGCGCACAAGCGGCCCTACGAGGACGATAGTCGATGCGCTGTAGCCCGAAGCGCATTAAACATGAGACCAAAATGATCGCGGTCACGCTGCCTAGAAAGCAGGTGTCGGTGCAATAGAAAAGGAAAGAATTTGAAGGAGTCAGACGCTTGCCTTAGAAACACCCGCTCGATCACCATTTTATTACGTGTTGTCCAAAGAGTCCACGACATCGTCGCAAAGATAAGCCAGAATGAGCAGCAATGTCGTCCAGGTTGGATAACCCTGGTTTGGAGGAACTCCGCAAGGTTCAGGGTCTCCTAGTGGGGCCCTAAAGCTTCACAGATGAGCGTCCATAGGACCTGAGCCGTCGTACATGAGAATAGGATATGGGTCTCAGTCTGAGGCACCGTGCATAAGAGGCACAGGCCATCCCCCGTACCATGCCGCTTAAGCACATCGGTCCCCGAAGGGATGCGATTTCTAAGAAGTTGCCAAACGAAAATCTTGATCTTTAAGGACAAAGGGGCTTTCCACAAGGGAGAGAGCCAGGGGATGATGGGAGACCGACATAATGCCTGGTATGCTGAGTTGATGGAGAACTCACCCGACGATGAGAGCCGCCAGGATACGGTGTCCGGATAGTCCAGCGAACACCGACAGTAAGGCTGCCCGCAATCTAGTCCACTCTACATACTCCACCTGCCCAAACATCTGGCGAAACCGAATATCCCACTGCCTAGATTGGGAAGCCGTGGGGACAAGAAGTGATGGGTCTGCGCAGATAGAGAACAGGACAGGGAATCCCACCCTCAGAGGCTTGGTACCCATCCATGGGTCCAGCCAAAACTGAATGTAGACTTATTCATGCAATAAGTTCATTCAAATACTGAATGTAGACATATTCCATCCTAACTATGTATTAGGTGCGTAAAGAGAAAAGGGAAAAATAGCTTTGAGTATACAAGGATGTGGATTGGGTGGACATGGTCTCAGAGGCTAGGCAAATCCGAGACCCTATATGTCGTCGGACGAGTCCGAATGCGCGCATGTATAGTGATCAGACGAGTCTCCAATTTTATCATTTGCAACCACAAACACAATTTTCTAAATACCAAATACTCACAAACACATGTGCATCATTCATTTTGGTCAAATATAGTTCAATGCACACAAATACAAATTGTTTGTACTTAAGATTTCCAGTGTGGATACAACTACGTGTTGGGCCAGCGGGGTTGGGGGATTAGTACCACCTCGCGACGCAAGAAATGATGTGACCGGCTTAAATAGTCATGTCGTTGCTACTTGTAAACTGCGTTGGATTTTTTCCGAAGAGGAGGGGTGAAGCAATACAACAGAAATAAGTATATCCCTCGGTGAGAACCAAGGTTATCAAATCAATAGAAAAACCACACAAACCTTCATTAGCAGCACCTACACAAAAAAGCAAATACTTGCACCTAACGCGGGCAAGAGGGTTGTCAATCCCCATGAACTTGTTACTTGCAAGGATTAATTATAGTGATAGATAGATAAAAAGAAAAGTAAAGTAAAAAAGTATAAAATTGCAGCAAGGTATTTTTGGTTTTAATAATATGATAAAAGTAGACCCGGGGGACATAGTTTTCACTAGAGGCTTCTCTCTCGAACACATAGCATACAGTGGGTAAAAAAATTACTGTTGGGCAATTGATAAAAAAGTGCATAGTTATGACAATATTCATGGCAATGATCACACTATAGGCATCACATCCATGAAAAGTAGACCGACTCCTTCCTGCATCTACTACTATTAATCCACCAATCGACCGCTATCCAGCATGCATCTATGGTATTATGTCCATGACAAACAGAGTAACGCCTTAAGCAAGATGACATGATGTAGACAAAGAACTCAAGCAATATAAATAAACCTCATCGTTTTATCCTTAATGGCAACAATACAATATGTGCCTCGCTACCCCTTCTGTCACGAGATGAGGACACCACAAGATCGAATCCATTACAAAGCACCTCTTTCACTGAAGATAAATCAATATAGTTGGCCAAACAAAAGGGATAAATCGAAGAAAAATACAAAGCTATCATAATCATGCATAATAAAGTTCAGAAAAGATTCAATTACTTTCAATGAATAATCTGATCATAAACTCACAATTCATCGGATCCCAACAAACACACCGCAAAAGAAGATTACATCGGATAGAACTTCAAGAAGATCGAGGAGAACATTGTATTAAAGATCAAAGAGAGAGAAGAACCCATCTAGCTACTAGCTATGGACCCGTAGGTCTGTGGTGAACTACTCACGCATCATCGAAGGCCGAAAGGATGATGTAGAAGCCCTCTGTCACTAGTAGAAAACGGAGCTTTAAAACCGGTTCAGAGGGTTTTCAAAGGCTTGCTTCAGAACCGCACTAAAGGGTGGATACTAAAGACCTCTTTAGTACCGGTTCAGCACGAACCGCCACTAAAGGCCCACCACGTGGCGTGAGCTCGCGCCGTGGTATGGGGGACCTTTAGTACCGGTTGGTGTTACCAACCGGTACTAAAGGTTTTTTTTTATTTTTTTTTGAAATTTTTGGAAAAAAAATTGATTTTTTTATTTTCAATTTTCTGAATTATTTGATGATTTAGTCTGTAATCACCTCTCTTAACTGCTCAAGTGTGGATCACTCATTCCAAATCGTCTAACTTTCCGGCCGGTCACCCATCCTCTCACTCCCCCAGCCTGAGCACGCTTAACTTCGGAGTTCTATTCCCCCTACTTTCCAAGTCTGCACTTGTTGTTTTCCTGACAAATGTAAGTTGTCAATCCTATTAACCCTCAGCAGTTTAGCTTGAGCATTAGGTCACACGTTTCACCGTTTGAGTTTGAAACTATTATTCTAAAAAACAGTCATTATTTAGTAACACTAATATTTCTTAAATAAGTTTGACCATAGTTTCACCAGATTTGACCAAAATTCAAAAAATTGAAATAATTATTTAGTAACACTAATATTCTTGAATAATTATGTAGTAACATTAATACTTCTTGATTAAGTAGTTTGACCATAGTTTGACCAGATTTTAACCAAAATTAAAAAAACTGAAATTTGAGCATATCTTTTTTTCCTTTTGGAATTTGAGGATTCTAAAAAATTGCAACTCGCATGCAAATGAAATCTGATGCGGATTTTCGTGCTGAATTTTTTAATATATTATACAATTTTTTTCGACATAGTATGCAAAAGTTATAGCCGTTTTACATTTTCCCTACACTTTTTGCAAAACATGTCCAAATTTAAGTTTTCAAATTTTCCTTACTAGTAGATGTAGTAATATAACTACCTCTCAAAGGATTTTATTTTTTGAAGTTTTTATCATTTTCTTTTGATTTTTTTCAAAAATGAAATGGCGATACACTGGGGTAGAGTTTAAAATTGCCCTATAGTCCCGGTTTGTGTTCCAGCGGGACTATAGGTCGACCTTTAGTCGGTTCATGGCACAAACCAAGACTAAAGGTTAGCCCTTTAGTACCGGTTTGTGCCACTTAACCGTACTAAAGGTGATCGGGGCCCGACTACCGACGCCACCGCCACCACCCCTTTAGTACCGGTTCCCTTTAGTACCGGTTCGTGGCACAAACCGATACTAAAGATTCAACACGAACCGGCATTAATGCATAGCCGTTCGAACCGGCACTAATGGTACCATTAGTACCGGGCCAAAATCGAACCGGGACTAATGTATCTCACGTTAGGTCCTTTTTCTACTAGTGTGTGATCGATTCCCCCTCTAGCAAAGTACCGGGAAAGGCCTCCAGATGGGATTGCGGAAGAACAAAAGCTTGCGATGGCGGAAAAAGTGTTTTGGGTGGCTCTTTGGGGGTTTCCCAATATTTGAGAATTTACAGAAGTGGAATTAGGTCAGACAGAGCCACGTGGGTCCCACAAGGTAACATGATGCGCCCTGTTGCCTTGCTGTGTCCTCGCTTCACGTATGGTCTCCTCCCGAAGCTTCTAGGGTCTCTTTTGTCCAGAATAAAATCGTCAAAATGTTTCGTAGCGTTTGGACTCCGTTTGGTACTCATTTTCTGGAAAACCAGAAACAAGCAGAAAATAGCAACTGGCACTAGGCACTAGGTTAATAGGTTATTTCCCAAAAATGATAAAAAAATATCGTAAAAATGCATAGTATCCAAGATTGATAACATAATGGCATGAAATAATAAAAAATTATACATTCATCGGAAACGTATCAACATCCCAAGCTTAATTCCTGCTCATCCTCGAGTAGGTAAATGGCAAAAACAGAATTTTTGACGTGAAATGCTACCTAACATGTGTATCATGTAATCTCTTTATGGTATAATCATTGAGAAACGATGAACTAAAAATATCAACATAATAATATCCATGAATATTATAAACATAATCATTACTTTTTCAAAATATATGATCCTTAACAAATGTTACCCCATTCATTTTATCATGTTAGCATGGCATGACTCCGCCTTTACCACATAAATATAAATCATGAGCACCTCGGTGTCAAACCAGGCAATTGGATCGTACTTCTAACACGCTTCAGGATTTTCAACCCCACGCAATACATGAGCGTGAACCATGGATATGGCACTATAGGTGGAATATAATGCGGTGATAGAGATCAATAAGGGAAGTCAAAAAAGGAAGAAAGCCTCGCATTGACGCGGTTAATCAACAGGCTATGGAGATCGCCACCAATCAATATCAATGCGAGGAGTAGGTATTGCAATGCAATAGATGCACTAAGAGCTATAAGTGTATGAAAGCTCAACAGAAACTAAGTGGGTGTGCATCCAACTCGCTTGCTCATTAAGACCCCGGGCATTTTGAGGAAGCCCATCATCGGAATATGCAAGCCAAGTTCTATAATGAAAAATTCCCACTAGTATATGAAAGTGATAAATCAGGAGACTCTCTATATGAAGAACATGGTTCTACTCTAAAGCACAAGTGTTGAAAAGGATAGTAACATTGCCCCTTCTCTCTTTTCTCTCATTTTTTGTTGGGCTCTTTTTGGCCTCTCTTTTTTCCGTCCAGAGTCTCATCCCTACTTGTGGGGGAGTCATAGTCTCCATCATCATTTCCTCACTGAGGCAATGCTCTAATAATGATTATCATCACACTTTTATTTAATTACAAATCGAAATTACAACTCGATAACTAGACCAATATGACTCTATATGAATGCCTCTGGCAGTGTACCAGGATGTGCAACGATCTAGCATAACATGTATAATAATGATGAACAGTGGTTGAGCCACAAATATCATGTCAGCTCTACATGATCATGCAAAGCAACATGACAATGAAAGTATGTCATGAAAACAGAACGGTGGAAGTTGCATGGCAATATATCTCAGAATGGCTATGGAAATGCCATGATAGGTAGGTATGGTGGATGTTTTGAGGAAGATATAAGGAGGCTTATGTGTGATAGAGTGTATCATACCATGAGGTTTGGATGCATTGGTGAAGTTTGCACCAACTCTCAAGGTGAGAAAGGGCAATAAACGGCACCGAAGAGGCTAGCAAATTGCGGAAAGGTAGGAGTGCATATAATCCATGGACTCACATTAGTCATAAAGAACTCACATACTTATTGTAAAAGCCTATTAGCCCTCGAAGCAAAGTACTACTCGCATGCCCCTAGGGAATTGGTTGGTAGGAGCTAACCATCGCGCTCATCCAATTATAACAACACTCAAGGGTTTCAATCAGAAATACAAATGCTCAAACCTCCCCACCATGCCATGACCAACACTTACATGAGAAGTTAATAACGAGCTTTAATACCAATATTTTTACTAACCGATGATCATGAACCAATATCCTTTCATATTATGACATCAATATCATTAAACCATACATTTCATATTAGTGATCTACATGAAAGTTTTTACTATATCCCCCTTGAATACATATCCTTCTCGAACTAGTCTTATAACCCGCGTACATATTGCCAATTGCTAATTAATAGACTCTCAAAAAGATTTAAGTGAAGCATGAGAGTGCAATTATTTTTATAAAATATAACCATCGCCGTGCTATGAAAGATATAAGTGAAGCACCAGAGCAACTACCTAGCTTAAAAGATATAAGTGAAGCACATAGTGTTCCAACAAATCACGATAAATGTGTGCCCCTCTCAAAAGGTATGTCCAATGAACAATGATTGTGGCAAACTAAAAAGAAAACAAAGCAAAACTATGGTACATGACGCTCCAAGCAAAACTCATATCATGTGATGAATAAAAATGTAGCTCCAAGTAACATACTGATAGATTGTCGACGAAAGAGAGGATGCCATCCGGGTCATTCCCAAGCTTAGATGCTTAGTTCTTCCTTGAATATTACCTTGGGGTGCCTTGGGAACCCCCAAGCTTAGGGTATTGCTGCTTCTTATTTCTTCATCCATCGTGATCTCACCCAAAACTTGAAAACTTCAGCACACAAAACTCAATAGAAACCTCGTGAGATCCGTTAGTATAATAGACAAATTATAAACTTTAGGTACTGTTATGAACTCATTCATATTTTATTCATGCATAATACCTACTATATTCTAACTTCTCCATAACTTATACTGTAACACTCGGATAATTAAGCTACAGTAATACCATGCTAATGGTGCCTAGTCATCACTGTTACTGTTGCTAATCTCACTTGATTCAAAACCGATTCAAGTTCAAATTCAAGTTAAAGTCCAAAATTCAAATATCTCAAACATGCAAACTAAAATGTTCAAGGTGTGGCAAATAATCTCTGGATATTTTTCATGTTGAAACCCATATTTTATAGGGTATTTTAAATACCAAAACTCAATAAAACAATGGCTAAAACAATTAAATAAATGCCTTTATAATTTATAAAATATTAAACTATTTTATTTAGGAGTTAAACTTTTTGTGGAGTGGTATAAATAGAAATACTAATTTATGAACTAAATTGATATTTATAAAACTACTTTGTCAGAAAAAAACTAAAAAGAAAACAGAAAACTATGAAAATAAAAAGAAAAGGAAATTGCAGAAAAGAAAAAGAAAAGGCCCCTGCCCCCTGGGCCTCGACCCATCCCAGCAGGCTGGCCCACCTACCTCACCCCACTCGTCTCCCTCCTCTTTCTATTCACCCGACCGAGCGCCACCCGCCCACCTCGACGGTCGCGTCGATGGGGGGATAAGGCTGACGCCTCGACCTTCCCCTGCCACATCTCCCACTTGCGTCTCCCGCAGTGCCCCCTCTCTCCCTCGACCGCCTCTCCCTCTTGCCCTAGATCCCCTTCCTCCACCTCGCCGATGCGCTGTCGCCGCTGCGGGCAGTGCCACCACGGCCACCGTGCCCTCCTCGCACCCCCGACGTGGCCTCGACCTTCATCGTCGTCCGCTGCGCCGTCCGAGGTGACCGGCATGAGCCGGGACCTCCTCCATCGTCGGATCCGCGTCACCCTCTTCCGCCTCGGCCGTCGTCGATCTCCTCCAACTCCGGCCACCACGAGCGCCCCCTCCGGAGCCCACTCAAGCACACCTGTAGGACCATGGTGAGCCCGCAGTCTTCCTCGCTCGCTCGCTAGCTCGATCCCGCGCCCGTAGCTCAACCCCCTGTCGTACCCGAGCTCATCGCCGCGGTGGTGCTGGCCATCATGGCCACGGCTCGCGGAGCTCTCGAAGCCGACCACCCTGTCATGCTCAGTGCCTCCGCCCACACCCATTGCATGCGCTCGCTTCTCTTCCCGCTGCATCTAGCGTCGTCCCCGCCAAGCCCATGCTCCGACTGTCGCCCCCGCTCGCCGCCGTCGCTGCAGGCCTGCTCCGGCCATGCCACCACCACATTCGGATGCGCGCGAGCCCCGCGGTGCTGTAAGATCAAGCCGCGTCCGAAATGGGCCCCTGTGGCCGTCTCCGGCACGTCACTGCCACCACTTTGGTCACCACCGGCGCGCGACCGCCACGCGGACGTGGCGCCCCTGGGACCCCTGGGCCAGTGACCTGTGGGCCCAGGGCCTCCCCTTTGACTATGTTGACCGGGTCAAACAGGCTGACTGGGCCGGTCCCAGCAGCTGACGTGTGGGCCCCCTATTTTAATCCAAATGTCCTAATTAACATAATTAATTTAATTAGTTAAGTTAGTTAGTGAATGACAGGTGGGCCCAGTGCTTAATTAGCTAAACAGATTAGTTTAAAATTCTGTTAAGCACCCTCTGGCAATGACACGTGGGTCCCAGACATCAGTTTGACCAGTCAACTGGTTGGTTGACTGCTGACATCAGGGTGTCATCATGCTGACACAATAAGTTCATTTTTGAATTAAAATAATTTCAGAAAATTGATTAAATCTTTGAAAGTTCATAGAAAATAAACCGTAAGTCAGATGAAAATACTTTATACAAGAAGGTTGCTCAGAAAAATGTGATGATTCCGAATATGTCCTCCGTTTGTCTGCCACGTGCCCCTAGCATAGCGAACATGAAACCGTCCCCTCCATTTCATCTGACCGAAAAATGCCAAACTTCGGGAAAACATTCCCAGATGTTTCCCCCTTCGTCGGTATCATGTAGCACTGCGATAGATCATCCCTAGAACTGCATGTTATCATGTCGTGCATTTGTGTTACACCTGTGTGCTTTATATTTATTGTTTCTCCCCCCTCTTCTCTCCGGTAGACCCCGAGACCGACGCTGCCCCTATGATCGACTACGGTATTGACGACCCTTCTTCCTTTTCACCAGAGCTTCCAGGCAAGCAAACCCCCCCTTGATCATTGCGATATCGCCCATTCTATTCTCTCTCATGCTTGCATTAGATTTTGCTATGGTAATTGATTGCTCCTATATTCTGATGCATAACCTGCTTTTGTAACCTGTTGTGGTACCTTACCTGCTTATCCTAAACTGCTTAGTATAGGCTGGTTAGTGATCCACTAGTGACCCCTCACCTTGTCCCAGTTGCCCTGCTTTGTCTTTGATGACTCGATCAACGTGATCGACATCTAGGGCCCGACACATCACCTCACACCCCCTTAGTTGCTCGACTCTGCAGAGTTACTATCGAGTGCCGAGGGTGATACCTCGTATAGCACTTCTGATGTTAACTCTCTAGTGTAGTTAATCGGTCATGGTCTTCAAGGGTGATTCCTCTTTTACCACTCCCGATAATGACTCTGTCGTGCAACCCCTCAAGTGTGGACCATCTATGGTGATTCCTACAAGTCCACCTTGATGGTTACATCGAGTGGGAAACCATCGAGGGTGATTCCTCGGGTTTCCTCCTTACTGTTTTGGACACACGATTACTTAGACTTTACCCCCAAAACCATGTTAAAGACGGTTAGGCCACGAGGGGTACCCGCGAGAGTTACTGTTACTGCAGGAATGGAGGGACAGGCGGTACTGAGGTGGACCTAAGGTCCCGACAGTCTCATGTGGGATGGGTTGACCTCGCGGGTACCCGCGAGTTTTCTACGCGGCACGGCCGGGCATTCCGGGCCCTTGCCGCAAGTCCACGAGACGGGGCGACGGGGTCACATCGATCATGAGTCTCTGCTCGTTACCACGCTCCCAAGTCACAAACGTTTTGGATATGTGAGTCTCTGGCCCTTTTTGCACTGACCACCACGCGGGAATATGTATGGGCACGCAGCGTCGTATGTTTCTTCTGAAAGCTCTGTCAGACGTCGAGTTCAGCATTGCGGCACGGCCTGGTCAGTGCCCCAAAGGAGGTAGCCTGCATCGCCCTGCATGCAATGACCTGGAGTGCAAAGGGCGATGGGCCCAAGACCCCAGAGTGCTTACGATGTAGACCGGCGGGGACCTCCTCTGGAGCCTAGGTAGGACTACGGCGTGTTGATCGGCCGAGGCCTGTAATGACGTGATGGTGTGTCTGGCCGGAGTTGATCGAGCATGTTGGGTAAGTTGGTGCACCCCTACAGGCAAGTATATCTATTCGAATAGCCGTGTCCACGGTAACGGATGCTCGAAGTTGTATCTCGGTCGATACAGCTAGAACTGGATGTTGAGGCATGTAATGGATATGATGGCTTCGGGATTGCTTTCTCGTAGGGAGTCGAGAAAGTGATCTCTGGGCGCTAATGTTACAACATACTTATTACTTATAATATGTTACTCTTATCTCTTCTGATGCTGCAAGATGCTTGAAGATGCTAGTCTTCGATAGGCTAGGCCTTCCCTCTATTCTGGCATTTCTGCAGTTCAGTCCACAGATACATCCCTTCCTTTGATACCAATGCATACTTAGTATAGAACTGATGCTTGCGAGTACTTTGGATGAGTACTCACGGTTTCTTTGCTACCGTTTTCCCCCTTATTTCTTCTTTGCGGATGTTGCGATCAGATGCTGAATCCCAGGAGCCAGATGCCGCCACCTATGACTACTACTACCCGGAGGGTGTCTACTACGTGGAGACCGACGACGAGCAGGAGCAGTTAGGAGGTCCCAGGCTGGAGGCCTTGCCTTTTAGACCGATGTTGCTTTTGTGCTAACCTTCTTAAGGCAGTCTTGTTTAACTTATGTGTGTACTCAGATATTGTTGCTTCCGCTGACTTGTTTGTATTCGAGCCCTCGAGGCCCCTAGCTTGTAATCTGAAGCTTGTATTACTTTTATTTATGTCTAGAGTTTGTGTTGTTATATCCTCTCGTGAGTCCCTGATCTTGATCATACACATTTGCGTGTATGATTAGTGTACGATTGAATTGGGGGCGTCACAAGTTGGTATCAGAGCCGACTGCCTATAGGAACCCCCTTTCCAACTCCTTTGCCGAAGTTGAGTCTAGTCTTTGGAAAACTGTTTTACTAACATGGCTACATGGCTTACCGGCCCACACTCTACAAAAAAAAATACACTGCTATGATGATACGTGTTTGTCACAGTAGGTCACGTTTTCTGTCATGCATGTACTCGATGACAATTTTATGAAAGAATCAAGATAGTCATACCTGTGCTGTCGTAGAACTGTTCCATGACATTACCAAAATTATCATCATGGAAGTGTCCACTTCCATGACGATAAATCGCGCGTCATAGAAGTGCTTTCGTCAAGGGTAACCGACACATGACATCCACCATAACGGGTCACCGTTAAGCTATCGGGTTCCGGTTTGGAAGACGCTTATGATATGTCGACACGTGGCACAGCCCAACAGTGGCCCATTTTAGGTAAAAAGGTCGGCCCAGCTAAAGGCCCACCATGTTTTTTCAGGCACTAGTGGGCTGGCCCGTTAACAGCCTGCCATGTTTTGGGTCAAATTGAGGCCCATATCAGATCAGGCCCGTTCACAGCCTGTCGTGTTTTGGACCAAATTACGGCCCATATCGGATCAGGCCCGTTAACAGGCCACTGTTCTTTTGGGCCCATTCTAAGCCATGTTTGTATTTCAACCTGTTAAATGCCTGTTTACCAGTTTGGCCCGATAATAGTTTCGGCATGTTAGCGGCCCGTGGTGCATCTGGGACATTGTCGGCCCGATTTAACTTTAGGCCATTTAATGACCCATGCAGAAACTGGGCTATTTCTTGCCCGAAGTAACTTTAGGCCTCTTAACGGCCCATAGTCTTCGTGGATAAATTTCAGCCTAACCGCCTATCGGCTTAATGGCTAAATGTAACGCTTGGGCCTAATTACAGCCCAGATCGAATCCGCCTGCTTACAACCCATCAGATAATGGCTCGTGACACTTTTGGGCCTATGGCCCGCGTGGATACCGGCCTGATTAAAGCCCATAATTTTATTAGGCCAAACATGCTCGAGATATATTTTGTCCTGTTAACAGCTCATCCTATTTGGGCCAAACATGGGCGTTAGGCAGTTTCAGCCTATATTGGCTCGTGAATTTTTCAGCTCAACGCTAGCCCAATCTAGGTTTTAGCCTGTTAAAAGCCCATGGTATTCTCTGGCCCAGCTGGCCAGAACTTTAGTCGGCCTGTTAAAGGTGGAAAACTACTATAGGTTTAGACCCGCTAATGGCCCAAGATGATTATAGGCCCATGTTTTGGCCCATATGAGTAACAGGCCGACTTGAAGGCTGACAGCACTGAGATCCACTGAACCTTCCCACCTAAATTACAACATACCGACCAAGAATAAACTTAGACTATACAATAAAGAAATTATGGCATATTACATCCACTGGGAATCAAAGTTCACTATCGGTGATAATAAAGCGCAACATGACCGCGGATTACATACACTGGGCATCAAAGGTCGCCACCAGTGCATATAAACGTGCTGACAAAAGAATATACAAAATTGAGAGCACTTCAGACGGCATTAGGCCTGGCCAGGACGGGCTCCACAAGCAGCCGAACAAGCTGATGAGACCTCAGTTGTGTCAATGTTAGATGCTCCATCCCTAGCTTTATAGCACCATAGTGCGCAAGGCAGTCCTCTGAGATCTTCATTGCATCATTGACATCAAGTCGGAGCTAAGCTGAAGCAAGCCTTTTCGCTTTAAGTTGAGACTGAAGAATTCGAATTGATTGAAGTAGTGACTGCACAAAGGTTGTCGCATAGCTGCTGGTGAGTAGCTTCAACTCACTATGTTCATCAAGACAGGACCTTGGGGGTCATCTCGCTCTCTTCAAGATGGTTTGGCTCACTATCTTCCCTAAAGTTTTGCCTGGCATAAGAGATACGACTCTGAAAGAGAAACAATGAGACACGTAACAGGTTTCATAATTATATAAGCAAATAAATGGATATGTTCTGCATAAGGAACATGTTTTTACAACTACAATTTAAAATTGGTAGTTGTTGCAAACATCCAATCAGATGTAAACAACAAAGTAAACAGTAGTGGAGGAAATGATGGCTATCCAAATCTATACTAGAACAAAGTTTGAAGGTGTAGCGACCCGACCAGAAAACGGTCAAGTCTCTGTGTAGCTGTACCATCCCAAGATCATGCTGGCACACACAGTACATTGATGAAAAGATTCAAAGTTCAATCACACCTGAATTTATTACACGATTCTCATATCGAGTCTTTATTACAATAGAATAAATTCGCCAAGGCCAACTCATGAGAAATAAACTAAATAAAGCTGCGGAAGCGAGATTTAATAGCGAGTCCATCCGACTCCATAGGGCAATCGCCAAGCGTGGATCGTAGCCTCACTCCTCGATCGGAAAACTCCTCGCAACATAAGACGTTGCAGCCGTGTAGGTCAGCATTTTGAATATGCCGCAAGTCAAAGAGAGAACAACATTAATATTACTAACACTATATGCAATTTGGGTGGGGCTCTAAGTTTCATTGTTTTGCTAAAAGCCGCTTTTTCCCTACAACAAGAACTTGTTTGCAAAATACTACAAAATGTTGGTAGTTATTGAGATGGTTCCGCCAACCAATGTCTCATTCCCAATTATTAAATAACCCCTCAATTAATTTATTAATTTCGTGTTGAGATTTCGAAATACTCCAAGTTCCAGAGGCTCAAATTGTCCAGAATCGGGACACGGCTAACCGATTAGATCTTCACTGCAGAGGTTTCATGACTTTACCCGCAAGAATCGTTCCTCCTTAAGTCTTCGCACTTCACGGTGTTTGAAGACGGACAAACGTAAACAGGGTCTTCCAAGAGTTCCTCTGGGCCACCGCCGTACCCATCCAATCCTACCGTTCTTCTACATCTCGTAGCACCGTCCGCCAGAGTCACACCTAGGGTTGACCAAGCCGAGCCCATAATGGCTTGCGGCTGCACAGGTAAGCTTCCGTCAATGGAGTATCCATATCGTCTCTTCGTGGCTGGGTGAAGCTTTCGCAAGATGTCATGGCTCTTCTCCATGCATCCCGCCAGCCGCTGGTTTCTCCAGGTGCCGTCAACCGCCCTCCACCCAAAGAGTGAATTTCGAAGTCCATCTTGAGCTTGAAGTCATGGGGTTGTCATCATCTTGACTCTCACATCTCCCTTATGAATCACTCAATCAACCTCGTCTACGAGCATAGCAAAATAAACTACTTCGTCCCGGGCCATGGTAACAAGGGGAATTGGTTTCATCCTACCTCATGATACTACTCAAGAACATAACTTAAAATTCTCCTACTGCATGCATGGTGGGGAGGTATAATTCTAATGCAATAAAATCATAGGCATTGTAAAAGAAAACATGGTCAAATGACTTGCCTGGCTGACGGTCTTCGAAAGCTAGGGACTCGTGATAGCAGGCTTCGCACTCCGGAAATTCTACCGAAGCAAACAACAATCATATAAGCATACAAACATACAATCACTTAACATAACAGCATGTTAACATAAAACACACAAAACAATCGAACCAAAAACCAAACAAAACTCGAAGAAATCCAAGCCAACAACTAACAAGAAATAAAATAAACTTTTTATTTTCTGTAAATAAAAGTTCAAGTTCTAAAACTACAGAAACTAATCTAAAATAAACTATAACATAGGTAAAATAAAATTATTTACTAAATAAAACAATAGGAAAACGGTAGCTGGTTAAATAAACAAGAAACACATGATTTCGACTAAAACTATTTTTTTATCAAAAATACCCAAATAAATTCCTACTGCTAGGCAAAGTCAAAACAAAGCAGTGACAAAAAGAATCACTAAAATAAAATAATCCTAACTCATTTTATAGCAGAAGTACTAATCTGTCTAAAACTAAAATAAAACAATTTCTAATAATTTAAACATGGCCAAACATATTTTCTACAGAAACTACAACAAATTTGCAAACTAACAAAAAAAGAATCAACTAAAAATATTAAGTAACCTAAAAGATATGGATTTTACAAAACTGGAACTATTCTGTTAAAAACAGAAACGAAAAAATATAATTAAAAAGAAAAACTAGCACTAACGGGCCTATCTAACGCTCAGGCGACATTTAACTAAAGCGTGCTCGAGAGAATAAACCGATCGGGCCGGCCTAACTAAACCGCTAACTAAACCAAAAAAAACGTAACTAAACCGGCCGTTTTTAAAATAAAAACATACCCCTTCGTAGATCTAATCTAGGCCCTAGGTTTTAGATCGAACGGTGGTGGGGGGTTCCGGCGGCTTACAGCGGTGGCGACGACGGCGACGGACGATGGCGGCTCGGGCGGCGACGGCGCGGTGGCTCCGGTGGTCGGGGAAGACGACGGAGACGTCCGGCTGGTGCGGCGGCTCGAGGGGAGGTCGGGGGTGGAGTCGTTGGAGCTCGGGGGGTCGGAGACGAGCGGGGCAAGAGCAATGGCGCGGCGGCGGCGCTGGTTCCGCGAGGAATCGCGGGCGGGGTAGAGGGTTTAGGCGAGGGGAAAGGTGGGGAACGGGTCGAGGGGCGGGTACTTATAGGGCGCAATCGACTTGGAGGAGGGGGCGATCGGGAGAGAATCCCAGATCTCCGGATTCCGGCGTGGTGGCGCAGCGCCTGCTTGGGCAAGGGAAGAAGAAGGGTGGGGCACAAGGCGTCGAGAGAGAGGAGGAGGGTTTCGGTCGGGCGACCGAGGGAAGGGGAATCAGCATGGGCGGCTCGGGTAGGCCGGCTCGTGGCTCGGCCGGCTGGCGCCTGGCTCATTGGTGGGCTGCCTCTGCTGGCTGGGTGGGCAGTTATTGGCTGGCGCTGGGGTTTTTTTTTTCCCTTTTTTGAATTAGGGAGAGGAGGAATATATATATATATATATATATATATATATATATATATATATATATATATATATATATATATATATATATATATATATATATATATATATATATATATATATATATAGGACATATATATATATATATCAAAATTATCGGGAATTTATCCTACGATTTGAACATTTTTCCAGGCAAAACTCAAACTTAAAAAACATTTTCTAGAAATCCCAAATAAAATCAAATTTTAATTCAATCTTTTGGCAAAACTTTTCTTCCGACATTTTGGAGTGTCATGTTTACTCCTCTCATACTTTTTCTCAAGTATTTGTCGCATTTTTTTGAAGTAAATTCAAGCGCCAATTTGAATTCAAATTCCAACAAACTCAAAAGCCTCTCAAATAATTCAAATTTCACTCAATTCAAACAGTAATGCATAGATGCTTAGCTATAATTGTAAAACATTCCAAATGGAAATTTGGGATGTTACAAACCTACCACCTTAAGATGAATCTCGCCCTCGAGATTCGGGTTGGCTAGCAAATAGGTGCGGGTGGTCTCGGCGGAGGTCTTCTTCTCGCCCTGTGTGGCTTGCTCCTCGGAATGATGACTCCACAAAGACATTGCAAAACTTGATGATCTTGCTGCGGGTGACTCTGTTCGCAGTCTTGAGAATTCGGACGGTTTCTCCTCATAAGTCGATCACCGTCGAGCTGTATGGCCTCTAGGGGCACCGTGTCTCTCAACGGAATATCGCCATCTCGGCATGGCATTTCTTCACCGAGAAACATGGAAGACATCATGAACTCCGGACAATCCTTCCAGCAATTCCAACTTGTAAGCAACTTCTCCATGACGTTCGAGGATTTTGTAGGGGCCAATGAATCGGGGTGCTAACTTTCCTTTAACATCGAACCTCTTGATTCCACGAAGTGGGGACACACGAAGATATGCCCGGTCTCCCGCTTCAGATGTTACTTCCTTGCGCCATCGTCGGCATAACTCTTCGCCTCGATCGAGCTACCTTGAGTCTATCTCAATCAGCTTGACTTTCTTCGTATCTCTCATAAGATCGGGACCGAAAAGTTTTGATCTCCAACACCATCCCACAAGAATGGTGTTCTCGCACCTCCTTCCGTGATAGAGCTTCGAAGGGGCCATCTTCGATCGGTGCGATAATCTGTTATTGTATGAGAACTCGCAGATGGCAAATTATCATCCCAGCTAGACCCATAGTCTAGCGCACAAGCTCTCAACATGTCCTCCGTGATCTGGTTGACTCTCTCGGTCTATCCATCATGCTCATGGATGAAAAGCATCATCAACTCCAGCCTCGCACTCCAAAGTTTCATGCAACCGATTCCAAAACTTTGAGGTAAATTGTGTTCTCTATCCGACACGATACTCCTCGGAACTCCATGCGACATACGATCCTGGTCATGTATATCTTGGCTAATTTGGCGCTGGTATAGGTAGTCTTCACGAGAATGAAATGAGCTACCTTGGTCAATCGATCAACCACTACCCAGATGGAATCATAACCTGAACGGGTCCCGGTAATCCTGTGATAAAATCCATTCCAAGTTTTTCCCATTTCCACTCGGGGAATCGGCAAAGGTTGAAGTAACCCCACGGATTCGATGTTCCGCCTTTACTCATTGGAAAACATCGATATCGCTATGTACTCAGCAATATCCTTCTTCATACCGCCCACCGTAAACTTTCCTTCAAATCCAGATACATCTTGGTGTTACAGGGGTGAATCGAGTACGGTGAATCATGAGCCTCAAGAATTAGCTTCCCGAGTTCGGGATCATTGGGTACATAAATACGATCCTCGAACCATATAGCTCAGATTCATCCTTACGAAACCCTTTAGCTTTTCCTTCATTCATCCTTTTCTTTATCTCATCAATTTCCTTGTCCGACTTACGGGCTTCACGAATTCTTTTCGCCAAAGTGGACTGAACTTCCAGAGCTGCAACATATCCTCTCGAACTATCTCCAATCGAAGATCTCGAGGTCATCGACTAACTCCTGGGTAATCCTCCGCTATAAGAGTATTCACATAACTCTTACGGCTCAAGGCATCTGCTACAACATTAGCCTTTCCCGGTGGTAATGCAATCTCATGTCATAGTCCTTGATTAACTCTAGCCACCTCCTTTGCTCGAGGTTCAACTCTTCTGCGTGAAAATATACTTCAAGCTCTTATGATCTGTGTAAACATCACAACTATTTCCGATAAGGAAATGCTCTGTGTCTTGAGTGCATGCACTACGGCCGCTAACTCCAAATCATGTGTGGCGAATTCATCTCGTGAGGTCGAGCTGTCCGGAGGTATAAGCTACAACTTTTCCTTCTCGCATGAGTACTCCTCCGAGTCCTCGCGAGAAGCGCCACAATATACCGTAATCCTTGTGTATGTCCGCAAAATCAGTATCGGGCTGTAACCAAACGTTTCTTCAATTCACGAAACGGCTTCACAATCCTCGGTCCAAATGTACTTGGCGCCCTTCTTCAACAGCTCACCATGGGCTTGGCAATCTTCGAGAAATTCTCAATAAACCTCCGATAATATCCCACGAGTCCGAGAAAACTGCGGATCTCCTTGACCGAGGTGGGTGACCGCCAATCGGTGGTCGATACAACCTTGGTGGGGTCAACTGCTATTCCTTCTCCTGAAATAACATGTCCGAGGAATCCGACTTCCTTCAGCCAAAATTCACATTTATGAACTTGGCATACAACTGATGTTCTCGGAGTTTCTCCGTAACTAGACGCAAATGTTCCTTATGCTCTTCCTCGCTCTTGGAGAAAATCAGTATATCATCGATGAACACCACGACAAACTTGTCCAGATATTCCATAAATACCTTGTTCATCAAATTCATGAAGTATGCAGGGCATTAGTCAATCCGAATGACATGACGGTATACTCATATAAACCATACCGGTGGTGAATGCTGTTTTAGGTATATCCTTTTCACGGATCTTCAATCGATGATACCCGATCAAGATCGATCTTGAGAATACCTTGGCTCCAACTAGCTGATCAAATAGGTCATTAATCATCGGCAGAGGGTACTTGTTCTTGATGGTCACGTCGCTCAACTAACGATAATCCACAACCATTCTCGTGGTTCCATCCTTCTTCTCTACCAAAAGAACCGGGGCTCCCCAAGGTGACGAGCTTGGCGAATATATCCCTTCTCCAAGAGTTCATTAATTTGATTCTTGATCTCTTCCAAATCGCTCGGGGCATCCGATAGGGTCTCTTGGATATTGGGGCTGTGCCGCAATAACTCAATCAGAAATTCAATGTCTCTCGTCCGGTGACATTCTCGGTAATTCCTCCTAAACACATCGGGAAAATCTTGCACCATCGGCACTTCCTCCTAAACAACTCCCGTGAGGGAATTCACCGATTCTTCATCGGGATACGCTCGATACATACTTGATCCTCTTACGCCCGAGTGGTGAGCAGAATCGCCTTATGGGCACGATCTATGTTTCCTTCAAACTTCGTCAACCAATCTATGCCTAGGATTACATCCAAGGTCCGGGTTTCCAATACTATGAGGTTTGCGGAAATTTATGGTTTCGATGTTAGGGTTGCATGACAGCCTAAGCTCGCCATCATTTCTCCTCTGCGAACCGACGTGAAGAGGGCTTCTAAGGGTTCTAGTGGGCAACCCGCATTTTCCACAACTACCCTTGATATAAATGAATGCGTTGCACCGTAATCAAATAGTACCAATATGGATGTGAATTTAATAAAACTTACCAACCACGTTGTTCGGCTGATCATAGACGCCCTCCACGCCAATGTGGTTCACCCGAGCACGAGGAAAAGGGTTGGGCTTCTTTGCTGAGCTTCCATTGCCATTTCCATTCCTCTCGCTTGGCCTCCGGCGTCGGTGGCATAGTGCCTGTTTTCTGGCACTTGAAACAGGTGATGTGACTCAGATCCTTCTGAGCCGGGGCAGGACGATGCTGGTTGCCATTGCCGTTTCCATTGCCTGTCTTATTGTCATGGTTGCGGTTGTTCCCATTTCCTCCCTGATTATGTCCTCCATGGGTGTGATGGGTATGCCCTCCCGAGTATGGGGCATAACGGGGCTTCTGCTGAGCTCCAGAGT
Organism: Aegilops longissima; assembly: GCA_021605205.1. Lineage (NCBI taxonomy): Eukaryota > Viridiplantae > Streptophyta > Magnoliopsida > Poales > Poaceae > Aegilops > Aegilops longissima. The sequence continues at coordinate 266,043,955 of CM038682.1, read as the reverse complement.
TGTACTTCCCTTGGCCATACTTCCACTTGCGGCTATCAATCTGCTGCTGCTTGCCTTCAAGTATGGTGGCCTTGTCTACCAGCTCCTGGTAGTTGTTGAAGGTAGCCACCATTAGCTGCATTCCCATCTCGTCATTGAGTCCCTCGAGAAACTTTTCCTACTTTGCGGCATCGTGGCCACATCATCCGGGCATAGCGAGCTAACTTGCTGAACTCATCCACGATCTTGCCCACAAGACGGTTCCTCGGGCGTAAGTTGCGGAACTCACGCTTCTTCGCACTCATGGCTCCAAGCGATACATGAGCGGTGCGGAAAGCTCGCTGGAACCGATCCCACGTGATGGTGGCGATGGGATAAGTGGCGGTGTAGTTCTCCCACCAAGAGACCGCAGGTCCATCGTTGATGTGCGCAAAGCGCACCTTCTCGTGATCTGTGCATCCAGCAGTGGCTAACTCCTTCCGACCTTGCGGAGTCAATCATCGCCACAATCGGCTCAAGGTCGCTAGAGAACACTGGCGGATTCAGCCTAGGAAGCGGGTCAAGTTGTCAACAGGGGTGGTGGCGGTGGATTGTTGTTGTTGTTGTTGTTGTTCGTTCGGATGAGCATCTCGCATGAGGGCATTCTCTTCGCTGGATCATTTGGGTGAGCTCCGCGGAAAGTTGAGACCGGGTCACGTCTCGGAGGCATCTGGTGTTTTGGTGTGGATGAGAAAATTAGAATAGAACAAGGGTCTAATGAGAAAATATCACTACCCAAATGAATGCACAATCATAATCACACCAATTATTTATTCAATCATCTCAAACATGGTTCAATCTCGGATTACAAATTCTCACGACTAATCAAAAATAACGGCCTAACCGATCGATTTAAAAAATAAAATAACATGGCGGTCGACTAAATGTCTTCATCAATTATCCTTGCGCCCTCCAGTGCGGCGTCCTCCGTGTGGCGTCCTTCGGTGCGGCGCCACCTCTTGCGGCTTTCTTGGTGGAGCTCTCTTCATAATCCTGGTCATTGCTCACGAGGGTCCGTCATCTCCACTCGGAAAAAGGTCTTTCCCAAGTCCATCTTCTCCTCTAATGCGACAACATCCATCTTCAGCTTGTCGACTTCTCCATGAAATCCTTGATTTCTTCTTCATGGTCAAGGAAGTCTCGTGTGCTTTCTCCTCCGGCCCAGTTCACGGAACAACAGCCTCCTGTGTACCTTCGAGTTACGGCGAGTCTGGATTTCCCGTTTCCTGAGGAGACTCTCCAAGTCTTGGACATATGAGAGAATGGAGTCGTCCTCTATGGTACGGATGATATCTCCATTCCTAGCTCTGCGAGAAATCATGGCGAGGTCTGATGGGTCGAGCTCGCCTCGTACTCTTCTCGGAGATGTCCAAGTGCACGATAAATCGCCATGTCTCTTCCGAGAATCCAACTGAAATCGGTAAACTCAAAGTCAATGGGATCTGAATGTCCTCGAAGGTCCTCCCCGAATGTGCACCATAATCCTCAGAAGGGTATCCATCGGAAGTGCATTGGTAGGCTTCCGGTGATTGAGGGCGAGCAATCTTCAGCTTCTTCACGATCTGAACCAGCTTCTTGCCGAGAGGCATCGCCTCATCTGGTGGCAAAACTCCGTAGTAGAACGGGGTGAACTCAGCGCCATCTAGAATGTTGAAAATCGGAGAGAAGTCAGAAATGAACAGGGAGAATTATGAAATGATAAGGACATAAAATAAATAGTCTCTTCCTATGGCTTTCTCGATCCTAAGGGTTACGCCCCACGGTCGTGTGGTGCTCGATACCATCTCTCAGAGCGACCCGACCCAAAAACGGTCAAGTATCTGTAGCTGTACCATCCCAAGATCATGCCGCACACACAAGACATTGATGAAAAGATTCAAAGTTCAATCACACCTGAATTTATTACACGATTCTCATATCGAGTCTTTATTACAATAGAATAAATTCGCCAAGGCCAACTCATGAGAAATAAACTAAATAAAGCTGCGAAGCGAGACGAATAGCGAGTCCATCCGACTCCATAGGGCAATCGCCAAGCGTGGATCGTAGCCTCACTCCCCGATCGGAAAACTCCTCTCGCAACATAAGACGTTGCACCGTGTAGGTCAGCATTTTGAATATGCCGCAAGTCAAAGAGAGAACAACATTAATATTACTAACACTATATGCAATTTGGTGTGGGGCTCTAAGTTTCATTGTTTTGCGAAAAAGCCGCTTTTTCCCTACAACAAGAACTTGTTTGCAAAATACTACAAAATGTTGGTAGTTATTGAGATGGTTCCGCCAACCAATGTCTCATTCCCAATTATTAAATAACCCCTCAATTAATTTATTAATTTCGTGTTGAGATTTCAAATACTCCAAGTTCCAGAGGCTCAAATTGTCCGTGAATCGGGACACGGCTAACCGATTAGATCTTCACTCTGCAGAGGTTTATGACTTTACCCGCAAGAATCGTTCCTCCATTAAGTCTTCGCACTTCACGGTGTTTGAAGACGGACGAACGTAAACAGGTCTTCCAAGAGTTCCTCGGGCCACCGCCGTACCCATCCAATCCTACCGTTCTTCTACATCTCAGAGCACCGTCCGCCAGAGTCACACCTAGGGTTGACCAAGCCGAGCCCATAATGGCTTGCGGCTGCACAGTAAGCTTCGGTCAATGGGGTATCCATCCGCTCTTCGTGGCTGGGTGAAGCTTTCCAAGATGTCATGGCTCTTCTCCATGCATCCCGCCACCGCTGGTTTCTCCAGGTGCCCGTCAACCGTCCTCCACCCAAGAGTGAATTTCAAGTCCATCTTGAGCTTGAAGTCATGGGGTTGTCATCATCTTGACTCTCACATCTCCCTTATGAATCACTCAATCAACCCCGCTTCACGAGCATAGCAAAATAAACTACTTCGTCCCGGCCATGGTAACAAGGGAATTGGTTTCATCCTACCTCATGATACTACTCAAGAACATAACTTAAAATTCTCCTACTGCATGCATGGTGGGAGGTATAATTCTAATGCAATAAAATCATAGGCATTGTAAAAGAAAACATGGTCAAATGACTTGCCTGGCTGACGGTCTTCGAAAGCTAGGGACTCGTGATAGCAGGCTTCACACTCCGGAAATTTTACCGAAGAAAACAACAATCATATAAGCATACAAACATACAATCACTTAACATAACAGCATGTTAACATAAAACACACAAAACAATCGAACCAAAAACCAAAGAAAACTCGAAGAAATCCAAGCCAACAACTAACAAGAAATAAAATAAACTTTTTATTTTCTGTAAATAAAAGTTCAAGTTCTAAAACTACAGAAACTAATCTAAAATAAACTATAACATAGGTAAAATAAAATTATTTACTAAATAAAACAATAGGAAAACAGTAGCTGGTTAAATAAACAAGAAACACATGATTTCGACTAAAACTATTTTTTTTATCAAAAATACCCAAATAAATTCCTACTGCTAGGCAAAGTCAAAACAAAGCAGTGACAAAAAGAATCACTAAAATAAAATAATCCTAACTCATTTTATAGCAGAAGTACTAATCTGTTTAAAACTAAAATAAAACAATTTCCAATAATTTAAACATGGCCAAACATATTTTCTACAGAAACTACAACAAATTTGCAAACTAACAAAAAAAGAATCAACTAAAAATATTAAGTAACCTAAAAGATATGGATTTTACAAAACTGGAACTATTCTGTTAAAAACAGAAACGAAAAAATATAATTAAAAAGAAAAACTAGCGCTAACGGGCCTATCTAACGCTCAGGCGACATTTAACTAAAGCGTGCCCGAGAGAATAAACCGATCGGGCCGACCTAACTAAACCACTAACTAAACCAAAAAAAACCGTAACTAAACCGACCGTTTTTAAAATAAAAACATACCCCTTCGTAGATCTAATCTAGGCCCTAGGTTTTAGATCGAACGGTGGTAGGGGGTTCCGGCTGCTTACAGTGGTGACGACGACGACGACGGACGACGCTGCTCGGGCGGCGACGACGGCAGTGGCTCGGTGGTCGGGGAAGACGGCGGAGACGTCCGGCAGCGGGCGGCTCGAGGGGAGGTCGGGGTGGAGTCGTTGGAGCTGGGGGGGGGTCGGAGACGAGCGAGGCAAGAGCAATGGCGCTGGGTGGCGTCGGGTTCCATGAGGAATAATGGCAGGTAGAGGGTTTAGGCGAGGGAAAGGTGGGGAACGGGTCGAGGGGCGGGCTACTTATAGGGGCGCGTCGACTTGGAGGAGGGGCGAATCGGGAGAGAATCCCGAGATCTCCGGATTCAATGGCGTGGCGAGCGCCTGCTTGGGCAAGGGAAGAAGAAGGGTGGGGCCAGTAGCGTGAGAGAGGGAGGAGGGTTTGGTTGGGCGACCGAGGGAAGGGGTGGCAGCTCGGGTCGGGTAGGCCGGCCTCGAAGGCTGGCTGGCTGGCCTGTTAGTGGGCTGCCTCGGCCTGGCCGGTGGGCAGTTGGCTGGCCTGGCGCTGGGGTTTTCTTTTTCCTTTTTTTGAAGTAGGGAGAGGAGGAATATACATATATATATATATATATATATATATATATATTTATATATATTTATATAGGACATATATATATATCAAAATTATCGGGAATTTATCCTACAATTTGAACATTTTCCAGGCAAAACTCAAACTTAAAAAAACATTTTCTAGAAATCCCAAATAAAATCAAATTTGAATTCAATCTTTTGGCAAAACTTTTCTTCCGACATTTTGGAGTGTCATGTTTACTCCTCTCATACTTTTTCTCAAGTATTTGTCGGGCATTGTTTTGAAGTAAATTCAATCGCCAATTTGAATTCAAATTCCAACAAACTCAAAAGCCTCTGAAATAATTCAAATGTCACTCAATTCAAACAGTAATGCATAGATGCTTAGCTATAATTGTAAAACATTCCAAATGGAAATTTGGGATGTTACAGAAGGCTTGAGAAGGATGAAATTACATTACATGTTAACACGGGCTGGACAAAGCCCTTCTCCATGTTGATGGAAGGATAATTCAATAAATTCCCGAGAGAAACTTCTTTATAAGCGTTGCCATTATTCTACATTTTGCAAAGAGTAAATATAGATCAAATAATATTGGAAGAAACAAAGGATAATGAAGCTCAGGTGCAGACTGATGATACATAATCAAATAGCAATTAATTAAGTACAATGTTACAAGGCAAAAGGTACTGACAAGAGGAATGCAGACATCAACGTGTGAAGTGGCATTGGCTTTATTCAACATTTTGGTAAGAGTAAATGTAGATATGATAATTTGGAGAAAGTGGAGGGCAGGGCAGATAAGATGCAGAGTAATGCTAGACAATCAACTATCTCGCGATGCAAATACAGTAATACCACCACCGTCCATTATTACTTGTCGCTCAAATGGATGTATCTAGCACTATTAAGTTCTAAATACATCCAATTGATCAACAATTAATTCGATACAGAGGGAGTAAATTACAACAGGTACTTACATGAGCAATCCAAAACTTCATAACCATTGTGTTAATTCTACATTTATCTAAGAGTAAATATAGATCTTATAATTTCAAGCAAAGGGAGGGTAAAGAAGCGAACATTTACAGTGATGCTAGATAATCAAACGGCAATGAGTGTAAGTATGCTGACAAAGGGCAAGAGGTACTGACAAGAGCAATGTAGTGCCCAGTATTGTTGTGAGATCCTATGATCCTTTGAGCAAGGAGATTCATCTGAAATTAGTTTTCATACAAGAGAGAAGGTAAGGTACATGCAGAAATTTAGGAGTTCAAATTTTGAATTGATATCATAGACAGTACCTGACGCTGGGCTCTCAGCAGTTCTAATAGGGGTTTGGCCAATGAAGTAGGGGTAAAGTGTGGTATAGTTGGGCCTGTGTTTTCTGGGGCTGCTGATCTATCTGATTTAACATGTATCATTACCCATTCCAAATACCTAGTTTGTACTCCTTGAGGATCTGCACTCACCCTTTTCCTTTTGGACATCTATTACGAAAGAACAATATTTGACTGGAAAAACATAGTATGACGACACATGGAATAGGTATAGATAATGGATAGGTATGGCATGTACTCATATATGATGCTTAAACTAAGCAGATAGTGGTGTAACAAAGTAGAAGTAATGCAAGAGGTCATATGCAAAATATGTGCGACCAATAAAACCTTGCCAAGTTAGAGCAAGCACCTTGATGGGTGAATAAGATAGGCCATCCTCCACCATGCCAAGTTTGTTAGCCAGTGGATTGTTCCGCAATATTCTTCTCGTGTGCCCATTCTCATATGCATTTTGATAATGTTCAATACCTGACATGCATGAAAACATAAAAACAAGTGAGATTATCTTTGTAATGCAGAAGTGATTCTAATCCAATACTACCTCCCTGTAAACCCCTTTGTGATATCTCTACAATTCTTCTGAGAGATGCCGTGCATGCTGTAATTTGGTGTGTGCATTAATATAGTGTGGCCTACTACTCAAAATATGAGAGCTCTATAAGTGATGATACTTCGCAGATGACAGCTTCAACATATAGTAAAGAAGAACAAGTCGACTGACCGTGACAGATTCAAAATATACTAAGGGAGAACAACTCGATCTGACCAGTCGACCGCAAATGTCTCTGCTACTCTTCCCAACAAGGAACATACTTATTAAAGAACAGAAGAGGGTCATCTTAAAGAAGAGCAGAAGAGCAAGCAGATTGAAGATATTACAAGTCTTTCTATACAACGTCTGTTGCCCACCCATGATGAACCAGAGCGCACAGAGAAATACTATTCCTTCCGGTCTCTCCGTATGTGGCTCACATGCATTTTGAAACTAAAGTAGGAACATTTAGCTGACCAATTAAACATGTCTCAGTTTTACTAATATCAGCATAATATCAGATTTGAATTTGTACAACTAAGCTTGTTTAGCTCGATGGGTGGAGCAGTGCTATTATGACACGAACCATGTAGGATGATCGTGGTCATCATAAAATGGGGAAACCGTAAGCATGATGAGTATAGTGTTGACCATGGCAGTGGGATGGAAGGTCTGAAGCTGCAAACTGCACAAAGGGTAGTTAGCAACCAATGTTTGCTTTGAATAACAACTAAGATTTGGTATGGACAAGAAAGTACAGTCAACAAGTGACAAAAAAATGCAATTCTGCTGTCTCTCTACATGTCGCGACATGCATTTGGAAACTCAAGTGGTACCTTTAGCTAACCAATTAAATGTATCTGTTAACTAATATCAGTATCATATCACAATCATATTTGAACAACTAAGCTTTGGAATTTTGAGTGTTGTGTTGTTTAGCTTGAAGGGTGGAGTAATGCTAGTACGACAAAAAGCACCTACGCAGATCATAGTAGAGTATATAAAAGGGGAAAACCCTAAGCATCAAGAGTAAAATCAGGAAAGTGGAACTAGCTGGACCAGTGGGTGGCGCACATGCTTTTCGAAACTAATATAGGAACATTAGGTGAACAATTAAATGTTCTCCGTTTTAGTAATATGAGCATCATATCAGATTCGTATTTCAATGACTAATTAAGCTTTGGAATTATGAGTGGCATGTTGTTTCGCTTGATGGGTTGAGGTCTTGAGGAGCAGTGCTAGCACGACACGAAGCACCTACTATGATGGTAGTGAATATAAAGGGGGGAAACCATAAGCTTTACGAGTATAGTGCCGTGCCATGGAGGATCTGAAGGTGCAAACCGGACAAAGCTACTTCGCAACCAATGTTTGCTTTCAACTAGCCATTACGATTTGGTACGGACAAGAAAAGTACAGTAAACAATTTATGATCTATTTTCTAGGTGAGATCAATAACTTAAGCACATATGAAAGAGTACCACCTCTCTTGTGACGCCGTGTAGGCCCCTGCTGATACGTTAAGGGTGCTGCGGGTGCGATGGCTGTCGGCGGCATGGAAGAAGACTTTAGACGGCAGATAAGTCATGTTGCCGTGGACGAGGCGGTCGTAGGAGTGGCAATGACAAGGTGGACGACGGCGCGGATGAAGCGAGAGGACGCGATGAAAGGATCCTGGTCTGACGCCGTGGATGATAGACGTCCATCTCTTGCAGTGGACGACCGGGTAGGGGTAGCGGCTCCGGCAAGGTTGAGGATGGGTGGCGGATGGAGGAGGCTGGCCGCAGTGGGGAGGTTGTTGTGGTGCCGACGGTGTATGAATGGGGAAATGGAGGGGGAGGGGGATCTCAAACTTTGGGACACGCTTGTCTGAAATGTGGGAAAGTTACGAACTTATCCCCCATTTAAAATTTCAGACATCACGTCGGTTGGGGATAGGACGGTAATCTCGCATCTCCCAAATATTTGCCGGTAGCGATCTCGGGCAAGGAGAGGGTGTTTTGTCGCCCATGGTTGCGCCCACTGTGTATGAACAGGGCTGACAGGTAGGGTAGTTGTGTCACGTCTGAGGGAAGTTACACATCTTCCCCTATTTAAAATAGTTGCCTACATCGATTTCGGATGAGGAGAGTTTGTTTTGCCGCCCACCATGTATGAATGGGGAAATGGAGGGAGAGACACATGTATTTCGGATGAGCTTGAATCAAATGTGTTTTGCCGCCCACGTTTGGCGCCCACCGTGTCTGAATGGGCTCAGAGGCAGTCGTGTCACATCTGATTGAAGTTACTAGTCTACTCCTATCGACAGCAGTGTAAATCCGGTCGATTAGGATGTCAAGTGTCAGGGGTAGACAGTAATTTCCATCTCACAAACACTTGCTTCGGGCAGCCCACAAATGATAGCGGGTGTATAGCCGCTTCGTTCAAAACTTGGGAGAATTAGCATTCACGTTTACCCTGGGCCCTGGCAACTAAATTCAAATCCAATTCGTATTTGATTACAAATATCCATAGATAATTCTACATTTTTATTTATTTCTTCAAAACCACGACAGAGATTTATTCCACCTTTATATATGATTATGATTTAGAAATGTCGTGATCTTCGAATTCAGTAGGTTGGATACACTTTGAGTCAAACAATTATTTCATACAATACAATATGCTCACACGAAAAACAGTTCACCTTATGTCAATGATACAAGTACTGAGGATTACCTCACCTAAAAAATTCGGATCATTACAACACATGGACAACATAGGGGGTCTTACAACATAATCCATTCAGAGACATGACACAACATGAAAGTATAATAATCTAATGATAATTCAACTGGTATCTAAAGAAGAACTGGGATTACCCTAGGCTTCAGATAGCAGAAATAGCAGGACCTCCTCCGTCTTCAAATGCAACATTCTTACTTCCTCTAATTCTTGGGTTGCTTGCAGAATGCGTGCATCTAATTGCATAATTTCCAGCCTCAAGATCAAGATTACCTCATTCATGGCAGCCACACCATCTCTTTCTGCCTCTAGTAGAGCCTCAAGAACTATAATATCTGTGCTTAGACTGCTCTCCGGCAGTGTTGCCTCTGAACTGCTACCATCTGGTAACATGGATTCTAGTGTGAACGGCATCCTGAAAGGTTTCCGCTGGACATAAGTAAGAGATAGTTATAGCATGATCCAGGCAGTAAGCTTACATGGTAAACGACATACGAATTATTGCCGAGCATGGCAAGCTATATTTAAATGGTTCGAAGCAGCATCAGCCGAGTAGAAATTAAAATGGTAAGATCAAACTAGGGATGTAAGTGGCAAATAAACGACATCCGCCAGTCCCATCTAGTTAGTTTTTGCTAGCTCCCTAGTTCATTTTCCTCAAAAAACAAAAACTCTTTTGAACTATCATACCACTAGTGGACTTTAATCGGGATTAAATGGGACCCAATTGGCATCCCTAGTTGAAAGGGAGTGTTCCACCGCTATATTTAAGTTGCCAAGGCATCTAAGCAGTTGAAATAATCTGAGAAAGCACTTAACAGTGTGGCCTCATATAAACTACAAAGACAGTCTTGTGATGAAGTTCATAGGAAAAGTTAAGGACTCAAATGAACTAGGCATGCATTTCTTTACGATAGTACAACAGCTTCACCGACATATTGGCCAACTCGTATAGCCTAACAAGTAACAAACAAGCATTCGAATCAAGCAATACAACAAAGCAGACAACTTGACTATTTGTAATTCTGTAGGATTATAGGTTGAGGGCACAAGCCAAAAAAGCAGCCCACATGCATACATTTCACATGTACTAAAACACACTGGCTTACCATATGTTGCTGTGAGGCCTCGCTGCTGTTGCAATGTTCTTTGAAGATATCGTCAGCATCCCATGGTTGCAAATCTAGTTGTTGTAGTTTATTTTGCACCCTCTATTTAGGTAAAATTAATTTTAATCGCATGCACTAGTTGGAATTGATCATCAATGGTTCATCTAAACTAATGAAAGAAAGGTGTGTGCTTAAACAACAATATATGTGCTTCACTCTATTTTTATGCTTGTTCGAGGTGCCAGCCCCAAAAGAACAAATATTTTGCTTGATGGGGTTGGCAGCTCCATAACTAATAGAAGCATCAAATTATTCATGCAACTTGGGAAGATCAAGAACGCGCAAAAAAGTAATGAACAGAGGCTCGGAGCAGTGATGTAATAGCTAGCATCAGAAAATGTAGGGTAAAACAAACAAAAAGCAGCGGAACCACATGCTAGTTTGCTGATGTGTAATTACATAGAGAACATGAAGCGACCGATGGAACCAACAGGTGGCATCAAAACAACACCATTATCATAAATATAGCATGCAAGAAGTAAAATAGTAGGCAGTGATATCTAGGAAGTACAGTAATACTTAGGACAAAACTAAATCATTGTAACTATATGTGCACTGGTTTGTAATTTAGCACATGTAACATGTTCACTGCCAGAAGTATGGCCCTACAGGTGCAAGCAGAATAACACATCTCATGAAAAATCCAATGATGCCCTAAAGAAATTCAAAGGTGCGGTGCTTATGCTAAGAAAGTGAACGTAGGCGCCGGTCGTTCGATAATAGTACCCGATTCTCGGCGGAGTATGGGTATCGTTGTCATACTTGATAGCTAAGGATCGTCGATGGTGCTCGTGTTGCGGTTGAGTTTGGGCCGGCTGTCGCCGTTGCTGAAGCGGCTTCAGTGCTTCGGTTGCGGCGCTTGTCGACATACAAGAAAGTTCATCTGTGGTAAGTGAACAGTTCCATGATAAAGAAGAAAAAAATCGAAGGAGTACAAATCAAAATAACCTGATGAGGCTGCGGATTCAGTAAAGCAGGGCCGGTGGAGTTGAATATGGCATCCGTGGAGCGGGTTCGGTGCAGTGGACGAAGTCGTCGGCGGGCGCGGTGTACAGTGCTTTCGGTGAGGCGGATCTCTTGCGGCGGACGAGGGATTGTATGAAGGGCCAGCGATGGGGCAGACAAGGGAGTCGGTGAAGGGCCTACAGTGTGGTGGACGAGGGCGCCGGTTATGCAGATCCGGTGCGATGGACCATGATGTCGGTCAAGGAGATCTAGAGCAGTGGACAACCCAGTCGCTGAAGTGGCTCCGGTGAAGTGGTGAATTGGCAGTTGGGGGTTCCAAGGTGCGAAGGTAGATCCAGCGGGGTGTGAGGCCCACCGCTACGGCAGATGACTAGATTCAGCGGCTTGGAGTGGTTGGGGGGGTCGGGAGGGAAGGAGGGGCTGGGAAGAATGTTGGGGGCAAAGAGGGGAAAATAATGGAGTTACCAAAGCAGCCCTTTTTCGTTCATGTGGCAGGGGTAAAACAGGAATATCACAGGGCTAAACTTTCAGGCGCGAGATATTTCAATGTTAGCGGGAAGTTTGAAAGCTTTTGGCGCCTGAAATTACGTGTTCTTCTCTTGTACGGCCGACTATGATATCATGGACGAGAATTCATTTGTTTTGCACACAAAAAAAGTGCAAGTTTTGAAAATCAATGTCTCCAACTCAAAACTTAGATTGTCCATCAATTCAAATATGGATCATTGAGCTAGTACAAGAAAATACCATCATACGTTCCAATTCAAATGAAATTCCAAATGTGTTTATCCGAAATTTGATGATAAAAGCAAAAATGTGTATGTGTATGAATAAAGTGGATCATTATAAAGTTTGAACATCCCCGTATGTGTATATCTCTAGGTTGGATATATGAATTTGAAATCACGAAATCCTGGCTTAAAAAATGTACCTCTGTTTAAATGAATTATAAAAGCTAATGATGGAGTCGAAATCCAAAATTCCAATCTTAGGTTTTTAATTGTGGTACTTCAAGGTATATCATGCATGTTCAACAGTATCGTTATCTCATAGTCCAAACTGTGAAACAAATTGATCAACCATGAATGCACACACTATTAATCATATATATCTCAGTTACGCTAAAGTCCCTCAAATATAGAAACCTCACTCTTTATATGAAGCCAACCCCCCGGTCCCCCCCACACACACAAGTCGTTCTCTCCCCCGGACACGAACACACGAGCACACTAACACCCCGTCTCTTCTAAAGTCCGGACCCCAATATAGGTCTCTATCACTTTGTCTCTCGGCATCTTCCATATATCTACTGTTTTTTCAAATTATATACAATTTAAAAGTAATTTGGAAAACGATGAAATTCTAGGCGAAACGTATTTTCGCGTTTTTTTGCAAACGGTTAGTCGGATTGACGCAAATGATACGGCGTTGGAAAGCCATGGAAAATGCACAACTTTTTTGTATAGAAATGTTTTTTAAATTCCTTACGGTTTAAACTCGAATTCAAATACGGTCAAATTTGATTTCGAACGCGATTTTTTAAAATTTTGTCGAAATGGGACAAATAATATACCGTTGGATAGCTATAAAAATGTGAAACTTAGTCATGTTGAACATTTTCTCTACTTCCCAACCGTTTAAGAGTAATTCTGAATACGGAAAGACGGATCCTGCTGTTTCCCGTGTTAAAAACAGAGTACTCGTACTGATATATGTTCGTGTTTGTACTGAGCTATTTTTTGTACTGTAATTTTGAATGGTTCTGAAAAAGGAGTACTTGTACTGATGTTTGCATGGGTTTGTACTAAGCGTGTTTTCACTAACTAGACTTTGCTCCTTTTTTGGGTAATATTTTCCTCGTAACTTTTCAACGATTTACTGTATCGTCGCCCCTGTACTTGCATGGATTATATCATCGAACTAAATGATATTTTTTAAAGAAAATGTTTTGTTTGATTCTTTTTTTTGAACTAAACATGGTTTTACAACAATGTTCTGGACTTACCTCATTTTATGACTTGAACTTTTACCATTTGAAATTTCTACGTGGGTTTCTTTTTGTTTGTGCTTTTTTTCCCGAACTTATCTAGGACATCGTGTTGAACTTACAAAAAAAAATTAGTTGTAAACTTGTTGTGTTTTTCATTTTAATTTGCTTTTTTACTTCGACTTTAATGCTACCAAATTTGTTTGCATAATGATGAGTTTCATTCGGAATCACTTGAATACTGTAAAACCAACGTGTACCACTGAAACTGAGAGCAGCAAACCGATGCTCCAACAGAATTTCAACCATCCCAAAGCTTAAAACTAGGCGAAAGCAGTACCACTAAAAACAATCAAGACACTCTATGAGCAATGAAAGACAAAAAGTCCTGCGGGCACGGGCAGAGCAGCCACGCTTCAAGGATGGACCTGCCCGGCACGAAGCTCGATGTCCTGCTGCTATGTACCCCCATATGATTGATCAACTTGGACGGCGCCTAGTGATCGACCTGGACGGTGACAAGTGCTCAACTTGAACGGAGGTTGCCGCTGCTTTTGACCATGAATGCTTCTGAAGAGACATCGGGAATTGCTTCAAAACTGCATCATACATTGTATTATCTCTGATCACAAGGAGCAAAGTATTTAGAACTGAAGTATGTATGAGACTAGAACAATACTAAAAATGGACTACCATACAATTAAAAACTGAATTTTTTTAACACACACACTGCACTGTTTCAGCTTTTGTTTATGAACTGGTCATCAAATACATATTGAGCTGCTACACCAGTAGCAAATTCACGAACACATACAATTTCTGGAGAGCAATCTAACACGTGTTACAGAAAAGCAGGGAACAACTAAACGTTTTTGAACTGCTCATGAACATGCATCAATAAAAAAAATTAGAAGAGCAAATCTCGAGAGCTTGAACTTCACATTTAGAAGAAATCTAGTCTTTTACAATAGCATATATAGTAATTTTTATGCCAAGTAACTTCAAAACAGAACAGGAATGAAGCTTTTGCAAGAATAGAATAGAATGTATGCTACTTTCGATCCAGACAAGGTTTCTCATAGGAATAACAACAAACAACTTGAGGGCACTCAGGGCAACAACAAGAACAAGCAACAAATTTGAACGAATTTGAGAGAGGAGAGATATTCAGCAGCAAGAATGTTCAGACTACCGTTTAGACAATTATTTGGACAGCTACCAAACTGTCGTTTAGACAACTACTTGGACTGCTGAATACGCATAACTCTTTGCCTTAGTAAACTACAATTTTTTAGTACAAACTTATAACCTTTGCCTCAGTAAACTACAGACAACAACTATGTACTCTTCCCTTGGTAACAACAACTCACAATGGGCGTGGAAGCTAGAAATTAGACAACTAGTACCGAATTCAGTAGCAGGAATGTTCAGACTGACGGTGTTATTATTTGTGTTTGTTTGTAAGCAAGGTTTTGGGGTTAAAAGAAACAAAAATGGAAGATTTTTTTATGTCGAGGCAGTAGGTCTTGCCGTAGAGCCTGCAAATGTGGGAGAGAGCGGGCGGTCTCGAAGAAGGTGAGCACCAACCTCTGTTGTGGTTTCCAGCGAGTAGGCACCAAATAAAAATGGACGACCACGCAGGAGGTTGCATATGGATGAACTGACGACCCATTTTTCCCGTACTGAAGCTTCTTTTGTACTGAAGCTTCTCTGTACTGAAGCTTGTTTCCAGAAATCATATCAGTGGGTTATTAAACACATGCAACAACATCAAAAGAGGAACACTAGAAATAGAGGACGCCGCTATAAAGGAACTACAGTGGACAGACCAACAATATAAATCCTCAAGCAATAATCGAGAGAGCTCACAATCTCCATGGAAGATGCCTATGAATTCACCATGGAAGGTCCTCCCACTCCCCTGCTCTATCTCCTCCCACTACCTGCACACACACATGGAGCAGAGAGAGAGGATGAGAGGGATATGACTGAGCCGGGTATAGGACGGAGCACAGGGGTGGCCTACACGCAACTCTTCTCATGCCCGACTGTGGAGTGTGTTGTTGTACTGACGAGGCAAAGGTCCAAATATATCACCAAAATAAGTTCAAAGAATTTTACAAAAGCAAGCAGGCAACAAAGAGAAAAGTCATGTATAGCTATCAGGCACAACTTCTATATATGGAAGGACTAGTAAGGGTCTCAAGAATCGACTATATTATTTCAGTCAACTCGATCTTCATCAGTACTAGAATGACTCGGAAATAAGTTTAGAACCTGCATGTGTACATTTGACTAAGAATAGAACTCAAAAAGAATTTATTTGGAGTTAGAATAAGATGTCGGAGATCAGGTGGACCGGCTACACCTCCTCCTCTGGATTGATTGCACCAGCGAAGTGGAGCTGATGGAGGCGGAGTTCACGAGCGGCACCAGGATTTGGCCGCTGCAGGGAATCTATCAACGAGCATGCAACACAAAAGAAAATGTTCAAAGAAAAATGAGATGGCGTTCTCACTATGCGGATGCTCAATGGGTGCAGCGCTGGGTGAAGATTGTGGTCGCAGTTCCACTTGGACTGCGGTCATAGCTCGACTTGGACGGCTCCGAACAACTTTGGATACCCTGGCTGCTGCAAGTTCAACTTGGTGAAGATAGTACAACAACAAGTTAGACTTTGTGCAATAACTTTGCTGCTTGAGAACTTGGGGTGTCCATCCTCGAACTGCAGGAAGCCGAGGGGAGCACGCCGGCGGCGCCGTGGAAGTCGTGGAAGCTGAACTGCTGTAACAAACAAAAAGAATTGTTGACCTCCAGAGTTTTTGCAAAGTGAATCATTTTTTGCAACCAGACAACTTGCTATACTTAGCAAAGGTGAACTACTAACTAGCAGGGAGCAGCCGAAAGCAGTAGTTTTGGGGTTTTTCATTCTCTGAACTTACTCGGTTTTGATGTGTGAACTCACTGGGTTTCAAAAGGCAAAATATATACATATGGATACCATTCTTTGTCTCGGGAAAAGAATGAATTCAACCTCTATTTCTCGACTTTGAACTTCTGTATGAATTTTCTCTTTACTTATTGTATCCTCAAGTCTGAACTGATGCAAGCATATAAGAATTCTAAGCATTATGACACGTAGCTCTCAAAAAGGTAATTCATTTTCCCCCTGTTATACCAATTAAAAAAACAGCGGAATTTTTTAGGGTTCTCATAGCCATTTTGACAACCATGTAGAGAGCATTTAATATGTGCACCGAATTAGCACGAGATAGAATTAAGCAGCATCAGGACACAAGTGAAAAGAAGTAGAAGCATCAGCTCAAGTTGTTCCTCTTGTTTTGTGCTCCTATCTTTTGAAGCATCAAACCACAGTAAATATATGTACTTTTTTGGTTTCACCTGAATAGCAGGCATGGAAAGTATATAATGCACAAACATATTTTTTTATAGAACTCCACAAGATCACGCATAGCTTCTGTCAAATTACTGATAAAACCCAGAATTTTTTCACGAAACCACACTTGAACTCGCTCTACGACAATCTTCGAACTTATGCATGCAGATAAATACTTTAGAACAAAAAAACCCTAACCTTGTCACCCTAACCTGGTGGTGGAATGATGATGTCCAGAAGGCGATTAAAGAGAAGAAAGATTGCTTCAGACGCCTATACCTGGATAGGAGTGCAGACAACATAGAGAAGTACACGTGGCGAAGAAGGCCGCAAAGCGAGCTGTTGGTGAAGCAAGGGGTCGGGCATATGAGGACCTCTACCAACGGTTAGGCACGAAGGAAGGTGAAAGGGACATCTATAAGATGGCTAAGATCCGGGAGAGGAAGACGAGGGATATTGGCCAAGTCAAATGCATCAAGGACGGAGCATGCCAACTCTTGGTGAAGGACGAAGAGATTAAGCATAGATGGCGGGAGTACTTCGACAAGCTGTTCAATGGGGAGAATGAGAGTTCTACCATTGAACTAGACGACTCCTTTGATGAGACCAGCATGCGTTTTGTGCGGAGTATGAGGTGAAGGAGGCTTTAAAAAGGATGAAAGGAGGCAAGGCGATGGGCCCTGATTGTATCCCCATTGAGGTGTGGAAAGGTCTCGGGGACATAGCGATGGTATGGCTAACCAAGCTTTTCAACCTCATTTTTCGGGCAAACAAGATGCCAGAAGAATGGAGACGGAGTATATTAGTACAAATCTTCAAGAACAAGGGGGATGTTCAGAGTTGTACTAATTACCGTGGAATTAAGCTGATGAGCCATACAATGAAGCTATGGGAGAGAGTTATTGAGCACCGCTTAAGAAGAATGACAAGCGTGACCAAAAATCAGTTTGGTTTCATGCAGGAGGTCGACCATGGAAGCCATTTTCTTGGTACGACAACTTATAGAGAGATATAGGGAGCAAAAGAAGGACTTGCATATGGTGTTCATTGACTTGGAGAAGGCCTATGATAAGATACCGCGGAATGTCATGTGGTGGGCCTTGGAGAAACACAAAGTCCCAGCAAAGTACATTACCCTCATCAAGGACATGTACAATAATGTTGTGACAAGTGTTCAAACAAGTGATGTCGACACCGATGACTTCCCGATTAAGATAGGACTGCATCAGGGGTCAGCTTTGAGCCCTTATCTTTTTGCATTGGTGATGGATGAGGTCACAAGGGGTATACAAGGAGATATCCCATGGTGTATGCTCTTTGCGATGATGTGGTGCTAGTTGACGATAGTCGGACGGGGGTAAATAGGAAGTTAGAGTTATGGAGACAAACCTTGGAACGAAAGGGTTTAGGCTTAGTAGAACTAAAACCGAGTACATGATGTGCGGTTTCAGTACTACTAGGTGTGAGGAGGAGGAGGTTAGCCTTGATGGCTAGGTGGTACCTCGGAAGGACACCTTTCGGTATTTGGGGTCAATGTTGCAGGAGGATGGGGGTATTGATGAAGATGTGAACCATCGAATCAAAGCCGGATGGATGAAGTGGCGCCAAGCTTCCGGCATTCTCTGTGACAAGAGAGTGCCACAAAAGCTAAAAGGCAAGTTCTACAGGACGGCGGTTCGACCCGCAATGTTGTATGGCGCTGAGTGTTGGCCGACTAAAAGGCGACATGTTCAATAGTTAGGTGTGGCGGAGATGCGTATGTTGAGATGGATGTGTGGCCACACGAGGAAGGATCGAGTCCGGAATGATGATATACGAGATAGAGTTGGGGTAGCACCAATTGAGGAGAAGCTTGTCCAACATCGTTTGAGATGGTTTGGGCATATTCAGCGCAGGCCTCCAGAAGCTCCAGTGCATAGCGGATGGCTAAAGCATGCGGAGAATGTCAAGAGAGGGCGGGGTCGACCGAATTTGACATGGGAGGAGTCCGTTAAGAGAGACCTGAAGGATTGGAGTATCGACAAAGAGCTAGCTATGGACAGGGGTGCGTGGAAGCTTGCTATCCATGTGCCAGAGCCATGAGTTGGTTGCGAGATCTTATGGGTTTCACCTCTAGCCTACCCCAACTTGTTTGGGACTAAAGGCTTTGTTGTTGTTGTTGCTTGTCTCTGTGTTGTGCTCGACATCAACATACTGTTCCTGTCTAGCAAGCACACTGGAAGGCTACTCTGCCCCCATGCATACTGCTTGTTGGCGCCGCCTCATAGTGGCTGCACCCGGTGGCGCAGGTGTCGGTGAACTGGAGGGAACTCTATCTGCTACAAACTAAAAGAGACTGGCCAAAGGAAATTCAGATCATAACATTACTGGTGTTTTTTGTAGAGTGGACTTTTTGATGCTTTTTATGTACTGGACTGTTGAAAGTTTGAACTTTGAACTTTTGCTATTGTTTTCTATCTGCTACTGTTTTCTGCACGTCTTTCTTAAATATATTCAAAAAAATCACACAATCTTTTATGGAACGGAGGGAAGAAGAAAAAATTGTAATACAATCTAAATGTTTGCTTAAACATGTAGAATGCTATGCTCCAGTACTAAAGAATGGGCAGCCAGCAGCTACCAGACTAAAACAAAAGGACCCTGGTCCAAAGACAACGACCATAGGTACGCACTGACATGCAACCTGGCATTTCTATGATATGCTAGGCTAGGGCACTGATGCTTGGTATTAATCAGAAAATTCATAAACCAGAAATATTTGACAGAACCTCCACATCCATCAAAATCCATATCCTAGAGTTCAACTTCCGTAAAAATTAAACTTGTGTAGCCCTCATAAATCAACAAGGAAACCTGCAGAAAAAATTGTATCAGTTCTCATGGGCATATCAAGAGGCTAGGACACCAGGATAGTATTCATGGAGAGATATGTACTTATCAAACAAAAACATCTGAACTTACCAGAATGATAGTATTCGGAACTAACAGGATTATAGTATGTAGACAAATAGGATCCATTCAGGCATGAACATGTCCACTTGTTAGACACATATGCCATTCATTCAGGCATAAGCACAACCACTAAAAAAGAAGATTCTTGGATGGAATCGGGTGAACCAGCTACCTGTACTCCTGTGGACTGATGGCTCCATCGAGGTGGAGCTGATGGAAGCAGGGATGCGGTCAGTCGACGTGCGTGGGAGGGAGCGGCCGGAGCGTGGGGGGAAGGCGGACAGAGCGCGGGGAGGAAGGTGGATGGAGCGCCACGATTGAGAAGGAGGTCACGGCTGTGCCTAGGAAGACGAAAAGGGGTTTGCCCGCGCAGAAGGCAGGGGAAGAAGCAAGGCCGCAGGAGGCCCATGGCAGTTCAGGGATGCAACGAGTGCGGCTGCGGCTGGTGCGGTGCTCAAGCATTACTGCAAACACCTATTGTGCAGCACACATGTCACATAACTGATTATGTAGAAGTGATTGAACGAGCCATCTAGGAGATGCAGGGCTGAATGAAAGAAATTGACCTGGGTGGCGGCGCCGCGGCACACCAATCCGTGCAGCGAGGAGAAGGGGAGACACGTGGGGAAGGAGCAGCACAACGATAGTGGGGAGCTGCGCTAGTTGGGGCAGAGTGCCTCGTCGGTGGTGGTGGGCACGCCATCGGGAAGGTATTGGTCCGTCGCCGGGAGGTGGAGACGACGCGCCATGGCGACGTGCTTGGGTCTGGTCCGGTTGGGGACTACGGCACGCGGTAGCAGGGCTGGGGCCGGTGGCACGCGGCGCCGGGTTGGGGATCTGCGCATGGTTATGGGTGGCGGGTGGCTGTGGCGCGGGCGGCGGGTTGAGGACTCTGGCATGGTGGTGGCGGCTGGGCAGTGGTGGGCGGCGGCGCTATGATGGCGTGGCCTGGGCATGGCGCGGCGATGGGGTTGGGGACTGCGGTGCGTGGTGGCGGCGCTAAGGCGATGGGTGTGTGCGGGGTTGAGGATCATGGCAGTGGCGGGCTGGGGCGGTGGTGGCGGCTGGGCTGGGGAGGTGTCGCGCAGGAGGTGGTTCTTGCGCAGGAGGTGGTTGGGTTGTGTGGGAGCGGAGATGTTTTTCCTGGTGGGCTGAATTCTTCTCGCGTGTCTATATAGGAGCGGACAGTAACAGAATACTATTGTGTTACTAGTAACAAAATAGTTCTGTCCTATATATATATATATATATATATATATATATATATATATATACACACACACACACACACATACATACATAAACACTATTCTGATCACGGGATCAGAATAATATTCTGATCACAACAAGAACTTCCCGAGTAACGCGCCTGACCTTCCCCGAGTACTAGGTTGAACTTCAGCTAAAAAGTGTCCAAATGGGGCAACCGTTTTTTCTTGATACAAAAAATGTGAATCGTATTTTCGATCGCATTTCTAAACCATTTATCGGAATGAGGTAAATAATATAGCGTTGGAAAGCTACTGCAAAACCGCTCCTTCGTCATGTTGAAAGTTTTCTCTAATTCCCTATGGATAAAGAGTAATTTTGAAAATCTAAAATTTCGCAAACCGAATAGCTAAGTTCGTATTTTCAATGTAATTTCTAAACGGCTAATCCATTTAAGGCAAATGATATGGCATTGGAAAGCTTGTGAAAATGCACTACTTTTTCATGTTAAAAGTTCTTTCTAATTTGGAACAGTTTAAAAGTAATTCAGAAAACGGTACAAGTTCCACCGAGTTTGTATTTTCGAGCTAATTTTTTAACCGTACGTCCAAATACAACAAATGATACTGCGTTGGAAAGCTTGAGCAAATGCGAAACTTTTTTGTATATATTGTTTCTCCTAATTCCATACAGTTTTAAGTCAAATTGGAAAATGAATAAAAACGTATTTTTGGCATAATTTCTGCATACTTTAGCGGAATGGGGCAAATAATATACTACTGAAAAGCTAAGAAAAATGCGAAACTTTTTGATGTTGATGGTTTTTTCTGATTCCAAGCCGTTTTCAGGTAATTGCAAAAATGGCGAGATCATTCGTTCTGCCTTTATCGCGAAACTGATTCTTCGAAAATGCACCGCGTGAAGAACCTGAACTTCTCGGCACGTGTACTTGAACTTCACTCTGTTTTTCATGTGCTTTTTTTCCTGGTATATCTTTATCCACTGCTCCTAGCTCTCCATCCACTCACCGGAATTGAGCAAGTGATATACCGATTGAAAGCTGCTGTAAACACGCAAATTTCTCGTGTTGATCATTTTTTCATACTCGCAACGATTTTAAAAGTTTTTCATCTGAAATTCATTCAGCGTAGTAGTTGAACTTCACGCTATTTTCACGTTGAACTTCTGCGACGTATTTTTGTTTGTACACGCGCCTGAACTTCCCTCTGTACGATCCGACCTTCGGGCAATCTTTGCAACCGTGGCTTCCCCCGCGAATTATTCTTGTTAGTAGTGTTCTATATGATGTTAGTCTAATCTAGAAAAGTTTTTTAGCAACTAAATACTGGTTTTAAATAGAAATCTCGCTCACTGGCGGATTTTGCTCTCGGGTCGTGATGAAATTACGTTTTTTGCAATTTTACTGCCTGATTTGTTTGACCTGAACTTCCCATAGTGCTAGGTTGAACTTCCGTCAACATTGCCCAAATGGGGCTTGCGATATACCGTTGGAAAGCTATGGACACCAGTATCATGACCCAACTTAAAATTTTGGCAAAATGTAAGTGGTTTAAAAGCAGTTTTGAAAACCGTTTTTTCTTCATACAAAAAACGTGAATCGTATTTTCGGTCGCATTTCTAAACCGTTTATTGGAATGAGGCAAATAATATGGCGTTGCAAAGCTTCTGTAAAACCGCTCCTTCCACATGCTGAAAGTTTTTTCTAATTCCCTATGATCAAAGAGTAATATGGAAAATAGTAAAATTTCGCAAACCGAACAACCGAATTCGTATTTTGGTTGCCATTTCTAACCGGCTAAACCAATTGAGGCAAAGGATATGGCGTTGGAAATCTTATGAAAATGCGCTTTTTTCTCATGTTGAAAGTTTTTTTATAATTTTGAACAGTTTAAGAGTAATTTAGAAAACGGTACAATTTGTACCAAGTTTGTATTTTCAAGCTAATGTTTTAACCGTATGTCTGAATGCAGCAAATGATATGGCGTTGGAAAGCTTGAGGAAATACGAAACTTTTTGGTATATATTGTTTCTCCCAATTCCTTATGCTTTTAAGTCTATTTTGAAAATGTATAAAAACATATTTTGCCGTAATTTCTACAAAATTTATCGGAATGGGGCAAATAATATACCGTTGAAAAGCTAAGGAAAATGCGAAACTTTTTCATGTTGACGGTTTTTTCTGATTCCTAGCCGTTTTAAAGTAATTTCAAAAATGGCGAGAACATTCGTTCTGCCTTTATCACGAAACAGATTCTTCGAAAATGCACCGCATGAAGAACCTAAACTTCTCGGCATGTCTACTTGAACTTCACTCTGTTTTTCACGTGCTTTTTTTGCCCGTAGCTCTCCATCCACTCACCGGAACACTCACCGGAATTGAGCAAGTGATATACCAGTGGAAAGCTGCTGTGAACACGCAACTTTCCCGTGTTGATCGTTTTTTCATACCCGCGACGATTTTAATAGTTTTTCATCTAAAATTCATCCACTATAGTAGTTGAACTTCCTGCTGTTTTCAGTTGAACTTCTGTGACGTATTTTTGTTTGTAATTTTCTCATCCATTCGTCAGTGTTACACAAATTATATTCCTTTTGTACAAACCTCTCTCATAATAATTTTTTTAACTTTCTCCGACGAAGGACTTGAACTTATAACAACAAAATTTTTAGCCTTTGCTTTTTTATTCTTTTTTAATATAAAATGCACACCGTGTAGTACATGAACTTCTGGCAGTTATCAACCCGATCTTCTCTCGGTTACGTGAAAATATTTGAGTTTTTTTATGAATTTTTAATCTGATTTCTTAATCTCTTTTTATGAATTTTGAAGCGCTCTATTTTTAATAGTTGAACTTCTTGTTATTTTATTATTCAACTTCTTGTTTCCATTCTTTAATAACGACGAAAATCTGAGTTTTCCATAATCATCGAACTTCTCCATCTTATTAATATGGACTTCCTGGTTTTATTTCTTATTCCTTTTTTATGAAATTTTGAAGCGTTATATTTTTAAAAGTTGAACTGCTGGTTATTTAATTTTTGAACTTCTTGTTTCCATTATTTAATAACGAGGAAAATCTGAGTTTTCTATAATCATCGAACTTCTCCATATTTTTAATATGGACTTCCTGGTTTATTTCTTTTAGTGACGGAAAAAATCCTACTTTTTGATAGACCTCGAGTCGCTCCATTTTTAAATTTGAGCTTCTAGGTTTATTTTAACAGAGAAAATCTTTTTTTATAAAATTGTTTGGCATGCTTCTTTTAATGACCTTCTTTTGGGTTTGTAACAAGCATTGAACTTCTTCGTCTTTTTAATTTGAACTTCTTATTTTTAGTTTTTTTAACGTGCATCTTGGTTTTGTACTAAAAATCGAACTTCTCGGTTATTTAAATTCGAACCTCTAGGTTTTTATGTAACCCCTTTATCATTAAAAACTTGAACTTCTTTGTTTTTTTAATTTGACTTTCTTGGTTCTGTAATAAACATTGAACCTCTATGTTTGTGAAATTTGAACCTCTAATTTCTTTTTGGAAACATGAAAAATGCTTTCTTTAAATAATTTTTTAAACTACTAAGTCTTCTAAATTTTTTTAGTTTTTCCTTATTTTTAATTTTAACTTTTTCAATTTATTATTTAGTAATGAGAAAACATCTAAGTTTTTTTAACCTTCGAACTTCTCTTTTTTTTTTACTTTGAACTTCTTAGAAAAATATGGTTTTAAATAAGCAAACAATTTTCTAGGTTTTTAAATTTGAACTTCTAGGTTTTTTGACCTTCTCGGTTATTTCAAATTGAACTTCTAGGGTTTTCAAATTTGAACTTCTATGTGTTTTTGACCTTGTCAGTTATTTCAAAAAATTTAGTTTTTTTAAAATCCATTTTTATATACTTTTTTGAACTGCTCTGTTATTTTGAGTTGTCCTTCTCTCTTATTTTTTTAGAAACGAGGAAAATCTAACTTTTAAAAAATTGGATATTTTTTTATGAACGAAAAAAAATCCAATTTTTTTTAAAAAGAAACACGAGCAATTTCTTGTATATCCTTTTTTACATGACATCTCATTCACATACGAGAAAGTAGTGGCTTAGCTTAGCTTTGTTTTTTTAACAAATGAGAAATTCTTCCATCTCTTTTGTTGGAATTTTTTGTTAAACAGATGGAGGGTGTCAAAGTTTGCACACGCATACATAGTTTGAACTCTCTCAGGATCAATATATGAACTTCTATAGTTTCTTTTTTTCACTGAAATCTGAGCTGTTGATTTTTGTTTTCTAACACACGATATGCCACAGCAAAATGTTTTTTAAATTCACACTAACTTTTAAGTGCTCGAACTTGTCATCGAGTATTCTTTTTCTTCATCATTTTAACTTCTTGGGCGTGCACATCGCACACAGAAGCGCAGCGCCGGCGGCACACATCACACATAATCCATTTCTCCACTGGACTTCTCTCCATTTTTAATTAGAACTTCAGCAATCGGTCGCAAGAGCTCCATCCATAGATGTTTGGGGGCACTGTCAACTTTGGATTAGAATCAATTAGAGAGAGATAGGGAGAGAGAGAGAAGTAGCACCACATGATAGGAAAAAATTTGTGATGACACACAATCAATAGAATTTGCTGCCGCACCGGCATGGGTGAAAACATCTATGGAATTTGTGATGACACACAATCAATAGAATTTGCTGCAGCACCGGCATAGGTGAAAACAACTTTTTCCCACATGATTCCTTCCACTGTGAGATTCATTGAACTGCTCCTAATCTTCAGCCAACTCTGTTTTGTTCTTCACAACACAAACAAAATAGGTGGCAGTCTTCCATGGCCATGGGGAACAACGGTGACGGGTGGAGGCGATTTGGGAGTAGCGGGAGCGGGTGGACGGCGGCGGACTGCACCGGTTTGGAGCACGGGGTCGGGCTCGGACGGGCGCGCCTGTTGGGAGCGGGGTGAGCTGTCGGGGTGGCGAGCGCGGCCGAGCTCGGCCTCCTCACGCCATCGGGTGGCGGAGAGTGCTGCCGGGGGAGCAAGGTGGGAAGGCGGCGGCTAGATCAGGCGCGGGAGCAGCGGGGCGGCCGGATCCAGGAGTGGGGCGGGCCGGCTGAAGTAGGGGCGGCGCGGGGCCGTAACGGGGAGGCGGAGGGGCTGACAGGGAAGGGCTGCTCGAGCGCGTTGAGTGGAGGTGCTCAGCCGCTGCGGGGTTTGGAGGAGGCGCTAGCCTGGCGCAGCCGGCCGGTGGGGAAGCAAGACTGCTCACGGTGGCGGGGGCGAGAAATTGGGGGCGCGTGATGGTGCGGTGCCGGCGTCGGTTGAATCCCGGCTCGCGGAGTGGCGCGCGGGTTAGAGGCGATGGCAGCGGCGGTTCCGAGGGCTGATGGTGGGGGATGATGGGTCGGAGTGCGGGAGATGGGATCGAGGGAGTGCGGCAGGTGGGGGATGGAAGGTCGTATTTTTTTTCTAGTTCCAGCGCGGTTCGGGAGTTCGGGAACATATGACCGGGCCGTTATAGGGCCGGTGTGATTGGGACAACTATTCGATCCTCAGATCGTAATAGTGTTATATATATATATATATATATATATATATATATATATATATATATATATATATATATATATATATATATATATATATATATATATATATAGGACAAAACACACACATACATAGGATAACACTATTCTAATCTCAGGGATTAGAATAACTATTTGGATCACGGAGAGCTTATATATGGAGTGACGGGATCCTTCCAAACTCCCGAATCGGTAAAAAGGTAAAAGATCTTCACCCACCCACCATCCCCACGATCCCTCCCCGATCCCATCTGCCCTCCTCTCTGAACCGCATTAACCGCACCACACCGACACCACCGCCTCCCTCGCCCGCCCACCGCCCTCCTGGTGGGCGGCCCCGCCTCCCTCTCGCTCACAGAGCCACCGCCTCCCTCCCGGCCCACGAACTACCTTCGCCTCCTTCCCGCCCATGAGCGCTTACACCCCGCTTCCCCGCAGCCGAGCCACCTCCCGGATCCTCGATCCCCATGCCGCAAGACGCCCCCGGAGAACCCCCCGCGCGCCTCATCCTCACCTCCAAGCGCCGCCATCCTTCGCTGCAGCGGACCCTAGCCATCACGCGGATCACGCCGCCCATAAACCTCATCGCCGATCCAATGAGGGGCGGCTGGATCCAACCGCCACGACCGGCAAGGCATGGGAAGCGGCGTGCACGGGCGGCCTCTGCTCCCCCTTGCACCAGCTCCGGTCATCTTCCCCACGCCGGCATATCGCGACACCGGTTCTTGGACTTTCAAGCTGCAGTGTAGCTTCCTTCCTCGAGTACAAAGTTGCGGTTTGCCGTAAGCTGGCCATATGGTCGCCATCGCTCATGTGTTACTGTTGTCGCTTCTCTCGGCGACCTTCCTCGACAAATTTCATTGAACTTCCCCATGATCATGGTTCCAAAAAATATGGAAGTTCAAAGAGTATTGGTTGGGCAGCATGCACAGCCTCGCCTCTCCTGCCTCTTGTGCTCCAGGAGAACAGGCCAGACGCAATAAAACATCGATGGTGAATTTATGCCGAGAGAAGGTTCTGATTACGTGCTCTATATATGCTTGTTGATATGCCAAATGAGAACCGGTACTTTTTTTCTTCAAGTTGTTTTGTTGATGTTTGAGAGTTAATATTGTAGATGTTCAATGGATATGAGACTTGTTTTGACCTTGCACTCTTAAAAAAAGAGCACCCTACATTAAAAAAAGAGCACCCAAAAACTTTCCTACATGTAGATGCATCCGCGCTCACATCTTCGACTTCCTTCCTGTATATTATGTACTTAAATGTGCTTAATGAAAAATAAGTTCCTGAGAAGTTCATATATTATTATGTGGATAAGTCATGTAGAAGAACTACCCAGTAATTGAAAATTTTATAGACAACAAATTTCTGTAGTGATTTGTACGTGTCCAGTCCAATGTGTTGGTCTTCTTCACTCTGTATTCACATTCTAGAAAATGTTTCTATTGTTTTGGCAACTCTTCCTTATGTAAATGGCTCTATGCTGAGCACTTCTAACCTGTCGTTGAGAAGTTTTGTATTAATTAATTATGAACTTTTACAAATGGAATTGTTTTTCTATTTTGCAAAAAAACCAGAGAAGTTCAAATTAAATTAATAGAGCGGTTTGATGTTCATAAAAAAAGAAAAAAAGCTCATTTATAAAACAATAAAAACACGAATAAACCAAGAAGTTAAGTTCGAATGAACCAATGTTGAAAGAAAACAAAAAGAAAGGAGAAGTTCAATTTCTAAAGATGACGTGGTTCGACGTGCTAAAAAATGTTGAAAGAAAACAAAAAGAAAAAGCAGAAGTTCAATTTCTAAAGATGACGCGGTTTGATGTGCAAACCAATGCAAAAACACACACAAAAATGTTGTTTTGGTGTCTTAAAATATTTTTATTCATAAAAAATATTAAAGAAATAAAACCAGGAAGTCCATATTAAAAAGATGGAGAAGTTCGATGATTATAAAAAACTCAAATTTTCCTCGTTATTAAAGAAATGGAAACAAGAAGTTCAAAAATAAAATAACAAGAAGTTCAACTTTTAAAAATAGAGCGCTTCAAATTTCATAAAAAAATTAAGAAATAAAACCAGGAAGTCCAAATTAAAAAGTTGGAGAAGTTCGATGATTATAGAAAACTCAGATATTCCTCGTTATTAAAGAATGGAAACAAGAAGTTCAAAAATTAAATAACAAGAAGTTCAACTTTTAAAAATAGAGCGCTTCAAAATTTCATAAAAAAGATTAAGAAATTCAGATTAATATTCATAAAAAAGTTAGATATTTTCACGTACCCGAGAGAAGTTCAGCTTGATAACTGCCAGAAGTTCACGTACTACACGGTGTGCATTTTGTATTAAAAAGAATAAAAAAAGAAAAGACTAAAAGTTTGTTGATATAAGTTCAAGTCCTCCGTCGGAGAAAGTTAAAAAAATATTATGAGAGAAGTTTATACAAAAGAAATACCATTTGTGTAACACTTGACGAATGGATGAGAAAATTACGAATGAAAAATACGTCACAGAAGTTCAACGTGAAAACAGCAGGAAGTTCACCTACTACACTGAATGAATATCAGATGAAAAACTTTTAAAATCGTCGCGAGTATGAAAAAATGATCAACACGGGAAAGTTGCGTGTTTACAACAGCTTTCCATCGGTATATCACCTGCTCAATTTCGGTGAGTGGATGGAGAGATACGAGCAGTGGATGGAGATCTACGAGCAAAAAAAGCACGTGAAAAACAAAGTGAAGTTCAGGTAGACATGCCGAGAAGTTCAGGTTCTTCACGTGGTGCATTTTTGAAGAATTCGTTTCGCGATAAAGACAGAACAAATGATCTCGCCATTTTTGAAATTACTTGAAAACGGCTAGGAATCAGAGAAAACCATCAACATGAAAAAGTTTCGCATTTTCCGTAGCTTTTCAACGGTGTATTATTTGCCCCATTCCGATAAAGTTTGTAGAAATTACGCTGAAAATACATTTTTAGGCATTTCCAAAACTGACTTAAAACCGTCAGGAATTGGGAGAAACAATATATACCAAAAAGTTTCGCATTTTCTCAAGCTTTCTAACGCCACATCATTTGCTGCATTCGGACATACGGTTAAAAAAAGATCGAAAATATGAACTCGGCGGAACTTGTATCGTTTTCTAAATTACTTTTAAACCGTCCAAAATTAGAAAAAACTTTAAACATGAAAAAGTAGCGCATTTTCATAAGCTTTCCAATGCCATATCATTTGCCTAAAATGGATTAGCCATTTAGAAATTACATTGAAAATACAAACTCGGCTGTTCGGTTTGCGAAATTCTACGATTTTCCAAATTACTCTTTATCCATAGAGAATTAGAGAAAACTTTCAACATGGGGAAGGAGCGGTTTTGCAGCAGATTTCCAAAGCCATATTATTTACCTCATTCCAATAAACTGTTTAGAAATGCGATCGAAAATACGATTCACGTTTTTTGTACGAATAAAAAACGGTTTTCAAAACTGCTCTTAAACCGCTTACATTTTGCCAAAAATTTAACTTGGGTCATGATACTGGTGTCCATAGCTTTCCAACGGTATATCGCAAGCCCCATTTGGACACCTTTTAGCTGAAGTTCAACCTAGTACTCGGGAAAGGTCAAACGCTTACTATTTCAGCAGCTTTAGTTTGTGATCGAATATTATTCGATCCCGTGATCGTAATAGTGTTTATGTATATATATATATATATATATATATATATATATATATATATATATATATATATATATATATATATATATGGTGTCGGTGTACTAGAGTAGGGGTACCCTAGTACTTTAACTCGCACGCAGACGATTCTAGCGCCTCACGGCCGGGCCGGCTTGATGGCCGCTAAGATCCCCAAGAGCTCCCTTTGGAGCCATTCAAGAACAAAGAAGTCAAGACCCCGCAAGAGGAGCTTGTCGAAGGCCACTCAGGCACAAAAGGAAATAAGGCCCGGCAAGAGGAGCTTGCCGAAGGCTTGGCGGCGCTGAACCCCAAAGCGCGACAAGGTTCCGCCTGCGAGGCGCTTTGCCGACGGGCGACCTCTCCATCTCCGCTCCAGCTCACCCGCCAACGTGTCACCACGGGCTCTCCCAAGGACGCGTGTCGGCGGGCTGCGCTGCTGCCGGAGAGTAGCGACAAGCAGCCACGACAAGCTACCTTCGTGGCGGATGGAGGCGCACTTGAAGGTCCCTGTTACCTTGTTTCGGGCGACCGTGACGGGCATTGATGACTCTTGTCCCTTCTTGTCGAGTTAGGTATAGGTTATCGTACAATCGCATAAAGCGTGTACCAACCCAGGTTTTTACCGTTGTAACCTTGTCTACTTGCCATATGTGGTAACCCCTTGTGCCTATAAAAGGAGGCCCGAGGGCAACGAGAAGAGGTTCGGCTGGTTTGGTCCAGCTCCATTTTAGTTCATCACATCCAGTGTTAGGTTTTGTAGCCCGCATTGCTCCCTAGCAAGAACACCAGATAATCCACAAAGCAGCAAGAGGAGTATTATCTCTCCGGAGAGCTCCGAAGCTGGGTAAAACCCTCTCGCGCACTGCCTCGATCCGCTTTTTGCGCAATCTCCGCCCCCCCCGAACCACAAAGGGACCCTGTGTCTCGAGGTGCTCGTGGGGCACGATCAGCGCTTCTCCCCGACATCTTTGGCGCGCTGTAGGGGGCGCCGAGGTTGTGTGAATCCGATCCGACGGTCGCACAAAGAACTCCATCGACGTCTTCGCCGACATGGCGCCGAAGAAGAAGCCTTGGCAGCAGCCTGAGCCGTCTGCTGCCGAACCCACCACCACCGGAGCCGCTGTGTGGTGGGGGAACGCTGGCGGAGGGACCGGCGCCATCGAGGGAGCCCACGATGCCGCCAGTCAAGGACAACGCGGCGCTGGCGTCGGCGTCGCGAATCGCACCGCGTGCCCTTCGCAGGAGGCGCGATGATAACGCCATGATACCCGGGCGCCATACGCCATTGGATCAAGGCCAAGCTGGATGATCCCGAGGCCTCGAGACCGCATGCGCCTCAAAGATGCGGTGCAGTGGGTACGGTCCCTAGGGCGGGATGCTGCTCCTCCTAACTTGGTTAGGAGTCCGAGCATATCCCGTTCTTCGCTCCGTACGCCCTTGCCGCCGACCACGCCAGCGGAAGCCTTGGCGAGAGCCCAGTTACTACTGGATTACCCTCCAACGGCCGATAAGGTCGACGAGTGGAGGGCCACAATCCAAAGTCTCATCGGCTTCGCCAACGGCGACGTCCCGCGGCAACCGAGCGCTTCGCAACCGCGGCGGGGCGACAAGGCGCGAGCCGATGGCGACGAGACTTGTGGGGGTGCACCTACCGTACACTCCCCTTCCCGAAGGTTAAGATCGCCGACTCGCCGGATCTACCTCGACAATGACTCCACGGCGTCGCCGGATCCGCGAGCATCGCCGCGACCAGCGCCAAGTTCTTCGAACGGCAAGAAGAGGACGCCGAACCCGTATCGAAGCGCCAAGAGAAGCGCCGTCAATCCGACCAACGCGCCGGCCCACTGTCGATATGCATGCGCCAGGGAACCAGCGACTTGTCAGACGCTGTGGGTTGCCCCGCTCACTCGTGAGCTGCGGCAAGTCCGTGGCCCGACAAGAAAAACTTCAAACCAGACGTGCGGGAGAAGTATGACGGCAGGACACACCCATCGGAGTTCCTCAAAGATCTACACCATCGCGGTGCAGGCTGCTGGGGGCGAGATGACAAGATCCTCGCCAACTACTTCCCTTGGTGCTCAAGCCAAACGCCGATCTTGGCTCATGCACTTGCCGGATGGCTCTATTTCTTCTTGGCAGATTTGTGCCACCAGTTTGTTGGCGCCTTCACAGCGGCCACAAGCCTCATGGCCAGGAGAGTGATTCCACCTGCTTGCCCTGTAGGAGGGGGAGTCTGCGCAAGTTCATCCAGAGATTCATCGAGTGCACTACAACATCCCAGATGTCCACCTCAAGGGCGGTTATCGGTGCATTCCATCGAATGTACTGAAATCGCAGGATGAGGGAGGAGATGGCGATGTGCAAAGTGAAAGACGCCGGTGAGCTGTACGCCTGGCCGACAAGTGTGCACGCTACTGAAGAAGGAAGAAGACTCCCGGAGAGAGTGTGGGAGCAGAATCGACGGTGAGGGATCGCCCGGCAAGGAATAGCCGTGGCGGAACAACAGGAGGAAGAAAAACCAAGAAGTACTAGTTGTCGAGCAGTCCGGCAAGGATGGTGCCGCCAACCAAGCCAAGGCCGGTGGCTCCAGCAAGGAGGTTGCCGTTGACGCTGACCGCCAAGCTGTGGCGGCCGCCGACAAGCCTGGCAGCTCCAACAAACAGTACTGTAAGATCCACCGCACCAAGGGCCACGATCTCCAGAGCTGCAAGAAAGTCGAGCAGCTCGTTGAGCTATAGAAAGCTGAATACGAGCGGCGAGACAAGGAAAAAGACCAAGAAGGTGCAGGTGCGGCAAGTAAGAAGAGACCCGGCCGGGGAGGACGCCGCGGCAAGGCCAAGCAGCGGAAGGGAGACAGACCTCCCCGTGGCCGCGACAAGGAAGAAGATGAAGATGAAGATGACGAGGACGATGAGGACGACGAGACTGATGAGCATGAGTTTCAGAAGGCAACGGAGGTCCTTTGCGTCGACGGTGGTGCGTCTCGCATACCTCGCACCGCCAACTCAAGCAATGGATGCGCGAGGTCAATGCAGCAGAACCATCCATAGAGTCACGCAAACCTCCAAGTGGTCCAGACGCCCATCATCTTTGACATTGAGGATCACCCGATCGCATCATCGCGGTCGGGTGCTTGCCGATGTTGGTCTCACCAACCATCCGCAACCTCAAGGTCACAAAGATGTTGGTTGACGGCGGGCCGGCCTGAACTTGATCTCCTCCACGGTGCTCCGTAAACTTCAAATCCTCGACAACGAGCTCAAGAAACCGGTACTTTCCAAGGAATCAACCCAGAAGGAGCAAGCCCAAGGGAAGATCACGTTGCCGGTAACCTTGGCGGTGAGCTCAACTTCAGAAGCGAGAGGGTCACGCTCGACGTCGCCGATTTCCCATTGCCCTACAATGGCATACTTGGCCGTCAGCACTTGCCAAGTTCATGGCGCCTCTCACTATGCATACAACCCATCAAGATGCCCGCCCGATAAGTGTCATTTCTGTCCACGGCGACAAGAAAGACGACTTATCTTCGCCGACAAGATTTACCGGATGCAGCAGCCGCGACAGACAAAGAAACCACTTGCCGCTGAAGCTCCGGGAGGAAGAAGACCACTAGGTCCGCAAGAGCACCGCTGCTCACTCCGCAAGCGCACCTCCTGAGTGCTGCGCTACCGCCGAGGACGCACTGCTGAGCTCCACCGCAAGTGCAACAAGACGATGGCAGCTCCGCCAAAGACCAAGAAGGTGCCCGCCAAGGAGGACGGCGCTGGTGGTACCTTTACCATCAGTGCCATTGCCCACTCCGGCAAGCGCACCTCCTCGGAGTGCTGCGCTACCGTCGAGGACGCACCGTCGAGCTCCACCGGCAAGTGCAACAAGACGATGGCAGCTCCGCCAAAGACCAAGAAGGTGCCCGCCAAGGAGGACGGCGCTGGTAGTACCTTTACCATCGGTGCACGCTTGATCCTAAATAGGAAGGCGAGCTCGTTGCTTTCCCAGGCGAATGTCGATGTGTTTGCATGGCAACCATCCGATATCCCGCGCTCCTGTGAAAGTAATTGAGCACCACCTAGCTGTTCTGTCCTCACGCCGCCCGTCAAGCAAAAAGTTAGGAAACAAAGGAGCGCCAAGAGTTCATAGCGAAGAAATTAAGAAATTGGAAGCAGCAGGCTTGTCGAGGAGTCCTCCACCCCACGTGGTTGGCCAATCCAAAGAGTGGTCCGCAAGGCTAATGGGAAATGGAGACTTTGTATTGACTTCACGGATGTCAATAAAGCTTGTCCCAAGGACCCATTTCCCTTGCCGCAGATCGACCAGATTGTTGACTCCACGGTGGATGCGATCTGCTTTCATTTCTTGATGCATATTCAGGATATCATCAGATCTTCATGGCAGAAGAGGATGAGGAGAAAACCGCATTCATCACACCATGTGGCACGTACTGCTTTATACGGATGCCTTTCGGTTTGAAGAATGCTGGTTCAACCTTTGCAAGGGTAGTCCATGATGCTTTTGGACCGCAGATACACAGAAATGTAGAAGCCTACATGGATGATATAGTGGTCAAGAGCAAGGACAGAGTGACTTTAGTTCAAGATTTGGATGAGACGTTTGCAAACCTGCGCAAGATCAACCTCAAGCTCAACCCCGAGAAGTGCGTGTTTGGAGTCCCTTCCGGCAAGCTTCTCGGGTTCTTTGTATCTCAGCGGGGAATTGAAGCCAATCCCGACAAGATCAAGGCCATTGTGCGATCGAAGCACCAAAGCGCGCCAAGGATGTCGGAAGGCTTGCCGGTTGCGTGGCTGCTCTCAAAGAGTTCATCTCTATATCTGCTGAACGTTCCCTGCCCTTTTTCAAGATTTTGAAGAAGGCAGGTCCAATGAAATGGACTCCCGAAGCGGAGGCTGCGCTGCAGGACTTGAAGAGATACCTGTCCTCCGCTCCAATACTTGTCGCACCTAAACCACAAGAGAAGTTGCTGCTGTATATAGCAGCTACCAATCAAGTGGTTAGTGCTGCGTTAGTAGCGGAGAGGGAGGCGGATGATGAGCCGACAACCAAGGCAGGCGCATCCAGCGACAAGCAAGATGCTCCGCCGTCAAGCTCTGGTCCCGACAAGGACGGATCATCGCAGGGTTGCGACAAGATACGGAAGAGGATGGTGCATCGCCCAGTGTACTTTGTCAGTTCCCTTTTGCAGGGGGCTAGATCGAGGTACTCTGGTGTGCAGAAGCTGCTTTTCGGCCTCCTTATGGCCTCGAGAAAGTTGCGCCATTACTTCCAAGCACATGAGATAACAGTTGTCACTCGCTTTCATGAAGAGGATATTGCAGAATCCGTAGCAACAGCAGGATTGTTGAGTGGGTACTGAACTGCCAAGCTTTGGTCTCAAGTTTGAAAGCACTTCCACAATCCAGAGCAGGGCATTGGCAGAATTCATAGCAGAGTGGACGCCGACACAAGATGAAGAAATTCCAGAGACGAGCATCCCCGTCAAGGAGGCAAATAAAGAGTGGCTGATGTACTTTGATGGTGCCTTCTCGCTGCAAGGCGCCGGTGCCGGCGTGCTGCTTATCGCACCCACCGGAGAGCACCTCAAGTACATAGTCCAGATGCACTTTCCCAAGGAACAAGCAACGAACAACACTGCAGAGTACGAAGGCTTGCTTGCCGGTCTCAGGATTGCGGTGGACCTTGGGATTAAGAAGCTCATTGTCAGGGGAGACTCACAACTTGTCGTCCGCCAAGTAAATAAAGATTACCAGAGTCCGTTGATGGAAGCGTACGTCGATGAAGTGAGGAAGCTGGAAGAGCACTTTGAAGGCTCGCAAATGGAACACGTTCCAAGAGCACGAATGATATAGCTGATGGCCTCTCCAAATGTGCCGCACTTAATTTACAATGGAACCAGGGATTTTTGTGCTCAAGCTGACTCAACCAACCGTGACACCATCAACAGGACAGAGCAAAAGAGAAAATTGGTTTCCGGCGACTACTTTCCGCAGAGCTCTCCGCCGCCGCCAAGAAGGTCCCTAAAACCAACGCAAATATCGCCGAGGAGCAGTGCTCCGACAAACCATGCGGTTTGTATCGTCAAGCAAACGCCCGACAAGTTTAGCTCCGCGAAGCTTGGCGGGATCATCGAGCTCCGGCTGACCTGCAGGTCTTTGCCAGAGAAGTCGATGATCCCGCAGTGATAGACGAGCCTTTAGTCCTTGTTGTCGAGCCACGAGGCTCCAACTTGGGCACAGCAGATCGTCCATTTCCTTCAGACAGGAGAACTTCTCGAAGAGCAAGAAGAAGCGGAAAAAGTAGCCCGGCAGTCAAGTATGTACCAGTTTGTGGACAACATCCTGTACAGAAGAAGACTCAATGGAGTGAAATTGAAGTGTATTTGCCGGGAAGATGGACAGAAGCTGTTGGCGGAGATGCATGGAGGCATATGTGGTCACCACATTGGCGCAAGTGCACTTGCCGACAAAGCTTTCCGGCAAGGTTTCTTTTGGCCAGAAGCCCACCAGGATGCAACTGCACAAGTAACCAAGTGTGAAGCGTGCCAGTTCCATTCAAAACAAATACACCAGCCAGCTCAAGCTCTCCAGACGATCCCTTTATCCTGGCCCTTCTCGGTCTGGGGGCTCGATATCCTCGGCCCTTTCCTCCGAGCTGTCGGGGGCTTTGAATACTTGTACGTCGCAATCGACAAGTTCACAAAGTGGCCGGAAGTGGAACCAGTGAGGAAGGTGACCGCACAGTCAGCCGTCAAGTTCTTCAGGTCAATTGTTTGCCGTTTCGGGATTCCTAACCGGATCATCACCGACAACGGCACAGTTCACGAGTCGCACCTTCATGCAAGATGCCCAAGATCTTGGCGCCAAGATCTGCTTTGCTTCGTTGCTCATCCGAGAAGCAACGGTCAAGCAGAGAGAGCAAACGCTGAAGTGCTGCGAGGACTCAAGACCAGAACTTTCGACTAGGCTGCACAAGTGCGGAAGGAACTGGATCGAGGAGCTGCCAGTGGTTCTTTGGTCGATCGGGACGACGCCAAATCGAGCCACTGGCCAGACACCCTTTGCTCTAGTCCACGGAGCAGAGGCAGTTCTCCCCACGGAACTTCGTATACGGGTCACCTCGAGTGCTCGCTTATGATGAGCTTGAGCAAGAGCAGCTGCGGCAAGATGACGCTGCTCCTCGAGGAAGATCGTCTTCAGTCTTATGACGAGCTGCTCGTTACCAGCAAGCTTTGCGTCGCTACCATAGCCGCAAAGTTAATGCCAGAAGCTTCGAGGAAGGCGACCTTGTTCTTCGGCGCGTTCAATCCGCCAAGAATTCCAACAAGTTGACGCCAAAGTGGGAAGGCCCTTATCGGGTAAAACGAGTCACTAGGCCCGGCGCTGTCCGCCTTGAGACCGAAGACGGCTTTCCGGTGAGCAATTCCTGGAACATAGAGCATCTTCGCAAGTTTTACCCATGAGGCGCGGTTGCCGGAACCCGTTCCGGCAACCACCCTTTTGTACAAGTCTTGCCGCTGTTGCATGTAATCCTTTGTACAAAGCCGGGCGCAGACCCCGTGCATTAGTAAAGCCTATGGTTGCGCACATTTTTGTTAATACATGCTTTCACAATTGAATATGCATGTGTTCACTAACATCTTGTGCAGCACCCGAACCCGGTAAGCGATAATGAGCCATTAGGCTCCATAACTTTCTTTTTCTCTTCTTTCTTCTCAAATAAGGAGAAGGTACCTCCACCCACAAGTTAACCGGGGAAGAGGAAAGAATGGTGTGGGCCGACAAGCGTCGCTCGAGGAACTGTCGCCTTGCCGGAGAATGGACAACAGAAAAGCTAAGTTGCTAAGTTTAAGCGACCAGTTTTAAATTTTCAAGTTATCTTCCTCGAACGATAAGTACTTTGTATGAAAAACCTATGCACGGAGGAACCAAATCGTACTGGTCGCACCCTTATTTTGTTTCGAGTCCGCTCAACAAGTTAAGTGAGCTGCGACTAGTCCTTGACGAGGTTGCTTGTCATTAGCGACCCCGCCACAGAAGCTGCTGAAGTTCAAGACTGGCGCCAAGGGGCAAGGGTGCTCATGCGCCGACAAGTTTCCGAAAGCGTAGGGTGAAAACATACAAGGGAAGAAATCGAGTAAAGGAAATAACAGTGCATTC
This sequence comes from Aegilops longissima, assembly GCA_021605205.1. Taxonomy (NCBI): domain Eukaryota; kingdom Viridiplantae; phylum Streptophyta; class Magnoliopsida; order Poales; family Poaceae; genus Aegilops; species Aegilops longissima. The sequence continues at coordinate 266,005,670 of CM038682.1, read as the reverse complement.
GATTGCCTAACATAGTGTATATTACAAAAATAACTTATCGCGGCACTAGCTAAATTGTTCTCGGAACTAAAATAGCAGCGAAGAGAAGAAAGGTGCTTGGCGTCAAGCCCCGCAAGCTAGAGTTGCCGGGGCTGCGGCAAGCCAGGTTGCCGGGGCGCGACAAGCCAGTGGTTACCGGGTCCGCACAAGCCGAGTTGCGGAGGCTGCGGTATCGAGATAAGCTTTTTGTCCTTCTTCAAACTTCCCTCTTTCATTAAAAACATTCTACTCGGATACAGTCCGTGGAGAGTGAAAAACATGAAAGAGAGGATTACAAGTCCTTAAGTACGGATAAGGCCCGAAGGCTTACAAATTAAAAAGATAAGATGCCCGTAATCCCTTTTTCTGTCCCTATCTTCGTGGAGGTAGGTTAAGGAGGCGGGAAGAGGCGAAGGCGCCTACATGAGCTACAGGTGCGAAGGCACCAAGAGAACATGCCGGGGCTCTCCGGGCTTGACGGGACGGCGCGACGGAAGCGAGCTCAAGACAGGCGGCAGGGCGTCGGCCGCTGCCGAGGGCACTACGCCCTCGTATTCGGCTTGACAGCCTTGTCGCCATCCCTCTTCCCCTTCCGCAGCCTCCCCCACGCCAGCCGCCCAAGGAGACAACCCCGGGGAGTTCAAGGAGCCGGCGACGCGGATGATGGGGTCGCCCGTAACTTGTGAGCGGCGCCTCGACAACTAGTTGGGCCCGCTACCCTCGTCGCCGCTGTCGCTCTCCTCCTCGTCACTCTCGCTCGAGGAGGAATCTTCGCTGTCGGAGGAGCTATCCACGCAGCACCTCGCCCGAGTGCCAAGATCCCCGAAGACCTTGACGGAGAGGAGATCACCCTCCATTAACTTAAAATGGAGGGTAAACCCCGCCAGCAGGTTGTGGATGCGGGCGAACGTCTTCCACCCACGATCAAGGTACATCACGTTAGGGGCTGGGAATGCAACGTGGACTCGCGTACCGCTGATCCCACAACCCCTCATGTGCAACCTTAACGTCTCGAGCGGATCCGACTCCATCGCCATCGCGAACGGAGCTGGAAGCCAGAGACGACGACGAGGCGCCCGGCGCAGCTTGACGAAGAACTCGCAAGGGTCGCCCCCGTATGGACCGCCCAGGAAAAGTAATCGCCCGGCGGGGCGGAGATCGCGCGCCGCCCGCCCGCCTCTTCCCGAAGCGCCCGGGCTCGTCCACGGCCTCGCCCCGGGAGGAACGCCGACGGAGGCGGAGACGGCGCACCGCCTTGCCCGCCCTCCCGCGGGCTCCTCGGCCTCGTCCACGACCTCGCCCCTCCCTCTTCCCCTCGCGGCTGGCTCAGCCACCACGGGCGTGAGATTGGGAGGGGTGCGATGCTAAACTGCGACCCCGCCGCCACCGACGAAGAACCAAGGTTCCCCTTCTCCATGGGGGATGGGAGAAAGGGGAGCAAGAAGTGAAGGGAGGAAGGATGGGAGAATGCGTGCTGCGTTCCCCTTCCGCCTCTTAAAAGGAGTAAAGTGGGGGCTCGGCCGCCCTTCGGCGAATCAAGGCATAGGAAGAGCAGGAATCTGGGCAGACCTGCTGCTCTCTCGCCGAGACGCCCAATATCCGCTTTCACCGTCCGTGACCCCAAGTGCATGGGAACCACGTGGCGGAGATGCGAATCGAGGCGACAGATGAGGCGACCTCACACCGCCCGCCGCCCACGACTCCACGAGTTAACGCGCCGTTCACAGAGGAACGATGTAGACGCGTGCGCTCGTGGGGGACGTGGTGGGTCCAAGGCAAATAACGGCGTAATCAAGACCACGCGCGCCGTGCACTGATTTGGGCCCGCCCAACAGAACTTGGCGCCGTGTGTGGCCCGAGTTCGGGGCTCTGTCGGTGTACTAGAGTAGGGGTACCCTAGTACCCGAACTCGTCACGGACACAGCAGCGCCACGGCCGGGCGGCTTGATAACGCCAAGATCCCCAGCAGCTCCCTTGGAGCCATTCAAGAACAAAGCAGTCAAGACCCCGACAAGAGGAGCTTGCCGGGAAGGCCACTTAGGGCACAAAAGGAAAACAAGGCCCCGGCAAGAGGAGCTTGCCGGGAAGGCTTGGCGGGCGCTGAACCCCCAAGCGCGACAAGGTTCCCGCCCCGGCGAGGCGCTTGCCGGGACGGGCGACCTCTCCATCTCCGCTCCAGCTCACCCGCCAACGTGTCACCACGGGGCTCTCCCAAGGACGCGTGTCGGCGGGCTGCGCTGCCAGCGGAGAGTAGCGACAAGCAGCGCTGACAAGCTACCTTCGTGGCGGATGGGCGCACTTGAAGGTCCTGTTACATCTGTTTGAGGCGGCCGTGGCGGGCATTGATGACTCTTGTCCCTTGCCGTCGAGTTAGGTATAGGTTCTTGACACCTGTGTAAAGCGGTGTACCAACCCAGGTTTTTACCGTTGTAACCTTGTCTACTTGCCATATGTGGTAACCCCTTGTGCCTATAAAAGGAGGCCCGAGGGCAACGTAGAAGAGGTTCGGCTGGTTTCGGTCCAGCTCCACTTAGTTCATCACATCCAGTTAGGTTTTGTAGCCGCATTGCTCCCTAGCAAGAACACCCGATAATCCACAAAGCAGCAGAGGAGTATTATCTCTCCGGAGAGCTCGAAGCTGGGTAAAAACCTCTCGTGCGCACCGCCTCGATCCGCTCTTTGCGCAATCTCCGCCCCCCTCCGAACCACAAAGGGACCCAGGTCTCGTAGGTGCTCGTGGGGCACGATCAGCGCTTCTCCCCCGACATATGGTTTCTGCACAACATCTCCATCATCATTATCAGTACATCCTATGCAGGTGAGTTAGGATGCACTTGATCCTTGAAAGGTTTCTATCCTTCAAACTAGAGGAGTGCTTCAAACTAACAACAATACATAATATGCAACAAAAGAGGGTCATGCTACAGCAGCAGGATACATGGCTCAGTCTAGATATCAGTACGAATCAAGTTGTGCATATTTGCTGTTGGCATGAATCACATCGCCGCATGTCGGGTTTGCAAAAGCCATCCATCGCATGGAAGCTTGATGCCTTTCACACACTGAAGATTATCTAGCAACAAGCTGTGTCGACGAATCTCTGGATATGGTGATTCATGAAACCCATGGTATGATGTGTACACACAGTTCCCCCTGGCGAATGAAAGTTGCATAGCACGGTAATCATCGCCGGTGATATGATCGATGATTGGTTGGATGATCGGATAATTGAGCCCGAGGAACATGGAGTGGTTCCCGAGGCTGTAAACCCGCCTCCAGTTGAATACGCCTGGCCCAACAGAGCTGGGATCTTTCTCAAACACGAAGCAACCATAGCCATCACAGTCAAGAACGCCCCAGGCATTGTACTGCATGTGGTTTGATGAAATGGTTTGGTCAATTTGGTACGTGCGAATGAGCATCAAATGATCGCCGTCAAATATAGGAAATGAGAGGAACATATAGCAATGATGTAGTTATCGACATACTATCTATTCTAAATTTGTAACAATCAATTGGCAGTCATATTGATAAGGTAAAGATGAGATGAGATAGAACAATTACACGACGATAGATTCCACCAGTATAGGCAGCCAATCTGTGCGTCGACCACGTAAACGATGCCATCATGCACTATAGCATCAGACAGAAATGGGGGCTCAACAGGATTGATGATGAGCCATAATCATGTATGGCGACCGGATTCAGATAGACTAATCCCATGTTGAACAAGGCAATGAGCTTATAATCCATGTAGTCTTCTGATGGTGTGGTCGCTTTGCAGATTACAACCTTCAGCAAACAGAGGTCGAGCCAAAAGCTCGATGCGTCTCATCCGTAGTAGGCAGGAGTGTCTGACGGGCCGCGAGGCTCGATGGCGGCGGTATCCAATGATGGGATGGTGATCTCTCGCTGGGTGTAGATATTCACGAGACGCCACAGACTATCGGATTGGTGGATGAGGACGATCCAATTAGCCTTCATTCCCGCCCAGTAGTGGCCGCGCATGAAGTACAGGTGGACGGGTAGTGTGGTAGCATGTCGAGGGGCACCACGGCAACCTCCGTAGGATCATCAAGTCGGTGTTTGGGCCACCTACGAGGAACGAGCATCAGCAAGTGGGGTGTCTTGAAAAGGGCTGTCCGGTTGCAGACGAGTAGGTGGTACAAAGACACCGAGCATGCGGCCAGACGGACGATGAGCAGGTCCATACGATTACAGATCTGCTCCAAGAGAGCATCGGGGAGGGAATTTCAATCGCAGCTCTGTGTGTCAGTCGGTTCTGCCATAGGGTTTTTTAGGGCGCTGAGTGATTGGGGTTCTCGGTGCCTGCAAGCCAGCGGGGAAGTGGATTTGGGCGGGCGAGCGAAGAAGATGGCATGTGTGGCCGAGCAGTGAGCGGGGAGATATGGTACGCGTGAGCTACCAAGGAAGATGGCGCAGGCGGGTGAGCAGTGAGTGGGGGGAAATGGTGTGCGGCCGACGGTGGGGAAGAGAGGAGGAAGAAGAGAGGAGGAAGAAGAGTGAAAGACGGGGAAGAAAGTGCATTAAATCTCATATCTACTAGTACTACTACCAGGATATACCGTCCTTCGGAGTGTAAATAGTTACGTCGATGACATGTGGGTCTACCTCAAGAGGGCCCATATGTCAGTTAATGGAGGAGAGAGGTGCGTAGGCGTATTTGCAGAAGCGTGCTCCACTGGCAAACATGATGGCAGTACTGGGTAAGGCTGATTTAGTAACACCAACACGCTGGTTCAGCTTATTAATTAAGTGTCCCATCTGCTGCAGCGTGTATTGTCACTTCACTGTGAAGACTAGCTGAATAGTTATCTCTGACGAGATGGGGAATAATGGATCGCTAAGACTTCCTATCTACAGTATCGCTATGCCTCTACGCTCATCCTGTCCAATAAGATGAAAAATTGGCCAAGGCACCCGGCGTGATAATGTAGGAGTACTAGTAGAGTGGTATTTTGTGTCAAACTTTGACCATCTACTCCCTCCATCCAGGTGAATATGTCATCTTTGGTTGTGCACCGTGACCAAGAAGAAGGAAAAAACAAGAGAACTTAATGTTTATTTGCTAATTAATAGCATTGCATGCAATGAACTAACCACTACATATCGTGTTTGGTAGTCTCGAGTCATTGAAAACATGCACGCCCACGTATCTTATTGGTTGATATGTCAAGAAACAAGAAACGAGGTGGGAGTTAACGCACCGCGCCTAAGTGTTTTGGGATTATTTGGTTTCCGTAAAGTGACTTATACACCTAGACGGAGGGAGTATTTAACTAATACAATGTTAATGCATTTCGCCAAAAATCATATCACTGGATTCGTATTTGAACATAGTTTTTAATGGTATAATATTTTATGACATGCATTGACACTTTGTTAGTTAAATTTATAGTCAAATTTTTACACTAAGTACAAAGGGGACCATTAAACCAGGACGGAGGTTTATATACAGGTCAATAAAAAATCATCAACAAATGTAGTAGTAAATGATGAGTGTCCGAAGATTTTTTTTCGAAAGTACTCAATAATGAGCTCGTTTTCCTCAAGAAAATTGTGTTTACGAACGTATTAATTGGAATGCATGCGTGAGGAACAAATGCACAAAACTTTTACACGCATTGGTGAGTTATCTCTTAATTCTTGCATGCAACGTTTTAATGAAGCTTGAAATATAAACATGTCAGTGGGAGGGAGTAAAAGCCTCATGCATGCATGCATGCAACATGCAACACTCACACGTACACATGCACGCACGCAACACTCACGCATCCATGCGGCACACAACACACGATGCAACACACAGGCTCAAGCTCAAGTGCTCAACCTACTCTCTACGTCCGTGAAAGACTGTACATATAGATATTTACACATTGACCAGGAGGAACCGAAACTTCATGGTATAATTAACGCCCAAAAGTAGCAGACTTATGTGTGCATATGACCACTTAGAGAAGAAGATTAAATGAAGGTTGTTGCATATTGTAATTAAGGATAGAAATGTAGCCTATAGCTAGAGCACAAGTTGGTGCATTAGTCAATCAATATCGATTAGATTAAAGGCTAAATGCATTGGAAGTGCAGATGTACACTCTTTGTTTTTGAACCGATGTACACTCTTTGTTGGAAGACCGAGGGAGTACACGTGCATGCACTCACATACACAGCCAGGATGGTTCGCGCGCAAGGGTTGGACTCCTGTCACGCCTGCGTAAAGTTTTGTTTAACTGATTTCTTTGCTCGCTTGGCGGCGTGTGGGACCCAGAAACCAGGTGTTAATTTAACTAGTCAACAAAGTGCCACATCGACTATGTGGCCGGTCAGTAGGGTGCAATACGGTGCTCTACGATGAGCTAGTGATCGTATAATGACCGCAAAACTATATAGTGACCGTAAAGAGCGTACTGTTACATACATTGACCGCCAGTGTATTTTTCTCGTTTCAAATTAAGCCATATTAACCGGAAAGTACGCAGTATGGACTAGTACTAGTACTTCTTTGATGTGTCCCGTCAACTTGCCGGACGAGAAGTTTGCTTACTACGCCCTCTCCCTCGCCCACGCGCGCGGTGGCTCGCGGGACGAGGAGAGGGTTTTGACTACAACGCCCTCTCCCTCTCCCTCGCCCTCGCGGTGGACGTGCAGCAGTTCAATTGGTGTCAGATTGCCAGAAGCATATTGTACTGTAGTATCATCATTGTTGGACCTTTCGAAGAGGCGAAGAGCCAAGTGCAAGGTTCACATGAGTATGAACCGTTGAACCTCCCAAAGAGGCAAAGAGCCAAGCACAAGGTTTTATAGGAGTTGTCGTCCTAGTAGGAGTACAACTATAGCAAATGATGCTACTGTATGATGCCGCCACGTCACGTATATCCAAAGTTGTGCCACCATTTTTTTCTCAAAGAGTGTGTTGGAGCCCGTGCAACAACCACACAAGTTGCACGTACACATAACACATTTACTAGTAATAAATTCTAAAGGACAAATGCCAGTATGCCACACAAGTTCATCTCCACTTCATGTGATAAATTTGTGCACGACTAGTCTACATATATTCATAGTGCTACTGTTCACAATTTACCATACTCCACTTACACGTTATAGATGGGCTACATGTCCTCCTCCAGGTTCCAGTCCCAGGTGTTCTTCATGGATGGCATGATCCATAGCAGTGGGCAACGGGAATCATTGTCGCAGCTTTCTAGTCCGGTTCCACACGATGGAGACTCATTCAAGCTGAAGCAACATAAATCAGGGATAGCGTGTCCCAGCATGTCGTTCATCCGGCGGTGCGCACTGAAGACACAACCATGCTTCATGAACGGCGGGCCTTCAGTGTTGTGCACGTAAGGTGGCATCTGCTTCACAATGGGGTAGCTGTCCCCAATGAAAAGTGAGTACTCTCCAAGAGTGTTCCTCGGCACCCACGTAGAATTACGAGGGTCGAACTCGGGGCCGTTCATCTGGTACACGCGGCATCTCAGATCTGGACACATGGTTATGTACATAGTCAAGGTCCATGCATAATAATGTTGTGCTCAAATATGGCGGCCAATAATACTGTGCAGCAAATAGTACTACTCCGGTATAGAGGAAGTAAAATAACCGGCTTATTATATATAGCTACTCTTGGCTACATGGATGATGTAACACCTCGGTGTAATGATGCTACAGTAATCCCTGAGATCAAGCAAATCATTTTGCTATAACAGTGCTTAGTTACTTTGATCAATATCCCACTTGAAATTCCAGTCAAAATCAAATTCAAATTCTAAGTGAAATTCAGAATTGCTTAAACATGAAAACTAAAATGTTGATCATGTGGCAAATAATCCTTTCTTAATATTGCTGGTGAACCAACATATTTTTGCAAAGTGTTTAAATGTCCTAAACTATTTGAAACACATACTTTAAGAAGAAAAAGTAAATCTAATACAAAAAAGGAAAGGAGGACCCTGCCCGTGGACCTAACCTACCTGGGCCGACCCACCTACCCTCACCCGAGCCAGCCTGCCTCCCCGGTCGCCTTCCCTGTACAACCGATCGGGGCCGAGCGCGTGCATCCACACCAGCTCGCCGGCATCGAGGGGATAAGGCCGTCCCGGATGCCTCGAGTCCCCCCTCACCTACCGCCACTCCCACTCCCCCACTCGCCTGCCCTCCTCCTAGATCCATCCCCCGCTCACTTCCTCTCCCCCTCGTTCCCCATCGATGCCCGAGCGCGGTCGCCGCCGCCCTCCGTTGTTGTCGCGGCCACCGGCGGCCCCGCGCCCACTGACCCTGTCGGTGAGCTCCACAGGGGTCGACAACTTCGACTGGTGGCCTCTGCTGGAGCTCGAAGGCGCTCAGCACCGGATCCCATTCGTCCCCATCTCCGGCTGTCGTCGTTCTTCTTCGTCTCCGGCACCGTCCTCTGCTGCTCCTAAGCGTTCACCGGGCCACCGTGTGCCCTCCCGGTGAGAACCCGCTCCTTTCATCTCTCTCTATGGTGTTTTTCGCTGTCCGTAGCCGCTGCTCCGCTAGCACCCGTACGCATCGCCGCCGACGAGCTCGCCGCCGTGGCCATCGCCACTGTCACACGCGGATGAGCCTCGCATCGAGCTCCTGGAGCTCGTGCGAGTCCAACGCCGCCATAGTGCGCCTCCCCATGCTGTCTAGCTCAGGTTCCACCGACAACCGACTCCGTTGTCCGCCGCCGACGACCTAGCGCTCGGCACCGGCCATTTCAGCTCGCGCTCGTGCCGTAGATCAAGGCGGAATGTTGCTCCCGTTCGAACGCGACCAACCGCCGTCGTTTTGGCCGCTGAACGGCGATTACCGACCACCCCCACCGTGCGAAGTGGTCACCGGAGTAACTCCGGCATTGACTTCCGACGTGGCGTCGCCTGGCCTCCCCTGTGAGGCTGACGTGTGGGCCCGGTGGGTCTTGTTGACTGGTTTGACCAGTCAACGTGCTGACTGGGCGTCTCTGTGTCGCTGACGTGCGAGCCCCACCGCTTAATCCTCTAATTAAAACGTTTTAATAATTAAAACTAATTATTTTAGTTAATTAGTCTATGACAAGCGGGGCCTACATGCTAAATAACTCTGTTTAGTTAGTTTTAAAGCTCTGTTAGCTCTCTGTCTATGACATGTGGGTCCCATTGGACCCACATGTCAGGTTTGACCTGGTCAGGGAGTGTTGACTGCTGACATCATCCCCACGCAATGCTGACGTCATATTCCTTTTCTGTTAATTATGTTCATTTAAATAATTTCAGAAAATGTTTAAAACTTTGAAAATTCGTAGAAAATAAATCGTAGCTCGGATGAAAATGTTTTCTACATGAAAGTTACTCAGAAAAATCCAATGAATCCGAGTATGCGGTCTGTTCATCTGTCACATGCCCCTAGCATGCTGAACATGGAACTTTGTCCCTCTTTTCCTCTGTCCGGAATCCGACTAACGTCGGGAATTCATCCTCGGATGTTTATCCCCTCCATTTGCAATGTGTAGTCCTACGTTAGGTCGACCCTTGTTCTGCATATCGTCATGTCATGCTTACTGTTGCATCTGTTTGCTTATATTTACTGTTTCTTCCCCCTCTTCTCTCCGGTAGACCCCGAGCCCGATGATGCCCCGGTGATCGACTACGTCAGCAACGACACTTCTTCTTTTTCAGCAGAGCTTCTAGGCAAGCCCCCCCTTTGATCATTCCGATATCGCCATTCTATTCTCTTATGCTTGCATTAGATTTTGCTACTGCAATTGATTGCTCCTATTCTGATGCATAGCCTGTTTTTGCTACACCTTTCATACCTTACACCTATTGTAAAGCGCTTAGTATAGGCTGGTTAGAGATCCTAAGTGACCCCATCTTGTCCCGGTTGCCCGCTTTATGTTCGATATTTCGATCAGCGTGATCGGCGTCCGTGCCTGGACACCGCCCATCACCCCTTTAGTTATGCGACTCTGCGAGTTACTATCGAGTGCGAGGGTGATACCTCATCGACGCCGATGTTAACTCTGTAGTGTAGCTATTCGGTCATGGTCATCAAGGGTGATTCCTCCTTGACCACTCCCAATAATGACTCTGTCATGCAACCCCTCAAGAGTGGACCAAAGAGGGTGATTCCTCCAAGTCCACCTTGATGGTTACATCGAGTGGGAATCCGTCGAGGGTGATTCCTCAGGTTTCCCCCTTGGTGTTAGACACACGGTTACAATGGTTACTATGACTTTAAACTGAACCATGTTACTAAAGATAGCTCGTACGAGGGGTACCTTGAGCATATTTGCAGTGATGAGGAGTCGGGTTGACTGGAGGTGCCCGCGAGATAATTCTGGCGTGGCGGGCATTCTTAGCCCTTGCCGCAAGACCTCGAGATGGGGCGAAGGGTCACATCTTCGTGAGTCTCGCTTGTTACCGTGCGTTCCTAATCCACTCGATTTGGATATTTGATCCGAGGGCATCGGCACGATAGCACTAACCATCACGTGGGCATAGTAAGGCGTTACAGGTCGTATGCATCGGCGAAGCTTAATAGGCGTCATCTTGTTGGCGGAAGCGGCGGGTTGGACTAGTAAGCACCTGTCCTTTTTAAGGAGGTAGCTAGGTCTGCTCACCGGCCGCGTTCGCAATGTGCAGGAGCGTCCGGGGCGATGGCCCAAGACCCCTGGGGGCATATGTTTAGTCCGGCGTGCTGACCTCTCTGTTAAGTTTTCAGTCGGGTTGCGGCGTATCGTTTGGCCGAGGCCGGGCATGACCCAGTAAAGTGTGTCTGGCCGGAGTTAAGCGAGCGTGGTGGGTAAGTTGGTGCACCCCTGTAGGGAAATGATGGCTCCGGGATTGTTTTCTCACAAGGAGTCGAGGAAGTGATCTTTGGGAAAGGTTACAACATACTAATATTATAATATGCCACTCTTATCTCTTCTGATGCTGCAAGATTCTTGGAGCTGCTTGAAGATGCTAGTCTTCGATAGGCTAGCCTTTCCCCTTCTCTTCTGGCATCCTGCAGTTCAGTCCACAGATACTACCCATTTCTTTGACACTGATGCATATGTAGTGTAGATCCTTGCTTGCGAGTACTTTGGATGAGTAGTCATGGTTGCTTTGCTCCCTCTTTTCCCCTGGTGGAGCCCAGGATCCAGACGCCACCGCCAACTACTACTACTACCCCGAGGGTGCCTACTGCTACCTTACGGATGCTGGCGACTAGGAGTAGTTAGGAGGCTCCCAGGCAGGAGGCCTTGCCTTTTCGATCATAGATGCTTTTGTGCTAGCCTTCTTAAGGCAAACTTGTTTAACTTATGTGTGTACTCAGATATTGTTGCATTCGAGCTTATGTATTCGAGCCCTCGAGGCCCCTGGCTTGTAATATAAAGCTTGTATTATTTTAATTTGTGTCTAGAGTTGTGTTGTGATATCTTCCCGTGAGTCCTTGATCTTGATCGTACACATTTGCATGTATGATTAGTGTATGATTGAATCGAGGGTGTCACAGATGAGATGGTAAGACATGGAAAAACAAAAATGGTGGGAGCTAGTGGGTTCAAGTCTTGAAGGGCCTAGCTAGCTATACGCGTCCTCCAAGGTAAAAAGTACTCCTACTAGTACTAGTAAGTCTTACAACAATGAAAGAGAAGGCGAGAGGGTTAAAAAATATAATACTAAATTATACTACTAGTACAGTAAACATGTCCCAGTCAAGAAAAGAAAATAACTAACAAGTACTACTACTCTACTACTCTAACACACAACAATGAGAAAATGGAATACCTGGGTAGATGGTGACGGTCCGATCGTGGTAGATTGTGTAACCATGTTGCACATTAGTGGTACCATGGGTAACGACTGCTAAGATAGTTGATCCCAATATGCCAAAGTCGGCTACAAGGTTCCAGGTTAGACCGAATCGCGGATGCAAATGCACATCCAGGATCGACGATCTTATTTTGATCGGGGGATGACTGGTCCATGCAAAATAATGGTGTACCGTTAGGGATGAAAATGATGGTTTGTGCATTCCGTTTGTAATCTCCCGTACAGTAGGATGGCAACCAGATGAAACAAGTCCCCTGGCTTGTCACCACGAAGATGCGGCCTAGATGGCGCACGACGTCTTCGAACATGTAGGGGTACAAATCTGCCGCGGCCAACATGCGCCAGGCTCTGCCGTTACTGCCTCTTGCATTGATGGCAATCCTTATGTCGAACACCGTGATGAGATAGTAATCATCATAGCCGCGTTGCTTTGTTGGCGGGTGCGCAATTGCTATCTTCTTCAATGTCATGTAGGCATCATCATACGTATTCAAGCCCAGCCACTCCGGAAGGCCGATCCCAGTGGTTGAGAAGGGGTATATACAGGAACGGCCGCACTGCTGTGGATGTTGTGCAAAATGATGGTGGTATCCGGCCGGAGGTATGCAAGCCAATCTTCATTGGCACCGACCCAGACCTATATATAAGACGGTGGGCAACGGAGAAATTACGGGATGGAAATGGAATAACTAAGTACTACTAGTAAGGTACACGTGCATTGCACGCATGAGATTTGGTAACCAAATTATGAATAAATACTACACTATAGCATGTAAGCTTTGAGTCATATATGCATGATGTAGATGTTCGTTTAATTCTTATAGTTCATCTCATCCAAAATCAATTAGTCTTATAAAAAAATCTATTTTAAGATTCATGGAATTGTGCTTTGTAAAGGTAAAAACAAAAAGTGACAATTCATTTAGAAAAAAAAGTTTGGGCAATTAAGATATGGAAGATTCTAGAGAACAAAGGAGACGTGCTTGTGTTTTGAGGTTTGTGCATTATGCTTAAGTTCAACCATGGATTCTTCTAGATTGTACATGTGGTAGAATCTGGTGGAATGTAGATGATATCCAACGGCCAGTAGTGCTCGGATTTGCCATCTCTGTACCATCGGATTGGCTTCATCCAACGACCAACTTTCGAAGTTATCCGCACACTATATAGGTGTATAGACATGATCAAACTCCATGACTGACCCGCTCATCGGACAAAATCGGACTACCTCTCAATGTCGGCAACTCTAGCGGAGTCAATGTGCAACCATGGACAGGGAGCAGTGGACTGTTTGAAGGATTGTCCCATAGAAGAACCTTCTCCTCGAGGACGCATGGAAGACCAACAAGCATGACCTTTTCCTAAGCCTGTTTAAGCACTGTCTTTAAAAAGTTGGTGCAGGAAGCACCGAGTCTTGCGGCGGTGAGGACGTCAGAGCGGCGTGCGATTTCTCCCAGAGGATCGTCGTCCACGGCCTCCCAGCCCCGACGAGGAGGAGAACCACCTGGCGAATCCATGGGAGTAGCGACAAACTGCCTTCTCTTCGGGGGGAGGGGAACTGGCGAGGAGGAGATAAGAGCGTAATAACCGCAGGGCCTCGTCCCTTCACTAAGGAAACTATGCTGGCACGCATAGTGGTAGTGCCTCGTGCCTCGTGATGTTGAGGCTATTATTTAATACGTACTCGTACTGTAGAAGTACTAGTACTACTTTAGTACTGCAATGTACTGTACTTATAGTATAGTGCACCAGTTTTGAACTCTTGAATCTCAGGGCCAAGGAGCTACAGTTGGAAGTGGAGGGTATTACTGTTCTCTAGAACCATCACTATACTATCAATGTAGGGAAAGTACACCTGCGTAGTGTGTGCGTGAGAGGAGCGAGGTTACTCTCGGTGCTCTATTCAAGCGCGTAGCTGGCCTACTCAGCCGCTCCTCTCACACACACACTAGCAGCCTGTTTATCAGCGATGGTTACTGCGAGGGCCGAACATTTGAGTTATTTGATACAGTGAGACTAGGCTTTTCGCTTCCATTTGTGGAAGTGTAATGGATCTCGTCGAACTTTGTTAGTAGTTCCTTCTTTATGAATGAGATGAGGCAAAGTTTTTGCCTTCGTTTCAAAAAAAAATCACGTCAAGAGGAATTTATTTTATAGAGCCGATAATGGAGTGAAGTCCATGCATACAACGCCACAAGCTACAGAGTAGTAGAGTACTAGCACTTTACGTACAGAGCCATATTGCACAGTTCCCAATGCCGTGCCAGGCTTTTCCGGCTCCTCGGGCTTAATTGGGAGGCGCTAGTTTAAATATGCTAGCTGATGAGGAAGCTGCAAGCGAGGTGCGGCTAGAGCGAGCGCGCAGGCGAGAAACTTTGCATGGTGTGAATTGATATATAGGAGTACTACTCTAGTACGCGAGCCATAGGATGATGGGAGGGAAACCCGTTCACGTGGCTGGGCTATCCAATGCACCCAGATTATGGTGCGACACGTCCGTTCGACTTCAAAAGTCAAACTACCAATGTACAATATTGGCTCACAGCAAAGTTACTATTTAAAAAAAAAGGCTGCCGTTCATTCGGCTGGGATCGAACCCACAAAACGAGCTATACACTCCCGCGACCACTAGTAGTACTCGTTGGAGTACAATGCAACCTAGAATCGCCTTTTGTTGCTAGTATATTGTTCCTTACAAGAAACCACTAATAATGCCAAGAAACTACTACCACTTGCATACGTGGCAGACTTAAAATAAGACTACCTTATCAACCATTGTACATGCCCTTACCAACCAGCCCTACCAAGAAAGGACTACTCTACAAAGTGCCGTTATAGGAACGTTTCAACCCATGTCGCCCCTTAAGTCAACGCCTTCTATTCGACCGACAAGTTAGGCGTTATGACTCGTGGGACCTACATGTCAGTCTGGACAAAAATCACCGAGTGACCTCCTACCTCCGGTCTGTCCACCTAGTCATCCTCGGCCATGGGACACAGCTACCGCCGCCGTCAGAAGGCGAGGTCAAAACCGCCAGCGGTGCGGAGCCCATCTTGCGGCAGCCCGGATGCCAGCCCCGTCTTGCGCTCGCGGCCGCTAGCTAGCCAAGATAGCACACACCCTGCTGGATGCATCCAGCTGCTTGTCTGCAAGGTTTGCTAGCTAGGTTGGCACGGCGGTGCGGCGGCTTGTTGTTGGAAATATGCCCTAGAGGCAATAATAAAATGGTTATTATTATATTTCCTCGTTCATGATAATTGTCTTTTATTCATGCTATAATTGTGTTATCCGAAAATCGTAATACATGTGTGAATACATAGACCACAACATGTCCCTAGTGAGCCTCTAGTTGACTAGCTCGTTTATCAATAGATGGTCACGGTTTCCTGACCATGGACATTGGATGTCATTGATAATGGGATCACATCATTGGGAGAATGATGTGATGGACAAGACCCAATCAAAAGAATAGCACAAGATCGTGTAGTTCGTTTGCTAGAGCTTTTCCAATGTCAAGTATCATTTCCTTAGACCATGAGATCGTGTAACTCCCGGATGCCGTAGGAGTGCTTTGGGTGTACCAAACGTCACAATGTAACTGGGTGACTATAAAGGTATACTACAGGTATCTCCAAAAGTGTCTGTTGGGTTGACACGGATCAAGACTGGGATTTGTCACTCCGTATGACGGAGAGGTATCTCTGGGCCCACTCGGTAATGCATCATCATAATGAGCTCAAAGTGACTAAGTGGTTGGTCACGGGATCATGCATTACTGTACGAGTAAAGTGACTTGCCGGTAACGATATTGAACGAGGTATTGGGATACCGATGATCGAATCTCGGGAAAGTAACGTACCAATTGACAAAGGGAATTGTATACGGGATTACTTGAATCCTCGACATCGTGGTTCATTCGATGAGATCATCGTGGAACATGTGGGAGCCAACATGGGTATCTAGATCTCGCTGTTGGTTATTGGCCGGAGAGTCATCTCGGTCATGTCGCGATCTCCGAACCCGTAGGGTCTACACATAAGGTTGATGCGCTAGGGTTGTAGAGATACTAGTATCACGGTAACCCAAAAGTTGTTGAGTCCGGATGAGATCTTGGGACGTCACGAGGAGTTCGGAATGGTTCGGAGGTGAAGAATTATATAGGAAGTCCAGTTTGGCCGTCGGGAAAGTTTCGAGGTCACCGGTATTGTCTGGGACCACGGAAGGTCGAGGTCCACCGGGTGGGGCCACCTATCCGGAGGGCCCCATGGGCTGAAGTGGGCAAGGAACCATCCTGGTGGGCTGGTGCGCCCCTTGGGCCTCCCTGCGCCTAGGGTTGGAAACCCTAGGGGGGGGGCGCCCACTGCCTTGGGGGCAAGCCACCCCTTGGCCGCCCCCCTTGGAGATGGGATCTCCTAGGGCCCCCAGGGGCCCTATATATAGTGGGGGGGGGGGGAGGGAGGGCAGCCGCACCTAAGTCCCTGGCGCCTCCCTCTCCCTCCGTAACACCTCTCCCTCTCGTTGTGCTTGGCGAAGCCCTGCCGAGATCGCCGCTACTTCCACCACCACGCCGTCGTGTTGCTGGATCTCCATCAACCTCTCCCTCCCCCTTGATGGATTAAGAAGGAGGAGACGTCTTCCCCAACCGTACGTGTGTTGAACGCGGAGGTGCCGTCCGTTCGGCACTAGGATCTTGGTGATTTGGATCACGGCGAGTGCGACTCCCTCAACCCTGTTCTCTTGAAGCGCTTCCTTGCGATCTACAAGGGTATGTAGATGCACTCCTCTATCTCGTTGCTAGATGACTCCATAGATTGATCTTGGTGAAGCATAGAAATTTTTTATTTTCTGCAATGTTCCCCAACACTTGTCACGTGTGCCGCGCTAAGGCCAGCCATCTGGCTCGAGCGAAGACTAGCGCGGCGGCTTGCTCGTGCGTGAGTCACGCTCGGCCAGCCAGCCAACCCATGCGGAGGCCAGCGCGCCGTCCGGCCCGTCCGGCGGAGCGGCGGCCAACTCGCTCATCACCGGCGCCACCGACGAACACGCATCAGTACTGTTTGAAGTAATGTTCAGGAAAAATAATGATTTGAGGAGGAATAACAGGATAGAAGGTAGATGTGGGTCCCTCGTGTCAACGGTCAAACAAAATGTGTTGGTTTTAGCTGCCTCGTCAGCACGGATGTGTGGGCCAACCCTATCATAAACGGGTTTAAACGAGCCTAATCGGCACTAGGTAGTAGTTTTTTTGACGCGGATTAAGAAATTTATGTTTTTGCTATTTTTTGTACAATATTTCTTTCTAGGGCTGGTTGAAAGTGGTAGTTTTTTGTTAAATACTCTACATACTATAAGTAGGAGTGAAAGTTAAGCTTTGGAAGCCAATAAGCAAGGCTAGTTACATAGTGCCTATG
This sequence comes from Aegilops longissima, assembly GCA_021605205.1. Classification (NCBI taxonomy): domain Eukaryota; kingdom Viridiplantae; phylum Streptophyta; class Magnoliopsida; order Poales; family Poaceae; genus Aegilops; species Aegilops longissima. Next base: position 265,988,412 of record CM038682.1, on the reverse strand, counting down.
TGAACGTGATTGAAACTAAATATGAACCATGAGTGACTAATATCTTGATGGAAACCTCGAAACTATGGAAATAGTAGCATTTTTTACATGGTTGGAAATACTAGCAATTTTCACGTGCATTGCAACGGATCATAATTAGAATAATACTTATTCACAAACTTGATAGAAAACACTCTACTTTTGATATACATATATCACTAGAGATATATTATGTTTCAATCAGAATATATTCCTTGGGCTGTTTTGGTGAGGTGAGGGAGGGATGTGGTTGGTTTTAAGATACTAATTATGGTTTTTTTTTTGCAAATTGGTAGAGAAGTGGGATGTTGGTGAGAAAAGGCAACAACTTACCTCAAATTCGTTATATGTAGATCTAATGGTCAGAAATGATGGATGGAAAACACACCATCATCGCTAACTAAGTCTTCTGTAGGAGTACTAGCAAGATGTCCGTGCATTGCACAGAACATCAAGATGCATTTTTTATAAAACACCTGTTGTGATTGACCCATGCGGGAGTAATCCCATGTGTAAGAACTAATGATATCTCGAGAAAGAGGAGATAAGGTGCAGAGGAGTGGGGCATGGTGGTGATTGGTGGTCGAACTAAGCAGAGGCATGGGGATGGACGACGCCGGCAGCGACCACCATGCCAGTTTGTTCCAGAGGCTTCCTTTTTTAATTGCTCAACAATGAGGTTGTTGGAGATAAGGATGAACAAGGGAGGCCTTGTCTGCGAATGTGGAGAGAGGTGCGGGTATCTTTTAGTTTAATATCTATCCGTCAGATATAGATCGGGCGGTCTATATTGCAAGATGGCACGCGTACCATCATCACCAACTCGATTTTTTTATGAGAAGAAATATAAGTATGGAGATACAAACATATTATCGATACTTGTTTCCGTAAACTTGGATCTACATTCTATTCAACGGCTCAACATGTGGGGCCTTAGCACAATGACTTCTCGACTATGTAAAACAAAGGTTTTCCCATCACCGATAAGGACGGGGTGACAGCGGCGCGCTTTCGGATTGCTCTAGTCCTAGTAGTCATACTAGGTGGTCTACGCGCGTGTATATTTATTCTTTTTCACGTCTCGTGTTCGCCGTACTACCACGACTGTTGATGAATAGACAGTAAGTTATTCACAGAAAAACCTTTGTTGAGCGTGTGTGCGAGAGGGAGAGAGAGAGACAGTGTGCGTGTGTGATATTTGTAGAGACTGAGGCAATAATAAGAGATTCTTTGTGTCTATGTGTGTGGAGGATAGAGAGAGACATGTACATGGGGCTTTGTGTTGTGTAACATGGAGACACATAGATATAATCAGAGAGTGAGTGTGTGAGATACACATACGGGCATGGGGAGAGATGTGTGAGTTAGAGAAATGGAGAATTTTGGTGTGCATCTGAGCTAGAGAGGGGGGGGGGGATATATACATACCTAGAGCTGTTGAAAATATGCATGGGTGTGTGTCTTAAAAGAAGGATCCAGATAGATGGGTATTGTGCATGTATGTGTGTGTTTGTGCACGCGTTTGGGTGTGAGAGGGAGTGTATGTATGTGGAGTAGAGAGACCACTAATGATGTAAACCTAGTATAGGGAAGGGGCAATGGTGTGACATGTGTGTCAAAGAGAGACAAAGGCATGTGTAGTAGCGGGATAGCATGAGTGCGGGCGGGGAGCAGACTATTTGGAAGAGACATCAAGTGTGTGTGGGAGAGGGGTGTGAGAGCAAGAGAGAGAGAGAGAGAGAGAGAGAGAGCGAGAGAGAGAGAGAGAGAGAGAGAGAGAGAGAGAGAGAGAGAGAGAGAGAGAGAGAGAGAGAGATAGAGGAAAGGAGGGGGAGAGAGAGGGGTCGTTTGTGTGCAGAAGTGGCGTATAGATAGGGAGACAATGTTGATGTTGTTCGAAAGTGGCCTATGTACGGAGACGCAAGGGAAGCGAGTCATCGTGTGTGTGATAAGGACTTCATGAGAGATCTAGAATATATGGTGTAGAGAACAACGTGCGGGATTGAGAACAATGATACATTAGGGAGCTATGGAAAGAGTCACGACATATATGTATACAGGGAAGGAGCTGGGCGGGTCCGCATGTGGGAGAGATAGAAAGAGGAGAGTGGCGCACAAGGAGACAAAGTGTGCTTGTTTGCAGTGGGGGTGGTGTGTGAGGTGAGTGTGCGAGAACCACATAACTAGCTAGGGAGATAGACGTTTGGGGGTGATGTTTTGTGTGTATGAGAAAGATACACTCTACATAGTGCGTGTGCTTGGGAAAGAGAGATGCCGGGAGACCTAGACAGTGTTTGAAAATTGAGTCCAAAATACGATTCGCGTTTTCGGTTTTCAAAAAAAAAGATTTTTTCAAAAATGCTCTTAAACCATGATGATTTTGCAAAAAATTCCTATATATTTGTAATGTAGATGTCAAGAGCGTTCCAACATATATTACACGCCTCATTCCGACGAAAAGACGATCAGTTTGACGAGATGAAAATCATCAGTACAACCGCCTGAAACCATCAGCTCAAGTAGGGTAATTCTGTTACGTGAAGCAGAATAGCCAGATGTTTATATATATATATATATATATATATATATATATATATATATATATATATATATATATATATATAAGGCTTCAAGTGCGTACTTGTTGGTGAAAGTGTTGTCCAATGGGAATTATATTTTGTATTACTCATGTAGCCTACAAGTTTATCAGACAGCCTTGTAACTTCTTACTCCATTTCTAAATTTGTACTAGTCCTCTATACCGTATATTGTGCTACTCGTACTACTACCCCCTCCTGGTTTATTGGTCCCCTTCGTAATTTGTGTCAAATTTTGACCATAAATTTCACTAACTAAATGTTAATGCATGTCACAAAAAATTATATCGTTTGATTCGTATTTGAACATAGTTTCCAATGGTATAATTTTCGGTGACATGCATTGACATTTTGCTAGTTAAACCTATGGTTAAAATGTGACACTAAATACGACTAGTAAGTAGTACAGTAGTAGTACTAGTATACGTCGGTCAAATTATTCATCATTTCCTCACATTGAATTGACGTGTCAACACGCTGCGCGTGAGGTGACACAAGAGTCCTGACGGCGTGTTCGGGTATTGTGGACTTCAGATTTGGAGTACCACTTATCTGTCGAAATCTTCCATCGTTCACTTAAAACATTTGATTGATCATACATTGAGTACCATATAACTGGAATTAACCGATGCAAGTCCAAGAAGGATTGGCCGGTGCTGCCGGCTGGCATCAAGTTCGATCCTACGGATCAGGAGCTGATCGAGCACCTTGTGGCCAAAGTGAGTGCTGAAAGCGCGAGATCTCACCCTCTCATCGATTTTTTCATACCAACCATCGACAACGAGCATGACATATGCTACACCCATCCTGAGAAACTTTCAGGTGAGACACCGATCGGCCGTCTACTTGCACAAACATATTGCTTTGTTTATAGCTCTATTTTTCTTTTTAGAAGCAGACCTACTAAAGCAAATACAATTTGACAGTTAATTAAAAGTGAAACAAGTGACTGCAACATGCCAAAGATGTTATGAAAATGCCAACTACGTACACTAAAACCTGTATTCGACAATACTTCAGGTATCACACTGAGTGGCCTAAGCAAGCATTTCTTCCAGCGCAACTCCAGGGTGTTCAAAAGGGCACGTGGATGCATCACAAGATACAGTCGGTGTGCGGCATGTACGTGATGTGGCACAAGACCGACAATACCTTGCCGATGATGGTCAACGGCCGGCAGACATGCAGCAATAAGGTTCTGGTGCTGCACACCAACAAGAACTTTGACCAGTAGAGGACCAACTGGGTGATGCACCAGTACCACCTCGGGGACCTGGAGCAAGAGAAGGAGCAGGAGCTGGTCGTCTACAAGATTTTCTACCAGATGAACACTAGGGCCAGGACTAAAAAGATTATAAGTTAGTTTGGTATTGGTACTTGTACTACCTGGTCGTTTGCAAGTTGGTATTGTTGTTAACGATCTTTTGGTATGAACTTGGCATTTCCTTCCAACCATCATGTCAAGGGTCAACGTGGATATAAAGCTGTATCATTTGTTTCGAAATGAAATTTGAGGCACCTGATTTTATTTGATGGGTAGCATAAGCACCTGCCGTTTGAATTCCCAGTTCTCCAATTTTTTTACATCTTCAAAGTACGCGGGGGATCCATCTGGTTTCACAGGCTGATAGTTGGACGCAGCACGTCAGAACTGTGCTGTGGCATGCCAAGCCCACCTGCAAATTGTTAAAAGAGAGGAGCGATGGAGTTGGGCCTTCCAGAACAGTTAAGTGTCGCGACCTCGATCATGAAGCGCCTCCCATGGACTAAAAAAGGCCTAGTCCGTTATTATTAGTTGAAATATGTAAAATATTCCATAATGAAAATAAATATGTAAAATGCAATGAGTTTAGTTCACTTTCACTGAAAACGATCCGATTTGCATGAAATTCGTCCGTGGAACCACAAGACGGTTCTCCATACAGGGCCTAACCGTACGGAACCAGCAGGTCCATGGCCGTACGCAAGCAAGTGCATGCACTTATTATCACGATGGAAAAATAATGCTGACACATGGGACGGTGAAACCCATGAAGTCTTCAATGTACTCAATAAACGAGAGAATTCTGCAAGTATAGACTGATAACTTGGATCCAGCAGGTATATTGTTTGTTCAGGTCGATCAAGTTTCAACTGGGCTGTAGACTGCCCAAGCTTGGTTTTGTTTTTAACAGGCCCAGCCCATGATGACAACGGGGCACAAGGATCCAGCAGGTATCTACTGGCCTCTGGCCCGCCAGCGTTAGTTATATTTTGTCTTAGAACATCCGCAGGCAGTTTCTTTACTGAATCAAACACACAGCCCAGTTCTATTTTCCTCTTGAAATGCCATGTCCTACTTCTGTTTTCTAATCTCTACCTATAGTTTTACTAGTTCATATACACGTATCATTATATTGAAAATACATAAAGTTCCCTTTTCATATTTACATCCTTATTTTTTTGTTGTTTTCCCTCCCAAAGCTGAGTTTTTTACCATTGGTTTTCCCTTAATGCAACTCAATTGTCCCACGTATTATTTGCTTACAAAAATAAAACGATTTCTTGGCAAATCAATAAGTTCTTAAAAAATAAATGTTTATCATTTCGGGATTACAACAGTTCGGACTCCACCAAAATATGCAAAATAAGGTTGAACTTTTCGACCGTGGTCCTGGGCAGAAAATGGGCTATAATAAATTCCTTTAGAATTAGCAAATGGGCTACAAATTATTAAAAAAATAGCAAATGGGCTCTATGTTGTCTGCCACAGATTTGTAGGCTGACTTGTGGGCCTACTAAGTTCATGCATACACACATGCTTCTTCAGTCTCTGATCTTCCTGCTCCAGCCGCCCAAACCAGCGCCGGCGGAACCGCCTGCTCCCTCGTCCCGCGGCCGGCTATGCTGCTGGGCAGGCCTCACAGCCCCACCATACTCGCATCCCTGGCCTGGCTATCCCTCTAGTCACCCACACCTCCTGTTATTTTCCGGCGACGACAGCCAAACCAGTCAACCCTCGTACTCCCCACCGCGTGGGCAACCACTGCCGAGTCTTTCTCGGCTCCATGTCGTTCCCTTCCTAGGCCTCGCCGTCGTCCACCGCCCCGGTGCTCTCAGCGCGGCGTGGTCAATGTGGTTAACGAACGACATCAATCGGAAGTGGACTATACGTGGAGAGGCTGACAGCTGGGTCCACGACCGCACACAAGGAAATGCCTCCTTATTACGTGCAAAATAATGATTCCTCCACGTGTAGCTGAGACCCACCGAAAGGGCCTCTGTATTTCGTGAAAAACTGTCCCCCCTGCTGACAGCTTGGACCCACCACCTATATCTTCGCACGCAAAGAAGTGCCTCCTTATTATAAAAAAAGAATACTCCCTCTGCTAGATGGGACCCACCATAGTGGGAGGCTGACTTGTGGGCCTACTAAGTTGACGCGGACGGAGGGTTTTGTCAACTTAGTCAATATGAATGATTCTAGCTCCAGTGATCGTACGATGTCCATCCAACGGCCGTAGTGCTTCTTCAACCTCTGGTCTTTTTGCTCCAGCCGCCCAAACCAGCGCCGGCGCGTTCTCCTGCCTCCCGTGGCCGGCTGAGATTCTGCGAAGGCCTCACCGCCCCTACTACTCCTACCGCTAATCAGGCCATCCCTCTACTCACCCACACCCCCTGTTATTCTGTGGCGACGGCAGCCTCACACCGCAGCCAAACCAGTGAACCCTCGTACTCCTCTCCGCGTGGGCATCCACTACTGCGTCTTCCCCGGCTCCCGCATCATCCCCTTCCTAGGCCTCACCGTCGTCCACCGCCTTGGTGCTCTCGGCGCAGCGTGGTCAATGTGGTCAAGAACGACTTCCATCGGAAGAGTACTGTACGTGGAGAGGCTGACATCTGGGTCCACGGCCGCAGCAAGGAAGTGCCTCCTTATTACGTGCAAAATAATGATTCCTCCACCTGACAGCAGGGACCCACCGGACAGGCCACCGTATTTCATGAAAAATGTTTCCCCCTAACTACTGGGACCCACCAGCTACATCTTTGCACGCAAGGAAGTGCCTCCTTATCCTCCCTGACAGTCGGGACCCACCTAGTCGAAGCGTACGCAGCGTTGTCATTCTGGTCGTGAACGTGTATGTACATACTGGTCGATCGGTCTGTCTGCAGGCTGCAGCGATGAACCGTGGGCGAGTAAGGAAGGGCACGTGTCGTAGTAGAGGCGCACACGTAGCATGTACATGTATGTACAGCCAGGGTGCAAGAAAGTAAATATGGCCACATACGTACATAAGGGCGGGGTCTCGAACGCCTAATCGCGCATACGTATGGCAGGGCTCGTGTACATGGCTAGCTCTGAATGGAGAAAATGCATCGTCGCTTTCATCGAGAGGCAACGGAATGCGTCGTGTTCATCAGGAGCCAACTGGCTTGGACGGAATAGCCGATCGAAATGAGGCCCGGCGTACCGTAGAATGGAGGAAACTGCCTTGTGTTCAATCGCCTACGTTTGAAACGGGATCCTGTTCACCAGGAGGGGTGTGGTGTACTGCGAAATGAGGGAAACAGACTTCTCTTTGACCTCCTACGGTCGAAATAGGGTCCTGTTGATCGGGAGGGGTGTGGCGTACCGCAAAACGGAGGAAACAGACTTGTGTTGGAGCGCTACGGTCGAAACGGGGTCCTGTTCCTTGGGAGGGGTGTGGCGTACCGCAAAATGGGACTCCACAGGCTACTGTTCATCTCCACCGTCGACGTCCTCCAGCCTCCATGGGCTACTGTTCATCCACCATCGACCTCCTCCAGCCTCCACGGGCTATTGTTCATCCACCGTCGACCTCCTCCAGCCTCCACCTGCGACTGTTCATCCACGGGCTCCTGTTCATCCAGCCTCCACTGCTCCTCGACCGGCTACTATTCAACCAGCCCTCTCCACGTTCAACCACCCCTCCACGGGCTACTGTTCATCCAGCCCTCCATCGGCTACTGTTCAACCAGCCCTCCACGGGGTCCTGTTCATCTAGCCCTCCACAGGGTCCTGTTCATCCACCCCCAACTGGCTCGATCGATCGAGGTCTTGTTCATCCAGCGGCAACGGCCTCTACTACCATGGGGTCCTGTTCATCCAACCCCCACTAGGAACTGTTCATCCAACCCCCAACAACACTCACTGTTCATCAAGAGGCAGCAGGTTCGATCGGCTTCAGTTAGTAGCAGTAGCGAAGGAATCACTCGATCGGGTTTAGTTAACAACCAGATCGATCGATCACTCGGGTTTAGTAAAGCGTAGCCTGCAGTGCAATCGCTCTTGTTCAGTAGGCGAACGCCTCACTCGGGTTCAGTTAGAGCCCAACGCATCGCACCCACGCACATATGTGTACGAGAGAAATGCGTATCGCTCGGTCCCGACCACCCATCGCAACCGGGAACTCCCCGATATTTTCCTCGCCCTTGCTTCTACCACGGTTTTTTCCGTCATGGACGGCCCAAAGAATGTAATGCAGCTGCGTCTCCGACTACCTGTGACGAAAAGCCCATTTTCTGTCATGATTTTTGTCATAGAAGTAGGAGCCCACCACATCTATGATGATACCGGGTTTTGTCACATTTATCATCATAGAAGTGTCATAAGCATGACATAATTTTTTTTCGTTCGGCCCAAAATGTCATGTATGTGTCCTTTTTTGTAGTGACGTCGCCAATGGGTGGTATTAGGATCTTTTGTTCCTTGTCGTTACTTTGGGACTCTGATCTCTCTTCTACTCGGGTTAAAGTTTTTGCTAACTCTAACATTAGGGTGTCGTGATCGCATCCACCCGTTGGTTTGTATTACTCCTTTCTCGAATTAAGGACCAGGATCCGCTTCACAGTGTTCACGGACCGCAAGATCCTCATATCGAGGGCACCCTGCGTCGTCACTTGAAGATCCCTCGCTGCAGTGGATTTTCTCCGACATTGATGTAGCCTTTGCTATGTCATGTGCATGTGTGCCGCCTAGTATGTCTAGGGTGTTCTCTTGTCTGAACTCATACGAACAACGTGTAATTGGCCCCATATATGTATCCGTATGTCTTCAATGACTACTACTTTGTATATACTGCGCCTTTTCTCACTGTTCAGGTTACATCATGAATGACTCCATACACTTGCTCCACCCCCTTGCTAAACTACCCCTTGTTGCATTTAAGTAGGAGGGTTAGACCTGCTGGTCGTGGACGTGGTGGCGACAATCCACCACCGCCCGAATACATGGCCCGGATGATCCATCAGTTTGAGCTGAATCACTAGTTCATGGAAGGAGTCGTGGCTCAGTTCCCGTGTCCCAATATGAATCAGCAACCAGCCCTAGTGACTCTGCAAGACTTTGCGCGTCTTAACCCTTGTCATCTACCGCATCTCAACTCAGCCCCTTGATGCTGATGACGGGCTCTGTGACATAACTTTCGAGATTGGAGTCTGCTAATGTAGCCCCTGCCAACTATGTCACCTTCATGGCTTATTACCTGAAGGTCCCGCTGCTCAATGGTAGGACATCCACAGTCGTTCCTTACCTGTCGGAACCGCCATCACTTGGTCGGAATTCCAAGCTGCATTCTGCGGGCCAATGTCGAACCACCATGGTTAGTCACAACGTCCCCGTTGAAATTGAAGGGTTGGGATTCCATGTTTCCCCCATTGTTTTGAAGTCTTCCAATATTGATCTCATTCTGGGAATGGAATGGTTGGAAATACACACCGCTTCTATCATTTGCGCCACTAAAACCGTTCATCTATTACATCCTTCCAGTGAGATAGTAAGCTACCATGCTCATCTTGTTTGAAATGTCGAAGCACGGGTTTACTCCTTGAATGCGTTAAACACTTCTCCTCTTGTGAGAACTGAAAATGCTCTAGTCATTTGTGAATTCCAAGATGTCTTTCCAGAAGAACTACGCACTCTATGACCTTGAACTTGCTGCAGTTAAATTTGCACTGAAGTTGTGGCAGCATTTCCTTTTGGTGATCGTTGCGAGATCTTCACCGACCATCAAAGTCTCAAGTATCTATTTACTCACCTAGATCTAGATCTCCGTCAGCAGCGATATGTGGAAACAATTACAGACTATGACTACTGTATTTCTTATACCCTTGGCAAGGCTAATGTCATGGCTGGTGCCCTGAGTCGCAAGTCTTATTGCAACAACCCCATGGCTTATAAACCTCAACCCCTGCATGATGATCTCACTTACAGAGAGCATTTGGTTTGCATTCTCGAATTTCTGAAAGTCCAGTGGTCCAATCATTCTGAAGATGAAGCCACTTGGGAACACGAGGATCGTGTTCGTGATGAATACCCCGCCTTGTTCTGCCTACCTCCTAAATCTCGGGACGAGATTTCTTATAGTGGAGGAGAATTGTAATGCCTAGATAATTAATCTACAGTAATACCATGCTAATGGTGACTAGTCATCACTGTTATTGTTGCTAATCTCACTTGATTCAAAACCGATTCAAATTCAAATTCAAGTTAAAGTCCAAATTTCAAATTTCTTAAACATGCAAACTAAAATGTCCAAGGTGTGGAAAATAATCTCTGGATATTTGTCATGTTGAAACCCATATTTTATACAGTATTTTAAATACCAAAAACTCAATAAAACATTGGCTAAAACAATTAAATAAATGCCTTTTATAATTTATAAAATATTAAACTATTTTATTTAGGAGTGAAACTTTTTGTGGCAGTGGTATAAATAGAAATACTAATTTAAGAACTAAATTGATATTTTATAGAACTACTTTGTTTTAAAAAAAGAAACTAAAAAGAGAACATAAAACTATAAAAAGAAAAAGAAAAGAAATTGCAGAAAAGAAAATAAAACGCCCCTGCCCCCGGTCCTCGGCCCATCCCAACAGGCCGGCCCGCCTACCTCACCCTGGTCGTCTCCTCCTCTCCCTGTTCACCCGACCGGGCGCAGCAGGCGCCCCCCGACCACCTCGACGGCTGCGTCGACGGGGGAATAAGGCCGACACATCGGCCTCCCCTTGCCACCTCTCCCACCTGCTTCTCCCGCACTGCCCCCTCTCTCCCTAAACCGCCTCTCCCTCTGTCCCAAGATCCCCTTCCTCCACATCGCCGACGTGTTGTCGCCGTCGCGCGGCTGTGCCACCGTGCCTTCCTCGTTGCTCCGATGCGTCCACTGTCGGTGTCAAAACCGGTGAATCTTGGGTAGTGGGTCCCGATCTGTGCGTCTTAGGCTGATGGTAAGAGGAAGCAAAGGACACAATGTTTACCCAGGTTCGGGCCCTCTCGATGGAGGTAAACCCCTACTTCTTGCTTGATTAATATTGAAGATATGAGTAGTACAAGAGTAGATCTACCACGAGATCGTAGAGGCTAAACCCTAGGAGCTAGCCTATGATGATTATGATTGTAATTGTGATCGACCTTCTAAGGACCAACCTCTCCGGTTTATATAGACAACGGAGAGGGCTAGGGTTTACATGGAGTCGGTTACAAGGAAGGGAATACAATATCCGGATCGCCAAGCTTGTCTTCCACGCAAAGGAGAGTCCCATCCGGACACGGGACGGAATCTTGAATCATGTATCTTCATGCTCCAATAGTCCGGACGAAGTATATAGTCCGGCCGTCTGGATACCCCCTAATCCAGGACTCCCTCAGTAGCCCCTGAACCAGGCTTCAATGACGATGAGTCCGGCGCGCAGTCTTGTCTTCGGCATTGCAGGGCGGGTTCCATCTCCGAATACTCCAAAGTACCTGTTACGATGAATAGTGTCCGACATTCCATCAATGTTGTACTCCTTGGCTTCAGTGCCTCAATAATGACCATCTCCACGTGTTGAGCGAATGCGAGGAGCCGAGGCATTTTTGCATTTGCCACCCCCAATCCTTCGGGCTGACCGTCTATTCGAAGAGACGTGGATTCTCAGATCCAAACCTCACTCTCCCCCCTCGAGCAAGCATCCAACAGAGCGCTCCGGAAAAACCTTTCCAACATGGCCGGTCGTCGCAGCTCCTCTGCTCGCTCTCCTCCCTCCAAGCCGGGGGACTGGGAGGAGTGTTCAGTTCCCCATAGCCACTTGATTGAGTTACAAACCCAAGGGCTTCTCCCACCGGCGTTCATGGTCCCCGTCCGAGCCGGAATAGCCACCTATAACGGCGGGGAACAGGCGGAGGGATCTCCTAATCCATCTCCAGAGGAGCGAATATGCCTCATCCCGCATCTGCTAAGGGGCGTCGGGTTTCCCATCCACCCGTTCCTTCGCGGGCTCCTGGAGTTCTACGGCCTCCAGTTGCACAACTTTACCCTTGCCTCCATACTACATATAGCAGGGTACGTTGCCCTTTGTGAGCTATTTCTAGGCTGCGAGGCTCACTTCGGGTTATGGAAGAAGTTGTTCTGCCTTGTCCCCCGCAACCAGGGAGAATCCCTATGTCAAGTGGGCGGGGCCAAAGTATGGCGCATTGCCGAGACCGGATACTTATCCGGCACTCCCAAGAAGGCACCAGAGAACTGGCCTTCAGAGTGGTTTTATATTGACTATGTTCCCCTTCCGGATCCAGTCCGGACAGGTCTCCCCAAGTTCAGTAACGCCCCACCAAGGGCACGTCTAAGCTGGCGCCCTCGAGGCCCCCAAGAGGAGGGTACCAGGGAAATACATTACCTGATGGGCAGGATATAGTTACTGGCCAAATCCGGAGTGACGATAGTCGAGGTTATGGCAATATGCATAACACGGGGAGTGCAACCGCTTCAATATCGGGGGAAGCCCATGTGGCACTTCAACGGGGAAGATGATGCCACCCGCTGTGGCCGTAAGGGCCCGGACTCCGCCACCGCTCTGGCAAGGATATTGTCCGATTTATACAAAGGGGAAGAGGAAGAATTCCTTCACATCAAACCGCGAGATGGATTCTCCATGCACAACCCCCCAAACTGGGTAAGTCGTCATTCCCTTCCCCGCTTCGCTTATTGTGGCGTTCTTCGCTAAGATTATCTGCCTCGATATTCCCGAGAAGGAACTGAGGAGGGTCGTAGAAGGAATTTCCAGCCCCTCCCCACAGCCAGAGGACCCCGGAAGGGCCCTAGATCTAGGACTCAAAGAAGATTCGGATATTACCGTGGATCTTGTCAACGGGATATTTTATCAAGCGATCTGCGATGGCGCCTCAGTGGCCATTATTGCCGACTATCCCGGACTGCTGCCTACGTCGCGCGTAAGCCAAGCCGAAAAACCCTATCCTCCGAAGAGGACTCCCTTCATATGTCATGCCTTACTCTTGAAGTGTTGCGTTTTTGCAGAAACGACGGCCAGAGCATGGGGCCGAGCCCCTAGGGACTCGTTGGGCAAGGGTGTCCAGATCGGGCAGGCTCAAGAGGAAGGCGGTAAGGGTCGACTTGCCGCTACAAAGGTAAGGCAAAAACCTGGGCTGCGATTATGGTATTATGAAGTATAACAGCGCCCTTTGTGTCCTGGCAGGAAGAGGAGCAGCCGGACTATATCCGGGGATCCTGCCAACCACGCCTCCACTAGCCGGATTCCAGAACCGGCTTCGAGAGCGGAGGTGGGAGCGGGGCCGATGCCGCCTAGTTCTCCGACAGAGGATGCGGATATGCTCTCGGTCACGAATTCCGAACTAGAGAGCGCCATGAATCACCGGCGCCGATGGGCCGTACTTCGGAACAACATCTTTTCCGAAGAGGCATTTAACGCCTTCAATTCGGGAGACGCATACCTCCGAGCTGCTCAAGGCGGGCTTGCCCGAGCGAAGGACCAGTATACCAAAGATATACGTGTAAGAAAATTTGATAAGCATGTGTAGCAGTAGCCCCTGAGACTTGAAACGGTTGAAACAACTGTTTTAAGGATCAATTTATACACAGGTCCTTGTAGATAAGAATGAGCAATTGTCTCGGGAGCTGGAGGCATGCAAGGCCGAGCTGAGGGCCATAGTTGCCAAGTTAGAGGAATCCCAAAAGCCCTCATCTGGTAACATTTGTCTCAATTGTACGAAGATGCCCCAGGTAGTAAATGGCTGATATGACAAGTCTAACAGAAAATTCAGCAGACAATCCCGTGGTGAATCCGGAGGGCGTAAGAGATGACGAATCACATCTCAAAAGGCAGCTGAAGGCTGGCCAGCGCATTCTTACGCAAGTTAGGCAGGAGAAGAACAATCTTCAAGATGCCAAAGTCCAGCTGGACGTGGAGTTAAAAGATGTCCGCGCTCAGCTGGCGGACTCCGTGAAGGAGAACAAAAGGCTTCGACGCGGCATTTATGGTAAGTGCCTAGACGAACTGTAGTATAGTTCGGCGCAGAAGTATATTGAAAGGATTTTGCTTGTAGGAATGTTAACGGGTCGCCCTGAGGAGGAGATGCCCTCATCTGCAGGCGATTTACTACAAGACCTCTCACAACTGCACGAGCGAGCTCGGCGGGTGATGCAGGGCATTGCTCAGGCCTTGTGGCCATCAAGCTTCCTGCCGAATGGCATGGGGGAGCTTGTGGATATGCTGCAAGGAGCACGGCGGTGCTTCCGATTGTGGAAGATGTCAGCCTGCCGGCAGGGTGCAAGAGAAGCCTGGGCTATGGTGAAGATGCGCTACACCAAGCTGGACCCGAACCGTATGGTCAAGTCGGATCAAGGGCCGGATGGGCAAAAATTTCATGAGTCGGTATATGACCAGGTAGCATTAGCCGCAAAGTATTCTCAACAGGATTATAAGCTAGATAGTCTGTTGGATGGTATAGAGGAGGAATATAGTCAGTCCAAGTGACTGTGTAATTCAATGGACATAAATAGTCCCTAACCGGATTAAAATCATTTGTCATGGCGGACCTTTTCGCTTCAGCCCCCGGATCCTATAGTCCGGGGTGTGTCCGAATACCCACTCAGTTATACAAAACCGGGGTATGCGTGGACACCAGGGGTAGGGGTCATAAGTGCTTGAACAGACAAGTACCGAACTAGTTATGCTATATTACATGGATAGTAAGAAACATCTTCCAGGGAGAATAGTTCCGTTAGGAGTTCCTTTCCCCGGGTACGCATGCGACGATGCACATGTCCGGACTGCGAACAAGGGCGCACGATACAAAACTTCTGGGGATTGACGTTATAATAAACGAATACATTTTTTGTTCACCGACCGAATATTCTCTTAAGGACGCTAGCTTTCGGCTTCACCCAGTCTGAGGTACACATCCGGCTGAACCGGCAGTAACAATCGCAGAGGTGCTCCCCTTATGCCCTAGCCGAATTAACGGGAACGTAGGGCATAAACACAAGAGCCAGGCAACCCAGCTTGGCCACATCTTAAGTCATATCGATGCATATAATGGTGAAGAAAAGACACATATGGAAAAAGAACGCATATGTGATGGGAGAGAAGCCATTAAAGTAATTATATTTAGCTTCCGAAATAGGAAGCCCCCAGGTATTACTTGCACGCATAGTGCGGCCGGAAGGATCCGGGAGTCCGTACTGTATTAAATACTTTGTGTGAAGAGGAAAAAAGGTTGAGAAAGGAAAAGAGAGGGAGCATAATTAAAAAGGAGGGGGTAAGGAGACGAACACTGAGTTCGACGCTAGGCGTAGAATCTCTGGAGTCTGGCCGCGTTCCATGGGTTCGGCTCGAGTCTATTATCGGATGCATTACATAAGCGGTACGCTCCTCCGGTGAGAACTTTGTCAATGACGAAGGGACCTTCCCACTTGGGTTTTAGCTTGTCCTTCTTCTTCTCCGGTAGGTGTAGAACGAGCTCGCCAATATTATAAGTTTTTGCCCGCACTTCTCTGCTTTGGTATTGTCGAGCCTGCTGTTGATAGAATGCAGAGCGGGCTTTTGCGACGTCGCGCTCCTCCTCCAGGGCATCCAAGTTATCCTGTCGATCTAACTCGGCTTCCTTCTCTTCGTACATGCGTACGCATGGCGAATCATGTATTATGTCGCAGGGTAGTACCCCTTCTGCGCCGTACACCATAAAAAATGGTGTATATCCGGTGGTGCGATTCGGCGTGGTCCGCAGCCCCCAGAGTACAGAGTCAAGCTCTTCGACCCAGTGCGTATCTGACTCTGTCAAGGATCGCACTAGTCTGGGTTTGATGCCGCTCATGATGAGACCGTTTGCCCGTTCGACCTGGCCATTTGTTTGGGGATGGTAGACGGAAGCGTAATCAAGCTTAATGCCCATTATGCCGCACCAAGTTTTCACTTCATCGGCTGTGAAATTTGAGCCATTATCAGTGATGATGTGTGGGGACACCGCTTGATTGTACGACCCGGATATAAAGTCTATTACTGGTCCGGATTCGGCCGTCTTGACTGGTTTGGCTTCTATCCATTTGGTGAACTTGTCCACCATGACCAATAAGTATTTTTTATTATGGCTTCCCCCTTTAAGAGGTCCGACCATATCCAGCCCCTGCACTGCGAAGGGCCAAGTTATGGGGATTGTTTGGAGAGCGGTAGGGGCATATGACTCGATTGGCAAAGAGGCGGCAACCGACGCAGTGTTGGACAAGATCCTGTCGTCTGCTTCGGGCTGTCGGCCAATAGAAGCCTGTCTGAAAGGCCTTGCTGACTAGTGCTCGAGCAGGCGTGGTGCTCGCCCATCCGCATGGATCTCAGCCAAGAGCTGCCGCCCTTCCTCTTGGAGATGCACCTTTGGAGCACTCGGTGACTTTTCTTATAGAGTTCCCCTTCATGGACTTTGTAAGCTTTAGAACGCCGGACGATGTAGCGTGCTTCATTTTGGTCTTCTGGAAGCTCCTGCCTATTTAGGTAGGCCAAGAAAGGCTCAGTCCATAGGGCGATTACAACCATGATTTCGTGGGTCGAAGATGTTATTTCGGTGGTGGAGCCTCCGATTATGTCCAATGGTTCGGAATTTGGGGGTGTGTTCGGATCCGTGCTAGTGTGGCCGGACTCCCCTTCCCATACTACAGATGGCTGGAACAACCTTTCCAGGAATATGTTAGGTGGGACAGGGTCGCGTTTAAGCGCCCGGCGCGGCAAGGATGTCTCGCCGCTTGATTGTTTCTCGAGCCACATGGTGGAATTGAGCCCCTCAAACCGAAATGACATTTTGAGGACGGCATTACGGTAGAGCCACCATTTTCGGATCCTTGGCATCAAAGTCTCCGCTTATTTGTGATATTGCGAGGTTTGAATCCTCGCGACTTCTAGGCGTTGGATGCCCATAGAGCGCCATCCGAAGATCAGGCAATGAGCCTCATATTCGGCTGCATTGTTGGAGTCTGTGTATAATATTTGGAGGACATATTGGACCGTGTCTCTGGTGGGAGACGTCAGGACTACACCTGCTCCCAATCCGGCCAACATTTTAGAGCCGTCGAAGTGCATGATCCAGTTGGAGTACGCGTCATACTCTTTAGGGAGTTCGACTTCTGTCCATTCTGCGACAAAGTCAGCCACTACTTGCGACTTGATGGCCTGCCGTGGTTTGTATGTTATGTCGAACGGAAGGAGCTCGATGGCCCATTTAGCAATCCAGCTCGTAGCGTCGCGGTTATTTATTATGTCATTGAGCGGTACTTCGGAGGCCACCGTAATCGAACACTCTTGAAAGTAGTGTCGTAGCTTCCGGGATGCCATGAAGACCGCGTATGCTATTTTTTGATAGTGCGGGTATCGGGATTTGCATGGGGTGAGTACCGTGGATACATAATAAACCGGCTTCTGGAGCGGGAATTTGTATCCGTCAACCTCTCGTTCGACGACGAGCACTGCGCTCACCACTTGATGTGTTGCAGCTATGTACATCAGCATAGGTTCGCCGATATTTGGCGCTGTTAGGACTGGATTACTGGCCAATAAGGTCTTTATTTCGTCCAGTCCGGACGCGGCGGCATCCATCCACACGAAGTGTTCGGTGCGCCGGAGAAGGCGGTAAAGAGGTAATGCCTTTTCTCCTAACCTGGAGATAAAGCGGCTCAAAGCAGCCACACATCCAGCTAATTTCTGGATATGCTTGAGGTCTGTTGGTATAGCGAACTGCGACAGAGCTCAGATTTTTGCCGGATTCACTTCAATTCCTCTATTGGAAACAATGAAGCCCAGCAGTTTCCCCGAGGGGATGCCGAAAACGCATTTTTCCGGGTTTAGCTTGATGTCGTATGTTCGGAGGTTATCGAATGTAATCCTCAAGTCATCTATTAGGGTTTCGACGTGTCTTGTTTTTATGACCACGTCGTCCACGTATGCCTCCACTGTTTTGCCGATTTTTTTCCAGGCATGTTTGAATCATGCGTTGATAGGTTGCGCCGGCATTCTTAAGCCCGAAAGGCATAGTGTTGAAGCAAAAAGGGCCATATGGCATTATGAAAGCTGTTGTAGCTTGGTCAGGCTCTGCCATCTTTATTTGATGGTATCCAGAGTATGCGTCGAGGAAACACAGCGAGTCGTGTTCTGCTGTGGCATCGATGATTTGATCGATGCGAGGGAGGGGAAAGGGATCCTTGGGGCAAGCCTTGTTGAGGTCTTTAAAGTCGACACATAGGCGCCAGGATTTGTCCTTCTTTGGTACCATTACCAGATTTGCCAGCCAATCCGGATGCTTGATATCTCTGATGAATCCGGCCTCGAGTAGTTTGGCTAGCTCTTCCTCCATGGCTTGCCGTTTGGGCTCTGAAAACCGCCTTAGAGTCTGCTTGACCGGTTTGTATCCTTTTAGTATATTGAGGCTGTGTTCGGCCAATCTGCATGGGATGTCGGGCATGTCCGATGGGTGCCAGACGAAAATGTCCCAATTTTAGCAGAAGAAGTCTCTTGAGGCTGGCGCCCATTCTTGGGCTCAACGTGTTCGATGGAAGCTGTCTTCGTGGGGTCCGTTGGATGGACTTGGAGTTTGACTATCTCGTCAGCGGGTTTGAATGAGGTGGATTTGGGTCGCTTGTCGAGTATCACGTCGTCCCTGTCCACGGTGGACCGCAGTGTTGTTAATTCTTCGGCTGCTAGGGCTTCGGATAATGCTTCCAGGGCTAGTGCTGCGGTTTAGTTTTCGGCGCAAAGTGCGACGTCCGGATCACTGGCTAGAGTGATGATTCCATTGGGTCCGGGCATTTTAAGCTTCATGTACCCGTAATGGGGTATAGCTTGAAAGCTTGTAAACGCGTCCCGCCCTAGAAGGGCGTGGTATCCGCTGCTAAAAGGAGCCACTTGGAATGTGATTTCTTCGGACCTATAATTCTTCGGGGTGCCAAATACCACATCGAGTGTGATTTTTCCCGCACACCGCGCTTCCCGACTAGGGATAATTCCCCTGAAGGTTGTGCCGCTTTGTTCAATGCGGCTTTTATCAATTCCCATCTTGTTGAGTGCTTCTTCATAGATCAAGTTTAATCCGCTTCCGCCGTCCATAAGTACTTTAGTGAGCCAAAAGCCGTCCACGATTGGGCTAAGGACCAGAGCGGCTGGTGCCCGGACAGTCTGGAATCGAGGCTCGTCATTGGCATTGAAAGTTATAGCAGTGTCGTTCCATGGGTTTATTTTCACCACATGGCAAATTTCAGCGGAGCTTCGATGAGCTCGCTTGCGCCTATTGTTTGAGGCAAAAGTCTCGAAGACTGTTAGTACCGTATTGTGTTCGTTGGTGGGATGTTGTTCTGCTTTATGGCTTGCAAGAAGATCCTCGCCACCTTTTGCAATCTGCCGGAGTATCCAACATGCCCTAAGGCTATGAGTTGGGGTTGTGTCCGGAGTACTGTGGAGTTTACATGGCCCATTGAGCCATTCTTCCAATACGGTTCCCCGCCCTGGGGCGGGCTTTGGTTTCTTGGGGATTGGATCGGATGATTTACGAGAGTTCGCCCGTTTGGTTCGGGCAAAGGTTTTGGTGAGAGCCGGACTATCCCAAAATTCTGTTAGGGTTTTCCAGGCGCTTTCCATCGCACAGTACTTCTGTACTATGATTGCCAAGTCCGCAAAGTGTACTATGTCACGGTGACTTATAGCATTAAGGATTCCTTTGTTCATGCAGTTTTTGCAGAAAAGCGAGACTGCGTCCTCCTCGCGGCAGTCCTTGACCTTGTTTAGCACAAGGAGGAATCTGGCCCAGTAACGATGTACTGTCTCCTGGGGCTCTTGCCTGATATGGGAGAGATGGTTTAAGTCCGTGTGGGTGGGAATAGCTGAATCCGGATTCTGATCCGATCTAACACCCAGGGGCATGGGAGCTTCTGAGCCTGACAGCTCGGGATCCGGGGTGCTGCCCAATTTCTCCGGCCCAATGCCCGATTCTAAGTCCGGGATCCAGGTCATGTCTTACCTTGGACGGGTGTCCGGCTCAGGGAGCTCGGCGATCTGGACACAATTCGTCCTCAGAATTGAGGGGTAGTCTGTGTGTGGTTCCTCCACTACCGCTATCTCATGGGTGGCCGGTGGGGATTTTATGTCCCTTTGGTCGGGTTTAAGCCCGATCCGGTCATAGTCCGTAGCGACTCCCAAAGCGGCAATGCGATCCAAGAGCCCATTAAGGGAGGAGAGCTCTATCGGATCCATCTGTTTAGCGAGTTCCGAATTGACGCGAAGGTTATGCGCGATGACCCGAGAGGCCATAGTCGGCGCGAAAGCCGATGGGGCGGCCATGACGAAGCCGCCAAGTCAGAGAGTTTGGCCTACAGCCAGAGCTCCCCCAGAGGTAATGTTGTCCTTGACAACGAGACGAGCCATCGAGCCTTGCAGCGACGACACATAGGAACTCTCAATTAAAGCACCAATGTCGGTGTCAAAACCGGCGGATCTCGGGTAGGGGGTCCCGATCTATGCGTCTTAGGCTGATGGTTACAGGAAGCAAGGGACACAATGTTTACCCAGGTTCGGGCACTCTCGATGGAGGTAAAACCCTACTTCCTGCTTGATTAATATTGAAGATATGAGTAGTACAAGAGTAGATCTACCACGAGATCGTGGAGGCTAAACCCTAGGAGCTAGCCTATGATGATTATGATTGTAATTGTGATCGACCTTCTAAGGACCAACCTCTCCGGTTTATATAGACACCGGAGAGGGCTAGGGTTTACATGGAGTCGGTTACAAGGAAGGAAATACAATATCCGGATCGCCAAGCTTGTCTTCCACGCAAAGGAGAGTCCCATCCGGACATGGGACAGAGTCTTGAATCTTGTATCTTCATCCTCCAATAGTCCGGACGAAGTATATAGTCCGGCCGTCCAGATACCACCTAATCCAGGACTCCCTCATCCACGACCTTCGCCGTCATCCGCTGCGGCGTCCAAGACAACCAGCACGAGCCGGAGCCCCTTCATCGTCGGATCCGTGTCACCCTCTCCCGCCTCGGCCATCGTCGATCTCCTCCAACTCCGGCCACCATAGCCCCCCGAGCCCACTCGAGCACACTTTGAGGACCACAGTGAGCCTGCGGTCTTCCCCCTCGCTCGCTTGCTCGATCCCACGCCCGTAGCTCAACCCCTAGTCGTGCCCGAACTCGTCACCGTGGTGGTGCTTGCCGCCGTGGTCACTTCTCATGGAGCTCGAAGCCGACCACCTCGTCGTGCTCAGCGCCTCCCCCCGCACCCATTGCATGCGATCGCCACTCCTCCCTCTCCCTCTAGCGTCGTCCCAGCCAAGCCCATGCCCCGACCACCGCCCTCGCTGCTCGCTGACGTCGCTGCAAGCCCGCTCCGGCCATGCCACCACCGCAATCGCATGCGGGCAAGCCCCGCAGTGCTGTAGGATCAAGCCGCATCCAAAACGGGCCCCGGTGGCCATTTTCCGACCGTCTCCGGTGCGTCGCCTCCGGCGTGCGACCGCCACGCTGACGTGGCGCCACCTGGGACCCCCTTGGGCCACTGACCAGTGGGCCTAGGGCTCCCCTTTGACCATGTTGACCAGGTCAAACAGGCTGACTGGGCGGGTCCCAGTAGTTGACGTGTGGGGCCCCTGTTTTAATCCAAATGTCCTAATTAACATAATTAATTTAATTAGTTAAGTTAGTGAATGACAGATGGGCCCATTGCTTAATTAGCTAAATAGATTAGTTTAAAATTTTGTTAAGCACCCTCTGTCAATGACAGGTGGGTCCCAGGAGTCAGTTAGACCAGTCAACTGGCTGGTTAACTGCTGACGTCAGGTGACATCATGCTGACGCAATAAGTTCATTTTTGAATTAAAATAATTTTAGAAAATTGTTTAAATCTTTGAAAATTCATAGAAAATAAACCGTAAGTCAGATGAAAATATTTTATACATGAAGGTTGCTTAGAGAAATATGATGATTCTGAATATGCCCTCCGTTCATCTATCACGTGCCCCTAGCATAGCGAACATGGAATCGTCCCCTCAGTTTCATCTGATAGAAAAATACCAAACTTCGGGAAAATATTCCCGAATGTTCCCCCCTTCGCTCGTATCATGTAGCACTACAGTAGGTCAACCCTAGCACTACGTGTTATCATATCGTGCATCTGTGTTATACCTGTGTGCTTTATATTTACTGTTTCTCCCCCCTCGTCTCTCCGGTAGGCCCCGAGACCGACCCTGCCCCTATGATCGACTACGGTGTTGATGAACCTTCTTCCTTTTCAGCAGAGCTTCCAGGCAAGCAAACCCCCCTTGATCATTACGATATCGCCCATTCCATTCTCTCTCGTGCTTGCATTAGATTTTGCTACTGTAATTGATTGCTCCTATATTCTGATGCATAGCCTGCTGTTGTACCTTACCTGCTTATCCTAAATTGCTTAGTATAGCTTGGTTAGTGATCCAAGAGTGACCCCTCACCTTATCCCAGTTGCCCCTGCTTTGTCTTTGATGACTTGATCAACGTGATTGACATCCAGGGTCTGATACATCACCTCACATCCCTTAGTTACTCGACTCTACAGAGTTACTATCGGGTGTCGAGGGTGATACCTCGTATAGCATTTCTAATGTTAACTCTGTAGTGTAGTTACGCGGTCGTGGTCTTCGAGGGTGATTCCTCCTTCACCACTCCCGATAACGACTCTGTCGTGCAACTCCTCAAGTGTGGACCATCGAGGATGATTCCTCCAAGCCCACCTAGATGGTTACATCGAGTAGGAATCCATTGAGGGCGATTCCTCGGGTTTTCCCCTTGCTGTTTTGGACACACGATTACTTTGACTTTACCCCCAGAACCATGTGAAAGACGGGTCGGCCCCGAGGGGTACCTGCGAGAGTTACTGTTACTGCAGGACTGGAGGGACAGGCGGTACCAGCCCGGAAGAGGTGGACCTGAGTTCCCGACAGTCTCACACGAGACAGGTTGACCTGGCGGGTACCCGCGAGTTTTCTATGTGGCACGACTGGGCATTCCGGGCCCTTGCTGTAAGTCCATGAGACGGGGCGATGGGGTCACATCAGTCTGAGTCTCTGCTCATTACCGAGCGCTCCCAAATCACTAACGGTTTGGATATGTGATCCGAGCAGGTCTTTGGCCTTTTTCGCACTGATCACCACGCGGGAATTGAAGGAAATATGCCCTAGAGGCAATAATAAAGTTGTTATTTTATATTTCCTTATTCATGATAAAGGTTAATTATTCACGCTATAATTGTATTGATCGGAAACCTTAATACATGTGTGAATACAGAAACAAACACTGTGTCCCTAGTGAGCCTCTACTAGACTAGCTCATTGATCAAAGATGGTTCAGGTTTCCTAACCATTGACATGAGTAGTCATTTGATAACGGGATCACATCATTAGGAGAATGATGTGATGGACAAGACACATCCATTAGCTTAGCATTATGATCGTTCAGTTTTGTTGCTATTGCTTTCTTCATGTCAAATACATATTCCTTCGACTATGATATTATGCAACTCCCGAATACCGGAGGAATGCCTTGTGTGCTATCAAAAGTCACAACATAACTAGGTGATTATAAAGATGCTCTACAGGTATCTCCGAAGGTGTTTGTTGAGTTGGCATAGATCAAGATTAGGATTTGTCACTCCGAGTATCAGAGAGGTATCTCTGGGCCCTCTCGGTAATACACATCATAAGCTTGCAAGAAAATGAATAAGGACTTAGTCACAAGGTGATGTATTACGGAATGAGTAAAGAGACCTGCTGGTAACTAGATTGAACTAGGTATGAAGATACCGACGATCAAATCTCGGGCAAGTAACATACCGATGGACAAAGGGAATTACGTATGTGGTCATTATGGTTCGACCGATAAAGATGTTCGTAGAATATGTAGGAGCCAATATATCCAGGCTCCGCTATTGGTTATTGACCAGAGATGTGCCTCGGTTATGTCGACATAGTCCTCGAACCCGTAGGGTCCGCACGCTTAATGTTCGATGACGATATAATATTATATGAGTTATGTGATTTGGTGACAGAATGTTGTTCGGAGTCCTGGATGAGATCAGGACATGACGAGGAGTATCGAAATGGTCGAGAGGTAAATATTTATATATAGGACGATGATATTCGGACACCGGAAGTGTTTCGGGGGTACCAGGTACTTATCAGGTCACCAGAAGGGGTTCCGGGCAGCCCCGGCAAAAGATATGGGCCAAGAAGGGAAGCACACCAGCCACGAGGGGCTGGTGCACCCCCATATGGGCCAGCCTAAGAGGAGAAGGAAAGAGGGGAAGGGAAAGGGAAAGGAAAGAGTGGAATAGGATTCCCCTTCCTTCCCTCTCCCCCCCTCTTTCCTTCCCCCTCCGACCTATATGTCAGGGGGCACGCGGCTAGGGAGGAGCCCAAGTCGGATTCAGTCCTACTTGGGGCGCCTCCTGGCCTCTCCCCTCCCCCTCCCACCTATATATATACATATACATATATATATATATATATATATATATATATATACACATATGTGTGTGTGTGTGTGTATATATATATATATATATATATATATATATATATATATATATATATATATATATATATATGGGGGGGCCTAGCACATCCTGCATAATTGTTTAGCCGTGTGCGGTGCCCCCTCCACCGTTTACACCCCCGGTCATATCTTTGTAGTGCTCAGATCCCTGCGAGGATCACTTCACCGTCACCGTCACCATGCCATCATGCTGATGAAACTCACCTACTACCTCGATGTCTTGCTGGATCAAGAAGGCGAGGGATGTCACCGAGCTGAACGCGTGCAGAACATGGAGGTGTCGTGCGTTCAGTACTTGATCGGTTGCAGCGCGAAGAAGTTCGACTACATCAACCACATTGAGAAACACTTTCGCTTATGGTCTATGAGGGTATGTAGACACACTCCCCCCTCGTTTCTATGCATATCCATGGATAGATCATTGCATGTGCGTAGAATTTTTTTTGTTTTCCATGCAACGGTTCCCAACAGTGGTATCAGAGCCAGGTCTATGCGTATATGATATGCACGAGTAGAACACAAAGAGTTGTGGGCGGTAATAGTCATACTACTTACCACCAACGTCTTATTTTGATTCGGCGGTATAGTGGGATGAAGCGGCCCGGAGCAACCTTACATGTCCACGCACATGAGACCAGTTCCACCGATAGACATGCAACTAGTTTTGCATAAAGGTGGCTGACGGGTGTCTGTTTCTCCTACCTTTGTTGAATCGAATTTGACTACGGATGGTCCTTGAAGAAGGTTAAAATAGCAAACTTGATGAAACACCGTTGTGGTTTTTGCCGTTGGTAAGAACGGTTCTTGCTAGAAGCCCGTAGCAGCCATGTAGAACTTGCAACAACAAAGTAGAGGACGTCTAACTTGTTTTTGCAGGGCATGTTGTGATGTGATATGGTCAAGACATGATGTGATATACGTTGACCATGTTTTTTAAAATTTATCGGCAACTGGCAGGAGCCTTATGGTTGTCGCTTTATTGTATGAAATGCAATCGCCATGTAATTGCTTTACTTTATCACTATGCGTTAGCGATAGTTGTAGAAGCAATAGTTGGCGAGACGACAACAACGCTACGATGGAGATCAAGGTGTCGAGCCGGTGACAATGGAGATCATGACGATGCTTTGGAGATGGAGATCAAAAGCACAAGATGATGATGGCCATATCATGGCACATATTTTGATTGCATGTGATGTTTATCTTTTATGCATCTTATTTTGCTTGGTACGGCTGTAGCATTATAAGATGATCCCTTCACTAGATTTCAAGTTAAAAGTGTTCTCCCTGAGTATGCACCATTGCTACAGTTCATCGTGTTGAGACACCACGTGATGATCGGGTGTGATAGACTCTACGTTCACATACAGCGGGTGCAAGACAGTTTTGCACATGCAGAATACTTGGGTTAAACCTGACGAGCCTAGCATGTACAGACATGGCCCCGGAACTCTGGAGACCGAAAGGTCGAACGTGAATCATATAGTAGATATGATCAACATAGAGATGTTCATCATTGATGACTACCCCATCTCACGTGATGGTCGGACATGGGTTAGTTGATTTGGATCACGTATCACATAGATGACTTGAGGGATGTCTATTTAAGTGGGAGTTCTTAAGTAATTTGATTAATTGAACTTAATTTATAATGAACTTAGTCCTGATAGTATTTGCATATCTATGTTGTAGACCAATGGCCCGTGCTACCGTTCCCGTGAATGTTAATGCGTTCCTAGAGAAAGCTAAGTTGAAAGATGATGGTAGCAACTACACAGACTGGGTCCACAACTTGAGGCTTATTCTCATTGCTGCACAGAAGAATTATGTCCTTGATGCACCGCTAGGTGAAAGGCCTGCTGCAGAAAGCAGATGCTGATGTTTTGAAATTCTGATAAGCTCGATCTGATGACTACTCGATAGTTCAGTGTCCCATGCTTTACGGCTTAG
This sequence comes from Aegilops longissima, assembly GCA_021605205.1. Taxonomy (NCBI): domain Eukaryota; kingdom Viridiplantae; phylum Streptophyta; class Magnoliopsida; order Poales; family Poaceae; genus Aegilops; species Aegilops longissima. Next base: position 265,961,997 of record CM038682.1, on the reverse strand, counting down.
AACCTAGACTTCAAAGACGTTTCGAACGTCATGGAGCCTAAGAGATGTTCCAGGAGTTGAAGTTAATATTTCAAGCAAATGCTCGGGTTGAGAGGTATGAAGTCACCAACAAGTTCTATAGCTGCAAGATGGAGGAGAATAGTTCTGTCAGTGAACACATACTCAAATGTCTGGGTATCATAATCACTTAACTCATGTGGGAGTTAATCTTCCAGTTGATAGTGTTATTGACAGAGTTCTTCAATCACTGCCACCAAGCTAGAAAGGCTTCGTGATGAACTATAGTATGCAAGGGTTGGACAAGACAATTCCCGAGCTCTTCGCAATGCTCAAGGCTGCGGAGGTAGAAATCAAAAAGGAGCATCAAGTATTGATGGTTAACAAGACCACTAGTTTCAAGAAAAAGGGCAATGGAAAGAAGGGTAACTTCAAGAAGAATGGCAAGCAAGTTGCCACTCCTGGGAAGAAGATCAAAGTTGGACCCAAGCCTGAAACTGAGTGCTTCTATTGTAAAGGGACTGATCACTGGAAGCGGAACTTCCCCAAGTATTTGGCAGATAAGAAGGATGGCAAAGTGAACAAAGTATATTTGCATGTTAATTATGTGTACCTTACTAATGCTCGTAGTAACGCATCGGTATTTGATACTGGTTCGGTTGCTCATATTTGTAACTCGAAACAGGAGCTACAGATTAAGCGAAGATTCTCTAAGGACGAGGTGACGATACGCGTCGGGAATGGTTCAAGGTCGATGTGATTGCCGTCGGCACACTACCTCTACATCTACCTTCGGGATTAGTTTTGGACCTAAATAATTGTTATTTGGTGCCAGCGTTGAGCATGAACATTATATCTGGATCTTGTTTAGTGCGAGATGGTTATTCATTTAAACCAGAAAATAATGGTTGTTCTATTTATATGAGTAATATCTTTTATGTCATGCACCCTTGAAGAGTGGTATATTTTTTGTTGAATCTCGATCGTAGTGATACACATATTCACATTATTGATGCCAAAAGATGCAAAGTTGATAATCATAGTGCAACATATTTGTGGCACTGCCGTTTAGGTTATATTGGTGTAAAGCGCATGGAGAAACTCCATGCAGATGGGCTTTTGGAATCACTTGATTATGAATCATTTGATACTTGCAAACCATGCCTCATGGGCAAGATGACTAAAACTCCATTCTCCGGAACAACGGAGCGAGCCAATGACTTATTGGAAATAATACATACTGATGTATGCGGTCCAATGAGTGTTGAGGCACGCGGCGGGTATCGTTATTTTCTGACCTTCACAGATGATTTGAGCAGATATGGGTATATCTACTTAATGAAACACATGTCTAAAACATTTGAATAGTTCAAAGAATTTTAGAGTGAAGGGGAGAATCATCGTAATAAGAAAATAAAGTTTCTATGATCTGATCGTGGAGGTGAATATTTGAGTTACGAGTTTGGCCTTCATTTAAAACAATGTGGAATAGTTTCACAACTCACGCCACCTGGAACACTACAACATACTGGTGAACGTCGTAACCGTACTTTACTAGATATGTGCGACCTGTGATGTCTCTTACTGATTTACCACTATCGTTTTGGGGTTATGCATTAGAGACAACTACATTCACGTTAAATAGGGCACCGTCGAAATCCGTTGAGACGACACCGTATGAACTGTGGTTTGGCAAGAAACCTAAGCTCTCATTTCTTAAAGTTTGGGGTTGTGACACTTATGTCAAAAGGCTTCAACCTGATAAGCTCGAACCCAAATTAGAGAAGTGCATCTTCATAGGATACCCTAATGAAACAATTGGGTACACCTTCTACCACAGATCTGAAGGCAAAATCTTTGTTGCCAAAAATGGAGCATTTCTAGAGAAGGAGTTTCTCTCGAAAGAAGTGAGTGGGAGTAAAGTAGAACTTGATGAGGTAATTGTACCTTCTCTCAATTTGGAAAGTAGCACATAAGAGAAATCCATTCCCGTGATGCCTGCACCAACTAGAGAGGAAGCTAATGATGATGATCATGAAACTTCAGATCAAGTTACTACTGGACCTTGTAGGTCAAATAGAGCGCATTCCACACCAGAGTGGTACGATAATCCTGTCCTAGAAGTCATGTTACTAGACCATGACGAACCTACGAACTATGAAGAAGCAATGATGAGATTCTGACAGATGGATTGAGGCTATGAAATCTGAGATAGGATCCATGTATGAGAACAAAGTATGAACTTTGGTGGACTTGCCCGGTGATCGACAAGCCATTGAGATTAAGTGGATCTTCAAGAAGAAGACTAACGCTGATGGTAATGTTACTGTCTACAAAGCTGGACTTGCGCAAAAGGTTTTGGACAAGTTCAAGGGGTTGACTATGATGAGACTTTCTCAGCCATAGCGATGCTTAAGTCCGTCCAAATCATGTTAGCAATTTCCGCATTTTATGATTATGAAATCTGACAAATGGACGTCAAAACTGCATTCTTTAATGGATTTCTTAATGAAGAGTTGTATATCATGCAACTAGAAGGTTTTGTCGATCCTAAAGGTGCTAACAAAGTGTGCAAGCTCCAGCGATCCATCTATGGACTGGTGCAAGCATCTCGGAGTTGGAATATATGCTTTGATGAGGTGATCAAAGCATATGGTTTTATACAGACTTTTGGTGAAGCCTGTATTTACAATAAAGTGAGTGGGAGTTCTGTAGCATTTCTAATATTATATGTAGATGACATATTGTTGATTGGAAATGATATTGTATTTTTTGATAGCATAAAAGGATATTTGAATAAGATGTTTTCAATGAAAGACCTTGGTGAAGCTGCTTATATATTGGGCATCAAGATCTATAGAGATAGATCAAGACGCTTAACAGGAATTTCACAAAGCACATACCTTGACAAAAGTTTTGAACAAGTTCAAAATGGATCAGTCAAAGAAAGGGTTCTTACCTGTGTTACAAGGTGTGAAGTTGAGTCAGACTCAAAGCCCGACCACTGCAGGAGATAGAGAGAAAATGAAAGTCATTCCCTATGCCTCGGCCATAGGTTTTATCATGTATGCAATGCTGTGTACCAGACCTGATGTGTGCCTTGCCATAAGTCTGTCAGGGAGGTACCAAAGTAATCCAGGAGTGGATCACTGGACAGCGGTCAAGAACATCCTGAAGTACCTGAAAAGGACCAAGGATATGTTTTCGTTTATGGAGGTGATAAAGAGCTCGTCGTAAATGGTTACGTCGATGCTAGCTTTGACAATGATCCGGATGACTCTAAGTCACAAACTGATACGTATTTATATTGAATGGCGGAGCTGTCAGTTGGTGCAGTTCCAAGCAAAGCGTCGTGGTGGGATCTACGTGTGAAGCGGAGTACATAGCTGCTTCGGAAGCAGCAAATGAAGGAGTCTGGATGAAGGAGTTCATATCCAATCTAGGTGTAATACCTAGTACATCGGTTCTAATGAAAATCTTTTGTGACAATACTGGAGCAATTGCCTTGGCGAAGGAATCCAGATTTCACAAGAGAACCAAACACATCAAGAGACGCTTCAACTTCATCCGTAAACAAGTCAAGGAGGGAGACACAGAAATTTGCAAGATACATACGGATCTGAATGTAGAAGACCCGTTGAGTAAGCCTCTTCCGCAAGCAAAACATGATAAGCACCAAGACTCCTTGGGTGTTAGATTCATTACTATGTAATCTAGATTATTGAATGTACTTCAAGTGGGAGAATGAAGGAAATATGCCCTAGAGGCAATGATAAAGCTTTTATTTTATATTTCCTTATTCATGATAAAGGTTTATTATTCATGCTAGAATTGTATTGATCGGAAACCTTACTACATGTGTGAATACACAAACAAACACTGTGTCCCTAGTGAGCCTCTACTAGACTAGCTCATTGATCAAAGATGGTTAAGGTTTCCTAACCATTGACATGAGTTGTAATTTGATAATGGGTTCAGTTTTATTGCTATTGCTTTCTTCAAGTCAAATATATATTCCTTCGACTATGAGATTACGCAACTCCCGAATACCGGAGGAATGCCTTGTGTGCTATCAAAAGTCACAACATAACTAGGTGATTATAATGATGCTCTACAGGTATCTCCGAAGGTGTTTGTTGAGTTGGCATAGATCGAGATTAGGATTTTTCACTTCGAGTATCAGAGAGGTATCTCTGGGCCCTCTCGGTAATACACATCATAAGCTTGCAAGCAAATGACTAAGGAGTTAGTCACAAGGTGGGATGTATTACGAAACAGGTAACAAGATTGAACTAGGTATGAAGATACCAACGATCGAATCTCAGGCAAGTAACATACCGATGGACAAAGGGAATTACGTATGTTGTCATTATGGTTCGATCGATAAAGATCTTTGTAGAATATGTAGGAGCAAATATGGGCATCCATGTTCCACTATTGGTTACTGAGCGGAGAGGTTTCTCGGTCATGTCTACATAGTTCTCGAACCCGTAGGGTCCGCACACATAACGTTCCATGATGATATAGTATTATATGAATTATGTGATTTGGTGACCGAATGTTGTTCGGAGTCCCAGATGAGATCACGGGCATGACGAGGAGTCTCGAAATGGTCGAGAGGTAATGATTGAAATATATGACGATGGTATTCGGACACCGAAAGTGTTTCGGGGGTACCGGGTACTTATCGGGTCACCGGAAGGGGTTCCGGGCACCCCCGGCAAAAGGTATGGGCCTTATGGGCCAATAATGGAAATGCACCAGCCACAAGGGGCTGGTGCACCTCCCATACGGGCCGGCCTAAGAGGAGAAGGAAAGAGGGGAAGGGAAATGAAATACTGGAATAGGATTCCCCCCTTCCTTCCCTCTCCCCCCTCTTTCCTTCCCCCTCTGACATATATGGCAGGGGGCGGCGGTTAGGGAGGAGCCCAAGTAGGATTCGGTCCTACTTGGGGTGCCTCCTGGCCTCCCCCTCCCACCTATATATATGTGGAGGGAGCGCCTAGCACATCCCAGACAATTGTTTACTCATGTGCGGCGCCCCCCTCCACCGGTTACACCCCCGGTCATATCTTCGTAGTGCTTAGGCGAAGACCTGCGAGGATCACTTCACCATCACCGTCACCACACCGTCATGATGACATAACTCATCTACTACCTTGACATCTTGCTAGATCAAGAAGGCGAGGGACATCACCGAGCTGAATGTGTGCAGAACACGGAGGAGCCGTGCGATTGGTACTTGATCGGTTGAAGCGCGAAGAAGTTCGACTACATCAACTGCGTTGAGAAACGCTTCCGCTTACGGTCTACGAGGGTATGTAGGCACACTCTCCCCCTCGTTGCTATGCATCTCCATGGATAGATCATTGCGTGTGCGTAGAATATTTTTTTTGTTTTCCATGCAACGATTCCTAACAGGAATAAGTATGGGCACTTGGTGTCATACATTTCTTCCAAAAGCTCTGTTACACGTCCAGTTCAGCATTGCGGCACGGCCTTGTCGGCGCCCCAAAGGAGGTGGCCTGGACCGCCCTTCACGCAACGACCCCTAGTGCAAAGGGCGATGGGCCCAAGACTTCAGAGTGCTTAGGATGTAGACCGGCGAGGACCTCTCTGCGGAGCCTAGGTAGGACTACGACGTGTTGATCAGCCGAGGCCGGGCATGACCTAAGGACACTACTAGGAAAAGGCTAATTAGTGGCGCACCTGTTTTGGCCATTAATGGCGCACTACAAGTGCGGCACTATTATCACGCCATTAGTAACAAAATAGTAATGGCGCACCTCTGGTGCGCCATTACTATCTAGCTTAGTAATGGCGCACCACATAGAAGTGCGCCATTACTAACAACTTTTTTTCAAAAAAAAAATCAGATTTTTTTTCATTTTTTTTTCAAATTTTTCTTTCGTTTTTTATTAATCTCGGGTCACTATGGCTTAATCTCAGGTCAATATGTTTAATCTCAAGTCAAATCGCACTCTGTGGTCAAACTTCCCGGAAGGTCACCCATCCTCACACGGAAGGTCACCCAACCTCACACTACTCCAGCCCAAGCACGTTTAACTTCGCTGTTCTATCCAACCCCAGCACCAACTCACTTCACAGGCACTTGTTGATATATCTATCATATCAATCCTATTAAACCTTATTGATGTCTAGGACTTTGTTCATGTTCATGAGTGTGATGCAATTTTGAAAAAGATATTTCAAACTTCCCGGTCATATTACGTATCATATTTTGAAAAAAATTCCAAATTTTTTTTAAACCAATTTTTTTTCTGTTACTAGTGGCGCACCTAGCAAATGGTGCGCCACTAGTAAGTTTGAATTTTTTTCATTTTCCCCCTCTAGATCTTAAAAGCCCCATATCTTTTGTTCTGTTAGGTTTTTGGGGATTTTGAAGATGTTAAACAAAGTTCCCCCAGTTCAATTCGGATGTAACTTTTCGAGTAGATGATTTTTCATATAAAAAACTTTTTAATCCGAGTTCGCATGCAAAAGTTATGCCAATTTTACTAAATTCCAGAGAGATTTTGCAAATAAAGTCAAAATTCATATTTGTAAATGTTCCCAACAACTAGACAACATATCACATGGGAAACTTATTTTCTTTTATTTTTTTGACATTTCAATCATTTTCTTTCATTTTTTTAAACTGAAAAGGCGGTCCACTGTGGGGGGGGGGTTGCATTTAGCACCAGGGTTACTAATGGCGCACCTGATGTGTGGTGCGCCATTAGTAGTTTTGAATAAAAAATAAAAAAATTGCTAGTAGTGGCGCACTGTCCACTGGTGCGCCACTATTAACAATTTTTTTTTATTTTTTTAAACTACTAATGGCGCACGGTGGGTGTGGTGTGCCATTACTATGTCAACTAGTAATGGCGCACTATCCCATGGTGCGCCATTAGTAACAAATTTTTTTAATTTTTTTCAAAACTACTAATAGCGCACCACACACCAGGTGCGCCATTAGTAATATGTCAATAATGGCGCACCTGTATCTGGTGCGCCACTGCTATATAGTAGTGGCGCACCACATACATGGTGCGCCATTAATGTCCATATCATCTATAGCCCTTTTCCTAGTAGTGGGGCGATGGTCCCAAGACTTCGGAGTGCTTAGGATGTAGGCCACCGACGGCTACTACTACCCGTAAGGTGTCTACTACATGGAGACCGACGACAAACAGGAGTATTTAGGTGGTCCCAGGCAGGAGGCCTTGCCTTTTCGATCGATGTTGCTTTTGTGCTAACCTTCTTAAGGCAGTCTTGTTTAACTTATGTCTGTACTCAGATATTGTTGCTTCCGCTGGCTCGTTTGTATTCGAGCTTTTGTATTCGAGTCCTCGAGGCCAGTGGCTTGTAATATGAAGCTTGTATTACTTTAATTTGTATCTAGAGTTGTGTTGTGATATCCTCCCGTGAGTCCCTGATCTTGATTGTACACATTTGCGTCTATGATTAGTGTATGATTGAATAGGGGGCGTCACATATACCCCACGATATAATCCATAGCATCTTTAAAACAAGCGCACTATGCAATAAAAATAGAATCTGTCTAAAACAGAACAGTCTGTAGTGGTCTGAACAAAAACTATACTTCTATAACTCCAAAAAATCTAAAACAATTAGGACAATTTAGTAAATTTGTATATCAATCATGTGTAAATTTTTTAGAATTTTATCACGTTCCAGTGAATTATAGTAATTTCAGCACTAGGCACAAAAGTTTCTATTTTTTCACATAATCAAGTCAACAATCAACCAAATCATCCCAAAGGCTTTACTTGGCACAAGCACTAATTAAAACATAAAAACACAATCATAACAGTAGCAATAATTGTGTCAACACACCAGAACATAAAGTAAAAGAAAAAAAATAAGATAACTATTGGGTTGCCTCCCAACAGGCTCTTTCTTTATAGCCATTAAGATAGGCTTGAGATTTGGATGATGCTCACATAAAATATAATAATTGAAACATAAAGTGAGCATCATGTAGCATGTGAAAAACACATTTAATTCTAACATACTTCCTATGCATAGGCATTTTATAAGCAAACAGATTATCAAGACAAGCAATATCTAGCATATGCAAATAGGAAGAATGAAGCATTAGTAATTTGAACACAAAGGAGGTAATTTAGAGACATGAAGATTTCCATATTTTTCTCTCTCATAATAATTACATGTAGGATCATAGTCAAACTCAACAGTATAGCTATCATATAAAATATTCTCTTTGTGATCAACATTCATGAAAGTTTATAATCTTCCTAGATAGTGGGATTAACATTAACTAAAGTCATGACCTTTCCAAACCCACTTTTATCAAAATTTTCATAAGATTGAACTCTCGCCGAATATGTGGGATTATTTTTACCTAAAAGTTGCTACTCTTCCAAACCCACTTTCAATATTATTGCAAACATTATTATCAAGAACATATTCATCATGAGGCTTAAATATATTTCAAGATCATAAGAAGCATTGTCAGCCCAATCATGATCATTGCAATAAGTAGTGGACATAACAAAATTATCATCCTCAAGCTTGTAGCTTTGCATATCATCAACACAATTGACAATAATAGAATTTATAATAACATCATTGCAATCATGCTTTTCATTCAAGGAGCTATCATGAATCACTTTATAAATTTCTTCTTTTAATACTTCATCCCAATTTTCAGATTCACGATTTTGAAGCAAAACTTCATAAAGATAATCAAGTGGACTCAACTCACTAGCAATTGGATCATCATAATTGGATTTTTAAAAAATATTAGCAAGTGGATGAGGATCCATATCAATAATTTTTAGCAAGCGAAGATGCAAGCTAATAGAAGGCACATGGCAATAGAAGACAAGATAGCACAAACAATATTTTTGATATTTTGTATTTTTTGGAGAAGTGGAGGGAGATAAAAAAAGAGGCAAATAAAAAGTAGATAAAGTAGATGATAGTTTGTATGTAGGAACCTGACAAGAATTTGATGATGTCTCCCCGGCAACAACGCGAGAAATTCTTCATGCTACTTGTAAACTACGTTGGGATTTTCCCCGAAGAGGAGGGGTGAAGTGGTACAGTAGAGATAAGTATTTCCCTAAGTGAGAACCAAGGTTATCGAACCAATAGGAGAACCACGCAAACCTTCATTAGTAGCTGTGACGCCTCGACCTAATCATGCACTAATCATACATGCAAATGCGCATGATAAAGATCAGAGACTCACGGGAAGATATCACAACACAACTCTAGACACAAATTCAAACGTAAAGCTTATATTACGAGCCAGGGCCACGAAGGCTCAAATACATAAGTCAGCAGAAGCAACAACATCTTAGTACAGACATGAGATAAACAAGTCCGCCTTAAGAAGGCTAGCATAACAATGATAAACTGGATCGAAAAGGCGCAGGCCTCCTGCCTGGGGCCTCCTAACTACTCCTAGTCGTCGGTGGTCTCCACGTCATAGTAGTAGGCTTCTTCGATGTAGTAGTAGTCATCGATGGGATCAGCTGGCTCCCAACTCCTTCATCTGATCGTAGCAATCGGGTAGAGGTGGAAAAGGTAGCAAAGCAACCATGAGTACTCATCCAAAGCACTCGCAAGACTTACATCAGATCTACGCTAAGTATGCATCAATATCAATGGAAAGAGGCTATATGTGTGGACTATACTACATAATTGCCAGAATAGAGAGGAAGGCCTAGCCTATCGAAGACTAGCATCTTGCAGCATATTGCAACATTAGAAGAGTGCAGATTAGTATAACATAAGGAATAAGTATGTAGTGGCAATGCCCAGAGGTCCTCCTCGACACGAGGAAGCGATTGCGGAGCCATCCTATCAATTTAGTGTCTCAAGTATCTAGTTCTAGTTGTAATAGACCAGGATACAACTCCGAGCGCCCATTACCATGTACACGGCTATTTGAATAGATTACTTCCCTGCAGGGGTGCACCAACTTACTCAACACGCTCGATTAGCTCTGGCCAGACACACTTTAACGGGTCATGCCCGGTCTCGGTTGATCGACACACCGTAGTCCTACCCAGGCTCAACAGAGAGGCCAACACGCCGGTCTACATCCTAAATGCAAAGGGGTCATGGGCCAATCGTCCTTTGCAATCCCACGCGTTGCAAGGACGGTCGAGATCAGTCCTCACTACCTCTTTATACAAGGCAGGTGCTTACGCGGACCACCCGGGCGCGTGCCGCTAAACTACTGACGTTTGAGAGCTTTCATAAGAAACATACGACGTCGAGTGCCCATACTTATTCCCATGTCGTGGTTAGTGCGAAAAGGCTAGAGGCCTAATTAGATCACATATCCAAACTCGTTAGTGTCTTGGGAGCGCGTGGAGATGATCAATGATCCTATCGCCCCGTCTTGAGGACTTATGACAAGGGTCAGGCCCATCCCTCTCTAGAGCGGTCTCCCTGCCCAGCCGTGCCTCATAATATCTTGCGTGTACCCTCCTGGTCAACCCGACTTACAAGAGACTGTCGGGAACTCAGGTCCAGCTCTACCGGGGTGGTACTGCCGCTCCCTTCAGTCCCATAGCACCAGTAAAAGAGTCAACAAGTAAAGATAACAGTATGTCCATGTCATCAACGGTGAAATCCGAGGAATCATCCTCGATGTAACCGTCAAGGCGAACTTGGAGGAATCACCTTCGATAGGTTCACACTTGAGGGGCTGTACGACAGAGGCATCATCGGAGGTGGTGAAAGAGGAATCACCCTCTGTAACACACAACCGACTAGCTACAATACAGAGGTATCATAAGGAGTGAGGTAGGAGGTATCTGATAACCCACAAGTATAGGGGATCGCAACTGTTTTCGAGGGTAGAGTATTCAACCCAAATTTATAGATTCGACACAAGGGGAGCCAAAGAATATTTGAAGGTATTAGCAGTTGAGTTGTCAATTCAACCACACCTGGAGATTAATTATCTGCAGCAAAGTGATCAGTAGCAAAGTAGTTTGATAGTTTTGATAGTAGTGACAGCAGCAATAGTAACAGTAACAGTGATAGCAGTAATTTTGTAGCAAGTGTAATAGTGATGATAGCAGTAGTAACTTAGCAGAAACAATATAAGATAAATTCGTAGGCATTGGATCGGTGACTTGTTGGACGATATTCATCATGAGACAGTTATAACCTAGGGTGATAGGCACTAGATCCAGTTCTTCAATATAATGTAGGCATGTATTCCATAAATATTCGTACGTGCTTATGGAAAGAACTTGCATGACATCTTTTGTCCTACCCTCCTGTGGCAGCGGGGTCCATATTGGAAACTAAGGGATATTAAGGCCTCCTTTTAATAGAGAACCAGAACAAAGCATTAGCACATAGTGAATGCATGAACTCCTCAAACTACGGTAATCACCGGAAGAAGTCCCGGTTATTGTCACTCTGGGGTTACCGAATCATAACACGTAGTAGGTGACTATAACTTGCAAGATCGGATCTAGAACATGGATATAATGATGATAACATAACGGTTCAGATCTGAGTTCATGGCACCCGGGCCCAAAGTGACAAGCATTAAGCATGGCAAAGTCATAGCAACATCAATCTTAGAACATAGTGGATACTAGGGATCAAGCCCTAACAAAACTAACTCGATTACATGATGAATCTCATCCAACTCCTCACCGACCAGCGAGCCTACGAAGGAATTACTCACTCCCGGTGGGGAGCATCATGGAATTGGCGATGGAGAAGGGTTGGTGATGCCGAAGAACGAAGACCCCCCTCTCCGGAGCCCCAAACAAACTCCAGATCTGCCCTCCCGAGGAAGAACAGGGCTTGGCGGCGGCTCCTTCTCGAGGACCGCGATAATTCTTTCTCCCTGATTTTTTTCTGGAATAATGTGATTTTATAGCATCGGAATCAGGGTCTACGGGGCCACCAGGTGGGGACAACCCACCTAGGTGCGCCAGGAGTGGGGACGCGCCTTGGTGGGTTGTGCCCACCCAGGGGCCCCTCTCCGGTAGGTCTTGGCTCCAGAAATTCTTATATATTATATAAAAATTCCTCGCAAAGTTTCGTTCCATTCTGAGAACTTTAATTTCTGCACAAAAAGAACACCATGGTAGTTCTGCTGAAAACAACGCCAGTCCGGGGTTAGTTTCATTCAAATCATGCAAATTAGAGTCCAAAACAAGAGGAGAAGCGTTAGGAAAAGTAGATACGTTGGAGACGTATCAACTCCCCCAAGCTTAAACCATTACTTGTCCTCAAGCAATTCATTGATAAACTGAAAGCGAAAAAGAAAAACTTTTACGAACTCTTTTGCTCTTGTTTGCATAAATAAGCTTAAACAACACCCAGGTTTTCAGCCAACATTATAACTAACCATGCCGACAATAACTCTTAAAGATTATAATGACTCATATCAATGACATAATCAGCTAGTGAGCAATAATAAGATATCTCAAATGGCAACACGTTGTCAAAAAAACCATGATATAATATGACAATAGTGGTATCTCACTAGCCCTTTCTAAGACCGCAAAACATAAATGCAGAGCACCTCCAAAGTTCAAGTAGCGACTAAACATTGTAATTCATGGTAGAAAAGATCCAATCATGATGCACCCAACATTAGCTATACATAATGCATAAGTCATGATAGCTGTGCTCTCAGGTTCTAGCACTTGTTTTAGAAGGTGATGACACAACATAAAAGTAAATAGATAGTCCCTTCGCAGAGGGAAGCAGTGATTTGCGGAGGTGCCAGAGCTCAAAATTTTAAAACAGAGGTAAATGATATTTTGAGACATGCACCCTTCTCATTTACTTCACGACCATCAGTTATCAATATCTTCCATGCTAAGCACGCTAGTGGCTGTTCCCAAGCGATAAAAGTAAAGGTTTACTCCATTGGGAGTTTTTGTTTGATTATTTGAGAGATTAACTCTTTTTCAGTTTGCAGTTTGGGACTGGGCATCCCTATTGCTGCCCTTTTCTCGTGCGATGGCGAGTGAATAAACACTCGACCTGAGAATAACCCGCTTAGCATGGAAGATACCGACCACCTCCTGTCGTTCCATGAACGAACCAGGCACACAAAACGGATATTTATTTAGAAGTTTTTAGAGGTGGCACATGCAAATTTACTTAGGACGGCAGGGTAATACCGCATATAGGTAGGTATGGTGGACTCATCTGGAATAACTTTGGGGTTCAAGGTTTTCGACGTACAAACAGAATTCCCACTTAGTATAGACGAAGGCTAGCAATTAGATTGAGAAGCGATCAACTAGAGAGCAACAACAATCACAATCTTGCATTATGCATAAGTAACATCAGACACTAGCATGAGTAGGATATGAACACCATGAACATAAATATCATAGAGGCTATGTTGGTTTTGATTCAACTACATGCATGAACATGTGCCAATTCAAGCCACTCGAACATTCAGAAGAGGATACCGTATCATCATACTACATCACAATCATTTTAGCGCAATGTTGATATCCAAGATAAATCATTATCCACTCCCAACTACTTATGCATGGCATGAGAAACTATAATCTCTAATTGTCATTACAAACATGTTTAATCATAATGGGCTGAATCATGGATACTAGCTCAAACATATTTACACAAACAGAACAAGTCAAGTTCATCCAGTTTCTCTCTGCCACGGCCAGTTCATCGGATGTCGTCATTATTGCCTTTCACTTGCATGACCGAACGATAAGAAAACAATAATAGTGCAAGAGTGCCATGGGCTAAGCTGGAATCTGCAAACATTTTATTCAACAGGAGAAGACAAGGTAAAATGGGCTCTTTATGAGATCAACAATTATTCATATGAGAGCCACTCAACATTTTCATCATGGTCTTCTCCTTGGTACAACTTGAATAAAAAGAAAATAAATTCAGAGAAACACACTGAAATATTTTTGGAGTTTTTGTTTTTCTTGAACAAGGAAATAAAAGGGAAAAGCAAAAACGAGAAAAACTATTTACACGGGAAAGCTCCCAACAAGCAAAAGAAGAACAAGGAAATCTTTTTGGATTTTCTTTTTAATATTACTACTAAGCATGCATAGAAAGTAAACTAACTACAACTATTTTTTGTTTTTTCTAAAGTTTTTCAAACACACAAGAAGAAAGCAAGAAAATAAATCTAGACATGGATGATACAATGAAAAAGTGTGAACACCGACTAATGGAATATGTGACATGAATGTACAGTCGTTGAGAAACACGTACTCCCCCAAGCTTAGGCTTTTGGCCTAACTTGGTAGTCGATTAGTAGCCTAGAGGGTAGTAGGGGTGCTGAGGAGCGGGCATCCACTCATTCCACTGCTGAGGCTCCTCCTGTGCTGCCTCCGCAGTAGCCTGAGCGTTTCGGTAGGCGATGATGTCCGCATGCATAATCCTATATCCACCCCTAGCAATATAATCAAACAAAGCAGGAGCAGGCAATGGAATAATATCATGAGTTCTCACACTAAAAACCAGGTTTTATGGAATGGGGATGTTAGGAGATTCGATATCAGTAAAGTGATGGTGATCCATGGCTGCACGGTCTAGGTAAACCTTGGTCAGAGGGTAATCATGAGGGCATATCTCAACATTAAAGTGAGCCGCCAAACGAGTAGCGTAAATCCCACCATGTATTTTACCCTAAGATTTATTAAGATGGAGGCGACGAGCCATAATAGCTCCCAAGCTATAAGAGTTGTCGCCCTCTAATGTACGGCGTAAAATAGCAAGGTCTGGTGAACTAAGTGCACCCACCTTCTCCCTAGCAAGCAAGCTTTTTGCAATGAAAAGTGCAAGGTAATGAACAGCAGGAAAATGCAAGCCAGTGGCAGTGGTAGCTGACACCTCTCTCTCATCTCCCACTGTCAAAGTGCGATAAAAGGCCTCAAACCCAGCCTGCCTAGGCTTGGCTAAGCTCCCATCAGACGGGATCATGCATATGTCACAAAATACAGTAAGTGGTATCTGATGGTTTTCAGCATGTAAATCAAAGCTTACTTCAGGAAGATTATTCCTAGGCAGGAAAGTAAAACTTTCAACAAAGATGTTTGTGAGGATTTGGTGTTGTTCACACTCATCTATGATGAAGTCTGTGAGGCCGGCATTAGCAGTGTATTGTGTGAACTCCTGAAGGATTCCATCCTTGTGACGCCCTCGATTCAATCGTACACTAATCATACACGCAAATGTGTACGATCAAGATCAAGGACTCACGGGAAGATATCACAACACAACTCTAGACACAAAATTAAAATAATACAAGCTTTATATTACAAGCCAGGGGCCTCGAGGGCTCGAATACATAAGCTCGAAAACACAAGAGTCAGCGGAAGCAACAATATCTGAATACAGACATGAGTTAGACAAGTTTGCCTTAAGAAGGCTAGCACAAAAGCAGCAACGATCGAAAAGCAAGGCCTCCTGCCTGGGAGCCTCCTAATTACTCCTGGTCGTCAGCAGCCTCCACGTAGTAGTAGGCACCCTCGGGGTAGTACTAGTCGTCGGTGGCATCGTCCGGATCCTGTGCTCCACCATCTTGTTGCGACAACCAGAAAGAAGGAAGAAGGGGGAAAGGGGAAGCAAAGCAACCGTGAGTACTCATCCAAAGTACTCGCAAGCAAGGATCTACACTACATATGCAACATTATCAAAGGAAAGGCTGTATATGTGGACTGGGCTGCAGAATGCCAGAAGAGAAGGGGAAAAGCCTAGCCTATCGAAGACTAGCATCTTCTCGAACCCACCATCTTGCAGCAACAGGAGGGAGTAGAGTAGCATAAAGTAAAGTAGTAGAAGTGTTATCAACCTCGGCCAGACATCCTTTCTCGACTCCCTGCGAGAAAGCAATCCCAGAGCCATACTATCCAGTTATCATCACAATCCAGTTGTCATCACCATCCAATTCTCATCACAAGTATCCAGTTCTAGTTGTATCGATCGGGATACAACTCCAAGTGTCCGTTACCGTAGGACATGCTATCGATAGATGTTTTCTTCCCTGCAGGGGTGCACCAACTTACCCACCACGCCGATTAACTCCGCCGGACACACTTTCTGGGTCATGCCCGCCTCGCCAAACAATACGCTGCAACCCGACCTAGGCTTAATAGAGAGGTCAGCACGCCGGACTAAACCTATGCCCCCAGGGGTCATGGGCCATCTCCCCGGGAACTCATAGCAATCATAGTAACTGTGTGTCTAAACATCAAGGGGAAAACCCGAGGAATCACCCCAAGTGAATTCTACTCGATGTAGTCATCAAGGTGAACGTAAGAGGGACCACCCTCGAGGTTCACACTTGAGGGGTTGCACGACAGAGTCGTATCGGAAGTCGTTAAAGAGGAAATCACCCTCGATGACCACGACCGAATAACTACACTACTGAGGTTAACATCGGCGTCGATGAGGTCTCACCCTTGGTACTCGATAGTAACCCAGTAGTGTCGAGCAACTAAGGGGAAGTGATGTGCGGGTGTCAGGGCCTGGTCTTTGATCCCGTTGATCGGGTCTTCTGATTATCCAGCGGGGCAGTCGGGACAAAGTGGGGGTCACTGATGGATCTCTAAGCAACCTATACTAAGCAGTTTAGGATAAGAAGGTAAGGTACAACAGCAGGTTACAAAAGCAGGCTATGCATCAGAATAGGAGCAATCAATAACAGTGGCAAAATCTAATGCAAGCATGAGAGAATGGAATGGGCGATATCGGGATGATCAAAGGGGGGGTTTGCCTGGTTGCTCTGGCAAGGAGGGGTCGTCGTCGACGTAGTCGATCACAGGGGCAGCATCGGTCTCGGGGTCTACCGGGGAGAAGAGGGAGAAGAAACAGTAAATATAAAGCAAACATAGCATCACAAAGTGTAACATGGAAATATGCTGTGCCGGGTGTGACCTAACGTATGGCTACACGATGTAGGTGAAGGGAGAATTCAACCGGGAATGTATTCCCGATTCCAGACCTGTGTCAGACACATGACCGGAGGGGAATGTTCCATGTTCAGATAGTTAGAGGCATCTGACATGTAAACGGACCGCGTATTCGGATTGGTTGGATTTTTCTGAGCAACTCTCATATATAAAACATTTTCATCGGAGTTACGGTTTATTTTCTATGAATTTTTAGAGATTAAAGTATTTTCTGGAATTATTCAAATTAACAGAAAAGGGAATTATGACATGAGCATGATGCAATGCTGACGTCAGCAGGTCAACAGGTCGGCTGACCAGTCAAACCAGACAGGTGGCTCCCACAGGTCAGCCACTGTAATTAACAGAGTTTAAATTTAACTAACCTGAGGTTAAATAGCCACTGGACCCCACATGTCAGTGACTGGTTAGGTTAACTAACCAGTTTTATTTATAAAAACGTTTAGTTAACAAAATATGCGGTGGGGCCCGCATGTCAGTGAAACTGTGTGCCCAGTCAGCATAGTTGACCACGGTCAACATGGTCAACTGGGGCCAGGGGGGCCACAGGCAGTGACCCAGAGGCGGGCCCCAGGTGTGCCACGTCGGCGGCATCGGGGTTTCGCCGCCGGCGACCAAAACAGCGGCGGGGCTCGCCGGTCTTCGCCGGAAAAGTGCCACAGGGGGCCGTTTCGAGCGCGGCCGGGCTCATTCGGAAGCGGGAGGAGCGGTGCATCCAACCGCGAGCTTAGCTCGGACGGGGGCGGGCTGCAACGACGACGGCGTCGAGTGGGGCGGACGGCCGGAACGGGCGTTGGCGGGGATCGGGCTACGGGGCTCGGCGAGAGCAGCAGACGCGCGCGTTGGGCCCCTGGGAACCCCAGGAGCACGATGCGGCGCTCGGCCGCATGTGAAGGCGACCATGGCCACGGCGCCGAGCTCGTCGGCGGCGAGGTTCTTCGGGCGAGCTACGGGAACGGGGCTACGGGCATCGGAAAAGCTCGGGAGAGAGAGGGGAAAGAAGCGCAGGCTCATAGTGCTCCTGCAGATGTGCTCAAGCATGATCGAGGAGGGCTTGGTGCGGCAGAATCGACGACAAAGTTCATCGGAGGAGAGGAGGAAGACGGCAACGTAGGGGACGATGCAGAGGCGCTCCTGCTCAGGTGATTCGTCGAGGAGGAAGAGGAGGTCGAGGCGGTCCTTCTTGGCGCGGAGGAGAGGCGAGGCGGTGTCGGGGATGATACGTCTCCGTCGTATCTACTTTTCCAAACACTTTTGCCCTTGTTTTGGACTCTAACTTGTATGATTTGAATGGAACTAACCCGGACTGACGCTGTTTTCTGCAGAACTGCCATGGTGTTGCTTTTTGTGCAGAAAATAAAGATTCTCGGAATGTCCTGAAACTCCACAGAACACCTTCGAAAAAACAATAAAAAATCCTCGCCAAAGATGAAGACCAGGGGGCCCACACCCTGTCCACGAGGGTGGCGGGCGCGCCCCCCTACCTCGTGGGCCCCCTGGAGACCCTCCGACGCCAACTCCAACTCCATATATTGGCTTTCGGGGAGAAAAAAAACAGAGAGAAGAAATCATCACGTTTTACGATACGGAGCCGCCGCCAAGCCCTAATCTCTCTCGGGAGGGCTGATCTGGAGTCCGTTCGGGGCTCCGGAGAGGGGGATTCGTCACCGTCGTCATCGTCAACCATCCTCCATCACCAATTTCATGATGCTCACCGCCGTGCGTGAGTAATTCCATCGTGAGGCTTGCTGGACGGTGATGGGTTGGATGAGATTTATCATGTAATCGAAGTTAGTTTTGTTAGGGTTTGATCCTAGTATCCATTATGTTCGAGATTGATGTTGCTATGACTTTGCTATGTTTAATGCTTGTCACTAGGGCCCGAGTGCCATGATTTCAGATCTGAACCTATTATGTTTTCATGAATATATGTGTGTTCTAGATCCTATCTTGCAAGTCTATAGTCACCTACTATGTGTTATGATCCGCAACCCCAAGTGACAATAATGGGACCACTCCGGTGATGACCATAGTTTGAGGAGTTCATGTATTCACTATGTGCTAATGCTTTGTTCCGGTTCTCTATTAAAAGGAAGCCTTAATATCCCTTAGTTTCCAATAGGACCCCGCTGCCACGGGAGGGTAGGACAAAAGATGTCATGCAAGTTCTTTTCCATAAGCACGTATGACTATATACGGAATACATGCCTACATTATATTGATGAACTGGAGCTAGTTCTGTGTCACCCTATGTTATGACTGTTACATGACGAACCACATCCGGCATTGTCGGGGATATACCCCGCGGCGTAAACTGGCCGGAAGTATAACCCAGCTGGACTTGGCGGTTTACTTGAGACCCGGCTAACACTTGACGATTCACTGGCGACCCGGCGGTTTACGGTTCATTGGTAATCCGGCAGGTGGGTCAGAGGAGAGACAAGACCCGGTGGCCCGGCTGGCGGTTCATGAAGGCCGGTTCGACTACGGTGGGCCGGTTTATAAGGAAAGGTATAAGGAATATTTATCTTATAAGGAGTTAAGACCCGGACTTGTATCCGGTTTGTATGAGAAGGTAGACTAGTCCTAATCCTAATAGGACTCCACATGTAACCCGCCCCTTCAACATATATAAGGAGGGGCAGGGCTCCCCAAAGAGGGACAAGCAAGAAATAATCTCTAGGGCTAGACACAACTAGAGGAGGGCCGGTTTACGGCGACTCCCTCGTGATGATAATGAGACCTAGCCTCAAACAACATGTAGGGCTATTACCGGATGATGTTTCCCGGGGCCCGAAGCTGCCTAAATCCTTGTCTTGTGTTGCGTCTCTCGATTCCGCCCAACCCCTCGCAAGCTACCACATAGATGCGTTGGCCTCACGACTAAGTCCTTTCATGAGGACATCTGCCGTGACAAAACCACGACAGTTGGCGCCCACCGTGGGGCCTGCGCACGATGGTTTGAGTTATTGGAGGGATCTCTCCCAGGGATCGAGAAACTTGCGTTCAAAGAGCCGGCCTGGAAGGATCTACTTCGACTCCTGGATCATCAGTCAAGATCGAAGAAAGTTTCAGCAGCCGTATCGATGAGAGGATTGAGACGAGAAAACTAGAGTTGCCTGTTCTTGAGCCGCCATCGTTCGGGTACAACGACTGGACTTTTCGCGGCAGCGATCGTACTGCTGCAGTACGCCAAGGCCGACAGGAGCTCCGTGCACGCATGAGTCGTCCTAGGCCGTGATCTGATCCGCCGAGTTCCACACGCTGTCAGGTTTCAAGTCTCGAGAAGATTCGTGTCTGTGGGTTATTCATCGATCCGCTAGTTGCTGCCTTCGCGTGCGAACGCATGCCAGAAATTAATCCACGTATTCACAAGGACCAAAGCTGATCCTGCTCAAGGGCATCAACTCAACTAGTATTACTTCTGATCACGTGTTGTTCAGATTTTTTACACATCAAAGTGCTTCATCTGCCTAGCAATACTGCTAGTACGTGGCAAAGGCGATCCTGATCAGAAAAAAAGGGGGGGGGGTCAAACGATGGGATTCGACCTTGCCTTCACGGCCTCGTCCTGATGCTCGCTTCGGACCGAGCGGCCTCAGGTCTCCGCCTCGGTTACTGTTCCGAGTCATTGTCTGCCTCACCTTGCCAGCTCCTCTCGCGCTGGCCTGCCCGCCTTCGCTAGCGCGGCTCCTGTTTCAACGCTGTGGGCTGTCCTCAACGCCAGGGCTCGCCCCGAGCCGGCCCGATGGCTGCTGTCGCCTAACCACGCATCGGCGTCGCTCCGCCTCCTCTCAGCGGGTCCGCCTTCTGGCCGGCCGACCTCCACCGTCGCTGCCTTGGCCTCACCCTGATTTGCCGGGAGGGCCGAGCTCCGAGCCGCCGTTGCTGGCTCGCCTCCGCCGTGCGTCGCAGCAGCAAGCCGCTGACTGCCTTCAGCCACCGGACTCCGACTCCGAGTGGCCTCCGCTCTGACTCTGTGTTGCGCCGGCGCGGCCGGGCTCCTGCGCGACCTCCCCCCCGGCCTCGTTTCCGCCGTCGCCCGTGCCGATTGATTTCGAGTTGTCTCCTCTGCCAAGGCCCGCCTCCGAGCCGTTCACTTCGGCGCCCGCAGTGTCATGTCGAGCGATGACCTCTCCGCCACTCGTCAAGCTGGCCTGTCGCAAGCCGCCCTTGAGTCATCTCCACCGTGGCCAACGTTGAACCGTCGCCACAACGAGCCAACCCCGCGGCAAGTTGCCGCATCAAGCGGTCTCGCTTCACTGATTACTGCCTCTGGTAGCATTCCTGCAGTACAATATTCACAACGTCAAGCGAAGAACTCAAAGCCAAGGAACGAATTCAGCCAGCAGCCTGGCCCACATTGCAAGGCCAGGGTACGTCTTCACCCCAAGTCCTGAGCTCCAGCCTCGCAGGCGGCCAGTTGCGTGTGCACAAGACTGGTGGCACTACGTGAATCAAAGCACAGCGCATTGGTTTGCTAAAAAAGACTCACTCACCTCTGAGGATAAAAAGGAACATATATCTCAGTTAATTCCTACCCTGTGTACGGATCATCGTCAACCGAACAAAAACAGGTGATATTCATCCAGATTTGTTTTATTAGCGATATAGTTTTTTGTCAAAAACAATCACTTCGTTCTGTAATATTTTTTATGCAGAACGACTATTAAAAGAAAAAGGATGGTATTATACCGTGGATGCACGTTCGGCGGTGCTGCATGGCTTCACGAGCGCGTGTGTCGTGGTCCAGTTTACATCAAACGCGCCAGCTGACTCGCCCGTCACACCGCCTTACAGCGCCACGGATGACTCGCTCGTCCGCCCTCGTGGCCGGTTCATGTGTCTGCGTCGGCTTACAACACCGTGGCCGACTCGTTGTCCGCGCCGGCTTACAAATGGCGGCCGATTCACCCGTCCGCACCGGTTTACCACGCCGCGGCCGGTTCACCCGTGAGTGACTTGAACTTCACCTAGCGATCATCAATTTCATGGCGGATTATTTCCGGCCTGGCTCATCAAGTGATATCCATCTAAAATATATTTTATTGGTACATATTTTTTGTCAAAGAGCAGTTTATCTTTGTCTTGGTATCCAATATTGTTGATGCAGGACAATTGTTCACTACATCAAAACGACGTGGTTAACTCGCCCGTCCACGCCGGTTTACAACACCACGGCCGGTTCATCTGTTTGAGCCACCTCTGATGCTGAGGTCATCTTTTCCGTCCGCCTCTCATGGCCTGGTCTACATCAACACACTGGGCCGCACCTATTTGCATGAGCTATTTATTGAGTATGAGAAAGTCACAGCTTGGGTAGCCCGGTTTTTTCTTCCAATACATTGGCGGCAAATTATCATTCAGCCGACATCTACACTGGATGGATCAATGGACATGCGCACAATCGCTGCCCCTACAGTTTGGTCAACTTCAAACAGCCAGTTGGAAGGAACCATTGGCTGAGTTGCTGACACGGCTCATACGGGATCATTGATAACCCGCCACAGTCACCTCAACCTTCTGTGGATGTACATCGCGTTATCAAACCAATGATATATAACTTCTGCTATGGTCAAGTACGGAGAATCTCAAGACAACTCCTTGAGTCATCTTAAGACTCGGGGGCTACGATGATATGACTCAGCAAGTCTTACCAGTTTCAGCAAATTCAAGTGCCCCAAGATGTTGAAGGGAAAGATAACCCGGTCCCAAAGGCTACTGTTATATTTAAAGGCCGTCAGAAATATTCCGGCTCACAATGATGCTTCCGGTTTATAGTCCGGTTTAAGGGGAATCCCGTCTCCCACACAGCGTTGAAGCCCTTAGTGTCTGGTTTAAATCCGGTTTAAGAGGAAACTATCTCTTGCAAGGCTCTGAATGCTCAAATCCGGTTTAATAATGTCTGGTTCGAAAAGGAATTAACTTCTCGCAAGTTCGAGTTTAAAGGCCGTCAGAAAATTTCCGGCTGAAAATGAAGATTCCGGTTTAAAATCTGGTTCAAGGGAAAGATGTCTCCCACAAAGCTTTGAAGCTCTCGATATCCGGTTCAAAATCCCGGTTCAAGAAGGATTTATCTCTTGCAAAAAGTGAAAGGGTGCCAAAAAGGACCTGCTGCCATGATGTGCGGTTCAAACGTGGGTATCATGCCTTATTGGCTTATCATATTATTGATCACTTGGGGGCTTGGTCATGTCTGAACCATAGTCACACCTCTTGATCGGCTCAATGCCATAGCATAACTTGGGGGCTTGGTCGTATCCGGACCATAGCCACGCCTCTTGATCGGCGTAATGCCACGATGTCATTTGGGGGCTTTGGTCATGTCCGAACCATAGCAACACCTTTTGATAGGCGAAAGCCACAGCATCACTTGGGGACTTGGTCACGTCTGAACCAGTCACGGCTCTTGATCGACCTAAGGCCACAGAATCACTTGGGGGCTTTGGTCGAACCCGAACCATCGCTACACCTCTTGATCGGCGTAATGCCACTACATCATTTGGGGACCTGGCTGACTTGAACCATAGCTACGCCTATTGGGGGCTTGGTCGTGTCCGACCATGGTAATGCCAATTGATCGGCTCAACAGCCTCCTTTTGCAAATGATTCTATCTTTGTCTTTGCTTGAATTTCGTTTCTCTTTTTGTATGTTTCTTATGTTGTGTTTTTAAACCGATAATTGTTAATCCGGTTCGACTGTCAATTACAAATTGATGAAACACGGTCAAATCTTAATCCGGAGACTATCTGCCCGGTTTGATTTTCTGTTACCATCCTATTATGGAGTAAACCGGCGTTCATTAAACCGGCTTGACTTTCAATTACAAGTTGTTAGTACATGATCAAGTTATAATCCGGAGACTATCAGCCCGGTCTGGTTTGACTACGAGTCGCCAGTATTATATATGGTTAAACCGGTGTTTATCACAACCCGGTATGGTTTTATCATAAACTGGCACCGTATGAAAGGAGTTATCATTACTCAAGATTGGGGTTATCACCCTTACTACAAAAAGTTGGTAAACCTATGATGTGATTCAATCTCACAGGTATGATATATTTCATATTTGATTATTCTTAAGTGCAGCCTTGGTTATAAACCCGGGTTATATGTTGGGCATTATGACCCGTCCGGCGGTAAACCGCCAGGACATTTTAAACTTGTTGTATGCAGAAACAGGTTGAATAAATCAAAATTATAAATCACCGGCGTTTATTAACCCGGCCTGGCTTTGGACTATAAATCGCCAATTTATATTTGGATTGCGCCATTGGAATAATGCGCTTATAAATCGTTAGGGTTATATTATTCAAATAGCCAAACTTGGCTAAATGTTTATTATGATATTGGATGAATAAGGTTTTCATACCGGTTTATATTATCTTGAATAGCCAACATGGCTGGGTTTTTATTATGGTTATTAATAACCGATATTATTGAGGTTTTCAAAGTCGCTTTAGTGCAATGGCTATTATTTTATCAAAGGATATGATTTATTCTACAATGGAAGGAATAGTCCCGAGTCGCTGCAGGCTTAACTCATCACATCATAATGAGCCGGCCCTTGGGGGCTACCAATTGCTCCTGTCAACAATTCAAGGTACACAAATTTTCATCTATTATTGAAGGATCCACTGCCCAGTTGGTAAAGCACAAAGCTCTCAACCTTGTGGACGTGGGTTCAAGCCCCATGATGGGAGTTACATAATATAATGTTTGAAGTATATATAAAGTCCCAGCTCAATATTATCTTACTGAGCCGGCCCTTGGGGGCTACACGTTGCTGTTAAAGTCTACATGATCATATTTTCGAAGTCCCTTCTCATTATTGGCATAATGACCCGGCCCTTGGGGGCTATACTGGTTGAAGTTTTTATGAGCATCAGGAAATTACAAGTCCCAGGTTGCTGCAAGCATGACAACCCGGCACTTGGGGGCTACATATGTGGAATACTCAGTTCTGACTAGTGATTGAGATGAACAACCTGGATTTCTTCAAGATTGTGACATTCATATTGAAGCAAATCTTAAGCTGTTACTATGTTACCTTCTTAAGATTTGAGGGCTACAAGTGAAGATTGTGACATTCATATTGAAGCAAATCTTAAGCTGTTACTATGTTACCTTCTTAAGATTTGAGGGCTACAAGTGATAGGCATATAAGAGGTATATTTTCAAAAGCTGATGTTAACAAACAGTTATGATCCAGTGCCATCAATATTTGTAAACCGGCAAAGTTCTACATTCTTAAACCGGCTGAAGATCAGATGAGTATTTCAAAGACCAATATTTTTGTTAAGCATTGGGAGCTGAGTCAAAGAAGTTATTCTTCACAATATTTCTCTGTGACAAACCAATGTCAGCAAATTGATTGTGAAGCTGGCCTATTGACCTGGATTTTCTAGAAGGAAATGACAAGGATTTAAAGATGCTCAGGATCAGTTTAACATGGATAAATCCAAATTTAACTGGGGGCTAATTTCGGGGATATACCCCGTGGCGTAAACCGGCCGGAAGTATAACCCGGCCAGACTTGGCAGTTTACTTGAGACCCGGCTAAGACTTGACGATTCACTGGCGACCCGACGGTTTACGGTTCATTGGTAATCCGGCAGGCGGGTCAGAGGAGTGACAAGACCCGGTGGCCCGACTGGCCGTTCATGAAGGCCGGTTCGACTACGGTGGGCCGGTTTATAAGGAAAGGCATAAGGAATATTTATCTTATAAGGAGTTAAGACCCGGACTTGTATCCGGTTTGTATGAGAAGGTAGACTAGTCCTAATCCTAATAGGACTCCACATGTAACCCGCCCCTTCAACATATATAAGGAGGGGCAGGGCTCCCCAAAGAGGGACAAGCAAGAAATAATCTCTAGGGCTAGACACAACTAGAGGAGGGCCGGTTTACGGCGACTCCCTCGTGATGATAATGAGACCTAGCCTCAAACATCATGTAGGGCTATTACCGGATGATGTTTCCCGGGGCCCGAAGCTGTCTAAATCCTTGGCTTGTGTTGCGTCTCTCGATTCCGCCCAAGCCCTCTCAAGCTACCACATAGATGCGTTGGCCTCACGACTAAGTCCTTTCATGAGGACATCTGCCGTGACAAAACCACGACAGGCATAATTATCCATCATTGATCCGGTGCCTACGAGTTTTCCATATACTGGTTCTTGCTTATTTACTTTTTCGTTGCTACTGTTACAATCATTACAAAATACCAAAAACATTACTTTTACTGTCTTTACTTTTGTTACCGTTACCATCACTATCATAGTACTTTGCTACTAAACACCTTGCTGCAGATACTAAGTTTCCAGGTGTGGTTGAATTGACAACTCAGCTGCTAATACTTGAGAATATTCTTTGGCTCCCCTTGTGTCGAATCTAAAAATTTGGGTTGAATACTCTACCCTCGAAAACTGTTGCGATCCCCTATACTTGTGGGTCATCAAGGCTATTTTCTGGCGCCGTTGCCGGGGAGCATAGCTCTATTCTTTGAGTCACTTGGGATTTATATCTGCTGGACATTATGAAGAACTTGAAAGACGCTAAGACAACTATTTATCCCTCAACTACGAGGGGAGGTAAGGAACTGCCATCTAGCTCTGCACTTGATTCACCTTCTGTTGTGAGTAAGTTTGCGACACCTAAACCTATTACTGCTATTGATTCTGATATGTCGCATGTTATTGATGATGCCACTTCTGCTATGCATGATACTTATGATGAAACTACTTCTATGCTTGATACTACTGTGCCACTTGGTGAATATCTTGATGAGCAAATTGCTAGGTCTAGAGAAAGAGAAATTATTGAACCTGAACACAATGATGTTAGTGACGATGAACCTATGCCTTCTATTCCTGAAGGTTATCTTTTTGATGCAGAATCTTCTGCCGCTATTTTTGCTTGCCAGGATAGATATGAACTTAAGAGGTTGCTAATTAAATGGAGTAAAGAATCTCTTAGAGATAGAATGAGACCCGACCCTGCTTTTGCTACTTCACCTATTTGTGTTCCTGATAAGGATTATTATGAATTCTCTGTTGATCCAGATACAATTACTTTGGTTGAATTTGATCCTTTTTATGGCTATGAATCTGAAATTGTTGTGGCACATCTTACTAAGTTAAATGATATAGCTGCCATGTTTACTAATAATGAGAGATCACGCTACCTTTATTTACTTAAGATATTTCCGTTCTCGTTAAAGGGTGATGCTAAGAGATGGTACAATTCTCTTGATCCTGGTTGTGTGCAAAGTCCCCAGGATATGATTTATTACTTCTCTGCTAAATATTTCCCTGCTGATAAGAAACAAGCAGCTTTGAGGGAAATATACAATTTTGTGCAAATTGAAGAAGAGAGTCTCCCACAAGCTTGGGGGAGGCTTCTCAAGTTACTTAATGCTTTGCCTGATCATCCTCTTAAGAAACCTGAAATGTTTGATATCTTTTATAATGGACTAACTGATGCTTCCAGAGATTTGTGCTGGTTCTCTTTTCAGGGAAAGAACACCGGATGACGCTAAAATTCTATTGAATAATATGTTGGCTAATGAAAATAATTGGGCACCTCCCGAGCTACCTCCTAAGCCAGTTCCTGAGCCAATTACTGAGCCTATTCTTAAACCAACTCCGAAGAGAGGTGTTACATTTCTCGATCCTGAAGATATGCAAGAGGCAAAGAAATCTATGAAAGAAAAAGGTATTAAAGCTAAAGATGTTAAGAATTTACCTCCTATTGAAGAAATACATGGTCTTAATTTACCGCCTGTTGAAGAAGTATATGATCTCAATTACTTATTTAATGGAGAACCTCCCGACATCCCGACACAGGTAGTGAAGGTAAATTCTCTCTATAGATATGATAAAGCTGAAGTCCCTCCTACTAAAATTGCTAGTCAGTGCTTGGATGAGTTTGATGACTTTATGTTTAAGCAAGATGACTTTAATGCTTATTTTGGTAGACAATTAAAATAGAATACCTTTATGATTACACGCTTGGGTGATTATATGGCTGATATTAGAGGTGAACTTAAACTTGTTAGCAAGCATGCTTCTATGGTTACCACTCAAGTAGAATAAGTACTTAAAGCTCAGAAAGAAGTGCTTGATTAAATGAATAGTAAGAAAAATGATTATGCTGTTAGAGTGGCTACTAGAACTGGTAGAATGACTCAGGAACCTTTGTATCCTGAAGGCCACCCTAAGAGAATCGAGCAAGATTCTCAAAGAAATGATATTGATGTACCTAGTTCTTCTAAGAGGAAGAAAAAGAAAAATGATAGGACTTTGCAAACTTCTAGTGAACCTATTGCTGAACCACCTGAGAATCCAAATGATACTTCTATTTCTGATGCTGAAACACAATCAGGTGATGAACATGAACCTAGTGACAATGTTAATGATAATGTTCATGTTGATGCTCAACCTAGTAATGATAATGATGTAGAAGTTGACTGCTGTTGATCTTGATAACCCACAATCAAGGAATCAACGTTATGATAAAAGAGACTTCGTTGCTAGGAAACATGGTAAAGAAAGGGAACCATGGGTCCAAAAACCCATGCCTTTTCCCCCGTAACCATCCAAGAAAAAGGATGATGAGGATTTTGAGCGCTTTGCTGAAATGATTAGACCTATCTTTTTGCATATGCGATTAACGGACGTGCTCAAAACAAATCCTTACTCCTAAGTATATGAAGGATATTATTACTAATAAAAGAAAGATACCTGAAGCTGAAATTTCCACCATGCTTGCTAATTATACTTTTAAGGGTGGAGTACCAAAGAAACTTGGAGATCCCAGAGTACCTACTATACCATGCTCCATTAAGAGAAATTATGTTAAAACTGCTTTATGTCATCTTGGAGCCGGTGTTAGTGTTATGCCTCTCTCTTTATATCGTAGACTTGACTTGAATAAGTTGACACCTACTGAAATATCTTTGCAAATGGCTGATAATTCAACTGCTATACCTGTCGGTATTTGTGAGGATGTGCCTGTTGTGGTTGCAAATGTTACTATTTTAACGGACTTTGTTATTCTTGATATTCCCGAGGATGATAGTATGTCTATTATTCTTGGAAGACCTTTCCTTAATATTGCAGGGGCTGTTATTGATTGCAACAAAGGCAATGTCACTTTTCATGTTAATGGCAATGAGCATACGGTACACTTTCCGAGGAAACAACCTCAAGTCTATAGTATCAACTTTATTGGAAAAATTCCATCGATTATATTTGGAGGTTTTGAATTTCCTCTCCCTACTGTCAAGAAAAAGTATGATATACTCATTGTTGGGGATTTTCATATCCCCGTTGAGGTAACTTAGTGCTATTCGAAATTTCTCCGGTTCCGTATTAATCGGAATGAGCTCGTTAACAAGACTTGATCAACCTTGTTAGTGGATTCATTTTGATGATCACGAGATGGATGAAACTAGAAGCACAACTTTCTGTACCCTCTTTATACTTTTTGTTATTTAGTAGAAATAAAGTAAAATAGTATTTTTCTGTCTGTCTCCTGACTTATCCGCTCAATATAAAAATATCCCGAAAATAAAAGTCCTCAGAATGCTATGCCAATTTAATATGATTTTTTGGGAATATTTAAGAATTTACTGTGCAAAAATCACCACGGGGGGAGCTGCCACCTGGCCACAAGGGTGGAGGGCGCGCCCTACCCCCCTGGGCGCCCCCCTGCCTCGTGGGCCCACGGTGGCCCTCCTCAATTATTCCTGCACCCATCTTCTTCCTCTGTCTCACACAAACACGAAAAACCAACTCAAGCACGAGTTCCAGCCCCCGTTGCTGTGATTTTCGATCTCCTTGCTCAAAGCACCTCTCGCAAAACTGCTTGGGGAGATTGTTCCTTGGTATGTGACTCCTCCATTGGCCCAATTAGTTTTTGTTCTAGTGCTTTATTCATTGCAAATTTGTGCTGCATAGGTGACCATGTTCTTGAGCTAGCATGTCAAATTTATATGGTTCCAAGTAGTTCTAATGCTTTATATAGGCTCTAGGCACTTGTGGGAGTTGTTGCTATCAATTTTATTGAAGTTGGTTCACTTTTATTTGAAGTTACTAAAAATTTCAGAATTATTTTCAGAGAAAACAATATGTTTAGGAAGATGTTCCAAGGTGGTTCTTCAAGGAAGCAAGGTCCCAGACTTGCAATACGTGATGCTGACGAGGAACCACCAAGAGACGCTCTTGTGAGGCCCTGCGAATGGCCTTCGGAAAATTTTATGAATCAAGTGGGAATCAAAGAAAGATTTTAGTGCATATTTGAGTAACGCTGGTCTTGAGGACTTTGAAGCTGACAAATGCCCCCAGTATCATGATCTCACAAGTTCATTTGTGAGGAGGTTTGAGTTTTCATCTTCGCGTAATTCTCCTTCAGTCATGTTTGACCTTTATGATAAATCTTATACCATGGACTTAGAGGATTTTACTTCTGCTTGCAAACTTCCATCTTGGGGTAATGTCAGGGATTCCCCTAAATCCGA
This sequence comes from Aegilops longissima, assembly GCA_021605205.1. Taxonomy (NCBI): domain Eukaryota; kingdom Viridiplantae; phylum Streptophyta; class Magnoliopsida; order Poales; family Poaceae; genus Aegilops; species Aegilops longissima. The sequence continues at coordinate 265,931,525 of CM038682.1, read as the reverse complement.
ATATAGAGACTTTCTTGCTAGAATAACTATGGGGAAATCTAGAGATATAACACAAGCCACTATAGGGAGCATTCACTTTCCTGCTATACATTATTTTGCTCTCTTTATAGGTAGATGCATAAATGCTAAAGATGAAGCATGTCACATGTGTGTCCCTGACCTCAGCATTCTCAGGAGTGCTGTGTTAGGAGACCAATCTTATCATATGGGAGCCATTGTAGCTCGCAGGTTGCATCAGAATAGACATAGCGGTGACTTATTTGGAGGAATTTATGCAACCCGCTTAGCTAATTTTCTCGAGATAGACATTCGTGAGGGTGATGCGGAGTTACCCCCTTCTTATTTAGATTTTGATTCTATTGTTTCCCACCGGTTTGTTGAGAGGACAGAGCCACCTCTCCAGTATCGACTAATCTTTAACAAACGCCATGTAGTCCATATTGCTCTTCCTGCTCCTACCTTCTTTGATTTTCAGGCAAAAGGGAGATATATTATTACCAGAGAGGAGGCAGATGAGTACAAGAGGAGAGCGGAGGCTGCTCGACGCCACGCTGCAGCTCAGGAGGCGATAGCCGCTGCATCACAATATGATCCCAACTATTCTGCGTCACAGTACGACCCCAGCTACACCTACGGATATCCACCAGGCCATCCCTGGCAATAGACCAACTTAGGTCAAAAGCCTAAGCTTGGGGGAGTACGTATTTCCCACCGACATTACATTCATGTTCACACACACTCATTGCTAGAAGTCGGTGTTCATACTCTTTCACTGTAATATCCATGCTAGTTTATTTTCTTTTTCCTGCTTTCTTCTTGTGTGTTTAATAAACCTTAAGAAAAACAAAAAGATAGTAGTAGTTTATTTCTTTGCTGTAATAATTAAAAAGAAAAACCCAAAAATATTTCCCGTTCTTCTTTTGCTTGTTGGGAGCTTTCGCGTGTAAATAGTTTTTGTTTCGTTTCTTTTTTTTGGGGGTCGAGAAGACTATATTGAAAATGCTTAGTGGCTCTTATATGCATGATTGATTATTTAAACTCAGAGCCCATGTTACATGTCTTCTCTCTTGAGTTGAATGCTTGCAGATTCCAGCTTAGTCCAATGCACCTGCACTCTTATTATTATCCACATCGTTCGGTCGTGCAAGTGAAAGGAAATAATGATGATATATGATGGACTTATTAAGGGGAGAAAAGCTGGTATGAACTCGACCTCTCTTGTTTTTGTAAATATGATGATTCATCGTTCTTGATTCAGCTATTATGAAGTAAACATATTTGCAATGACAATAGAGATTATAGTTGCTTGTGACATGCTTGATTAGCTATGAGTTATAATGGTTTACCTTGCGTGCCAACATGCTATTAGAATGGTTATGATGTGGTATGATGGGATGGTATCCTCCTTTGAATGAATTGAGTGACTCGACTTGGCACATGTTCACGCATGTAGTTGAATCAAATCAACATAGCCTTCATGACGTTTATGTTCATAGTGGATTATATCCTACTCATGCTTGTACTCGGTGTGAATTAATTTTAATGCATGTTTATGACTGTTGTCGCTCTCTCAATTGGTCGCTTCCCAGTCTTTTGCTAGCCTTCACCTGTACTAAGCGGGAATACTGCTTGTGCAACCAAACTCCTTAAACCCCAAAGTTATTCCATATGAGTCCACTATACCTACCTATATGCGGTATTTACCTGCCGTTCCAAGTAAATTTGTATGTGCCAAACTCTAAACCTTCAAATAAACATTCTGTTTTGCATGCTCGAATAGCTCATATGTCAACTAGAGCTGCCCTTATCTTCCGTGTTAGGCGGGTTATTCTCAAGAGGAGTGGACTCCGCTCCTCATTCACCAGAAAAAGGCTGGTATCCGGGATGCCCAGCCCCATGCTCCGTGCAAGTTAAATCAAAATAACTGCAAACAAAACCCCCCTTGGGACCCGTTGAATGTTGGAGGCACTCGTTGTTTCGAGCAAGCCATGGATTGATGCTTGTGGAGGAAGGGGAGTATAAACTTTACCATTCTGTTTGGGAACCGCCTATAATCTGTTTAGCATGGAAGATATCATCATCTTTTAGTTGTTATGTTGACAATGAAAGTATGCCGCTCAAAATATAATTTATCTCTATTTCAAAACCGATCTCTGGCACCTCAACAAATCCCTGCTTCCCTCTGCGAAGGGCCTATCTATTTACTTTTATGTTGAGTCATCACCCTTCTTATTAAAAAGCACCCGCTGGAGAGCACACAGTCGTTTGCATTCATTATTACTGGTTTATTTCGGGTATGACTTGACTGGATCTCTTTTACCATGAATTACAATGTTTAGTCAGTCCTTGATCTTTAAAGGTGCTCTGCATTTATGTTTTGCGATCTCAGAAAGGGCTAGCGAGATACCATTTTGTTATACCATGTTATGATTATTTTGAGAATGTGTTGTCATCCGAGTTTTGCTATTATGGCCCGCTAGCTGATTATGCTATTGATATGAGTAATTGTGAGACCTACGTGTCATTGTGAGTATGGTTAGTTCATAATAATTGCTGAGACTTGAATGCTGGCTTTTCATGTTTACAACAACAAGAGCAAACAGAGTTTATAAAAGTTTTTCTTTTTCTCTTTCAGTTTGTCAACTGAATTGCTTGAGGACAAGCAAGGGTTTAAGCTTGGGGGAGTTGATACGTCTCCGTCGTATCTACTTTTCCAAACACTTTTGCCCTTGTTTTGGACTCTAACTTGTATGATTTGAATGGAACTAACCCGGACTGACGCTGTTTTCAGCAGAACTGCCATGGTGTTGCTTTTTGTGCAGAAAATAAAGATTCTCGGAATGTCCTGAAACTCCACGGAACACCTTAGAAAAAACAATAAAAAATCCTCACCAAAGATGAAGACCAGGGGCCCACACCTGTCCACGAGGTGGGGCGCGCCTCCCGGGCGCGCCCCTACCTCGTGGGCCCCCTGGAGACCCTCCGACGCCAACTCCAACTCCATATATTGGCTTTCGGGGAGAAAAAAAATCAGAGAGAAGAAATCATCGCGTTTTACGATACGGAGCCGCTGCCAAGCCCTAATCTCTCTCGGGAGGCTGATCTGGAGTCCGTTCGGGGCTCCGGAGAGGGGGATTCGTCACCGTCGTCATCATCAACCATCCTCCATCACCAATTTCATGATGCTCACCGCCGTGCGTGAGTAATTCCATCGTAGGCTTGCTGGACGGTGATGGGTTGGATGAGATTTATCATGTAATCGAGTTAATTTTGTTAGGGTTTGATCCCTAGTATCCATTATGTTCTGAGATTGATGTTGCTATGACTTTGCTATGCTTAATGCTTGTCACTAGGGCTCGAGTGCCATGATTTCAGATCTGAACCTATTATGTTTTCATGAATATATGTGTGTTCTAGATCCTATCTTGCAAGTCTATAGTCACCTACTATGTGTTATGATCCGGCAACCCCGAAGTGACAATAATCGGGACCACTCCCGGTGATGACCATAGTTTGAGGAGTTCATGTATTCACTATGTGCTAATGCTTTGTTCCGGTTCTCTATTAAAAGGAGGCCTTAATATCCCTTAGTTTCCAATAGGACCCCGCTGCCACGGGAGGGTAGGACAAAAGATGTCATGCAAGTTCTTTTCCATAAGCACGTATGACTATATACGGAATACATGCCTACATTATATTGATGAACTGGAGCTAGTTCTATGTCACCCTATGTTATGACTGTTACATGACGAACCACATCCGGCATAATTATCCATCATTGATCCGGTGCCTACGAGTTTTCCATATATTGGTTCTCGCTTATTTACTTTTTCGTTGCTACTGTTACAATCATTACAAAATACCAAAAACATTACTTTTACTGTCTTTACTTTTGTTACCGTTACCATCACTATCATATTACTTTGATACTAAACACCTTGCTGCAGATACTAAGTTTCCAGGTGTGGTTGAATTGACAACTCAGCTGCTAATACTTGAGAATATTCTTTGGCTCCCCTTGTGTCGAATCAACAAATTTGGGTTGAATACTCTATACTCGAAAACTTTTGCGATCCCCTATACTTGTGGGTCATCAGGGGACCGCGTGCGTCATGGCGGCAGGGCCACTGCAGCGCTCGGATGCGGTGGGGAATGGGAGATGCGGAGAGGGCAAGCAGCAGCTCGTGGGGGAGGGGGGAAAAGATCTCTCGGAGGGGCAGGGGGTCGTCGCTGGCGTCCTTATCCCCCCCGCGGCGCCTGTAGCGGCGTGGTCGGCGAGGTGGTTCGGCGGCGACGCCCCTGTTGCGGTCTGAGACCAAGGAACAAGGCAGGGGGAGAGAGACCGCTGCGAGGGGGCAACTGGGCTGGCACAGGTGGGTTAGGTGGGCCGGCCCAGGTGGGTTCGGTCCAGGGAGGGGGGTTTGCTCTCTCTCTCTCTCCTTTCTTTCTCCCTTTTTTTGTTTTTCTTTTTTCCAGCAGCTTTTGCAAATTTTCTTTTAGCCACTAATGACTTTGCAAAATTATGCCACTGGCTAACACAATTCCAAAGAATTATTTTGCATTGCCAAAAAAAGATTGTGAGGCTTTGTGAAAAAGGTAGCAATTTTTATAAATTAAAAAGCCATTTAATCTATTGTTTTAGCCACTGCTTTAATTGGTTTAGGCCATTTAAACACCTTGCAAAAATGTTAGTCCACCACCAAAATTAACAAATGATTATTTGCCACAAGATGAACATTTTAGATTTCATGTCTGACAAAAAGAATTTTTGAATTTAGATTGGATTTGAATTTGAATGGTGATTTGGATTAAGTGAAGATTAGCAACAAGAATCTCGATGACATGGCACCATTAACAGGTGATTACTGTAGCATGACACTGGGGGTGTTACAAATCTCCTCCACTACAAGAAATCTCGTCCCGAGATTTAATGGTGAAGTAAAGAGTAACTTCGGGAGAACTGACCCATATAGGGTTAATTGTCTGGTGAACAATTCAGGAAATGAGGCAGAGGTATCTCTCGAGTTGAAACTTAATAAAACATCGAGAGCAAAGTATGAAGGTACAATAGGAAGTTTCAACCGAATGGACAAACGATTGATACCTGAACAGAGTGAGAGAAAGGGGTTTAGAGCATCGGGAATAGATCATCTATCGGACGGTGTCTCGTGACAACACACAAAGCCAAGAGCAAATGATACTTCGGAATAGAGGATATACAGGAGAGTCAGGTTTCGATCCTGTGGAACTGTGGGTTATGGCCCACCATGTGGGTTTACAGCAGGAAGGCACTAATCATCTTGCACGATCATGATAGCAAGGCAGGTCAGAGTATAGCCTGTCAGTTATGTTGGCAACAACGCTGGTACCAAGGGTGAGGGACGAATAGAACCATTTTCCTGCTTGTTGAACAAGGCGGACCAATAGGCAAAGTTCTTGTCCATCGGGGGTTACCGAAATGTCATCAACTATAGTAACAGGGTCTTACTGACAGAATTGTACACCGAGGTGTTTACATAAGGAGGAGAATATTACTGTTTAGATCATATATACATCAAGACAGGTTAAGCCAAACAATGGAAAGGATAATATGATTATCAAATTAAACAGAACAATGGAAAGGAAAAATCTGTTTACACACAAGAATTGGGAGTATATCCTTCCCAAGGGGAAGTGGAGCAGGATATACATGATATGACAGCAAGTTCAAAAGCATTTACATAAAGGGGGCAAGGGAAGAATCATGATATTACCCACACAATAGGGTATGGATAATCGATCAAGAAACATTTCGTAGTGCGCTTCCAATGTTCTTGTTGACAATCGGAGTACCACAGGCATACTTCGGGATATCATTGACATGGTCATCAGGTAAAAGTCAGACTTTTGAATTCACAAAGGATCCCGCGGAAACTGCTAGAATAGTTCGTACAATTTCATCATTGAAAGATGAGGATGTGGCCGATGGGTTCAGCAGCAATCCATCGACGGGTCAAAAGGATGTAATGCCAAAATGATATGAACAAAATTGTGTTGGGGGGAAGGCAAGAATGTTGTCGATGTCGGCACAAATCATCGAGAGGCAAGGATGACATTTCTTACCATGAATTCGATTGATATCTTGGAAGAGCTCAGAATGTTGATGATGATCATGACAAATTTGTCGAGAGGTTTCATGAAGATGTAATTGATCGGCGATGACATCAAGTCAAAGGAATTTTGAGGCGGAAGGTTATCGAAACCACGAATATGACACAATCTCGGAATCAGGCTTGCTATTTAAGGTGAAATGATATGACGAGGAAGATCGACGTAAGCTTAGCTCATCATCGAAAATTGTGCTCCGAGAAGAAGGACCAGGTAGCACACTTAAAATTTAGCACGACAATGATATAGCCGATCAGGCTAGGAATGACTTGAATGATTATTAAACTCGTAAGCAATGAAAATTACTTAGAGTTATAGAATCGGAGTGCGGAACCGATCCAACTGATTCACTTATCGGTGTCCTCGAGTGATTAATAACTCAGAACCCGTGGAAAATTTAGAATCGGCAAAAATAATAGTAGAGGATGAACTCATAAGAAGTTATGTAGTTTCATGATATTCCCGAGATATCGGAGTGTAATACTCGACGACAGTTCAAAGCAGAGGTTGGACTAGGGTATTGCTCTGCAGAAGACAAGTGCTTGAACTTGCACGAGAAATGGTATTTAAAGGAGAACATGGTCGGAACCACAATTGCAAAAGGCCAGATCCCAGATATAAGATGAATTTATACCAAGGGAATAATTAACTTAAGAGAAGCTTTAATGATAAGATCTACATCGTGTCCATGGGCATCAACACAAAGTTCAAGGTCGACTCCCACTTCTTCAATGCATAACCTTTCATTCACCGCTTTTACAAAAATCGATTTGAGTGCGAAGATCTACCAGGTGAATTACCAGAGGAGTATGAACCTTGGAAAACTTTCGGGTTCACACAGATTAAGGAAGGCATAGGTTCAACCCATCGGGGCATCTTAGGAACATATACCACAAACTCCACGAGTAAAATAACACAAGCTTGATGGCAGAGCATGATTGAGAAGGCAGAGGATATAATTTACCAAAGGCATTATGTATCCGAGGAAAGGCTCAAAAGGTTATTGAATATGAAGGACGTTGTCGGATAAAATCCAACAAAGGATCTGGCAGTCCACATAGGATCTGATGTGAGTATCGGTACTCAACCAGAAGAAGAAAGAATGCAAAGGCTTCGGATTATAGAAACATCTGAATAATTTGATGCTTAAATGCAAAGAAATCATGATTTCAAAAAAATAGAAGCTCAGAAGAAGACGCTGTGATCAAAAGATGAGTAAGTTGAATAGCCTTAGGGATACAATCGACAGCAATTTGATTGGTCGAGAAACAGCTCTTGGTCAAATGACGTCCAAGCCGGAAGGATGAATTCTATGATCCACCGAGGATTTCGAGCATCCGCAACATATTGAATCAACGGACTCAAAAGGATAGTGACAAAGGATGCCAATAAGATTACTAGACTTATGGGATTTTCCATAATGCAAGCAAGTAAGAATTTTAAGAACAACAGGTTGTTGAGGATTATCGGAAGATCGAATAGTATTTCAAAGACTTTTGTGAAACACAAGAACAGCTATGGATGAGCGAATACTCGATAAGTGCGAGGAATTATCCGTAGGGGTATTCATGTGGTAAAGAACTGCAAGGCAGTAAGCTCAAAGGATTCTCGGGGCAACGGAGAGTATTTCGGGGCATCTTGTAATAACAAGATTAACCGGGAAAGAAATCATGAACGGCAAGTGTAAGTAGCTATCCGTAAGGATATATCGGAGGTAGGGTATTGCAAAAGCGACGAGGACAAAAGTCTCGAGAAAAACTGAAGGGTATCTTTGGAATCTTCTGGTGAAGCAGGCCATCATCTGAAACGAAGGGGCTCTCTGGCAAAAAGTATTTACGAGAACCTAGAGTTAGAGTTAGCAAAATCATTTAACCTGAATAGAAGAGAGATCAGAGTCCCAGAGTATAGACGAGGAGTAAAAGATCCTAATACCACCCAATGGCGACGTGGGCCCGTAAGACACACAACCAATGTTAGTAAAAGTTTTTCAGTGACTAGACTCAACTTCGGCCAAGGAGTTGGAAAGGGGGCTACCTACAGGCAGTTGGCTCTGATACCAACTTGTGACGCCCTCAATTCAATCGTACACTAATCATACACGCAAATGTGTACGATCAAGATCAAGCACTCACAGGAAGATATCACAACACAACTCTAGACACAAAATTAAAATAATACAAGCTTTATATTACAAGCCAGGGGCCTCGAGGGCTCGAATACGTAAGCTCGAAAACACAAGAGTCAGCGGAAGCAACAATATCTGAGTACAGACATGAGTTAGACAAGTTTGCCTTAAGAAGGCTAACACAATAGCAGCAACGATCGAAAAGTCAAGGCCTCCTGCCTGGGAGCCTCCTAATTACTCCTGGTCGTCGGCGGCCTCCACGTAGTAGTAGGCACCCTCGGGGTAGTAGTAGTCGTCGGTGGCGTCGTCTGGATCCTGGGCTCCACCATCTGGTTGCGACAACCAGAAAGAAGGAAGAAGGGGGAAAGGGGAAGCAAAGCAACCGTGAGTACTCATCCAAAGTACTCGCAAGCAAGGATCTACACTACATATGCAACATTATCAAAGGAAAGGCTGTATATGTGGACTGGGCTGCAGAATGCCAGAAGAGAAGGGGGAAAATCCTAGCCTATCGAAGACTAGCATCTTCTCGAACCCACCATCTTGCAGCAACAAGAGGGAGTAGAGTAGCATAAAGTAAAGTAGTAGAAGTGTTATCAACCTCGGCCAGAGATCCTTTCTCGACTCCCTGTGAGAAACCAATCCCAGAGCCATACTATCCAGTTATCATCACAATCCAGTTCTCATCACCATCCAATTCTCATCACAAGTATCCAGTTCTAGTTGTATCGATCGGGATACAACTCCAAGTGTCCGCATCTTGAGGACAGGCTATCGATAGATGTTTTCTTCACTGCAGGGTGCACCAACTTACCCACCACGCCGATTAACTCCGGCCGGACACACTTTACTGGGTCATGCCCGACCTCGGCCAAACAATACGCCGCAACCCGACCTAGGCTTAATAGAGAGGTCAGCACGCCGGACTAAACCTATGCCCCCAGGGGTCATGGACCATCTCCCCGGGAACTCCTGCACGTTGCGAGGGCGGCCGGTGAGCAGACCTAGCTACCTCCTTCAACAAGGCAGGTGCCTACGCAGTCCAACCCGGCGCGCGTCGCTCAGTCGCTGACGTCTATTAAGCTTCGGCTGATGCATACGACGCAGAACGCCCATACTATGCCAACGTGATGGTTAGTGCTATCAGGCCAGAGGCCCCTCGGATCAAATATCCAAATCGTAGTGGATTAGGAACGCGCGGTAACAAGCAGAGACTCACGAAAGATGTGACCTCGTTGCCCTGTCTTGTGGGCTTGCGGCAAGGGCTAGGAATGCCCGGCCACGCCTCGTAATTATCTCGCGGGCACCCTCCATGTCAACCCGACTCCACATCACTCGCAATTAAGCTCGCGCAGGTACCCCTCAGGGTCGACCCGTCTTTAGTAACATGGTACAGTGTAAAGTCATAGCAATCATAGTAACTGTGTGTCTAAACATCAAGGGGAAAACCCGAGGAATCACCCCCGGTGAATTCTACTCGATGTAGTCATCAAGGTGAACGTAAGAGGGACCACCCTCGAGGTTCACACTTGAGGGGTTGCACGACTGAGTCGTATCGGAAGTGGTTAAAGAGGAAATCACCCTCGATGACCACGACCGAATAACTACACTACAGGGTTAACATCAGAAGTGCTGATGAGGTCTCACCCTCGGTACTCGATAGTAACCAGTAGTGTCGAGCAACTAAGGGGAAGTGATGTGCGGTGTCGGGGCCTGGTCTTCGATCCCGTTGATCGGGTCTTTGATTATCGAAAGGGGCGATCGGGACAAAGTGCGGGTCACCGATGGATCTCTAAGCAACCTATACTAAGCAGTTTAGGATAAGTAGGTAAGGTACAACAGCAAGTTACAAAAGCAGGCTATGCATCAGAATAGGAGCAATCAATAACAGTAGCAAAATCTAATGCAAGCATGAGAGAATGGAATGGGAGATATCGGGATGATCAAAGGGGGGGCTTGCCTGGTTGCTCTGGCAAGGAGGGGTCGTCGTCGACGTAGTCGATCACAGGGCAACATCGGTCTCGGGGTCACCGGGAGAAGAGGAGAAGAAACAGTAAATATAAAGCAAACATAGCATCACAAAGCGTAACATGGCAATATGCTGTGCCGGGTGTGACCTAAGGTATGGCTACACGATATAGGTGAAGGGGGAATTCAACCGGGAATGTATTCCCGGTTCCGGACCTGTGTCAGACACATGACCGGAGGGGAATGTTCCATGTTCAGATAGTTAGAGGCATCTGACATGTAAACGGACGCGTATTCGGATTCGTTGGATTTTTCTGAGCAACTCTCATATAGAAAACATTTTCATCAGAGTTACGGTTTATTTTCTATGAATTTTTAGAGATTAAAGTATTTTCTGGAATTATTCAAATTAACAGAAAAGGGAATTATGACATGAGCATGATGCAATGCTGATGTCAAAGAATAACAGTCGGTGACCGGTCAAACTGCATGTGTGGCGCCCATGTGTCAGCCACAACGTAATTAATGAGTTTAAATTAAACTAACGAGAGGTTAAATAGCCACTGGACCCCACATGTCAGTGACTGGTTAGGTTAACTAATCAGTTTTATTTATAAAAACGTTTAGTTTACAAAATATGCGGTGGGGCCCGCATGCCAGTGACACTGTGTGCCCAGTCAGCACAGTTGACCACGGTCAACATGGTCAACTGGGGCCAGGGGGCCCACGGGCAGTGACCCAGAGGCGGGCCCCAGGTGTGCCACGTCGGCGGCGTCGGGGTTTCGCCGCCGGCGACCAAAACAGTGGCGGGGCTCGCCGGTCTTCGCCGGAAAAGCGCCATCGGGGTTGCGTGAAGCTGGCCGGGCTCGTTCGAAGCGGAGGAGCGCGCGATCCAATCGCGAGCTTAGCGCGGACGGGCGGGCTGCAACGACGACGGCGTCGAGCGGGGCGGACGGCCGGAACGGGCGTTGGTGGGGATCGGGCTACGGGGCTCGACGAGAGCAGCAGACGCACGTGTTGGGCCCCTGGGAACCCCAGGAGCACGATGTGGCGCTCAGCCGCATGTGAAGGCGACCATGGCCACGACGCCGAGCTCGTCGACGGCGAGGTTCTTCGGGCGAGCTCCGGGAATGGGGCTACGGGCATCGGAAAAGCTCGGGAGAGAGAGGGGAAAGAAGCGCGGGCTCACAGTGCTCCTGCAGATGTGCTCAAGCATGCTCGAGGAGGGCTCGGTGCGGCGGTATCGACGGTGAATTCGTCGGAGGAGAGGAGGAATACGGCGACGCAGGGGACGATGCAGAGGCGCTCCTGCTCAGGTGATTCGTCGGGGAGGAAGAGGAGGTCGAGGCGGTCCTTCTTGGCGCGGAGGATAGGCGAGGCAGTGTCCGGGACCGCGTGCGTCATGGCGGCAGGGCCACGGCAGCGCTCGGATGTGGTGGGGAATGGGAGATGCGGAGAGGGCAAGCAGCAGCTCGTGGGGGACGGGGGAAAAGATCTCTCGGAGGGGGCAGGGGGTCGTCGCTGGCGTTCTTATCCTCCCTGTGGCGCCTGTAGCGGCGTGGCCGGCGAGGTGGTTCGGCGGCGACGCCCCTGTTGCGGTCTGAGACCGAGGAACAGGGCGGGGGGAGAGAGACCGCTGCGAGGGGGCAACTGGGCTGGCACGGGTGGGTTAGGTGGGCCGGCCCAGGTGGGTTCGGTCCAGGGAGGGGGGTTTGCTCTCTCTCTCCTTTCTTTCTCCCTTTTTTTGTTTTTCTTTTTTCCAGCAGCTTTTGCAAATTTTCTTTTAGCCACTAATGACTTTGCAAAATTATGCCACTGGCTAACACAATTCCAAAGAATTATTTTGCATTGCCACAAAAAGATTGTGAGGCTTTGTGAAAAAGGTAGCAATTTTTATAAATTAAAAAGCCATTTAATCTATTGTTTTAGCCACTGCTTTAATTGGTTTAGGCCATTTAAACACCTTGCAAAAATGTTAGTCCACCACCAAAATTAACAAATGATTATTTGCCACAAGATGAACATTTTAGATTTCATGTCTGACAAAAAGAATTTTTGAATTTAGATTGGATTTGAATTTGAATGGTGATTTGGATTAAGTGAAGATTAGCAACAGTAACCTGATGACATGGCACCATTAACAGGTGATTACTGTAGCATGACACTGGGGGTGTTACAAATCTCCTCCACTACAAGAAATCTCGTCCCGAGATTTAATGGTGAAGTAAAGAGTAACTTCGGGAGAACTGACCCCTATAGGGTTAATTGTCTGGTGAACAATTCAGGAAATGAGGCAGAGGTATCTCTCGAGTTGAAACTTAATAAAACATCGAGAGCAAAGTATGAAGGTACAATAGCCTGATGACATGGCACCATTAACAGGTGATTACTGTAGCATGACACTGGGGGTGTTACAATCCTCTTCCAGGAATGGGGTGTGTGGCCATTCACACGGCCGTACTTCCGCCAACCTCCGAGGACGGAGATCACTATCAGATGACTCCCCAATAACACCCTTGGGTTCTTCTTGGAACCAAACTTCCTAAAGATATTCATGGTTTTCCTATGAACAAAATTCTGAAATTTATTAGCCCACAAAATTTTCTCAACAAAACTTCACAAAATTGGTACCAACTACTCATAGGGATGCATAGAGGCCATAGCAAGCATTCAAACTACTTAGAACTCTAAGAATTCAACATGCAAGCACATCTACAGCAGCACTAAGAGTAACTAATTATTCAAAATATAAACCACTAAAACAAAAACTAATTGGACAAACGGTGGAGTCACATACAAAGCAACAATCCCCTGAAACAGTTTCTGAAATACGAGGGTTTGAGGGCAAGAACATGGGAGAGAGAGCTATGGAGATTTTTTTCTCAAGGTGAGTGATGAAGTGGGCTGAAGGGATAAGTGAGGGGACCCACATGGGGACCGCAACCCACCAGGGCGCGCCTGGGGGTCGTGACGCGCCCAGGTGGGTTGTGCCCACCTGGTGCACCCCCTCTGATATTATTTGCACCAGAAATTCAGAAATATTCAGAAAAAAATCGTATTAAAATTTCAGGGCATTCTAAGAACTTTTATTTTTGGGTCGTTTTTTTGCACGGGAAATTCAGAAAACAGACAAAACATGGCATTTTATTTTATTTAATTAATAAAAACAGAAAACTAAAAGTAGGGACATAAGGTAGTGCTTACTAAATTCATCAACTTCATACCGTTCAAAAATGATCCATTAATAAGGTTGATCAGGTCTTATTAACAACTACTTTTGATTAGCATGAAACCGAAGAACTTTCATAAATCACTAAGTTACCTCAGTGGGGATATGCATTTCCCCAACAATAAGCATTTCATATTTCTTTTTGACAGTAGGTAGAAGTATTTGAAAACTTCCAATAGTGATTGTCGGAGATTTTTCAATAACATTAATACCATTCACTTGGAATTGTTTCTTCGGAAAGTGCACCATATGCTCATTACCATTGATATGAAAAGTGAACCTGCTTTTATTGCAATCAATAACAGCCCCTGCAGTATTCAAGAAGGGTCTACCAAGAATAATCGACATGTTGTCGTCCTCGGGCATCTCAAGTATAACAAAGTCAGTCAAAATAGTAACATTAGCAACAACAACGGGCACATCCTCCCAGATACCGATAGGTATGGCAGTTGATTTGTCAGCCATTTGCAAAGATATTTCAGTAGGTGTGAGTTTATTCAAAGCAAGTCTTTTATTTAAAGAGAAAGGCATAACACTAACACCAGCTCCTAAAACACACAAAGCAAAGCAAGGTATAGTTGGTATTCTCGGATCTCCAAGTTTTTTAGGCACTCCATCTTTAAAAGTATAATTAGCAAAGCATAGTGGAGATTTCAGCTTCCGGTATTTTTCTCTTATTTGTGATGATGACTTTCATATACTTTGCATAAGGAGGCATCTTCAAGATATCAGTCAAGCGAGTACGCAAAAAGACTGGCCTCAGCATCTCAACAAAGCGTTCAAATTCTTCATCATCTTTCTTTTTAGTTGACTTGGGTGGAAAAGGCATAGGTTTTTGAACCCACGGTTCTCTTTCTTTATCGTGTTTTCTAGCAATGAAGTCTCTTTTATCATATCTTTTATTCTTAGGTTGTGGGTTATCAAGATCAACAGGTGGTTCTATCTCAACTTCATTGTCTGGTTCTTTATCATTGTTTGGTTGAGAGTCTTCATGATCCTCATCATTATCTTTTTCACTATCACTAGGCGAGTGTTCATTACCAGATTGAGTTTCAGCATCAGAGATAGAAGTTTCATTTTCATTATCAGGAGGTTTTTTATTTCAGATTCACTAGAAGTATGCGGAGTCCTATCATTTTTCTTCTTATTTTTCTTTCTAGAAGGACTAGGTGCATCAGTGTTAACTCTTTGTGAATCTTGTTCAATTCTTTTAGGGTGTCCCTCAGGATAAAGTGGTTCCTGAGTCATTTTACCTCCTCTAGTTGCAACTCTAACAACAAAGTCATGTATATTATGATTCATTTCATCAAGCAATTCTCTTTGTGATTTAGCAACTTGTTCTAACTGAGTTTGAACCATAGAAGCATGTTTTCCAACACCTCTTACATCATTTGAGATTCTAAATAACAAGTCACTCAAGCGAGCAATCATATCAGAATTATATTTCAACTGTTTTGCTTGGAGCGTCTTGTATGATATGAGTCTTTACTTGTTTTATTTTGTGTTTTAAGTCTTGATTCCTTGCTGGACACACCTATTTGTGAGAGCCAAAATTATGTCATGACTTGTTAGAATTGCTCTCTATGCTTCACTTAAATTTTTTATGAGCTATATGGACTTGCTCTAGTGCTTCACTTATATCTTTTTGAGCATGGTGTGCTTTAGTATTCTTGAAGAAACGCTCTCTTGTTTCACTTAGATTTATTTGAGAGTTAGTAAAATTTTCAAGAAATTATCTATTGCTTCACTTAAATTAATTTGAGAGAAAGAAATATTATGCTCATGATCTTCACTTATATTTGTTTGAGCTTATCAAAAGCAACACATGAGAATTAGTCCCAAAGTGATAGATATCCAAGAAGGATATAATAAAACTTTCATGAAGATCATTGGACAAAATAAACTTGATTATTAGTAATAGTTTTGAGATATGATGATGTGATATGTGAGTCATGTTGATGAGTAATTATGCTTTAGTAAGAATATTGTTGTTAAGGTTTGTTATTCCCCATGAAAGCACGAAAGTCAATAATTATGCAATCAAATTATATCCTACTTGTGGTGCATTATTCGGTGTTAATTATCCTTATGCTCGCTTATGCGATTATTCGTTTCTTGGTTGGTCGCTTCTCAATCTTTTGCTAGCCTTCATTTTGCACCAAGTATGACCACTACTTGTGCATCCAAAAACCTTCAAACCAGTTTTGCCACATGAGTCCACTATATCTACCTATATGCGGTATTCTTTTGCCGTTCTAAGCAAGTTTGTATGTGCCATCTCTAATTTTCAAAATAAACTTCTCTTTTGTGTGTTCGTACCGCTCGCGGAGCGGTGAGGGGTGGCTAATATTTTCCATGCTAGATGTTTATTCTCATTATGAGTGTTTATTCACTTGTCATTGCACGAGAGTAAGGCAAAGGTATTAGGGATGCCCAGTCCCGAAATGAAAAATGAATTTACTTTATGTTGTCAAATAATAAATTCCTTGGAAAGTGTTGGTATCGAAGGCACCCGTGGATACGGTTAGCCATGGAAAGTGAAAGTATGGTTGAAAAAGGAATAAACTTTATTTTCTGTTTGGGAACCGCCTATGATATATCTAGCATGGAAAGTGTTGGGAACTCTAAGTCGTTTTCGTTGGTGGGAAGGAGACACCTCCCAAAATGTTTTTATCTCTAAGTTTTTCGCTTTGAGCTCTGGCACCTCTACAAATCCCTACTTCCCTTTGCGAAGGGCCCTTCTTTTACTTTATGCAATTTTTATTTTGAATTTGAGTCTCCATCTTCTCTTATAAAGCACCAACTAGGAGGCACTATGATCGTACTTGAGCATTGGGTGTACTTAATATGCGAGTGTGTTTCATGAATGGATCAATGATTGAGCATGATGGGCTAGGGATAGCTTATTTTAGCGTTGATATTTTGAAAGACATGGCTGCTTGTTGATATGCTTGAGTATTTAAGTTGTCACGTAAAAACTAGACTATTGCTTTGAACAATATAAAAGTCCAAATGTCCATGCTATAAAGAAAATAAATATGAGATGATATGTTAGGCAGCAATCCACATCAAAAATTCTGTTTTTATCACCTACCTACTCGAGGACGAGCAGGAGTTAAGATTGGGGATGCTGATACGTCTCCAACGTATCTATAATTTTTTATTGTTCCATGCTGCTATATTATCAATCTTGGATGTTTTATAATCATTTATAGTCATTTTATATCATTTTTTGGTACTAACCTATTGACATAGTGCCAAGTGCCAGTTGCTGTTTTCTGCATGTTTTTTACATCGCAGGAAATCAATACCAAACGGAGTCCAAATGCAACGAAACTTTACGGAGATTTTTTATGGACCAAAAGACACCCAATGGGCCAAGGCAGCGCCTGGGGGGTGCTCCGAGGGGAGCGCAACCCACCAGGGCGCGCGAGGAGGCCCAGGCACTCCCTGGTGGGTTGTGCCCACCTTGGGTGCCCCCCGGACCGCCTCTTTGCTCTATAAATACCCCAATATTCCAGAAACCCTAGGGGAGTCGACGAAAATCAATTCCAGCAGCCGCAGAGTCCAGAACCACCAGGTCCAATCTAGACACCATCACGAAGGGGTTCACCACTTCCATTGGTGCCTCTCCGATGATGCTTGAGTAGTTCTTTGTAGACCTTTGGGTCCGTAGTTAGTAGCTAGATGGCTTCCTCTCTCTCGTTTGATTCTCAATACAATGGTCTCTTGGAGATCCATATGATGTAACTCTTTTTGCAGTGTGTTTGTTGGGATCGGATGAACTTTGAGTTTGTGATCAGATCTATCTTTTTATATCCATGAAAGTTATTTGAGTTTCTTTGATCTCTTATATGCATGATTGCTTATAGCCTCGTATTTCTTCTCCGATATTTGGGTTTTATTTGGCCAACTTGATCTATTTATCTTGCAATGGGAAGAGGTGCTTTGTAGTGGGTTCGATCTTATGGTGCTTGATCCCTGTGACAGAAGGGGAACCGACACGTATGTATCATTGTTACTAAGGATAAAACGATGGGGTCTATCTCTACGTAGATAGATCTTGTCTACATCATGTCATCGTTCTTATTGCATTACTCCGTTTCCCCATTGTAACGCCCATGATGCGGCTATATCTCCCACGTGTCAAGGCACGACTTGGAGGCATAACCGCATGGTGGTTTTGTCGCAAGAAGGGTCATCTTCACACAATCCCATGTAATGAACAAGAATGGGATAAAGAGTTGGCTTACAATCGCCACTTCACACAATACATAAATTAAACATACATCATTCAGAGTACAATCAAGGTCCGAGTACGGAACCAAAATAAAAGAAGACAACCCCAAATGCTAGATCCCCGATCGTAACAATTGGGCTCCACTACTGATCATCAGGGAATGAAACATAGTAACGACCAAGTTCCTCATCGAACTCCCACTTGAGCTCGGTTGCGTCACCTGCACTGGTATCGTCGGCACCTGCAACTATTTTGGTAGAATCTGTGAGTCACGAGGACTCACCAATCTCACACCCGCGAGATCAAGACTATTTAAGCTTATGGGCAGGAAAGGGGTAATAAGGTGGAGCTGCAGCAAGCACTAAGCAAATATGGTGGCTAACATACGCAAATAAGAGCGAGAAGAGAAGCAACGCAACGGTCGAGAAGCTAGAAGTGATCAAGAAGTGATCCTGAAGCTACTTACATTCATACATAACCCAACCGTGTTCACTTCCCGGACTCCACCGAAAAGAGACCATCACGGCTACACACGCGGTTGATGTATTTTAATTAAGTCAAGTGTCAAGTTCTCTACAACCGCACATTAACAAATTCCCATCTGCCACATAACCGCGGGCATGGCTCTCGAAAGTTTATACCCTGCAGGGGTGTCCCAACTTAGCCCATTACAAGCTCTCACGGTCAAGGAAGGATATTCCTTCTCCCGGGAAGGCCCGGTCAGACTCGGAATCCCGGTCACAAGACATTTCGACAATGGTAAAACAAGACCAGCAAGACCAACCGAATGTGCCGACAAATCCCGATAGGAGCTGCACATATCTCGTCCTCAGGGCACACCGGATGAGACATCCTACGAGTAAAACCAACCCTCAAGGTTCCCCAAGGTGGCCCTGCAGTCTGCTCGGTTCGGACTAGCACTCAGAGAAGCACTGGACCGGGGCTAAATAAAGATGACCCTCGGGGCTGCAGCTCCCAAGGGAAAAGAAATAGGTGGTAGGCAAATAGAAAACCAATGCTGGGCCTTGCTGGAGGAGTTTTATTCAAAGCGAACTGTCAAGGAGTTCCCATATACCCAACCGTGTAAGGAACGCAAAATCCAGGAACATAATACCGATATGACGGAAACTAGGGCGGCAAGAGTGGAACAAAACACCAGGCATAAGGCCGAGCCTTCCACCCTTTACCAAGTATATAGGTGCATTAATTAATATAAGAGATATTGTGATATCCCAACATATCCATGTTCCAACATGGAACAAACTTCATCTTCACCTGCAACTAGCAACGCTGTAAGAGGGGCTGAGCAAAAGCAGTAACATAGCCAAACAACGATTTGCTAGGAAAGGCGGGTTAGAGGCTTGACATGGCAATATGGGAGGCATGATATAGCAAGTGGTAGGTAGCGCGACATAGCAATAGAGCAAACAACTAGCAAGCAAAGATAGAAGTGATTTCGAGGGTATGGTCATCTTTCCTGAAATCCCGCAAGGAAGAAGAACAAGTCCATGAAGAAGACAAACGAACGTAGTCGAACGAATCCTCACAATCCCAACGTAACCAGAACTATCAAGGAGAAGCGCAACCGGAAATAAGCAAGCATCATAGTAAACAATCATCACATAAACATGGCATGATGCACAATCAAGTATGATGCATGTCCAATTTAATGAGCATGGCATGGCAAAGTGCAAAAAACAACACTACAAATTAAGTGGAACTCAATATGCAACGAGTTGCATATTGACGAAACACCACATACGATTATTTAGTTCTCTCTCGGTTATGTACCCACCAATATTAAATGTTGATTAACATGGCAAGAGGCGAGGCATAAGAAAACTACCTATCTAGGCAAGTTTAAATGAGGCCGGAACAACAAACAACAATTCCGAAAAATCCTCATGTGCATATTTTAGATTTGGTACTGTTCTGCCATAAACACAATTTTAATGTTGTTAAACAACAAAATAAAGTGCACCAAGTTAATCTATGCATTTTTCTACCCCATTTACATCTAAAGTTTATTTAAATCCGAGCTACGTTTATTTAGTTATGAAATAAATCATTTTAACACGGCATTTATACAAATTTAAACAAACAGCAAGTTTAAACATTTTTAACATGGATGAAAGTAGCATATTATGAAACTAGATGAAAATCTAAGCATTTTACATATTAAAATCATTTGAATCCGATGCACCATTTGTGAGTTACTAAATGCATGATCTAGAGGGACTTTTCTGTAAATCTGTAAACTCCTGGATAATTGGGCAAGTTCGTAGCGGAAGGAAAAAAACTACATGGGCTGAATCTGGATCGACTGGGCTTCTCACATTGGGCTTGAGTAGGCGCTGGGCATCTGGGCTGCGAGCGAAGGCCTCGCGCGGCAAGTGGCGCTCGTCCAGGCTGGCGTTGGACTGGTCAACGCGGGGCGGGGTGCTCGTTCTCGAGCTGCTGCTCGATGCAGAGGACGCAGACAGAACCGGCGATGGAGGGCGCGTCAGCTTCAGGCGATGCAGGGCATGGAGGAGGTGCGGATCTGGGCACTGGATGGCGTCCCATGTGAGATCTGAGGCGAGGCAGGGGGTCGGCGGCCATGGCGCGGCTTGGGTCTTGGCGGAGGAAGGAGGTCCGGCGAGGGCACGCGGGTGAAGGGCGGCGGATCTGGCCGGGAACGGGCTTGGACGGCAGCTTCACTCCTGCTGGGGGCAGAAGAAACAGGGAGTTGAGAGAGGGAGAGCAAAGCAAAGAGAAAGGAGAGGGATGGCAGGGAAAGGAGGGCGGCAACGCTGCTCACCGGCGAAGTCCGGCAGGGACGGCGAGGCCTTGAGGTGGAGCAGAGGCGAGGTCTTGGCGCGGGAGAGCAAGGCAGCAGGGAGGCTGGAGACGTCGGATCCGAGGCCGGGGCCGGAGGAACTTGATCCCGGCGATGACGGAGCTTCCGCGGGCGGCCATGGCATCTCCCACTCGTTCCCTATGAAGAGACAGAGAGGCTGAGGCGAGAGAGATGAGAGATTTCGAGAGAGCGGCACGGGGAGGAAGGGAGCAGGGCACGGCCTGGTGGCGCTGTTTGCCGGCGGCGGTGGCGCGAGGGGACGAGGCTGAGCGCTCCTGCTCGGGGCTTCGAGCAGCTACACGATCCATTCGGGATCGAGGGAAGAAGTGGCTTGCGCTGGTTGGTGGGCTGGATCGGGAGGGGATCCCGAGGAAGAGGGGACTGGAGGAGTGGCGGCGGTGCGATGGGATCGATGGGACAAGGCTCCTAGGATCTAGGGTTAGGCAGTATATATAGCAGGTGGATTTTTGAGTATGGGCTAATTTGGTCCCTCCGATTAAAATTGAGCGGTCGAGAAAAATAGGCTAGGAAGTCCAAATAAGAAAACGGAGATGTTTAATAGATGTTAGGGGATGATCCGGACCCAACGGTAATGATAGTCCGGTTCGGGTTCGGGGAAGTTTTTGGAGATGGGCGAGGGGTCGATGCACTGTGCAAATAGACTCCGGTTTAGGCAAGAGGGAAAACGAAGAACAAGGTTGGTCTCGGAACGGTCAGCGAAAGCAAGGGGGGACACGGCAACTACGAGGGGATGCAAGTTTTGAAAAATGACGGCAACGAAGTGCCGATGCAATGCGCATGATGCAATGATGAATGCAACAAACAAATAAAACACATGTCGGTCACGCAAAACATGGAAGGCGTCTGGAGCGTCAGTCTCGGGGCGTCACGACACTCCTCCACTTACAAGAGACCTCGTCCCGAGATCTAAGGATGGCACCAGAGAGAAACGGAAGAGGAAGAGGTAAGACAAAGTTGCTTCTTCGACAAACGAGTGAAACCACGAACCTTGAGAGGTTGAACAAAGTGAAAGAAAGAATACAATGGAGATGAACGAGATTGCGAACACTCCGTAAGATAAGAAGAACATGGGATACAATGAGAACAATGAGGTTAAGTGACAAGATAGATATTGACACCACTTCGGTTAAAACAAGATAGAGAAGGAATAAGAATGATATAATTTGGACATAACTCCAACTATAAATGGAAGGAATTGAACATGAACTTGACAAGATGAGAGGATACTTGATGAAAACAACAACACACTGCCTCTGGAACTATTGAAAGAATGGCACAATGGGTAAGAAAGATTCCAGACAGCACTCCGGTTGAGAAGGGGGGCAAAACTTGATTAGATGAGAGAACTTGAATCAGAGCACAACACTCCGTTTTAATGGATACGCAAGGAAAAGAGCATGATCTTGACAAAACGAGACGATGGGTCGAAGAGAGCGACAACACAATGCCTCCGAAAGAAATTAAAGAAGGGAATGGAATGAACTGAGGGAAACAAGATGTTGAAAGAGCACGCTTACAAGAAATGCTAGAATGGAGTTGTTGGATTATCAACAACGAAAAGAATAAGCTTGTAGCGGGCTTATGGAAACATCTCAAGATTATGAGGTGACAAATGACCACTAGCGAAAACCATTGATTTAATTGAGAGCAACAAAGAGATGAAAAACTTCTTCCACCAAGTTGATAAAGAGATAACTTGAATCATAGATAATCACCACAAAGAGCAACACTCCTTAGGGAAGGCTTTAGGTGAAATATAACCCAAAATAACTCCAACGAAGAGATTGATGGATTTAAAATATCTCATTCCTGACAACATGCGAATCGCGAAATCATGAATGGAAATTGTCAAGAGTGATATAACGCCATCTCGAAGATAAGGTAGAAGGAATTGCACTCCGGAATACAAGATGAAGAATGCTTGAAATCCTCAAAACAAAACATGTGTTAAGCACCCTGTTTAATTTTGAGTATAGCTTGGCGGATCATAACTCCGAGAGAAAATCTTGAAGAACAATTGAAGAATGAAAAGAATCCTTGATGAACCATCATGTAGAGCCTCCATGAAGAACTCCGGTAAAGAAAGGATGATAAAAAGAAAGGGAAGTTGAAAACATAAGGTGAAGCCTTACAGTGATAAGATGATGCTTTGAAATGATATAACCGAGAAAACTTGGAACTCCAGAAAGAAAGATGAACAAATGAAATCAAGAATTTTGATGAACCTCCGGAATAAGGAATTGAATTTAATCGATGAAACAATAATAAGAATTACATTATGCTCATCCTTCACCAATTAAATTGATGACAAGCAATGGATTTGGCATACTACTTATTCTCGTAGAAAGGATTAAGATAGATATGGCGCAAACTTGGGAAGGTCTTCAACGAACCACCGGTAGGATTGGAAAGAACGAATGAATTAATATGAGAACATAGGAAGATGAATCTTGAATGAACCACCATAAGAATTGAAAATGAATAAAGAAAAGATAAAGAAACACCGGGAAGAATTAGAAAATGAACGAACATACTTGAGAGAATTTAGATACAAGTGAACGCAGAGGTCATGGGCAGACTAGAGAATACTTGAATGATGCACCGGAAGAATATGGAGAACGAGAGCTGAAAGCTGAGAATGAGTAACATTCAGAAATGATGGCCTTCGGATGATCGAGAAAGGAAGCAACTCCTGAAATGCGTCGGATGGGTGAAAAAAATTCTCACAATTGAAAACAATTATGAGAGGATGGCATGACGCTAGAACCATGAATCTTTGGAAGAACGGGTAAGGGTTTAAGAGGAACTCTTCTTCGGTCTTCAAAATCCGAGAATGACGATGAAAAACACCATGAATTGTTGAGGCACTCCCGAATGAAGAATAGAAGGTTGAACCAATGATGAAAGAATTTGAAAGATCTCGGAGAAAGACATTTGACTGGTGACAATTCATTTTTACGTCAAACTTGGGGAAGAATTTGAGAGTAACTCCGAAAAAATTAGAAGAGTCAGGTAAGATCATGGGAAAAGATCTATGGGTTAGGGCCCACTCAAAAGATACACTGTTAAAAAGGTCGCTTGGAAAAGAGATTTCACCGGTTGAATTAAATGGCTTGAATGTGATAACAACCTCAGAATAGCTTGAACGGATTGATAATGGAGACACAAATCTTCTGAGATATCTTCGGCACTCCAGAACAAATGAATGGCGAGAAGTGGATGATTAAGAGGTGCATCGGTACGAGAAAAACATTTGAAACGAGGAAAAGATATGATCGACAAAGCTTGAATTTAATCCATTAGAGAAGAAAGAGAACGAATAATGATGAAGTTAAGGCTCTGTTAGTATCTTCCTGAGAATCACCGGATAAGAACATTGGCGGAAAAGAATGGAGAGACTTCCCATCAATAAAAGGATACTTGATTAAGAAATCCGAGTCCTTGTAGAAATGGGTGGGAGGGAGGGAAAAACAAAGGCAACTTGGGACGGATGGAACAAACACCGTTGAGAAAAAAATGAGGGATGATCTTGCGAATGCTGAAATGATCGGATCCACTTGAAGAGAAGCACGCCGGTTGGAAAAGAATTGACATGACAATCTCGATGATCAAGAAGGATTAACACTCCCATAGAAATGTGAGAACACCGCTGAGGAAAGGTATGGAATCAACACTTGACTTCGAAGAAACTCGAATACCACAAACCAAAACAAAACAAAGGATTGGCTTAGGAAATAAGCCGGAAACAAACATATGATAGATCCCATATCGTATCATGTATGCATTGGAAAGATAATCTAGGAGCTACTTGAATTCCACTTATAAACTCCGAAACTTTCGGTTATGCAATCAGGTGTTGGGGATACTGAGGGACGAATATATCTCACCCAAACTAACAATCCCTAGATCCAGCTGTATCCATCCGTCAACACATAACCAAGAAAACTCCGGAAATCATGTACCTCAACCTTCGAAAAGCATCCGTTATACGAGTTATGGCAATACTCCAGAACTCCCACCACGGTACTGGGTGGCATCGAGGTGATCTCACCAACAACTGCATAAAAGAGATTTTTGATGTCGGTGAAACTCAGGTATTCCAGAACTGCAACTATAAAATTGTGACAACAACACCTCGGAGCTCAACTCCCCGGGACACTGCCACAACCCCTAAATGTCAGGAGGCACCAAGAACAATGTTCTCGTCACAAAACCATCGGAATGATTCCAAGATACCCGCGTGATCCTAAAAGAAATTTAGTGAAATTTGAGGAGAGGAAAGTCAAAACATCTACCTCAGGAGGCCTCACCAAAGCGACGAAGGGACTGAGGAGTAAAAAGAATCCTACTCTCCGATACATATAATCCTGAGACTCAAAACATTTTGTTCTAGACTCAACAACGTCAGAGATTCGATCAAGCAGGGGGCTCCTAAGTCGGGGATGGCTCTGATTACCAACTTGTAATGCCCACGATGCGGCCATATCTCCCATGTCTCGAGGCCTGACTTGGAGGCATAACCGCATGGTGGTTTTGTCGCAAGAAGGGTCATCTTCACACAATCCCATGTAATGAACAAGAATGGGATAAAGATTTGGCTTACAATCGCCACTTCACACAATACATAAATTAAACATACATCATTCAGAGTACAATCAAGGTCCGAGTACGGAACCAAAATAAAAGAAGACAACCCCAAATGCTAGATCCCCAATCGTCCCAACTGGGCTCCACTACTGATCATCAGGGAATGAAACATAGTAACGACCAAGTTCCTCGTCGAACTCCCACTTGAGCTCGGTTGCGTCACTTGCACTGGTATCGTCGGCACCTGCAACTGTTTTGGTAGAATCTGTGAGTCACGAGGACTCAGCAATCTCACACCCGCGAGATCAAGACTATTTAAGCTTATGGCCAGGAAAGGGGTAATGAGGTGGAGCTGCAGCAAGCACTAAGCAAATATGGTGGCTAACATACGCAAATAAGAGCGAGAAGAGAAGCAACGCAAGGTCGAGAAGCTAGAAGTGATCAAGAAGTGATCCTGAAGCTACTTACGTTCATACATAACCCTACCGTGTTCACTTCCCGGACTCCGCCGAAAAGAGACCATCACGGCTACACACGCGGTTGATGTATTTTAATTAAGTGAAGTGTCAAGTTCTCTACAACCGGACATTAACAAATTCCCATCTGCCACATAACCGCGGGCACGGCTCTCGAAAGTTTATACCCTGCAGGGGTGTCCCAACTTAGCCCATCACAAGCTCTCACGGTCAACGAAGGATATTCCTTCTCCCGGGAAGGCCCGATCAGACTCGGAATCCCGGTTACAAGACATTTCGACAATGATAAAACAAGACTAGCAAGACAACCTGAATGTGCCGACAAATCCCGATAGGAGCTGCACATATCTCGTTCTCAGGGCACACCGGATGAGACATCCTACGAGTAAAACCAACCTTCAAGTTTCCCCGAGGTGGCCCCGCAGTCTGCTCGGTTCGGACCAGCACTCAGAGAAGCACTGGACCGGGGGGGGGGGGCTAAATAAAGATGACCCTCGGGGCTGCAGCTCCCAAGGGAAAAGAAATAGGTGGTAGGCAAATGGAAAACCAATGTTGGGCCTTGCTGGAGGAGTTTTATTCAAAGCGAATGTCAAGGGGTTCCCATATACCCAACCGTGTAAGGAACGCAAAATCTGGGAACATAATACCGATATGACGGAAACTAGGGCGGCAAGAGTGGAACAAAACACCAGGCATAAGGCCAAGCCTTCCACCATTTACCAAGTACATAGGTGCATTAATTAAAATAAGAGATATTGTGATATCCCAACATATCCATGTTGCAACATGGAACAAACTTCATCTTCACCTGCAACTAGCAACGCTATAAGAGGGGCTGAGCAAAAGCGATAACATAGCCAAACAACGGTTTGCTAGGAAAGGCGGGTTAGAGGCTTGACATGGCAATATGGGAGGCATGATATAGCAAGTGGTAGGTAGCGCGGCATGGCAATAGAGCGAACAACTAGCAAGCAAAGATAGAAGTGATTTCGAGGGTATGGTCTTCCTGCCTGAATTCCCGCAAGGAAGAAGAACGAGTCCATGAAGAAGACAAACGGACGTAGTCGAACGAATCCTCACAATCGCAACGTAACGGGAACTATCAAGAAGAAGCGCAACCGGAAAGAAGCAAGCAACATAGTAAACAATCATCACATAAACATGGCATGGTGCACAATCAATTATGATGCATGTCCGATTTAATGAGCATGGCATGGCAAAGTGCAACAAACAACACTACAAATTAAGTGGAGCTCAATATGCAACGAGCTGCATATTGACGAAACACCACATACGATTATTTAGTTCTCTCTCGGTTATGTACCCAACAATATTAAATGTTGATTAACATGGTAAGAGGTGAGGCATAAGAAAACTTCCTATCTAGGCAAGTTTAAATGAGGCCGGAACAACAAACAACAATTCCGGAAAATCCTCATGTGCATATTTTAGATTTGGTACTGTTCTGCCATGAACACAATTTTAATGTTGTTAAACAGCAAAATAAAGTGCACCAAGTTAATCTATGCATTTTTTACCCCATTTACATCTAAAGTTTATTTAAATCCGAGCAACAGTTATTTAGTTATGAAATAAATCATTTTAACATGGCATTTATGCAAATTTAAACAAACAGCAAGTTTAAACATTTTTAACATGGATGAAAGTAGCATATTATGAAACTAGATGAAAATCTAAGCATTTTACATATTAAAATCATTTTAATCCGATGCACCATTTGTGAGTTATTATATGCATGATCTAGAGGGACTTTTCTGTAAATCCGTAAACTCCTGGATAATTGGGCAAGTTCGCAGCGGAAGCAAAAAAAACTACATGGGCTGAATCTAGATCGAATGGGCTTCTCACATTGGGCTTGAGGAGGCGCTGGGCATCTGGGCTGCGAGCGAAGGCCTCACGCGGCGAGTGGCGCTCTTCCAGGCTGGCGCTGGACTGGTCAACGTGGGGCGGGGTGCTCGTTCCCGAGCTGCTGCTCGATGCAGAGGACGCAGAAAGAACCGGCGATGCAGGGCGCGTCAGCTTCAGGCGATGCAGGGCATGGAGGAGGTGCGGATCCGGGCACTGGATGGCGTCCCATGTGAGATCCGAGGCGAGGCAGGGGGTCGGCGGCCATGGCGCGGCTTGGGTCTTGGCGGAGGAAGGAGGTCCGGCGAGGGCACACGGGTGAAGGGCGGCGGATCTGGCTGGGAACGGGCTTGGACGGCGGCTTGACTCCTGCTGGGGCAGAAGAAACTGGGAGTTGAGAAAGGGAGAGCAAAGCAAAGAGAAAGGAGAGGGACAACAGGGAAAGGAGGGCGGGAACGTTGCTCACTGGCGAAGTCCAGCAGCGACGGCGAGGCCTTGAGGTGGAGCAGAGGCGAGGTCTTGGCGTGGGAGATCAAGGCAGCAGGGAGGCTGGAGACGTCGGATCCGAGGCCGGGGCCGGAGGAACTTGATCCCGGCGACGACGGAGCTTCCGCGGGCGGCCATGGCATCTCCCACTCGTTCCCTATGAAGAGACAGAGAGGGTGAGGCGAGAGAGATGAGAGATTTCGAGAGAGCGGCACGGGGAGGAAGGGAGCAGGGCACGACCTGGTGGTGCTGGTTGCCGGCAGCGGTGGCGCGAGGGGACGAGGCCGAGCGCTCCTGCTCGGGGCCTCGAGCAGCTACACGATCCATTCGGGATCGAGGGAAGAAGTGGCTTGCGCTGGTTAGTGGGCTGGATCAGGAGGGGATTGAAAGTGCGTTATATCGACTAGAGGGGGGTGAATAGGCTATTTTTATGAATTCTTCACTGAGGAATTTGCCGGTGAGGAAATTCCTTAGCGAAGAACTACTTGCAGCGGAATAAGTACTCAGAAGTAAGCATAACGGAATACAGCTATGGTCATCATGATGAAATGAAGACAATCACATAGTACAGAAAGCGTGATCACAGGATAGCACAAGATGAAGACAAACAGACTGAAGAAATTGAACTGAGGAAATTGAGAAAGTCTTCAGTCAAAGTCTTCAAACACAGATATGAACAAACACTCAACACAGTAATGAGGAAATGAATGAGTTGAGGAAATAGAACCAGTTAGGTTGGTGAAGACAATGATTTGGTAGACCAGTTCCAACTGCTCTCTCAGTTGTACGTCTGGTTGGAGCGGCTGAGTATTTAAACTCGAGGACACACAGTCCCGGACACCCAGTCACTGAGCACGCAGCTCAGGACACCAAGTCCTCACCATATTTTCCTTGAACTAAGGTCACACAGACCTTGTCCAATCACTCATGGTAAGTCTTCAGGCGACTTCCAAACCTTCACAAACTTGGTCACTCGACGATCCACAATTCCTCTTGGATGCTCTAGACCATGATGCCTAACCATCTGGAAGAAGCACAGTCTTCAAAGGTAACAAGCGTCGGATCCACGCAGGATCAATCTCTTCAGTGATGCTCAATCACTTTGGGTTTGTAGGTGTTTGGGTTTGGGTTTTTCCTCACTTGATGATTTTCACTCAAAGTCCTCTGAGGATGGGATGCTCTCAAATGACAAGTGTTAGGTTCTCTCAGAGCAGCCAACCAGCTAGTGGTTGTAGGGGCGGCTATTTATAGCCTAGGGACCAGCCCGACATGATAAGACATAAATGCCCTTCAATGATATGACCGTTAGGTGGATAAGTTATTTTGGGACAATCTGGACAAAGATAAAGAACGGTCGGAAATTTGACTCTCAAATTCCTCGGGGCTATCATGTTCCTCATGTGTAGGCAATCCGACTTTGGCGAATTACTAACTCCTCGGTCAGAATAAATTCCTCGATGACAGAAGAACTTCGTCTCATCCATCAAGAAATTGACTGAACTGTATGAGATTTCAAAGGCTTCACTCGAAGGGATTGGTAGGTGTAGGATTTTGAGTTGAGCATCACATGGAAATTTTTCCTTAGTATTTCCTCGACCCCTTTAACGAGACGGTGTTTCCTATGACTCAAGAAAGAGAAAACGAAACTACGAAAACAAAAGTCTTCACGCTTCATGTTCCTCAAATGAATACCAAGTCTTCAAGGTCACACCAATTTCTTCACTTTCAAAGTCTTCAGAAAGTCTTCAGAATATCAAGGTCTTCAGTCGAAGAACTTCATTTTTAGGGGTCGAATTTCTCTGTAAATATCAAACTCCTCATAGACTTATAGACCTGTGTACACTCATAAACACATTAGTCCCTTAACCTATAAGTCTTCAATACACCAAAATCACTAAGGGGCACTAGATGCACTTACAATCTCCCCCTTTTTGGTGATTGATGACAATATAGGTTAAGTTTTCAACGGGGATAAACATATGAAGTGTAAATACTGATATTGAGGAACTTGATTGCAAGATATAGAAGAACTCCCCCTGAAGATGTGCTTAGTGAGGAATTTGCTTTTGAGGCAATGCACACTTGAAGAGTTGAATCATGGAGATCTCCCACTATATCTTGTAATTCATACACGCATTTGACATATAATATGAAGAATTTGAAATGCATGATGAAATATGGTGACTGATGTAATTCAGCATGCGTGTATTAACATATAACGAGGAATAAGCACGCAGAAGAACACATCAAAAGTATCAGAGCACCATCGGGTTTAAGATTACAACTCGATCCAATAAAGTTTTAGAAGAGCGAGAGTTGTAACTTAGCAAAAAAAAGCCCATATAATAGACCCGCTTGAAGGCTAACTCAACTTTCTCCCCCTTTTTCATCGAATGACCAAAAGGATCGAAACTGAGGACTAACGCCCCTGAAGAATATCAAGTTGATGGAGGAGCGCCAGCGTTGTCGGGGTCGGTTGTCGTAGTAGGGCCTACCGCAGTGTCGTCCAAGTCTTCATTTTCATCAGTGTCACGCGATGAAGAATAGGAGCTGGCCACCAAGGAAGGAACCTTGACCTTCTTGTATTTCTTCGGAGGAGGTGCAGACCAGTCAAATTCTTCCATGAGACCCATTTTCTTCAGATCTTCTGCGCTGTAGACATGAGATAGAATAGCCCAGGTACGGTTGAAGGTTTCATGGAGGTAGTATTGGTTTTTCTTCACTGCATTGTGTGTTGAGGTTATGTTGTGAAGATTCGAACCAAACTGACGCTTGACCCATTTATGATTGCGATCAACTTTCTGATGAAGACTGAGGAGTAACTCACGATCAGTCATCATCCTGGGTGTTGTGGCTTGAGGATTTTGCTTGGCAGAGTTGTTGGCGGCAGAGTCATGTGTGGCAGAGTCATCATTGGTGGAGTAGGATGCAGCCTTGCGAAATTGACCATCCAATGGACGAATGCCTTCATCTATCACAGCAGTTGCCTTGCCTTTGTCATCAACTGAGGAAAATGTCCGTTTGAGGACTTCAATTGGTGGCAAGTAGCTACAGTGGTTCAGAGTATCAGCCTTGTAATTGAGTGAAGACCTTGTCCTGATAACCCTCATAATCCATGGTGCATAAGGCTTCAGCTCAAATGGTGACATAACAATATTCGCCAGAGTCCTCATGAAGAAATCATGGAAGTTGACGGGAATGCCATGAATGATATTGAAAAGCATATTCTTCATGATGCCAACGACTTCTTCATCATTTGAGTCGTGGCCTTTGATAGGACTCATTTTCTTCGTCAGAATGCGATAGACAGTCCGAGGCACATATAGTAATTCCTTGACGAGGAATTTGGTTCGAGGGGCCTGCCCTGGCTTCAAAGGCTTCATCAGCACTTGCATGTAATGATTTGTAAGCTCAGTTCATCAGAGATGCAACGAGCACCATCAAGGGAGGATCGAGTGGGAGGGCACGAAGCAATTCATTCTTTGGTGCCTTGTAGTGAGTATTTTCGACATCCATCCAGCACCCATGAGTTCACATATTCAGAATTTCCTGTGATGTGCAGCGTCGCATAGAATTGAAGAATGAGTTCTTCATTCCAATCATAGATGTCGGTGCAGAAATTCAGCAATCCAGCATCATGAAGAACACCGAGGACTGGCTAGAAGCCTGGCAGAGATTCCATGTCCACGTGAGGAATGTGTGCATGATCGAAGATTTTGTCTTTGTCGAATAGCACGGAGGAATAAAAGTTGGCTTGACTAGCAGTCTAGAAACGCCTCTTCCTTATGCGAGCAGAATCATAAGGGTTGTAATCAGTGAAGAAAACATGCTCGCCAAAGAAGTCTTCAGCCTTGAACTTTTGCTTGCGCGAGAATGGATCGTTTGGTTTTGGCAGAGGAGTGTCAGTGAGTTGCATCACTACCTCAGGAATCGCAATCTCAGGTTCTTCAGGCTGAGGATTTTCTGGTTCCTCTTCATTTGCAGTCTGCGTGTTCAAAGGATCAGCAACAGCGGGTTCTACAGCACTAGTGGCTGGAATTTCGTCATGCACAGACGAGGTGGGATGAGTTTCTTCAGAGCCCAGTTGAACGGTTGGTGCAGGGGACTGAGGTATTTGTTGTATTGGGGTGAAGAGTGGAAAATTGGGATGCTGACTTTCCCAAAATTCATCATTCATCACAGGCGTAGTGCATCCAATATCCACGTTTTCATCTTCAATTTCTTCAACGCCAGCCTCTTCAGCTGTGAACTGAGTCATTGGCGAGGAAACAACAGGAGGTGAAGGATCGCATCCACTTCAATTTCTTCATCAATCTGCTCTGACGAAGCATCAGAATGATTTTCTTCATCAGATCCGCTAGGGATCACATATTCTTCACCAAAAGGAACAAGATCCTTTGATGGCATGGTGGAAATCGGAACAGCATCAATCGGATTTTCAAACGAGCTGGTCATAGGCTTCATCTTCTTTGGAGCTGAAGATTCTGAAGCAGCTGATGCTTTCCTTTTCTTCACTGCAGCTCGCTCTACAACCTTGGTCTTCTTCACATCTGATTCAGATGGAAGGATAGGAGTTGGTGTAGGCACGGGAGGAGCTGAGGAACTTGTTTGAATTTCCTCAGGCGCAACTGATGCAGTTGCCCTGACTTCTTCAGTTTCTTCAGGCGCACCACAAGTGGATGCCCTGGCAATTTCTTCAGCGGCTGGAATGGAGTCATCAGCCCTGGAACTAGCATTTTCTTCAGCAGGCTGAAAATCATTAGCGGTGCTGGCATGTTCTTTAGTAGACTGAGCAGAGGCTCCAGCCTGAGGAACTTCTTGTTGCGTTGGAGCTGCAACATTGGTGAACTTCTTAGTCAGGTTGACAAATCTGACTTTCGCTCCTTGCCAATTAGCATAATAAGCATCGAAGTCATCGCTGAGGGCTTTGATTTCAGACTGGATCTTGAGGAGTTCATCAGTTGTCATTTTGACAACGTTTTTCCTCAGGAACTTCTCTTTCCTGAACTGAGCCTTCTTGATCTACCTAGCCTTCTCAAATTTCCATTTCTCTTCAGAGATGAAATGGGTCAGCATGTGACTTTGGCCAGGAGTCAAATGAAAGTCAGGCATAGGGGTGTCTGGATCCTTGTGCCAAAGATCAATGTAATCAAGGATCATCTTAGGATCCAAAAGCAGTGGCACAGGTGTGCCTTTGGCTCTAGCGGCCCTTTCTTGTCTGTCTGATGTTTCTGCAAGTTCGTCATCATCAGCTTCATCGTCAGATGGCACTTGGAAGGCAACATGTTTCTTCTTTGGACTTGGCCGAGGACCTCGACCAGCCGTTGCCTTTGTCTTCAGCAGTGTGGGGCCTGATGAAGAATTTGGTGCAGCTAAGGAACTCGCTGAGACACCAGAGGCAATAGAGATGCCTGTAGTCCTTTGGCACGTGGCCAGATGCATAGGTGCTGAGGACTTTGGAGGAACTGCTAAGGACTTTTGAGGAGGAGCTGAAGATTTGGGAGGAGCAGGAGCAGCATGAGGAACTGGCCGTGAGGGCTTTGAAGATTCTGGCCGTGAGGGCATTGCTGAGGAATTTGGCCGTGAGGGCACAGTTGTTGAAGCACTTGGCTTGTGCGCGGGCTTCTTTGCCATTGATTTCCTATGCTTGACAGAGGCCTCAGTGGCAACAGCAGTAGCAGAGTCTTCATTGAATTTCCTCACTGCTTCTTTTGCTTGTCTCGCCAATTTGGCTTGGCACTTTGCCCATTCTTCAGGAAAATCCTCACCACGCTTGATGCTGGTGGGGTCAGCCTCTTGGCCAGGTGCCAATGGAGCTCTTGGGCATGGAGGATTTAGTGCAAATTTATTCATATACTTTGGAGTAACATACCTGTACTCTCTCCATTCTCTTGCCCATCTCCTTTCAATCCTCTGTATGCGCACCTTGCGCTGATTTTTGTTCTCCTTTCCGAACTTAGCCTCATCAGGTGTGCAATAGTCAGCATAGATGTCCTCAGGTATTTCAAACGCAGTCATGACCTCAGGCCTCTTTCCCCCTTTCTATGGCTTCTTATAAATCGCCATATTCTTCATTGAGGAATTTGAACAATCGAATTCTCTGAAGAAGTATGCAATTTTTCTTCGAGGAACGCTGCAAATGAGTTAAGTTGATGAGAACCTAGTGATTCAGCAGTGGACATGAGTACCTGTGAACAGAGTATAGTTGCGAGGAATTTGGAGAGGTCATATGCGTTCTCAGAAGGTTTTTCAAAAAGGAACAAGTTTGAGGAATTTGACCAGATGAGCCTTGAAGAATTTCACTAAGCGTTCTTTGTCTTAGGTTCCAGAGTTGTATAGATCAAGGATCCACACAATTGAGGAATCTTGAAGAAAATGATGCTTAGGGAAACGAATCAAGAACAGATGACTTGTGAGGTGTTTTGTGTGTGAGGATTTGAAGAATAAAACACCTTTGAAGATTTTGTAGAGAAAATTTGAATCAAAGAGGGCAGTAAAAGTAACTTTTAATTACCTGGATGAAGAACACGATTTAACCGAGAAGTGTAGATTTGAAGCTCGTCGGTTCAGATCTTCCACGCCCTAACTTCGGCGGTGGAAGACAGCTACAAGCGGCGGAGTGAAGATTTCATGACGGGCGCGAAATCTGACAATGACGAGGTCGAGGCAGTGAAGCTCTTCCTCACCGGCG
The DNA here is from genome assembly GCA_021605205.1 of Aegilops longissima. NCBI lineage: Eukaryota > Viridiplantae > Streptophyta > Magnoliopsida > Poales > Poaceae > Aegilops > Aegilops longissima. The sequence goes on along the minus strand of CM038682.1, from coordinate 265,896,850 downwards.
ACGATGGAGTAGCGGCGGCGCTAGGATTTGAGAAGCTTGAGCGAGAGAGAGAGCGGTCGAGCGGAGTAAAGGAAGTGAGGAAGGGGAGAGGGGGGTATTTATAGTCGCAGTGAAAAACTGTTCGCCCGAAGATTTAGGACGAACGTGCCCCTGACCTGTCACAGCCCTAGAATTGCTTGACATTAGTTGCATTAGGGCATTCATGTCATCATGTTAATCTCCATGAATATTGAAATGGGGATTGTTGAAACCCTAGCACCAATTGAATTCTAATAGGTTCAAATAAAATCATTTTCAATAATCCCAAAATGCCCTGTGAAAATGTTCATGATAAATGGATAAAGGTGAAAGCCTCTTCCAAAAAAATGATGAACATATCCTATAGGTCATTCCTGGATTTTTGAATTAAATCTTACACTATTTGAATTTGGGCATTTGAACACTATAAATAATTTAGATGCTCAAATAATGTTGGAAGTATTTGTGGGCCATAGAAATAATTCATAAAGTGCCCGTGAATATTTTCAGGATTTATAAAATTGATTTGGTTTTAAACTGGATCAAAACAAACTGCATAATAGAAAAACAGAAAACAATAAATGGAAGAGAGAGAGAGGAAACCGTGCAGCCCACCCGCCCAAACCTACGGCGCCCAGCCGCCCAACCTCCTTCTCCCCCGGCTGGCCGCCCGGTTGGCCAGCCCACCACCGCCTCCTCCTGTCGCCTTCCTCCTCTCGCCAGAGGAGGCGCGTGCCGGCGACGCAGACGCTCGCCGCCGCCACGACTCCAGCTGCCTGCCTGCGTCCCCGACGCGCTGGACGAGTCCCCCGTGCGCCACGCGACCCCTGGACCCCCTCACTCTTCCCGCACCCCTCTCCCCTTCTCTCTCTCGCTCTGCGCCTCGTGCCCGAGAGCCGCCGTCGCCACCGCTCGCCGTAGCCACGGCCACCGGCCCTCCCTCGCCTCGCCGACGTGTCCATGGCCTCCGCCTAGCCCCTCTCCTCCTCCTCACCAAGTTCCCCGACTTGGAGCACCCCGAGGCGCCATTCACCATTTCTTCGACCCGCTGTCGCCGTCGCCGGTCGCGGCCCGGTGCCCACCCGAGCTCACCGACGGCCTCCTCGCAACCACGGTGAGCCCCGAGTCATTCCCTCTTCCCGACTCGTCTCCCCCCTAACCACCGTCTCCACTACGGCCGACAGCTCCTCACCGCGGCCATGGCGCCGCCATGCCACAGCCCCGCCGCTGCGCGGGGCGTGTCAACGTGCTCGGGAGACTTCAGTGAGCACGTAGCACCTTCGCCTCCCCTCTCGTGCACCGCAGCACCAGAGCCACCGAACCCGAGCTCGGCCGCCGCCAAAGCTCGACGCCAGCGAGATTCCGCCACCCCGCACCTCCCGCTAGTCCTCCTAGATGCGCACGAGCCCAGGCGCCACGTAGCACCCTCCGCCTCGTTTTTGGTCACGGAGGAGGAAACCCGCTCCCTCCGCCGCCTCTGGCTCCACCGGCGACGAGCAGCGGGTCAACTCCGCGAGTTGACCCGGTTTGGCCTAGTTGACTTTCCTGAGTCAGCGACATGCGGGCCCCGCCTGCCAACCACTCTAGTTAGGTTTAAACTAACTTAACTAACCCGGGTTAGTGCTAATTAACTAGATTAGTTTAGTTAGTCATCGACGTGTGGCCCCACACGTCGAGTTTGACCTGGGCGCCAGTTGACGCTGACGTCACTGCGACGTCAGTCGACGATAATCCCTTTATGGATTTAATTTAATTCAGTAAATTTCAGAAAAGTACTCTAAACTTCTAAAAATCATATAAATTCAACCGTAACTCGGATGGAAATAATTTATATATGAAAAATGATCGGAAAAATATGAAGAACCTGTTTATGCCATGATCATGCATGTTTGAACAAGTTAACATCACTGAATAGGATGAATCATGATTAGGGTAAGTTATGAAATAGCATTTGGAGTTGGAATTCAATCTTGTTTGAATTCCACTTCAACTAACTTGGATTATTATTGCATTAGGTGAATTCAGTACCTTAACATGATCATGCATCATATATGTGCATTGCATTGATTGTGTTCTCTCTTGTTTGCCGGTAATTGTCCCTCTCGATGAGCGCGTCATCGAGCGATGAGTTCGATGACACCGATGAAGAACTATATTATCTTGAAGTGCCGTGCAAGCAAAACCCCTTGTTCATTCCGATATAATCCCACTCTCTCGCTCCTGCTCTATTTTACTGCATTAGGACAACAACGACTCATGTGTTACTTGCTGCGGTAGCTGAACCCCTTGATCCTTTGCATGACTGTCATTCCACGAGAATTAGATGAAACCCACTAGTATGAGTAGGAATTGTTTGAGCCATGTTGTGCCTACTCATTTATGCTTGGTGTCATGCCTGCCATGCTTAGAGTTGAGTCGGGTCGATTCATCGGGAATGAGTTGGAATTGTTATGAACATGTCCTATTGTGTGTGAGCTAAGTGTGTGAACACGATTTGGTAAAGGTAGCGGTGAGAGGCCATGTAGGAGTACATGGTGGGTTGTCTCATTGCAGCCGCCCTCGTGAACTGAGTTCTGTGTTTGTGATCCATGATACAGATTACTACCACGCATTGGGCCGAAACCAATGGACCCTCTCGGCTTCTTGACCACCCTTGTCCTCGGTCCGGGAGTTGCAAGTAGTTTCGTGTTTGTAGCATCTTGGGGGCGCACGCAACGCTGACCTTAGGGGTGGGTTGTGTTGCGGTAGGCACCGTGGTTGTACCGAAAGTGCCCGTTTGGTATCTCGGGAACCCTGCACACATTGTTCGGGGCTGTATGGGAAACCTCGGCGGACTCCTGCGGATGGAACCGAATAGGCGATAAACCTGGACTAGGGACTTGAGTGTTTAGGTAGGCTGTGGCCGACACCCACGTTGGGCTTCCGCTGAAGGTGGCGAGTACATGTCGTGTAAACGACGGTAAGTGGTGAGAGCGTGTGAAGAAGTACACCCTGCAGGGTTTAATATGACCTATTCGAATAGCCGTGTCCATGAAAAGGACTTACAGGTTGCCTATATCAGTTCATAGACAAGTGAAAGTGGATACCCTAAAATGCGCAAGATAAGCGTGAGTGCTATGGATGGCGTTCTCGTAGGGAGACGGGGCGGATCCATAGTGGTGTATTGATATGGTGAATATGTGGACTCGTGCGCCACCTCAAAAGAGTTACTTGCAATCGTAGTTCAGGATAGCCACCGAGTCAAAGCTGGCTTGCTGCGTCAAACTCCACCACCCCCTTTTGATAATGATGCATATGTAGTTAGATCTGATGTAACTCTTGCTGAGTACAATTGTACTCACGTTTGCTTATTTTATGTTTTGCAGAGAGACGTCAGTCTCGCTAGTAGTTCCGCTTGGACTTCGACGTTTAGCTTGTTACCTCAGCTACGATCTTGTGCCTCGGTAGGATCTGGTAGATAGTCAGGCTTCTTAGCCTCTTTCATTTGTAGTTGTCTGTACCCAGACATGTTTAGCTTCCGCTTGTGCTTTGACTTGTATGCTCTGAGTGTTGGGTCATGAGACCCATGTTTGTAATATCTCGCTCCTCGGAGCCTAATGTTTTATATCTGGGTCGTAGAGTTATGTTGTGATGCCACGTCGTATTTACACATATTGAGCATATTGTGTGTATGTTTGAAATGCTTGGTATGTGTGGGATCCGACAAACTAGTTGTTTATCCTTGGCAGCCTCTCATATGGGGAAATGTAGTCTCGTGCCTCCGGCGATAGTAGTCCGCTACTGCCCGGTTCACCGAGTCCTGCTAGCCCAAGACTACTGCTTGGACACTTGATCTGGCGGCATGTGTTTCACCTCGTTCCTATGTCATCCCCGGGAAATGTCACGCTTGGTATCATTCGAGTCTGTCTAGCCTGCTACAGCCGGGATACGGAGTCCTGTTAGCCCAAAGGCTACAGCCCGAATATATACGTTGATGACCGACATGCTCGATGTGATTCATGTATGCCTGTCCCCATATGTTAGCGCCGCTTTGGGTTCACGACTAGCCATGTCGGCCCGGGTTCTCTGTCATATGGATGCTAGCGACACTATCATATACGTGAGCCAAAAGACGCAAACGGTCCCGGCCATGGTAAGGCGACACCCGTGGGAATACCGTGCGTGAGGCCGCAAAGTGATATGATGTGTTACATGCTAGATCGGTGTGACTTGGGATCGGGGTCCTGACATGACCCTTCTCATTCGCTTGACATGTGTCACCCACGTACTGAAAAGTGGAGATCGTATTAGATCGTGGGTGAATAGATAAGTCTATCGTAGGAGGCGGAACGGTTTGAGCGGCAAAGACGAAAATTTGGATAAGATAATTTAAAAGTTCCGTTTGCAAATTCTTCAGCTGGCAAGGACACAGTGAAGATTTTGAACGAGTTTCAAATAGAACGCACATGAAGAATTTGTGAATAGATTGGGTTGAGTATAGCATAGAGGGGGAAGGGTTCGATCACATTCACTTAGCAGAAAACACAATTTGAAGAAATAGCCATAAGTGAATGCTGTAGAGGACATAAACCCATATATATATATAGCCAATGAAGAAAAACGCGGAAACAGTGAAGATTTTGCAAAGTTGAAGAATTTGAAAACTGAAGAATTTCAAAACCGAGGACAAACTCAAATTGAAGATTTTCAACTTTGGTGGTGGCGTGACCCACCATATAAGAATGATGATTTCAGACACGTGTACAACTGTCGAGGGTTACGAGAATCAAATTCTTCATTAATTTCTTCACACTTAGAGTGTTATTCTTCATTGATAGAAGAAAACGTTTCTTCATGTGTTGCACATCTAAGTCATCAATTTTGCATAAGTGTCGGGATGTGTGTCCTTTTCAAAGAACATTCAAGATTCTAAGATATTTAGCTCACACGCAACTTGCTAAATCTCTTCTCATCCAAGGGCTTTGTGAAGATATCGGCTAGTTGTTCTTGGTCTTCACATGATCAATAAAGACGCCGCCCTTCAACACATGATCGTGAAGAAAATGATGACGAATCTGAATGTGCTTTGTCTTGAGTGCTAAACTGGGTTGTGAGCAATCTTGATGGCACTCTCATTGTCACAGAGAGAGGCACATTCTTCACGTTGATGCCGTAGTCCTTGAGAGTTTGATTCATCCACAGCAATTGAGCACAGCAAGAACCAGCAGCAATGTACTCAGCTTCATGCAGAGCGGTGATACGCATTCTGCTTTCTTCGAGGACCAACAGACTAAAGATCGTGCGAGGAAATGACAAGTACCAGATGTTGACTTGGGGTCCACACGATCACCAAAGCATAGTCAGAGTCGGAATATCTGATGAGATCAAAAGTAGAGCCCTTGGGGTACCATAATCCTAGTGTTGGTGTGTGAGCTAGATATCGAAGAATATGCTTCACAGCCTTATGGTGTGATTCCTTCGGTGTAGCTTGAAATCGGGCACACATGCAAACACTAAGCATTATATCTGGCCTAGATGCACATAAGTACAATAAAGAACCAATCATGGAGCGGTATACCTTGTGATCGCAGTCAATACCATTTTCATCAGTGCATAGATGGCCATTTGTGGGCATTGGAATTTTGACGCCTTTGCAATCTTGCATGACGAATTTCCTCAGAACATCCTTGAGGTATTTCTCCTGAGATATGAATATGCCATTGCGCTGTTGACGAATTTGAAGACCGAAGAAGAATTTCAACTCTCCCATCATAGATATTTGATATTCTTCACTCATCATATAGGCAAATTCATCACTATAACGTTGGTCAGTACAGCCAAAGATAATATCATCAACGTATATTTGGCACACAAACAATTCACCATCATAAGATTTAGTAAAGAGAGTAGGGTCGAGTGAACCGGGTGTGAAGCCATTCTTCACGAAGAATTCCTTCAAAGTATCATACCACGCCCGAGGGGCCTGCTTGAGGCCATAGAGGGCCTTGTTGAGTCTGAAGACTTTGTTAGGATTCTTTGGATCTTCAAAACCTGGGGGTTGAGCAACATATACTTCTTCCTCAAGCTTACCATTGAGGAATGCACTTTTCACATCCATTTGATATAAAGTGATATCATGATGGTTAGCATAAGCAAGTAATATGCGAATAGCCTCAAGTCTAGCAACAGGTGCAAAAGTTTCATTGAAATCAATTCCTTCAACCTGTGTTTAGCCTTGAGCTACAAGTCGTGCCTTATTCCTCGCCACAAGGCCATTTTCATCTTGCTTGTTGCGGTAGATCCACTTTGTGCCAATGATATTATGCTTGCGAGGATCTGGACGTTTGACCAGTTCCCAGACATTGTTGAGCTCGAACTGATGTAATTCTTCTTGCATGGCCTGAATCCACTCAGGCTCCAGAAATGCTTCATCTACCTTAGTGGGCTCTGTGATAGAGACAAAAGCATAGTGCCCATAAAAGTTAGATAAATGTGAAGCTTTTGAGCGTGTGAGAAGACCTGGTGCTTCAATGTCATCGATGATCTTTTCAACTTGCACTTCTTCTGCAACGCGAGGATAGCTGGTTGTCGTCGAGGAATTTGATCAGCATTTTCTTCAGCATTATCTTCAGGTGCATCAGCTCGACGTTCTACATGTTCTGGAATGAATTCTTCAGCGGATTCTTCAGTAGGAATGACATCCTCAGTCACCTTGAACTTGATAGAATCCTCAGGTGTTGGTTCATCTATCACAGAAGGTAGGTGCTCTCTATGCGATCCATTAGTTTCATTGAACCGCACATCTACAGTTTCAACAACCTTGTGAAGAGCGTTGTTGAAGACTCTGTAGGTGTGCGAGTCCTTTCCGTAACCAAGCATAAAACCTTCATGTGCTTTCGGTGCAAATTTAGCATTATGATGAGGATCTCTAATCCAACATTTAGCACCAAAGACTTTGAAATAACTCACATTGGGTTTCTTGTCAGTGAGGAGTTCATAGGCAGTCTTCTTGAAGAATTTGTGAAGATATACTATGTTGATGATGTGGCACGCGGTATCAATTGCATCAATCCAAAAACGACAAGGCGTTTTGTATTCATCAAGCATAGTCCGAGCCATCTCAACAAGAGTTCTGTTCTTGCGCTCCATGACGCCATTTTGCTGAGGAGTATAGGGAGCAGATAACTCATGAGTAATACCAAGTTCATCAAGATAGTCATCAAGACCGGAATTCTTGAACTCAGTTCCATTGTCACTCCTGATGTGCTTGATCATCACACCAAAGTTGGTTGAAGCCCTCGAGGAAAATCGTTTTAAGACTTCCTGCACTTCGTGTTTGTAAGTGACAATGTGTACCCATGTGTAACGAGAGTAATCATCAACAATAACAAAGCCATATAGAGATGCATCATTAGTGACTGCTGAGTAATTATTAGGACCAAAGAGGTCCATGTGAAGCAATTCGAATGGTCGAGTAGTGGTCATGATAGTCTTATTTGGATGCTTGGCCTTGGTCATTTTTCCAGCTTCACAGGCTCCACACAAGTGATCCTTGAGGAATTTGACATTCTCAATGCCAATGACATGCTTCTTCTTCGCAAGCGTGTGCAAATTCCTCATGCCCGCGTGACCAAGTCGTCGATGCCATAGCCAGCCTTCTGAAGCTTTTGCAAGTAGGCACACGACTGGTTGTGGTCCTGTAGAGAAATCAACGATATACAAGTCTCCTCTCCTAAAGCCTTCGAAGACTTTGGAATTGTCAGCTTCCATAATCACAACACAACGATACTTGCCAAAGACAACAACCATATCAAGATCACAAAGCATTGACACTGACATGAGGTTGTATCCTAAGGACTCAACAAGCATGACTTTGCCCATGTGTATGTCCTTAGAGATCGCAACCTTACCTAGACCCAATACCTGACTTTTGCCTTTGTCAGCAAAGATGATATGCTTCAAGTGTGACGGTGATAAGGGAGCATCCATCAATAGATTCTTGTCACCAGTCATGTGATTTGTACATCCACTATCGAGGACCCATTCAGTGGCTTTGGGAAGATCATCCTGCAGATGAATTAGTGCAACTTACGAACTCATATACTTCATCAGCGAAGAATATGATATCAATTTCATCAGATGAATTTCATCAAGCAGTAAAACAGATATAGCAGTATGAGGACGTGTGAAATGAAAGTTCATTTCTTCATGATTAGCCTGCGTCCTTTCAGGCATTTTTGTCAGGCCCCCAGCAAATTCTTCAGACGTTAAAGCATGTCTGGAGACCTGACCCTGCATTAGAGATTAGTTCTTTTTCTTCACCACCCACATCTGAAGGGGTGGCAAAGAGTTCATCACTCTGAGCTCCATATGAGAATGGTGGCATAGAAGCCAAACCACTTCGTTTCACATATGAGGGGTTAGGGTAAGCATATGAATAAGCAGACAAATTCTTCGAGGACTTATGAACATAATGGTTTGAAGAATAATGCACATATTCATAGCCCTTAGCTCTACCCTGAAAGCAGAGTTGTTAGCACGATGATAATCATATGAGGACTTTGATCCTTTTGAGAATTTGATCCATGTGAGGAATTTGGTCCGTATGAGGACTTGGATCCATATGAAGAATTTGGTCCATATGAAGAATTTGATCTGGGGTTCCTATTCTTCACTTTGGTGGTGTCATGAGGACATTCACTGAAGACTTTCAAGGCAACTTTTGGGAACCCAGATTTTCTTCATAGGGGAACCGTTCTGCAGATTAGTGCCAACATATCTAGCAAATACTTCACCATTCTGATTTTTGAACAGTTTATAGTTGGAGTCAAATGACTCATCAGAAGAATGAGGAGATTCACATGTAAAGCCAGATAAGTTAGATGGGTCAACTGGAGGTCCCTTTGCAGCAACCCATGAGGTTTTGGGGTACTGCTCAGGCTTCCAATATGTACCATCAGCGTTGATTTTCCTCTCAAAGGCAATACCCTCTTTCCTAGGGTTTCTGTTGAGGATCTGCTTTTTAAGCACATCACAAAGAGTCTGATGTCCTTTGAGGCTTTTGTACATGCCTGTCATGTACAATTCCTTCAGCTCTGCATTGTCAGTGATACTAGCAATGTCCTCAGATGAGGAATTAGTGATAGCAGAGGCAGGTGAAGAATTTGTAACAGTTGAAGCATTTGAACATTCAGGTGAAGAATTAGCAGATTCACGTTCAATGCACTTTAAGCATGGAGGAACAAATTCTTCCTGAGAAGCGCTGATTTGTTGAGCTAGCAATGAATCGCGCTCCTTCTGAAGATCTTCATAACTCACTCTTAGCTTCTCAATCTTGCTTTCTTTGAAGAAATTTATAAGAAAGCTTCTCATGATCAGACAAGAGAGTGTTATGATGACCTTGAAGGCTATCAAACCTAGACTGAAGTCTCTGAAGATTTTTAGTCAGGGCTTTAGTGCGATCCATTTCTTCACCCAACATATCATTACTTCTACCTAGCATGTTTTGAACCTTTTCCAAGGCCGTTTGTTGTTGAGTTGCAATGCAAAAAAGTTTGGTATAACAAGGTTCCATATCATCATCAGATCCATCATCATCAGATTCATCGTCACTAAACTCGGATGAGGAACATTCGGTTACCTTGTCACCCTTTGCCATGAGACATGATGCAGAAGATGATGATTCTGGTTCGAAAGTCATCGTTTTGAGAGATTCCTCGAAGTCCTCAAACCAAGGATCATGACGGGTTCGATGACCTTCATAGACGTCAGAGATTCGGTCCCAGATAAGCTTCGCATTGCAAAGATGCATAATGCGCTTGAATTCATCTCTGGATAGGCAGGAACAGATGATGTCCTTTGCCATGATGTCAAGTCGAGTGTACTTGCGAATGTCATCAGCGCCTGCCTTCTTGCATAGATCAGTAAGACCAATCTCAGTGACGGTCCACAGCTAGCTGTTCATTTCCATGAGGCGCTTCCTCATCATGGCCTTCCACTTGGGATAATCATGACCGTCAAAGATAGGTCATGCCACTTTCTTCGTACCTGCGGTCGACATAACTAAAACTCTAGGTGGTTAAACCAAAATCACACAGAACAAGGGAGTACCTTGCTCTGATACCAATTGAAAGTGCTTTATATCGACTAGAGGGGGGGGGTGAATAGGCAATTTTTCTGAATTCTTCACCGAGGAATTTGCCGGTGAGGAAATTCCTTAGCGAAGAACTACTTGCAGCGGAATAAGTACTCAGAAGTAAGCATAACAGAATACAGGCATGGTCATCATGATGAAATGAAGACAATCACATAGTACAGAAAGCGTAATCACATGATAACACAAGATGAAGACAAACAGATTGAAGAAATTGAACTAAGGAAATTGAGAAAGTCTTCAGTCAAAGCCTTCAAACACAGATATGAACAAACACTCAACACAGTAGACCAGTTCCAACTGCTGTCTCAGTTGTATGTCTGGTTGGAGCGGCTGAGTATTTAAACTCGAGGACACACAGTCCCAGACACCCAGTCGCTGAGCACGCAGCTCAGGACACCAAGTCCTCACCATATTCTCCTTGAACTAAGGTCACACAGACCTCGTCCAATCACTCATGGTAAGTCTTCAGGCGTCTTCCAAACCTTCACAGACTCGGTCACTCGGCGATCCACAATTCCTCTTGGATGCTCTAGACCATGACGCCTAACCGTCTGGAAGAAGCACAGTCTTCAAAGGTAACAAGCGTCGGATCCACGCAGGATCAATCTCTTCAGTGATGCTCAATCACTTTGGGTTTGTAGGTGTTTGGGTTTGGGTTTTTCCTCACTTGATGATTTTCACTCAAAGTCCTCGGAGGATGGGATGCTCTGAAATGACAAGTGTCAGTTTCTCTTAGAGCAGCCAACCAGCTAGTGGTTGTAGGGGGCGGCTATTTATAGCCTAGGGATCAGCCCGACATGATAAGACATAAATGCCCTTCAATGATATGACCGTTAGGTGGATAAGATATTTTGAGACAGCTGGCGCACAGCACAACAACGGTCGGAAATTTGACTCTCAAATTCCTCGGGGCTATCATGTTCCTCATCTTGTGTAGGCAATCCGATTTGGCGAATTCCTAACTCCTCGGTCGAACAAATTCTCGGTGACGGAAGAACTTCGCTCTCACATCAAGAAATTGACTGAACTGTATCACGATTTTCAAAGGCTTCACTCGAAGGGATTGATAGGTGTAGGATTTTTGAGTTGAGCATCACATGAAAAATTTTCCTTAGTATTTCCTCAACCCCCTTTAACAGTACGGTGTTTCCTATGACTCAAGAAAGAGAAAACGAAACTACGAAAACAGAAGTCTTCACGCTTCATGTTCCTCAAATGAATACCAAGTCTTCAAGGTCACACCAATTTCTTCACTTTCAAAGTCTTCAGTAAGTCTTCAGAATATCAAAGTCTTCAGCCGAAGAACTTCATTTTTAGGGGTCGACTTTGTCTGTAAATATCAAACTCCTCATAGACTTATAGACATGTGTACACTCATAAACACATTAGTCCCTTAACCTATAAGTCTTCAATACACCAAAATCACTAAGGGGCACTAGATGCACTTACAGGGATCCCGAGGAAGAGGGGACTGGAGGAGTGGCGGCGGCGCGATGGGATCGATGGGACAAGGCTCCTTGGATCTAGGGTTAGGCAGTATATATAGCAGGTGGATTTTTGAGTATGGGCTAATTCGGTTCCTCCGATTAAAATTGAGCGGCCGAGAAAAATAGGCTAGGAAGTCCAAATAAGAAAACGGAGATGTTTAATAGATGTTAGGGGATGATCCAGACCCAATGGTAACGATAGTCCAGTTCGGGTTCGGGGAAGTTTTCGGACACGGGCGAGGGGTCGATGAACTGCGCAAAGAGACTCCGGTTTAGGCAAGAGGGAAAACGAAGAACAAGGTTGGTCTCGGAACGGTCAGCGAAAGCAAGGGGGGACACGGCAACTACGAGGGGATGCAAGTTTTGAAAAATGACGGCAACGAAGTGCCGATGCAATGCGCATGATGCAATGATGAATGCAACAAACAAATAAAACACACGACGGTCACGCAAAACATGGAAGGCATCTGGAGCGTCGGTTTCGGGGTGTCACACCCATGAACTTAATACACTAGATGCATGCTGGATAGCGGTCGATGTGTGGAGTAATAGTAGTAGATGCAGGCAGGAGTCGGTCTACTAATCTTGGACGTGATGCCTATATAATGATCATTGCCTAGATATCGTCATGATTATTTGAAGTTCTATCAATTTCCCAACAGTAATTTGTTTACCCACCGTTTGCTATTTTTCTCGAGAGAAGGCACTAGTGAAACCTACGGCCCCCGGGTCTCTTTCTCATATTATTTGCCTTTGTGATTTATTTTACTTTGCTTTTATTTTCAGATCTATCAAACCAAAAATACAAAAATACCTTGTTGTGTTTTATTCTTATTTATTTTATTTGGCGTTCGATCTATCAATCTACTAAAATTTGTCTCACGTCTATTTGCCTATCTTGAGGCGCCGCTACCCGAAAGGGATTGACAACCCCTTTTACACATTGGGTTGCGAGTATTTGTTATTTGTGTGCATGGGCTGTTTAGGTTGTGTTGCTTGGTTCTCCAACTGGTTCGATAACCTTGATCTCATAACTGAGGGAAATACCTACCGCCGCTGTGCTGCATCGTCCCTTCCTCTTTGGGGAAATACCTACGTAGCTTCAAGCCGCATCAGATCCCACATTGAGACACAAAGAACCCGAGGAGTTTGCCAGATGGGACACCGAACACACACTTCTCAGGGTTGAGCTTGAGGTTGATCTTGCGCAAATTTGTAATTGTTTCTTCCAAATCTTGCATGAGCGTTGCCTTGTCCTTGGTTTTTACCACTATGTCATCCATATATGCTTTCATATTTCTATGCAGCTGGGGCTCAAAATCAATCTGAACCACTCTTGCAAACGTCGAACCAGCGCTTTTAAACCCGAATGACATTCGTATAAAACAATACATACCACATGGGGTGATAAACGCAGTCTTCTCTTCATCCTCCTTCGTCATGAAGATTTGGTGGTATCCTGAGTAGGCGTCAAGGAACGATAGCAAATTGCACCCGGCAGTGGAGTCCACGATCTGCTCAATTGACGGTAAAGGGAAAGGATCCTTAAGACAAGCTTTATTGATATCTATATAATTAATGCATAGCCTCCATTTCCCGTTTGCCTTGCGCACCACCACCAGATTGGCCAACCATGTTAGGTGGAGCACTCCTCTGACCAAACCTGCCGCTTCGAACTTCCTAATCTCTTCGACGATAAACTCTTGCCGCTCCAAAGCTTGCTTCCTGACCTTCTGCTTGACGGCCGTGCATGAGGACAGATAGCAAGGTGGTGCTCAATCACCTCCCTCGGAACGTCGGGGATGTCAGATGCTTGCCGTGCAAACACGTCGACATTCTCCCGCAGGAAGGCGACGAGCGCGCTTCCTATTTGCTGTCGAGGGTGGAGCTTATAGTGAAAGCTCCGCCCGTGCCGTCCTCCTTGACGGGCACCTTCTTGGGTTGTGGTGGTGCTTCCTTGGATTTCTTGCTCTTGCTGGTGGAGCTCTCTGGCACGTCTCAACAGGAACGCAGCACCCCGAGGAGGCGCGTTTTCCGGAGTGGGTGCAAGAGGCCTTGTCGGGGCTAGAGGTCTTGCCGGCGACTAAGGTCTTGCCGGCGACTGCGGTCTTGCCGGTCTTCTTCCCCTTGGGAGCTCAAGTGGCAGGAGCAAGTGCCTTGGCAGCAGGTGCCACAACTGACTCCCGGTAGAGTTGGTCGGCACAGATGAGCGCATCTTTCTTGTCAGAGCCGACAGTGATGATGCTCATCGGGCCGGGCATCTTCAGCGTGTTGTACGTGTAGTGTGACGCTGCCATTAACTTGGCCAGTGCTGGGCGGCCAATGATCCCGTAATATGGCAACGGGATCTTGGCGACATTGAAAACGATCTTCTCTGTCCTGTAGTTTAGCTCACGACCAAATGTGACTGGTAGTGTAATCTTACCCTCGGGCTGGCTTCTCCCTGGATTGATCCCTTGAAACGTGCCCGTCTCTTCGAGATCTCCATCGGGGATTTGCAACCTCTTGATCACCTTGGGAGAGATCAAGTTCAAACCGGCCCCACCGTCCACTAAAATTTTCGTCACCTTGAGGTTGCGAATTGTTGGTGAAACCAACAAAGGCAAGCACCCGACCGCGGTTTTGCGATCAGGGTGATCCTCGGCGTGAAAAATGATAGCCATGTTGGACCATTTCAGTGGCTTCTGAGCATCGATCAATGGCTCCGTCACATTGATCTCGCGCGCCCACTGTTTAAGTTGGCAGTGAGAAGAATGCAACGAGGCGCCACCATCGATGCACATGGGCTCTGTGGCTTTTTGAAAATCATGCTCGCTGGACTCGTCGTCCTCTTCATGGTCATCATCTTCTTCTTTCCTGTCGCGACCCCGAGCAGGCCTCTCTTGTTCTTTTCCTTGCCGCGGCGCCCCCTTGGTCACTGTGCTTCTTGCTAGGCCTGTCAACACCATTCTGGCCCTTCTCTTTGTCTTGCCTTTCATACTCAGCTTTCTACCTCTCCACAAGCTGCTCAACTTGCCGGCAGTTTTGGAGGTCATGGCCCTCTGGCTTGTCGGCGGCCGCCAAGGCCTGGCAGGCGGCGCACCCAGCAACCTCCTTGCTGGGGTCGTCAACCTTGGCCTTCTTGGCGGTGCCGGGGTTGCCAGATTCCTTGACGGCAAGCACGGTCTTGCCCTTGCGCTTCCTGTTGCGTCGTCAGCCCTTCTTTGTTGGGGCGACGATGTCTTCGTCTCCAGAGTCACTTCCCACACCGACATCTTCACCGGGGTACTTTCTTCCTTCTTCAGCTCGAGCACATCTGTTGACCAAAACATAAAGCTCAACAACATCTGTAACCTTGTTCATCGCTAGCTCTTCACGCATCTTGCGGTTGCGCATGTTTTGATGGAACACGCTGATGACAGCGGCGGGATGAACATCTGGGATGTTGTACTGCACACAACTGAATCTTTGTATGTATTTGCGCAAACATTCACCATCCTTTTGGGGGATGAGATGCAAATCGCTCGCTTGGCCAGGAGCCGTGTGGCCTCCGGTAAAGGCGCCAACGAACTCGTGGCATAGATCGGACCAAGAGGAGATGGAATCTACTGGCAGGTGCATCAACCACGACCTGACGTTGGGCTTGAGCACCAACGGGAAGTAGTTGGCAAGCACCTTGCCGTCCCGAGCCCCGATAGCTTGCATCACAGTGGTGTAAATGCTCAGGAATTCGGACGGATGAGTCTTGCCGTCGTACTTCTCCGGGACCTCTGGTTTGAACGTGCGGGTAGTGGGCCACTAGAACTGCCACAGCCCACGAGTAAAAGCTAGACAACCTACCTCATAAGGCAAGTCACCAGAATCCCCCGGCGTAGGCATGTACGCAGTGGGCCCTGCATGCCTATCAGATTGATGGCATGCTTCCCGGCGCCGCTCGATGGTAGTTCGAGCGTCCTCTTTAACCCGCTCCCAAAGAACTTGAAGTTGGTCGCGACTTGCTCGTGGATCGGATGACGCCGTGGATCCATCTTCACGGGCATTGACCCGCCGAGCTGGCAACCATTGCTGGCGTGGTGGAGGGGAGTGCACCGTGGTTGCGGTGCCTCCGGCCCTTCCGCTGTCGACACGCGCCGGCTCGGTGGACCGACACCGCGAAGGGCCCGCGTCCTGGTATCCATCTTTATTGGCGTGGCCAATAAGGCTCTGGATAGCAGCCCTCAAACTACTTGAAAATCAAAAGAATTCAACATGTAAGCTCATCTACAACAGCACCAACAATAGCTAAATACTCAAAAACTAAGCCACTAGAACAAAAACTAATTGGATCGATGGAGGAGTCACATACCAACTAGCAATCTACCAAAATAGTTTCAGAAACGGAGCTTCGAGCAAAGAGATCTAAGTCCGCGGGTTTGAGAGCAAGAACACAGAGAGAGAGAGAGAGAGAGAGAGAGAGAGAGAGAGAGAGAGAGAGAGTAAGAGTCATTTTTTCTCTGGAGGTAGGAGATGACATGGGCTAAAGGGATAGTGAGGGGGGACACATGGGGCCCACTACCCACCAGGGCGCGCCTGGGGTAGCTGGTACACCCTGGTTTCTAGTGGGCACCAAGGGCACCACCTCGCAGTGTTATTTGAATAAAAAATTCTTATATATTCAGGAAAAAAGTGTTAAAATTTCAGGTTATTCTGAGCACTTTTATTTTTGACCACTTTTTATTACACAAAAAATTCAGAAAACATGATAAACATGGAATTTTATTTTATTTAACTAAGAAAAATAGAAAACTAAAAGTAGGGAAAGAAGGTTGTGCCTACTAAATTCATCGACCACATGCCTCTCGAAAATAATCCATTAATAAGGTTGATCAAGTCTTATTAATAATCAGTTTCGATTAACATGAACTCGAAGAACTGTCGTAAAGCACTAAGTTACCTCAACAGGGATATGCATATCCCCCAAATTATGTATTTCATATTTCTTCTTGGCAGTAGGTAAAGGGAGTTTAAAACTTCCAATAGTAATTGTCGGAGACTTTTCAATAATATTAGTACCATTCACTTGAAATTATTTCTTCGGAAAGTGCACTGTATGCTCATTACCATTGATATGCAAAGTGACTTTGATTTTATTGCAATAAATAACCGCCCTTGCAGTATTCAAAAAGGGTCTGCCAAGGATAATCGACATGTTGTCGTCCTCGAGCATCTCAAGTATAACAAAGTCTGTTAAGATAGTAACATTTGCAACAACAACGGGCACATCCTCACAATTACCAATAGGTATGGAAGTTGATTTGTTAGGCATTTGCAAAGATCTTCCAGTGGGTGTGAGTTTAGTCAAATCAAGACTTTTATATAAAGAGAAAGGCGTAACACTAACACCAGGTCCTAAATCACATAAAGCAATTTTGACATAATTTCTTTTAATAGAGCATGGTATAGTTGGTATTCCAAGATCTCCAAGTTTTTTAGGTACTCCATCCTTAAAAGAATAATTAGCAAGCATGATGGAGATTTTAGCTTCATGTATTTCTCTTTTATTAGTAACAATTTCTTTCATGTATTTAGCATAAGGGGCCATCTTTAAAATATCTGTCAAACGGGTACGCAAAAAGACCGGCCTAAGCATTTCAGCAAAGCGTTCAAATTCATCATCTTTTTACTTAGATGATTGAGGAGGAAAGGGCATGGATTTCTGAACCCATGGTTCTCTTTCTTTACCATGCTTTCTAGCAACAAAGTCTCTTTTATCACATTGTTTATTTTTAGGTTGTGGGTTGATGCGGCTTGAAACAGCGTCGGTATTTCCCCAAAGAGGAAGGGATGATGCAGTACAGCTAAGGAAGGTACTTCCCTCAGTTATGAAACCAAAGTATCAATCCAGTAGGAGAACCAAGCAACACTATGTAAACGTTACCTGCACACAAAAAACAAATCCTCGCAACCCAACGCGTACGAGGGGTTGACAATCCCTCCTCGTTAAGTAGATAGATTGTTTTGTATGTGTTTGGACAAATAGATCTAAATAAAACATGAAATAAAAGATGCAAATAAAAAGTGCAGCAAAGTATTTTTGGGCTTTTAGAATAATAGATCTGAAAGAAAATGCGATGAAAAATAGATCGGAAAGCAATACGATGAAAGATAGACCCGGGGGCCGTAGATTTCAGTAGTGGCTTCTCTCGAGAAAATAGCACACGGTGGGTAAACAAATTACTGTTGGGCAATTGATAGAAGATCGAATAATTATGAAGATATCCAAGGCAATGATCAATATATAGGCATCACATCCAAGATTAGTAGACTGACTCCTGCCTGCATCTACTACTGTCACTCCACACATCGACCGCAATCCAACATGCATCTAGTTTATTAAGTTCATGGAGAAATGGAGTAATGCAATAAGAGCGATGACATGATGTAGACAAGATCTATTAATGTAGGAATAGACCCCATCTTGTTATCCTTAATAGCAATGATACATGCGTGCCTCGCTGCCCCTTCTGTCACTAGGAGAGGTCACCGCAAGATCAAACCCATCACAATGCACCTCTTCCCATGGCAAGAAAAATTGATCTAGTTGGCCTATCTAAACCAAAGATTTGAAGAAGAAATACGAGGCTATAAATAATCATGCATAAAAGAGATCAAAGAAAACTCAAATAATATTCATGGATATAGATCTGATCATAAACTCAAAGTTCATCGGATCCCAACAAACACACCGCAAAAAGAGTTATCACATCAAATAGATCTCCCAGAGACAATTGTATTGAGAAGCAAAAAGAGAGAGGAAGCCAGCTACTGCCTACGGACCCTTATGTCTATGGTGGACTACTCACGCATCATCGGAGAGGCACCAATGAGGATGATGAACCCCTCCGTGATGGTGTTAGATTGGATCTCGTGGTTCTGGAACTTGCGGCAGCTGGAATTGTGTTTCGTCGACTCCCCTAGGGTTTATGGAATATTTGGGAATTTATAGTGCAAAGAGGCGGTGCATGAGACCTCTGTGGGGCCCACAACCCACCTAGGCACGCCTGGGCTCCTGGGCACGTCAAGGTGTCATGTGGTCCCCACAGGGATCCCCTCTAGTGCTCTTTTGGCCTCCTAAGGTGTCTTCTGGTCCAAAAAAATCTCCAAAAAGTTTAGTTGCATTTGGACTCCGTTTGGTACTGATATTTTGCAAAGTAAAAAAAACAAGCAAAAAATAGCAACTGGCAGTGGGCACTATGTCAATATGTTAGTCCCAAAAAATGATATAAAGTTTCTATAAAATGATTGTAAAACATCCAAGAATGATAATATAACAACATGGGACAAGCAAAAGTTATAGATACATTGGAGACGTATCAACATCCCCAAGCTTAATTCCTACTCGTCCTCGAGTAGGTAAATGATAAAAACGGAATTTTTGATGTGGAATGTTGCCTAACATGTTCATCTCAAATTCTTTTTTTTGTAGCATGGACCTTTGGACTTTTGGATGGTTCAAAGCAAAATTCTATATTTGACATGATAACTACAATACTAAGGCCTATCAATAAGCAACCATGTCTTTCAAAATATCAACACTAAAGAAAGTTATCCCTAGCCCATCATGCTCAATCATTGATCCATTCATGACACACACTCAAATATTAGCTACATCCAATGCAAATGTATGATCATAGTGCTCCCTAGTTGGTGCTTTATAATAGAAGATGGAGACTCAAAAAATAAAGATTGCATAAAGTAACTAGATAGGCCCTTTGTCGGTGTCAAAACCGGCGGATCTCGGGTAGGGGGTCCCGAACTGTGCGTCTAGGCGGATGGTAACAGGAGACAAGGGACATGATGTTTTACCCAGGTTTGGGCCCTCTTGATGGAGGTAAAACCCTATGTCCTGCTCGATTGATATTGATATTGTGGATGTTTACAAGAGTGGATCTACCACGAGATCAAGGAGGCTAAACCCTAGAAGCTAGCCTATGGTATGATTGTAAGGGTTGTTGATGTTGTCATCATAGTCCTACGGACTAGAGCCATCCGGTTTATATAGACACCGGAGAGGGCTAGGGTTACATAGAGTCGGTTACAATTGTAGGAGATCTACATATCCGTATCGCCAAGCTTGCCTTCCACGCCAAGGAAAGTCCCATCCGGACACGGGGAGAAGTCTTCAATCTTGTATCTTCATAGTCTTGGAGTCCGGTCGATGATGATAGTCCGGCAGATGATAGTCCGGCCGATGATAGTTCGGCTGATGATGGTAGTCCGGCTATCCGGACACCCCCTAATCTAGGACTCCCTCAGTAGCCCCTGAACCAGGCTTCAATGACGATAAGTCCGGCGCGTATATTGCTTGGCATTGCAAAGCGGGTTCCTCCTCCAAATGTTAGAAGATTGTGAACACCAGGATAGTGTCCGGCTCTGCAAAATAAATTCCATATTCCACCGTAGAGAGAATAATAATATATACACAAGTTCAACCTCTTGGCGACGCTTTTTTGTGGCATGACGTCACACCACTACCAAGCCATTACTCGAATTGTTTTTACTTTACCACCTCGGCGCATTTAGCGGCGGTTTCTTGGCACGTCTTGTCGAGCAGAGATCGTGTTTCCCTTAATCCGGATTCTCATCAATACGGGCGTGGGTAACCCAACGCGCCATTGATGGTGACGCTTGGGAGATAAGCGAGTTTTACCAGGCGGTGGGGACGCGTAAGACTTCGCCGCCCATATAAGGGATAAGGATTCACCTTCTCACCTCGCCTTCTTCCTCCTTTGCTTATCCATCTCAAGACTCGAGCTCCAGCGCCCAAGTTCGCGATCTCGTCTCAACCTTCTCGACCATGTCCGGAGCGGAGGTAAATGGTTGGCCTCCACCGTTAAGGAGGAGCAATCGCCAATTGCGCAGCGCCGGATACCTCTCCGGCGACATCAGCAGATCGGCTGCCCGACGAGGGCAGCTCATCCCCACCCAGGCCCCATGAGAGGGTCGTCTTTCTTCCCCACTTCCTCCATGGACTGGGCTTTCCACTTCACCCCTTTGTCCGGGGCTCATGTTCTACTACGGCTGGATTTCCATGATCTGGCGCGAACTTCATCCTCAACATCTCGGCGTTTATCGTGGTGTGCGAGGCCTTCCTCTGCATCCAGCCCCACTTGACTTGTGGCTCAAGACCTTCAATGTCAAGCGAAGGTAGTGAAGGGCACTCAAGCGGAGTCGGAGGCGCCATGTTGGGCAAGATTCCCAACGTCCTTTGGTTGAAGGGCCTTTGTGGAATCCGTCAAGGGGTGGCAATCGGGTGGTTCTATATCACCGAGCAGCGTGACCCTAAATGGCGGCGGCCCCGAGTTTAGATCTGGTATCCCCACGCAGCTCACCTCCCGGAAAGAGAAGGGCTTGTTGTGGGGTAGTTCAAGGAGCCGACGGGACTCCAAGCACTGTATCAAGAAGCTGGTGAAGAAGCTCGGGCTGGTTAACTGGTCAGGTCATGCTCGTCCGCCGGATTCTCCCATGCCAAGAGCGGGCATTCAATCTATGGGAGTTCGATCCGGAACAGCACCAGGCGCTGAGCAAGCTCTTTGACACGACGTACGAAGGCGCCTGGAAGGTGCTGTTCAAGGGCGCCGAAGCCCCCGCATCCGCGACTGAAGATCGCGGATTTCGCTCGCAGCGCCAGGCCGACGAGGTAAGTGATTCTACCCCTTTACGGGACACTTGTTTTACATAGTTTGACTCTATGCGGGTTTTAATTTCCCCTTTTCCTTTGACAGGACTGGATGAGGAAGGCGGAGCAGATTACCTGTCCGGCTCCTATGCCAGAAAATCCAGTAGACGCTCGTCTGGCGAGGCTGCTGGTTCCGGCACCGCACGTGGTGCCGGAGAAGAAGGCCAAGAAGGAGGCCACGGGTGCTCGAAAGAGTGCCCGTTTTCAGGTGTCCGACGACTCCGGGGCGGACTCCTCCCCCGAAAATGAGGAGGAGGAAGAGGACTCTCTCGGAGGAGGAGAGAGGAAGAGGAAGGCTTCCCCAACAGGGGAGGCCGAAGGGTCCAAGAGGGGAAGGACTATTCCCCCGGACAGCTCCACCAACATCAACGTTGGCGAGGAAGAATGGCCTTCAAGGGCCAGGCCTCCGGCGAGATCGTAAGTATCCGGATTCCTGAATGATTTATAATTTCTTTTTCTGTGTCACATAGTGTCATTCTAATGCCGCATGCTGCCTGTAGTCCGCCGGTGATGATCTCCCGCTTCATCAAGCGGGTCGTTGGCTCCGTCGGATGTAGACTCCATCCCGACCGCCTCCACCCCTCGCGACACCGAGGACGCCGAGGTGGGATCCCAAGAAGGGACCCATCGGGGGGAGGCTCCGGAGGCGCCACAAGGCGTCCTCCCGGACTTTGCGCCGGACTCCACATCGGAACCCGTAGAGGTTCCGGAGTCCGGCCAGCGGCCCCTTCGAACGAAGGGCAAGACCGTGACGCCGGCGGCTTCCGTCCAACCGGAGGCGCCGGGTAATTTGTTGGAGGCGATGCAGAGCGCTTCCATCGAGGAAGAACACCGCACTATTATGAGTGCGGTGATCCAGAAGGTGCAACTCGCCAAGAGCGGGCTGACCATGCAAGTGAATAGGGATTTCCATGCAATGGATGCACTAGAGCTATAAGTGTATGAAAGCTCAAAAAGAAACTAACTGGGGTGTGCATCCAACTTGCTTGCTCATGAAGACCTAGGGCAATTTGAGGAAGCCCATCATTAGAATATACAAGCCAAGTTCTATAATGAAAAATTCCCACTAGTTATGAAATTGACAAAATAGAAGACTCTCTATCATGAAGATCATGGTGCTACTTTGAAGCACAAGTGTGGAAAAAGGATAGTAACATTGTCCCTTCTCTCTTTTCTCTCATTTTTTCTTTTCTCTTTTTTTTGTTTGGGCTTCTTTGGCCTCTTTTATTTTTTATTAAGTCCGGAGACTCATCCCAACTTGTGAGGGAATCATAGCTTCCATCATCCTTTCCTCACATGGGACAATTCTCTAATAATGATGATCATCACACTTTTATTTACTTACAACTCGATACTTGAACAAGATATGACTCTATATGAATGCCTCCGATGGTATACCGGGATGTGCTATGATCAAGAGTGACATGTATAAAAAAATATGAACAGTGGCCTTGCCACAAATACTATGCTAACTACATGATCATGCAAAGCAATATGACAATGATGGTACATGTCATAATAAAACGGAATGGTGGAATTTGCATGGCAATATACCTCGGAATGGCAATGGAAACACCATAATAGGTAGATATGGTGGCTGTTTTGAGGAAGGGTATATGGTGGGTTTAATGCACCGGCTAAAGTTGGGCGGCACTAGAGAGGCTACCAATGGTGGAAGGCTGAGAGTGCGTATAATCCATGGACTCAACATTAGTCATAAAGAACTCACAAAACTCAACAGAAATTCATAAGATCCGTTAGTATAATAAAATAAATCACCACTTGAGGTACTGTTGTGAACTCATTCTTTATTTATATTGGTGTTATATCTACTGTATTCCAACTTCTCCATGGTTCATACCCCCCGATGCTACCCATAGATTCATCAAAATAAGCAAACTACACATAGAAAACATAATCTGTCAAAAACAGAACAGTCTGTAGTAATCTAGAAAATTTGTATGCTTATGTAACTCCAAAAATTCTGATAGTTAGTAAAATTTAGGCAATTTGTATATAAATCTTGTGTAAAAAATTCAGATCAAAAGCATTTTCTCTGAATTTTTTTTAAAATTTCTGGCAATGAGCGCAAAAGTTTCTGTTTTCAGCAAGATCAAATCAACTATCACCGTAGACCATCCCAAACGTCTTACATGGCTCAAACACTAGTTAAAACACCAAAACACAAATACTACAAAGGTAATAATGTGTATTTATTGAAAACAGAACCAAAAACAAAAAACATAAAAATAAATTGGGTTGCCTCCCAACAAGCGCTATTGTTTAACGCCCCTAGCTAGGCATAAAGCATAGATCTAGGTATTGCCATCTTTGGTATGCAAACCATAAGTAGCCCTCGTAATAGATTCATATGGAAACTTAATTTCCTTTCTTGGAAAGTGTTCCATGCCCTTCCTTAACGGAAATTGAAATCTAATGTTTCCTTCTTTCATATCAATAATTGCATCAATCGTTCTAAGGAAAGGTCTACCAAGAATAATAGGACATGTAGGATTTCAATCTATATCAAGCACAATAAAATCTACGGGCACATAATTCATATTTTAAATAATAAGAACATCATTAATTATTCCCATAGGTTTCTTAATAGTGGAATCCGCTAGATGCAAATTCAAAGAACAATCATCAAATTCTCAGAAACCTAGCACATCACTTAAAGTTTTCGAAATAGTGGAAATGCTAGCACCCAAATCACACAAAGCATTCCATTATAATATTTAATTTTAATCTTAATAGTTGGTTCGCACTCATCATAAAGCATTCTAGGGATAGAAACTTCCAACTCAAGTTTCTCTTCAAAAGATCTCATCGTGACATCAACAATATGTTTAGTAAAGGCTTTATTTTGATTGTAAGCATGAGGTGAATTTAACATGGATTGCAACAAGGAAATACAATCTATCAAAGAACAATTATCATAATTAAAGTCCTTGAAATCCAACAAAGTGGGTTCATCGCTACTTAAAGTTTCGACCTCTCCAATCCCACTTTTATCAATTTTTTCATTAAGATCTTTAAACTCCAAATTATTGGGACGCCTTCGAGCTAAAGTTGACTCATCTCCAGTCCCATCTTTACCAAGATTCATATTAGAAAACAAAGATTCAATAGGAGTTACACCAATCAATTTAAGATCTTCATCATTATTTTCAAAGGACCCTGGTTTAGCGGCCATCTTATTCACCGAAAGTAGTTTGCTTATCGGAAAATTGGCCTACTAAATTTTCAATATGATAAAATTGAAATTTAAGGCCATATATTTCCTTAGTAACATCATCAAGCTCTTTATTAATATACTAGCACATATGCCCGTGCTTTGTAACGGAAAGTTTTTTTGCGAGAAGTATCGGAAGAGACAATTAATGTGTCCATCAAAACGGTCTCCACACAGTAGTGGGGTGATAGAGCGGAGAGCTGCGGTGTTCTCGCGGGTCATGTTTGGCCCGCAAGATCTTTACAGTAATGGGGTTGTTGGGAGTGGCAGCCACTATCCAATTCGTGCATTTTTTCCTTCAGGTCCGCCTCCTTGTTGAGGTTGTCGTGATCTCCTGGTATTTTTTAAAACATGTGAGAATTTTTTTCTCAAAAAAGGTTAATTTCTAGAATAAGGAAAACAAAACTTGAAATAGAAAGATTTTCTTAAATTCAAAAACACTTTTTGAAAACATGACCATTTTTAAGGCGGAGAAACGAACATTTTCTGAATTTGTGAACAATTTTTAAAATGGAAACTTGTTTTGAACATTCAAATCAATTTTCAAAAATGTCTTTTTAATCATGAACATTATTTTTGAATTTGTGAACATCTCGATAAAATGAATATTTTTTGAATTTCTATTATTTTTCAAATGAAATTTATTTTAGAAATCTATAAAAATTACAATTTTTCTAAAAATGTGAACATTTTTTAATTTTAAAAAATTAGAATGAAAGAAATTTTCAATTTCCAAATGTTTTTGAAAGTGGGAACAAATTTTGAAATTCTAAGATTTTAACAAAAAATAGTACAAAAAACGAAATTTTGGAAATTTTATTAAATTAATTTATGGGAAAAGGAAAAAATAATTTCGAAGGGAAAAAATAAAAATCGAAAAGAATGCAGAAAAAATAGTAATGGGCTGGCCCGCAGGCCGATGGGAAGCTCCAACTATATGCCGCGTTGAGTGAATAATAAGGTTTCTCAGCTGCGTGCGCAGGATATATATGGGTGGCTTTTCTGGGCCTTAGTGTGTGCGGCCCACGTACGAAATTCCGGACAAAACTTTTTATTTTTTAGCAAATGGACCACGAAAATTTAGTACCACCTCGGATATAAGAAAAATATTTTCGGTGGTGAACGGATGAAAAAATTGGAGAAACGCACCTTGCTTTATTAGTAGGTATAGATTCCATCATAGTTTTCTGTTCCTTAAGTTCGTTCCAAAAGAAACTATTATGCTCAAATTGTAAGGACATGAAACTTTTAGCATTATTTTACATCTCTTCCAACTTCCTATAGTAAGGATCAAAGCTCTTGGGTTGAGCCATACGGGCAAATTAGCAATCCAACACAGAAGCAAACGGAAAGCAAACGAAAAGACGAACAAAAGAAGGGCAGATAAAAAGGCAATTTTTTTGTGTTTTTCTGAAAACGATTTACAAGTGGGGAAGGGGGAAATGAGAGGAAAATGGCAAATAATGTAATGCAAGAGCTGAGATTTTATGATGGGTACTTGGTAGACTTGATATAGAACCTCCCCGGCAATGCCGCCAGAAATTCTTCTTGCTACTTCTTGAGCTTGCGTTGATTTTTCCATTGAAGAGGAAAGGGTGATGCAGCAAAGCAGAGATAAGTATTTCCCTAAGTTAAGAACAAATGTATCAATCCAGTAGGAGGCACAAGCAAGTCTCCAATCAATGCACCTACA
Source organism: Aegilops longissima (assembly GCA_021605205.1). NCBI lineage: Eukaryota > Viridiplantae > Streptophyta > Magnoliopsida > Poales > Poaceae > Aegilops > Aegilops longissima. The sequence goes on along the minus strand of CM038682.1, from coordinate 265,870,585 downwards.
CAAACTAACAAACACTTGAACTCAATGTGAAAAAGGGGTTGTCAATCCCTTCACGGTCACGAACAAGAGTGAGATCTAATAGAGATAGGTATAAAAGATAAATAAAAGAGCAAACTAAAGTAAATATAAATAAATTGCAGCAAGGTATTTTTGGGTTTTTTGGTTTATAGATCTGAAAATATATGATGGAAAATAAACCCGGGGGCCATAGGTTTCACTAGAGGCTTCTCTCTTGAAGATAGCATACGGTGGGTGAACAAATTACTGTTGAGCAATTGATAGAAAAGCGCAAAGTTATGAAGATATCTAAGGCAATGATCATGAATATAGGCATCACGTCTGTGACAAGTAGACCAAAACGATTCTGCATCTACTACTATTACACCACACATCAACCGCTATCCAGCATGCATCTAGAGTATTAAGTTCATAAGAATGGAGTAATGCCTTAAGCAAGATGACATGATGTAGAAGGATAAACTCAAGAAATATGATATAAAACCCATCTTTTTATCCTTTATGGCAACAATACAATACGTGCCTCGCTACCCCTTCTGTCACTGTCTGAGGACACCACAAGATTGAGCCCAAAACTAAGCACCTCTCTCATTGCAAGAAAAACCAATCTAGTTGAGCAAACCAAACCGATAGTTCGAAGATAAATACAAAGATATCTTAATCATGTATAAAAGAGTTCAGAGAAGACTCAAATAATATTCATAGATAATGTGATCATAAATCCACAATTCATCGAATCTTAACAAACACCCCGCAAAAAAGTATTACATCGAATAGATCTCCAAGAACAACGAGGAGAACATTGTATTGAAGATCAAAGAGAGAGAAGAAGCCAACTAGCTACTAGCTATGGACCCGTAGGTCTGTGGTATACTACTCACACATCATCGGAAGGGCAGCAAGGTTGATGTAGAGGCCCTCCGTGATCGAATCCCCCTCCGGCAGATCACCGGAAAAGGCCCCAAGATGGGATCTCATGGGAACGAAGGCTTGTGGTGGAGGAAAAGTATTTTGGTGGATGATTCTAGTGTTGGGGGAATATTTGGGAATTTATAGTGCAAAGATTAGGGTTGAAGACCTCTGAGGGGTCCACAAGCCCTCAGCCCCCCTAGGGCATGTCTGGCAGGCTTGTGGCCCCCTCTGCAAGTCCTCTGGGTGTCTTCTGGTCCAAGAAAAATCATCGTGAAAGTTTTATTACATTTGGACCCCGTTTGGTATTCCTTTTCTATAAAACTCAAAAACAAGGAAAAAAACAGAAAGTGGCACTGGGCTCTAGGTTAATAGGTTAGCCCCAAAAATAATATAAAATAGCATATTAATGCATATAAAACATCCAAAACACAAAATATAATAGCGTGGAACAATAAAAAATTATTGATACATTGGAGATGTATCGGTGTCCCTCAGGATAAAGTGGTTCCTAAGTCATTTTTGCCTCCTATAGTTGCTACTCTAATAGCATAATCATTCATATTATTATTATTCATTTCACTAAGAAATCCTTTTTGAGATTTAGCAACTTGTTCTAACTGGGTTTGAACCATAGGGGCATATTTTCCTACACCTCTAACATCATTAGTGATTCTAAACAACAAGTCAATCAGGAGAGCAATCATATCCAAATTTTGTTTCAATTGCTTCATAACATTTGCATTGACGTGATCTTGTTTTCCAATGTAGTTATCAAATTCATATAAGCATTGTCTAGGGTGTTTATTGTAAGGGATATTACCTTCATCAAACTTTAAAATAGAATTTACCTCTACCACCTGTGGTGGTGGTGTGCCAAGTCCATGTATTTTTTCAATAGGAGGTAAAATTTTAACATCTTCAGCTTTAATACCTTTTTCCTTCATACATTTCTTTGCCTCCTGCATAACTTCAGGACTTAGAAATAGAATACCCCTCTTCTTCGGAGTGGGTTTAGGCGGTGGTTCAGGAAGAGTCCAATCATCGTAATGCTTCAATATATTATTCAATAATTCCTCAGCTTGTTAAATAGTTCGTTCCCTGAAAACACAACCATCACAACTATCTAGGAAATCCCTAGAAGCATCAGTTAGTCCATTATAGAAGATATCAAGTATTTCATTTTTCTTAAGAGGATGATCAGGAAAAGCATTAAGTGATTGTAGAAGCCTCCCCCAAGCTTGTGGGAGACTCTCTTCTTTGATTTGCACAAAGTTAAATATTTCCTGTAAGGCAGCTTGTTTCTTATGAGCAGGAAAGTATTTTTTCCAAAGAAGTAATAAATCATATCTTGGGGACTACGCACACAACCAGGAACAAGAGTATTGTACCATATCTTAGCATCACCCTTTAATGAGAACGAAAATAACTTGAGGATATAGTAATAGCGAATTTTCTCATCATGAGCAAATAGGGTGGCTATATCATTTATTTTAGCAAGATGTGCCACAACGATTTCAGTTTCATAGCCATGGAAAGGATCAGACTCAACCAAAGTAATTAACTCTGGGTCGACAGAGAATTCGCAATCCTTATCAGTAACAAAGATAGGTGAAGTAGCAAGCTTAGGATCACATTTCATTCTAGCATTCAAAGATGTTTCTTTCAACTTGCATAATAATTTCTTAAGATCATCTCTCCTTACAAGCAAGAAGTCTCTAGCTACATCTCCATCCATAACATAACCCTCAGGTATCTTAGGCAATTCAAATCTAGGAGAGCTAGGTCTAATAGGTGTTTCATCAGTTTCAGAGACTTCATCAGTTTTGGTAATTTCATTAGTTTCAGCATTCTCTATATCTTTAGCTCTAGCAATTTGTTCATCAAGAAATTCACCTAGTGGCACATTATCACCAAGCAAGGTACTAGCATCATCATAAGCATCACTCATAGCAGAAGTAGCATCATCAATAACTTGCGAAATATCAGAATTAATAGCAGGTGGTAGTGTTGCAGGTCTATTCAAAACAGAAGGTGAATCAAGTACGAAGCAAGATGGCAGTTCCTTATCTCCCCTCGTCTTAGAGGGAAAAAATCTTGGTTCTTGTATCTTTCAGATTCTTCATAGTGATAAATAGATAATAATCCCAAGTGACTCAACAAATATAGCTGTGCTCCCAGGCAACGGCGCCAGAAAAAGGTCTTGATAACCCACAAGTATAGGGGATCGCAACAGTTTTCGAGGGTAGAGTATTCAACCCAAATTTATAGATTCAACACAAGGGGAGCCAAAGAATATTTGTAAGTATTAGCAGTTGAGTTGTCAATTCAACCACACCTGGAGATTAAATATATGCAGCAAAGTGATTAGTAGCACAGTAATATGATAGTTTGATAGCAGTAGTGACAATAGCAGCGGAAACGGTAACCGCAATAACAGTTTTGTAGCAGTTGTAACAGTAGTAGCAATAGTAACTTAGCAAGAACAATATGTGGAAAACTCGTAGGCATTGGATCGGTGATTACATTGGATAATATTCATCATATAATAGTCATAACCTAGGGCGACACAAAACTAGCTCCAGTTCATAAATATAATGTAGGCATGTATTCCGTAAATAGTCATACGTGCTTATGGAAAAGAACTTGCATGACATCTTTTGTCCTACCCTCCCGTGGCAGTGGGGTCCATAAGGAAACTATGGATATTAAGGCCTCCTTTTAATAGAGAACCAAAACAAAGCATTAACACATAGTGAATACATGAACTCCTCAAACTACGGTCATCACCAGAAAGTATCCCAATTACTGTCACCCTAGGGTTTACGGATCATAACATGTAATAGGTGCACATGACTTGCAAGATCGGATCAGAACATAGATGTAATGGTGAAAACATAAACGGTTCAGATCTCAAATCATGGCACTCGGGCCCTAGTGACAAGTATTAAGCATGGCAAAGTCATAGCAACATCAATCTCAGAACATAGTGGATACTAGGGATTAAGCCCTAACAAAACTAACTCGATTACACGATGAATCTCATCCAACTCCTCACCGAGCAGCGAGCCTATGAAGGAATTACTCACTACCGAGATGGGGAGCATCATGAAATTGGTGATGGAGGATGGTCGGTGATGACGAAGACCGAAGATCCCCCTCTCCAGAGCCCTGAACGGGCTCCAGATCTTGCCTCCTGATGAAGAACAGGAGGTGGCGGCGGCTCCGTATCGTAAAACGCGATGAAACTTGCTCTCCTATTTTTTCTCAGAAAATAGGATTTTATAGCATTGGAATTAGGGACAGCGGAGCCCCGAGGGATGTACTACCCACCAGGGCGCGTTAGAGGGGGTGGCAAGCCCTAGTGTCTTGTGGGAAGCCTGCCCCCCCCTCCGTGGGTCTTGGTTCCAGAAATTATTATATATTCCAAAATAATTCTCCAAAAAGTTTCGTCCAGTTCCAAGAACTTTTATTTCTGTACAAAAACAACACCATGGTAGTTCTGCTGAAAACATCGTCAGTTTGGGTTAATTCCATTCAAATCATGCTAATTAGAGTCCAAAACAAGAGCAAAAGCGTTAGGAAAAGTAGATACGATGGAGACGTATCACGCGCCTGGTCTCCTCCGTAGGTTCTAGGGTCTCTATTGTCCAGAAAAAATCGTGAAAAAGATTCGTAGCGTTGGACTCCGTTTGTTACTGATTTTCTGGAAAACCAAAAACAAGCAGAAAATAGCAACTAATACTAGGCACTAGATTAATAGGTTTGTTCCCAAAAATGATATAAAATAGCATAAAATGCATGTAAAGTATCCAGGATTGACACTGTGATAGCATGAAGTAATAAAAAATTATAGATACATTGGAGCCAACGTATCTATAATTTTTTATGGTTTCATGCTATTATAGTGTCAATCCTGGATGTTTTATATGCATTTATATGCTATTTTTAATCATTTTTTGGTACTAACCTATTAACCTAGTGCCCTGTGCCAGTTGTTTTTTTTTTTGCTTGTTTTTGGCTTTTCAGAAAATCAATATCAAACGGAGTCCAAACACGATGAAACTTTAGGATGATTTTTATGGACCAGAAGGGGCCCACGAAGGTTCAGGAGAAGACCAGAAGACTCATAAGGCAGCGGCAGGCTCATCGAGCGTGCCCCAGGAGGGCGCTCCTTGATCTTGTGGGCCCCTCGTGGCACCTCTTAACCTAATCCCACCTCTATAAATTCCCAAATATTTCCATTATACCAGAGAGCCACCTGAAACACTTTTTCCACCGCTGCAAGTTTCTGTTCTTCCGCGAACCCATCTGGAGGCCTTTTCAGGTACTCTGTAGGAGGAGGAATTGATCACAGAAGGCTTCTACATCATCCTTGATGCCATCCGATGATGCGTGAGTAGTTCTCCACAGACCTACGGGTCCATAGCTAGTAGCTAGATGGCTTCTTCTCTTTATTTGATCTTCAATACAATGTTCTCCTCGATGTTCTTGGAGTTCTATCTGATGTAATCTTCTTTTGCGGTGTGTTTGTTGGGATCCTATGAATTGTGGGTTTATGACCTGAATATTTATGAGTATTAATTGAGTCTTCTCTGAACTCTTTTATGCAAGATTGTTATAGCTTTGTATTTCTCTCCGATCAATCCATTTGGTTTGGCCAACTAGATTGATTTATCTTCACTGGGAGAGGTGCTTTGTGATGGGTTCAATCTTGCGGCGCTCTATCCAGTGACAAAGTAGGGGACAAGACACGTATTTGTATTGTTGCCATTAAGGGTAAATGAGCGAAGGTAGAAACATAAATAAAACAATGAATAAAATAAGGGGGCGACGTTTGAGTAAAAGGCGTTCTCGAGGGGTTTGAAATCATTTCTACCCGCATGTCCTATGGATACTTAAGCCACTTTTCATGTAGTTATTTGTGGGTGGAGCCTGGTACAAAACACATTCTACTCGTGGTAGACTTCGTGCCACACATGCCACCGTCATAGTCTCCCCCAGAGGGTTACAACTTATGACAATTAAGGGTTTACCCCATGGACGCGGCCAAAGGCCGGTCTCCGTTATTCCCCTATCAAATTGGTAGATACGGGATAGGTAGAGGATACTACTGTCACTTTTTCTCCTCCACTTCCCTAGAGATTGCGCTATCACTTGCTTTCTCACTCTCTACTTCATCCAATAGTAATATCCTTGTGTCCAAAATTGGCAAATGTTGGACGGTGCAATTCACCAACATCACGCAGAACATTAACAATACATCGACAGGTTATCTCATATCCCAGAAAATTATTCGGTGCTAGTACAAACTACAGTTCATCATATTCCCCAAGAACTAGTAATGCACCCAAACATGTAGATCGAGTACATAGAGGATTGAGACAAGCTACAAGCCAACATGGTGTTGGAGATGGAGAGTAGCATGGTGGCGGCGGCGACGGAGAGGGCACTGGCCCTCCAGCAAATTGTATTTACTTACAACATTATAAATTGAATGATATGACTACATATGAATGAATCTGGCAATGTACCGGTATGTGCAATGATATAGCACTTTAGGACTGTCGGGGAAGCTGATCGTGACCCACGAACACCTATGGGACCGGCGGACCGAGTCCCTTTTGGTTCGGTGGGGGGCGGAGATCGCACGAAGAGCAGATCGAGGCGATGCACACAAGCAGTTTACCCAGCTTCGGAGCTCTCCGGAGAGATAATACTCCTACTGCTGCTTGTCTGATTATTTTGTGTTCTTGCTAGGGAGCAATGAGAGCTAAAAAACCTAGCTTGAGTGTTTCTAGTCTCGAATGAGTTGAACCAGCCGAACCGAACCCTCTCTACGTTGCGCATGGGCCTCCTTTTATAGGCTCCAAGGGGTCACCACAGGTGGCAACGTAAACAAGGGCAAAATGGGAAAATGAGTTGCGGTTGGTACAGCTACTTTGTACAGTGTATTCTACCTAACTCTGACGGCAAGGGACAAAAGCAATAAATGCCCGTCCATGTCGCCTAAACAGTGCAGAAAGGGACCGTCAGGGGCGCCACCGCTTGACACGATGGCACTCTCTCGCCGCCCACCGCTGCTCTCCGCTGGCTGCACAGCCTCTTGACACGCATGCCTGAGATGGTCCCATGGCGACACGTTGGTGGATGACCTGGAGCGGAGATGAAGAGAGGTTGCCTGCCGCGGCAAGCGCCTTGCCGCGGCTGAATCCTTGCCGTGCCCGGAAGCTTGTCGCTCACCAAGCCTTCCCGGCAAGCTCCTCTTGCCGGGGTCTTGTCTTCTGCGGGCCTTGAGTGGCCTTCCCGGCAAGCTCCTCTTGCCGGGGCCTTGTCTCCGTGGCTTAAATACTTTGTTCTTGAATGATTCCAAAAGAACCACGGAGGACATTGGCGGTCACTAGGCAAGCCTCGCCGCCAGGAAGCGATCTGTTGCCCGCACGAAGTTCGGGATACTAGGGTACCCCTACTCTAGTACACCGACAGGAGCCCCCGGGCCTGGGCCATACACGGTGCCGAGCGCTGTTGGGCCAGGCCCAAAATAGTGCACGGGCACGCGTGGCCTAGATCACGCCATAACTCGCTCCAGACCCACCACGTCCCCCACGAACAGCACGCATCGAACGTGGCGTCGTGGGGAGAGATCGTGGGAAGGGCGTGGCTCCGAAAGCCGACAAGGGGAAGGGCGTGAAGTCGGCCGAGGCGCAGCGGCTCACGGTGCTGCGAAAGGAGTGGGCCCTCTCCCCCCCCCCCCAGCTCGACGCGAAGGAGCTGAGGGAGGGCTACTACCTCTTCTGGTCGACGGAGACGCGGGCGCATTAGCGCACGAAGGTACTCTCCGCCGCCGCATCAGAGTCAGCTTCGAGCGGGTACCCCTTCTTCGCGCTCTTCTTCTATTGCGGGCCCTGCCCGCCCTTCTCTGAGTTCTTTTGCGATATCATGAACACCTACGGGTTTCGCCTCCTTAATTTCACCCCCAACGCTGTCCTGACCATGGCGGTTTTCGCACACCTCTGCGAAAACTTTGTCGGAGTCCACCCAAACGTAGCCCTTTTCCACCACTTCTTCATGCCCCGCGTCGAGAGAGGAGAGCCACTTGCCGGAGGAATTGCTTGGATCTCCAGGATCGGCAAGAAAGAATCCTATCTGGAAGGAGAGCTCCGCAGCAAGTGGGAGGAGTGGAGAGCCGATTGGTGTTGGATCGTTGAGGAGAACCCGCAGCCCTTCACTGCCCAGAGCCAAACTCCCATAGTGTGCGGCAATGATTGGAGCAACTTGGCGCCGGAGGATGCTAGGTTGAAGATTGCTGTGACCCGGATCTTGCGCCTCAGGCTTGCCGGACTCACCGTAGGCGCAGTTGGCGCAGATTTCCTTCGCGCCAGACGCTTCCCTTGCAGGAGAGGAGGAGACCTGCTTGGGAGTTCCAAAACCCGGCGGATATCATGAGGTTGCGCCCGGGCCTCAACTGGAATTTCAGCATCTTGGAGTTGGACGCAATGCTTCTGGAGTTGTTCAAGCACGACCCCGATCACCCCGAGTGGTTTATGTTGCCGAGGGGGGTCGTCCCATTGTGCAACAATTCTTCGCTCGACCGCATCCGCGCCATGATGCCCTTGTGCGATTCGCATGGGATCGTTCCAACCTGGCAAGAGCCTGTGGACGACGTCATGCGGCAGTTCTTCGATAGCTTGGTAGAAGTGCCGATCTGCGTCGATGAGCAGAAGTGGCTCACCCGCGACACCACCGACGCCGAGATGCAGCGCATTGCCACCAGGCTGGAGGAGGCGGCAGCAGCTGCTGCCGCTGGCGAATTCGGGTTCACCGTGGAGGAGGCAGAGGCAGCAGAGGCGGCAAGCCTTGCCGATCGAGAGGAGCTTGCCGGCGAGGAGGAGCAGGCCGAGCCCGACGTTGAGCCGAGCGAGTCCGCCGAGGGCGCCTCCTCCACACCTTCGAGTAGCTTGCCGCGAGCGGAGCCCGCAGCTCCACCAAGAAGGCGCCTCCGCAAGGCCGGGGAAGTGACGGGGCGGCAGACGGGCCAACAGCCGCAGCGCCGTGCGACGCGCTCCACCACGGCAAGCACTGTTGTCGCGGGAGCACCCCACACCGCTGCACCAACTGAGGCGGGGTCTTCTCAGGCCACCGCTGCCACTCCCGCCAAGCGGCCAAGGGAACCTACTCCTCCACCTCTTCGCACCGGAGGCGAGCCGGAATTTGATCTCTCCGCACTCAGCTCCGACGAGGAAGAAGAAGAAGAGTAAGCTTCTATGCTGTGTTTGTATTTCTTCAATTTGGTTGCTTTGTCTTGTATCTGCTTTGCATCATTCTGAACTCTTTCCTTTTCAGGGCGCTGGTCCAGAGAACGTCAAGAGAGCTAAGACCCCGTGGTAAATCATCGAAGATGATCCCCGTGGCAACAGGAGGCGATCGAGACCCCTTGCCGGACCCGACGACCCTTACTCAAAGCAGCCCCCAGCACAGCCCCCAGCGTAAGTACATGGTTTATTTCTTACGGTTAGGCGTGCATGGGTGCTCCTTCTTTGCTGATATTTGGCTTGTTGATTTGTGTTGGAGCAGAGCAGCCTCATCAGGAGGGCCCGGAAGCCGCTCCCGAAATACCATCTGCTTCAACTACGCCGCCAAGGGAGAATTCCCCGGCGAGGGAGTGTTCTCCGGCAAGGGATGCTTCTCCGACAAGGAAGCCTCTCCAACAAGGGGCAGCGCCATGCGATCCTTCGTGGTTGAGACCGTGGCCACAGATCCCATCGCAGTAATCCTTTAGACCGAAAATTTCCCTTGGGCTCTTTTTTCTTCATTTTTCTTTCAACATTTGCTTGATCTGTTCTTTCTTTTTCGATCGCCGATCCATCTCGCCGCAAAGCCGATGGAGACCGAGGTTGCCGGCGAGGAGGACGCGCGGCAACACCGACGACGCCGCCACCGTGGAGGAAGAGGTCTGGCGCCGATGGGTCCGCCGGCGAGGAGGCCGCCAAGGCCGCCGCCGCAAAGGCCGGGCGAGGGGGTCGTGATCGCATCGACGACCACGAGGTCGCAGGAGCGCCAGGCGCTACGCCGACCGCCGATCCCTCCGCCACCGGTGCAGCGTCAGGCTCCGAAGAGCCCTAGCCCGGCGCCTATCTGAAGGCCGGCGACGGCGTGTTCATCAAGCTCCCCTGGGCGTCGAGCTCCAGGGCGCCGGTCGAGGGGGAGACCTTTGACGAAGAGCTGCTCGCCTCCGCTGGGTTGACGTTGGTTGATGCGCCAAGCAGCAGCAGCGGAGAGTCTGAGGAGGAGGAGCTGCTGAAGAAGCTGCTGTCGCTCTACCGCGCCCGACAAGCTAAGTTGGAGTCCCGGGAGCACTTGTCGCGAGGGCGGGAGCAGACATGGAGAAGCGCACAGAAGAGCTCCGGGGCGCCAATCAAGAAGCTCTCCGGAACGTAGCAGAAGAGCGGGAGCAACTCTCCGAAGAGCGCACTGCCTTCATCCTTGAGAAGGCTGAGGTCGAGGAGCAGCAACGGCTTGTTGCCGAGAAGCTATCTGCGCAAGAAGGTGAGTTGGCGCAGCGGAAGATCAACCTTGACAGCTATGAGGAAGAGCATGCCGCGCGCGAGCAATCAATTGGCGGAGCTCTCAAGGAAGCGAAGGACGCTGCCGCAGCTGCCGAGGCCGCCAAGAAAGAGCTGGAAACGAAGGTGACGCAGCTGGAGGCCAACCTCCAGAAGAGCGGCGAGGAGCTTGCCGCGCTGAAGCACGAGCGCAAGAAGGACGCCTACACTCTTGGCAAGTTGCAGGGTCGTCTCACTGAGAGGATCAAAGAGCTCGACGCCGCCAAGGACTCCAAGGTAGACCTTGAGCTGAAGCTGACCACCCTGATGGAGACTCTGGATGGTGCCAAGGAGCGGGAGGTGGGCCTGTTGGAGAAGATCAAGGCCAACGAGGAGCTGCTGACAAGTGCCATGAACGCCCAGAACACCTTCAGAGAGAACGTGATGCACTAGACGGAGGGTCTTGTGGATACTGCCGCCGCCATCGACAAGGAGTTGATGGAGCTGGGGATGGTGGATCTTGGGTACTCTTCCGACGAGCGCCTCCAACCCAGCGCCAAGCTCAGCTTGTTCCTCAAGGGCGTGGTGATGGCTCTCCAGCGGCTCCGGGAAGAGATCCCAAAGCAGCTCGCCGAGGAATCGCGCCAGATCTGTGCGGGAGCTCTCCAGAAGGTGTTGATGAAGGTGGCCTTCCGGAATCCTGGCCTCAACCTCAACGGCGCCCTCAGATCCTTGCCGCCAGATGCCGATGTGGAGGCGCTCAAAGCTCTTGTCGCACCCATTGTGGACAAGGTGGGCAAGATCAAGTTGGTTGATGGCGCACCGCGAGACTAGGCCGCCAATTTATCTTTCCCTTGTCGCTGCTGATCATGTTTAGGAGAACAATTTATTAGATCTGCGACAAGTTATTTTGTAATATACTCTATCTTAGGCAACGATTGCAATGTTATTTCCTTTATTTGATTCCTTCCTTTGTATGTTTGTGCCCTACGCTTTTAGGGAACTTGTCGGCACGGGCACCTTTGCCGCGAGCGCTGAGTGCGAACGTCGGCAGCTTGTTTGGCGGCGCCGCTTCGACAAGCAACCTTGTCGCAACTAGTTGCAGCTCACTTAAGTTGTTGAGCGGACTCGAAACAAAGTAAGGGCGCAAACTAGCTACGATTTGGTTCCTCTGCGCACAGGTTTTCCATACAAAGTACTATCATTCGAGGAAGATAACTTAAAAAATTTAAAAACTGATTGCTCAAACTTTGGCAACTTAGCTTTTCTGTCGTTTGCTTCCCGGCAAGGCGATACTTCCTCGAGCGACGCTTGGTGGCCCACACCATTATCTTCTCCTCCCCCCCCCCCCCGGCTAACTTGTGGGTGGATGAACCTTCCTTTCTTTGAGAAAGAGAAAGAAGAGAAAATAAGGTTATGGAGCCTTGTGGCTCGTTATTGCTTACCGGGTGTGGATGTTGCACAAAATGTTAGATAACACATGCAAAAAGGATTATGAAGCATGTAGTTGACAAGTTGTGCGCAACACGTGAGCTTTACTTATGCACAGGGTCTGCGCCCGGCTTTGTACAAAGGATTACATGCAACATCGGCAAGACTTGTACAAAAGGTGGTTGCGGAACAGGTTCCGCAATCGCGCGCCTATGGGTAAAACTTACGAAGATGCTCAATGTTCCAGGAGTTGCTCACCGGAATGCCATCTTCGGTCTCAAGGCGGACAGCGCCAGGCCTAGTGACTCGTTTCACCCGATAAGGGCCTTCCCACTTCGGCGTCAACTTGTTGGTATTCTTGGCGGACTGAACGCGCCGAAGAACAAGGTCGCCTTCCTCGAAACTTCTGGCACTAACTTTGCGGCTATGGTAGCGGCGCAAAGCTTGCTGGTAACGAGCAGCTCGTACAACAGCCTGAAGACGGTCCTCCTCAAGGAGCAGCGCGTCATCTCATCGCAGCTGCTCTTGCTCAAGCTCATCATAAGCCGATACTCGGAGGTGACCCTAATACGAGTTCCGTGGGGAGAACTGCCTCTGCTCCATAGACTAGAGCGAAAGGTGTCTGGCCAGTGGCTCGATTTGGTGTCGTTCTGATCGACCAAAGAACCACCGGCAGCTCCTCAATCCAGTTTCTTCCGCACTTGCGCAGCCTGTCGAAATTTCTGGTCTTGAGTCCTCGCAGCACTTCAGCGTTTGCCCTCTCTGCTTGACCGTTGCTTCTCGGATGAGCAACAGAAGCAAAGTAGACCTTGGCGCCAAGATCTTGGACGTACTGCATGAAGGTGCGACTCGTGAATTGTGTGCCGTTGTTGGTGATGATCCTGTTAGGAATCCCAAAACAGCAAACAATTGACCTGAAGAACTTGACTGCTGACTGTGTTGTCACCTTCCTCACTGCTTCCACTTCCGGCCACTTTGTGAACTTGTCGATCGCAATGTACAAGTACTCAAATCCCCCGACAGCTCGGGGAAAGGGGCCGAGGATGTCAAGCCCCCAGACCGAAAATGGCCAGGATAAAGGGATCGTCTGGAGAGCTTGAGTTGGCTGGTTTATCTGCTTGGAATGGAACTGGCACGCTTCACACTTGGTTACTTGTGCAGTTGCATCCTGGAGGGCTGTCGGCCAGAAGAAACCTTGCCGGAAAGCTTTGCCGGCAAGTGCTCTTGCGCCAATGTGGTGACCACATATGCCTCCATGTATCTCTGCCAACAGCTTTTGTCCATCTTCCCGGTGAATACACTTCAATTTCACACCGTTGAGTCTTCTTCTGTACAGCATGCTGTCGACAAACTGGTACATACTTGACTGCCGAGCTACTCTTTCCGCTTCTTCTTGCTCTTCGGGAAGTTCTCCTGTCTGAAGGAAATGGACAATCTGTTGTGCCCATGCTAGAGCTTGTGGCTCGACAACAAGGACTAAAGGCACATCTGCTGCTGCGGGAACATCCGCTTCTACGGCAAGAACATGTGGCTCAGCCCGAGCTTGATGTTCCCCGACAAGCTTGCCGGAGCAAAACTTGTCGGGAGCGTCTGCTTCAACGAAACAAACCCTAGGGCTTGTCGGAGCAGACTGCTCCTCAGCATTTTTGGTGTTGATCCTGGGGACCTTCGCGGCGGCGGCTTCGGGTAGCTTGGCCGGGAAGTAGTCACCGGAAATCAACTTGCTCTTCTTGTTCTGTCCAGTTGATGGTGTTACAGTCGGTCGAGTCAGCTTGAGTACAAAAATCCCTGGTTCCACAGGTAACTTGAGTGAGGCGCACTTCGACAGGCCATCAGCAATATCATTCTGAGCTCTTGGAACATGTTCCATTTGTAGGCCGTCAAAGTGCTCTTCTAGCTTTCTCACCTCATCAACATAGGCTTCCATCAACAGACTCTGATAATCTTTGTTTACTTGGCGGACGACAAGCTGCGAGTCACCCCTGACAATGAGCTTCTTGATCCCCAGGTCTACCGCGATTCTGAGACCGGCAAGCAAACCTTCATACTCTGCTGTATTGGAAAGTGCATTTGGACTATGTACTTGAGGTGCTCTCCGGTGGGTGCGACGAGCAGCACGCCCGCACCGGCGCCTTGCAGCAAGAAGGCACCATCAAGGTACATCAGCCATTCTTTACTTGCTTCCTTGACCGGGATGCTCATCTCTGGAATTTCTTCATCTTGCGTTGGCGTCCATTCTGCTATGAACTCTGCCAACGCTCTGCTTTGGATAGTTGAAGTGCTTTCAAACTTGAGGCCAAAGCTTGACAGTTCCAGTGCCCACTCAACAATCCTTCCTGTTGCTTCTGGATTTTGCAATATCCTCTTCAGGGGAAAGCGAGTGACGACTGTTATCTCATGTGCTTGGAAGTAATGGCGCAGCTTTCTCGAGGCCATGAGGAGGCCAAAAAGCAATTTCTGCACACCAGAGTACCTTGACCTAGCCCCCTGTAGAAGGGAACTGACAAAGTACACTGGGCGCTGCACCATCCTTTTCTGCATCTTCTCGCAATCCTGCACATATCCGTCCTTGTCGGGACCAGAGCTTGTCGGTGAATCCCCCTGCTTGTCGCTGGATGCATCTGCATTGGTTGCCGGCTCATCGTCTGCCTCCCTTTCCTCTACTAACGCAGCACTAACCACTTGATTGGTTGCCGCTATGTATAGCAGCAACTTTTCTTGTGGCCTAGGTGCGACAAGTATCGGAGTGGAGGACAGGTACCTCTTTAAGTCCTGCAGCGCAGCCTCCGCTTCGGGAGTCCATTTCATTGGACCTGCCTTTTTCAAAATCTTGAAAAATGGCAGGGGCGCTCGAGAGACCTAGAGATAAACCTGCTGAGAGCAGCCACGCAACCGGCAAGTCTTCATACATCCTTGACGCGCTTTGGTGCTTCAATCTGCTCAATGGCCTTGATCTTGTCGGGATTGGCTTCAATTCCCCGCTGAGACACGAAGAACCCGAGAAGCTTGCCGGAAGGAACTCCAAACACGCACTTCTCGGGGTTGAGCTTGAGGTTGATCTTGTGCAGATTTGCAAAGGTCTCATCTAAATCTTGAACCAGAGTTGCCCTGTCCTTGCTTTTGACCACTATGTCATCCATGTAGGCTTCTACATTCCTGTGCATTTGGGGCTCAAAAGCGTCATGGACTACTCTTGCAAACGTTGAACCAGCATTCTTTAACCCAAAGGGCATCCGTATAAAACAGTATGTGCCACATGGGGTGATGAACGCGATTTTCTCTTCATCCTCTTCTGCCATGAAGATCTGATAATATCCTGAGTATGCATCAAGAAATGAAAGCAAATCACATCCAGCCGTGGAGTCAACAATCTGGTCGATGCGCGGCAAGGGAAATGGGTCTTTGGAACAAGCTTTATTAACATCTGTGAAGTCAATACAAAGTCTCCATTTCCCATTTGCCTTGCGAACAACTACATGATTGGCCAACCACGTAGGATGGAGCACTCCTCTGACAAGGCCTGCTGCTTCCAACTTCTTGATCTCTTCGCAATAAATTCTTGGCGCCCACCGCTTGCTTCGGACTTTTCGCTGACGGGCCACGATGAGGACAGACAGCTAGGTGGTGCTCAATTACTTCCCTGGGAACACCGGGGATGTCAGACGGTTGCCATGCAAACACGTCGACGTTCGCCCGCAGGAAAGCAACGAGCGCGCCTTCCTATTTAGGGTCGAGAGTGGCACTGATGGTGAAGGTACCACCAGTGCCGTCCTCCTTGGCGGACACCTACTTGGTCTTCGGTGGAGCTGCCATCGTCTTATTACACTTGCCGGTGGAGCTCGATGGTGCGTCCTCGACGGTAGCGCAGCACTCCGAAGAGGTGCGCTTGCCGGAGTGGGCATCAGAGCTCTTGCCGGACAAAGTGGTTTTGTTCTTCCCCCCGGGAGCTTCAGCGGCAAGTGATTTGCTATCTGTCGCAGCTGCTGCCTCCCGGTAAATCTTGTCGGCGCAGATAAGAGCATCTTTCTTGTCGCCATGAACGGAAATGACACTTATCGGGCCTGGCATCTTGAGCAAGTTGTATGCATAATGAGAGGCTGCCATGAACTTGGCGAGTGCTAGACGGCCAAGTATCCCATTATAAGGCAATGGAAAATCAGCAACGTCGAACGTGACCCTCTCAGTTCTGAAGTTTAGCTCGCTGCCAAATGTTACCGGCAATGTGATCTTCCCCTTCGGCTTGTGTCGGTGTACTAGAGTAGGGGTAACCTAGTATCCCGAACTCGTGCACGGGCAGTTGCAGCACCCCGTGGCAGGGCTGCCTAGTGACCGCCAAGATCCTCCGTGGTTCCTTTGGAGCCATTCAAGAACAAAGTATTTAAGCCAAGAAGACAAGTCCCCGGCAAGAGGAGCTTGCCGGGAAGGCCACCAAGGCACGCAGAAGACAAGACCCGGCAAGAGGAGCTTGCGGGAAGGCCTGTGAGCGACAAGCTTCCGGGCGCGACAGTATTCAGCCGCGGCAAGGCGCTTGCCACGGCAGTAACCTCTTCATCTCCGCTCCACCATCCACCAACGTGTCACCATGGGGCCATTCCAGCGCGTGTCAAGAGGCTGTGCAGCCAGCGGAGAGCAGCGGTAAGCGGCACTGACAGGGGTACCATCGTGGCAAGCGGTGGCGCCCCTGACGGTCCCTTTCTGCACTGTTTAGGCGACATAGATGGACATTTATTGCTTTTGTCCCTTGCCGTCAGAGTTAGGTAGAATACACTGTACAAAGTAGCTGTACCAACCGCAACTCATTTTTCCCATTTTGCCCTTGTCTAAGTTGCCACCTGTTGGTGACCCCTTGAGCCTATAAAAGGAGGCCCATGCGCAACGTAGAAGGGGTTCGGCTGGTTCGACTCATTCAAGACTACACACACTCAAGCTAGGTTTTGTAGCTCTCATTGCTCCCTAGCAAGAACACGATATAATCAGACAAGCAGCAGTAGGAGTATTATCTCTCCAGAGAGCTCCGAAGCTGGGTAAACTGCTCGTGTGCATCGCCTCAATCTGCTCTTCGTGCAATCTCCGCCCCCCACCGAACCGAAAGGGACTTGGTCCGCCGGTCCCATAGGTGTTCGTGGGTCACGATCAGCTTCCCCGACATCTTTGGCGCGCCAGGTAGGGGGCGTCGAGGCTGTGTGAACCTGATCCGGCGTTCACACGAGCAACATCTTCATCATCTTCATCAACATGCCACCAAAGAAGAAGGCTTCGGCGGCAGCAGAGCCGTCCGCGTCAAACCCACCACCACCGGAGCCGACGAGTGGTGGGGAAGACGCCAGCGGAGGAGCGGACGTTGACGAGGGAGCCCGTGTCGCTGCTAAGTCCAAGCACAAGGCGGCGCAAACCTCGGCGTCCGTTCACGTGTCGCGTCCATCTCAGGAGGCGCGAGACCGACAGCGTCATGGTGCTCGCAGCGCCATGCGTTCGTTGGGCCAAGATCGAGCTAGTGGATCCGAGACGCCAAGAACAGCTCGCGCCAATAGGCTGGTGCGAAAGCGGGCACGGTCGCTGGACGGGATACCGCCTTCTAACATATTTAGAAGTCCGAGCATATCCTGCCTCGCACCGCTCGCCATTGCCACCCACCACTCAAGCGTAAGCTTTGGCGCGAGCCCAACTCGCTGCCGGATTACCTCCGACGGTGGACAAGGTCGATTTAATGGAGGGCCACCATTCAAAGTCTCATCGGCTTTGCTAACGGCGACGCGTCCGCGGCAACCAAGCTCATCGCTGCCTCGCGGGACGACAAGGAACAAGCCGTGGCGACGAGACCTGTGGGTGCAACCACCATGCACTCTCGACCCGAAGGTTAAGATCGCCGACTGTCGGATCCATTTCGACAACGACTCCACGCGGCCATCGGATCCACGGGCTCGTCGTGATCAGCGCCAAGTTCTTCAAGAACGGCAACAAGAGGACGCCAACTCGCATCGAAGCGCCAAGAGAAGCGCAAGGCGTCAATCCGACCAGCGCGCTGGGCCCTCCGCTGACGTGCATGCGCCTGGGGAACCAGTGACTTGTCAGACGCGTTGGTTGCCCTGCGCTCACTCGTGAGCTGCGGCAAGTCCAAAGGGGTCTGACAAGAAAAATTTCAAGCCGACGTGCGAAAAGTATGATGGCAGGACGATCCATCGGAGTTCCTCAAAGATCTACACCATCGCGGTGCAAGCTGCGGGGACGAGACGACAAGGTCCTCGCCAACTACTTCCTACCGGTACTCAAGCCTAATGTCGATCTTGGCTCATGCACTTGCCGGACGGATCCATATCTTCTGACAGATTTATGCCATCAGTTTGTCGGCGCTTTCACAAAGCGCCACAAACCTCATGGCTAAGAGAGTGACCTTCATCCGCCGCCTGTAAGGAAGGAGAGTCCTCGCGCAAGTTCATCCAGAGGTTCAAATTGTGCACTACAACATCCCAGATGTCCACCGCCGCCAGGTGATCGCAAGGTTTCATCGAACGCAAGGAACCGCAGGATGAGGGAGGAAATGGCGATGTGCAAAGTCAAGGACGCGATGAGTTGTATGCTCTCGCCGACAAGTGTGCACGTCTGTGAAGAAGGAGGAGACTCCCAGAGAGAATGCGAAACAGGATCTCGACAAGGAGGAGACCGCCCTGCAAAGAAGAGTCGGCGGCGAACAACCAAGGAAGAAGAGCAAAGAGGTACTAGTTGTCGAGCAGTCCGCAACGGTGGTGCCACCAAGAAAGTCCAAGTTGGTGGCTCCGCAAGGAGGTTACTACTGGCGCCGACCGCAAGCCTGTGGCGGCCGCCGAGAAGGTGACAGCTCCAACAAACAAGATCGCAAGATTCACCGCACCAAGGGCCACGACCTCCAGAGCTGCAAGAAGGTCGAGCAGCTTGTTTAACAGCAGTAAAGCGAGTACGAGCGGCGCGACAAGGAGAAGGCCCAGAAGGTGCTGGGGAGCTAGCAAGAAGCGACCGGCCGGGAGGACGCCCGCAAGGCCAAGCAGCGGCAAGGAGACAGACCTGCTCGCGCCGCGACAAGGATGAAGACGACGATGACGATGAAGATATGGAAGACGGCGAGGCCGACGAGCAGGAATTTCAGAAAGCCACGGAGGTCCTCTCGCGTTGACGGCGGTGCTTCTCGCATACCACACCGCCAGCTCAAGCAATGGATGCGGAGGTTAATGCAGCAGAACCATCCGAGAGTCGCGCAAGCCTTTGAAATGGTCCAAAGACGCCTATCATCTTTGATATTGAGGACCACCCCGATCGCGTAATCGCTGTCGGTGCTTGCCGATGTTGGTTTCACCAACTATCCGCAACCTCAAGGTCACCAAGATGCTAGTTGACGGCGGGCCGGCTTAAACCTGATCTCATCTGCGTGCTCCGTAAGCTTCAGATCCTCGACAATGAAGCTCAAGAGACCGCACATTCCAAGGAATCAACCAGGAAGGAGCAAGCCAAGGGGAAGATCACGCTGCCGGTAACATTTGGCAGCGAGCTAAACTTCAGAATCGAGAGGGTCACGCTCGACGCTGTTGATTTTCCATTGCCTTATAATGGGATACTTGGCCGCCTAGCACTCGCCAAGTTCATGGAAGCCTCTCATTATGCATACAACTTGCTCAAGATGCCAGGCCCGATAAGTGTCATTTCCGCTCATGGCGACAAGAAAGATGCTCTTATCTGCGCCGACAAGATTTACCGGAGGCAGCAATATGACAGATAGCAAATCACTTGTCACCAAGCTCCCGGGGAAGAAGAAGATCACTTTGTCCGCAAGAGCTCGATGCCCACTCCGCAAGCGCACCTCTTGAGTGCTGCGCTACCGCCGAGGACGCACCATCAAGCTCCACCGGCAAGTGCAAGAAGAAGATGGCAGCTCCGCCAAGACCAAGAAGGTGCCCGCTAAGGAGGACGGCACGGTGGTACCTTCACCATCGCCACTCTCGACCCTAAATAGGAAGGCGTGTTTCTGTTTCTCTCGGGCGAATGTCGACGGTTTGCATGGCAACCGTCTCGACATCCCCGTGTTCCTGTGAAAGTAATTGAGCATCACCTAGCTGTCTGTCCTCGCGCGCCCGGCAAGCAAAAAGTCGAAGGTGCAAAGGAGCGCCAAGAGTTCATTGCGTAAGAGATCAAGAAGTTGGAAGCAGCAGGCCTTGTCGAGGAGTGCTCCATCCCACGTGGTTGGCCAATCTCGTAGTTGTTCAAGAAGGCAAATGGGAAATGGAGACTTTGTATCGACTTCACAGATGTTAATAAAGCTTGTCCCAAAGACCCATTTCCTTGCCGCGATCGACCAGATTGTTGACTCCACGGCTGGATGTGATTTGCTTTCATTTCTTGATGCATATTCAGGATATCATCGATCTTCATGGCGAAGAGGATGAGGAGAAACCGCATTCATCACCCCATGTGGCACATAACGCTTTGTACGGATGCCTTTTGGGTTAAAGAATGCTGGTTCAACGCTTGCAAGAGTAGTCCATGACGCTTTTGAGCCGCAAATGCACGTAAATGTAGAAGCTACATGGATGACATAGTGGTCAAGAGCAAGGACAAAGTAACTCTGGTTCAAGACTTAGATGAGACCTTTGCAAATCTGCGCAAGATCAACCTCAAGCTCAACCCCAGAAGTGTGTGTTTGGAGTCCCTTCCGCAAGTTTCTCGGTTCTTCGTGTCTCAGCGGGAATTGAAGCCAATCTCGACAAGATCAAGGCCATTGAGCAGATTGAAGCACCAAAGCGCCAAGGATGTACGAAGACTTGCCGGTTATGTGGATGCTCTCAAGAGGTTTATCTCTAAGTCTGCTGAGCGCTACCGCCGCTTTTCAAGATTTTGAAAAGGCAGGTCCAATGAAATGGACTCGGCGGAGGCTGCGCTGCAGGACTTAAAGAGGTACCTGTCCTCCACTCCAATACTTGTCGCACCTAGGCTACAAGAGAAGTTGCTGCTGTATATAGCGGCAACCAATCAAGTGGTTAGTGCTGCTAGTAGCGGAAAGGGAGGCGGATGATGAGCCGCAACTAAGGCAGATGCATCCAGCGACAAGGGAGGCTTCACCGACAAGCTCGTCCCGATAAGGACGGATCTCGCGAGAATTGCAAGAAGATGCAGAAAAGGATGGTGCAACGCCCAGTCTACTTTGTCGGGCCTTCCTTCGCAGGGGCTAGGTCAAGGTACTGTGTGCGAAATTGCTTTTCGCCTCCTCATGGCCTCGAGAAAGCTGCGCCATTACTTCCAAGCACATGAGATCACAGTTGTCACCGCTTTCACTCAAGAGGATATTGCAAAATCCGTAAGCAACAGTGCAGGATTGTCGAGTGGGCACTGAACTGCCAAGCTTTGGCCTCAAGTTTGAAAGCACTTCAACTATCCAAAGCAGAGCATCGCAGAGTTCATAGCAGAATGGACGCCAACGCAAGATGAAGAAATTCCAGAGACGAGCATCCCCGTCAAGGAGGCAAGCAAGGAATGGCTGATGTACTTTGATGGTGCCTTCTCGCTGCAAGGGCCGGTGCCGGCGTGCTGCTTGTCGCGCCCACCGGAGAGCACCTCAAGTACATAGTCCAAATGCACTTTCCCAAGGAGCAAGCAACAAATAATACTGCAGAGTATGAAGGTTTGCTTGCCGGCCTCAGAATTGCAGTAGACCTTGGGATCAAGAAGCTCATTGTCAGGGGTGACTCGCAGCTTGTCGTCCGCCAAGTAAACAAAGATTATCAGAGTCCGTTGATGGAAGCCTACGTTGATGAAGTAAGAAAGCTAGAAGAGCACTTTGACGGCCTACAAATGGAACATGTTCCAAGAGCTCATAATGATATTGCCGATGGCTCGTCAAAGCGCGCCAGACTCAAGTTACTCCGTGGAACCAG